>CM067844.1:50205256-50833114 GCA_034509565.1 Triticum monococcum
GGGGGGGGCGCCGCCCCCCTCTCCTTGTCCTATTCGGGCTAGGGGGGAGGGGCGCGCGGCCCAGCCCTGGCCACCTCTCCTCTCTTCCACTAAAGCCCACTAAGGCCCATATACCTCCCGGGGGGTTCCGGTAACCTCCCGGTACTCCGGTAAAATCCTGATTTCACCCGTAACACTTCCGATATCCAAATATAGGCTTCCAATATATCAATCTTTATGTCTCGACCATTTCAAGACTCCTTGTCATGTCCGTGATCTCATCCGGGACTCCGAACAAACTTTGGTACATCAAAATGCATAAACTCATAATATAACTGTCATCAAAACCTTAAGCGTGCGGACCCTACGGGTTCGAGAACAATGTAGACATGACCGAGACATGTCTCCGGTCAATAACCAATAGCGGAACCTGGATGCTCATATTGGCTCCCACATATTCTACGAAGATCTTTATCGGTCAGACCGCATAACAACATACGTTGTTCCCTTTGTCATCGGTATGTTACTTGCCCGAGATTCGATCGTCGGTATCTCAATACCTAGTTCAATCTCATTACCGGCAAGTCTCTTTACTCGTTTCGTAATACATCATCTCGCAACTAACTCATTAGTTGCAATGTTTATGTGATGTGCATTACCGAGAGGGCCTAGAGATACCTCTCAGACAATCTGAGTGACAAATCCTAATCTCGAAATACGCCAACCCAACATGTACCTTTGGAGACACCTGTAGAGCTCCTTTATAATCACCCAGTTACGTTGTGACGTTTGGTAGCACACAAAGTGTTCCTCCGGCAAACGGGAGTTGCATAATCTCATAGTCATAGGAACATGTATAAGTCATGAAGAAAGCAATAGCAACATACTAAACGATCGGGTGCTAAGCTAATGGAATGGGTCATGTCAATCACATCATTCTCCTAATGATGTGATCCCGTTAATTAAATGACAACACATGTCTATGGTTAGGAAACATAACCATCTTCGATCAACGAGCTAGTCAAGTAGAGGCATACTAGTGACGTTTAGTTTGTCTATGTATTCACACAAGTATTATGTTTCCGGTTAATACAATTCTAGCATGAATAATAAACATTTATCACGAAATAAGGAAATAAATAATAACTTTATTATTGCCTCTAGGGCATATTTCCTTTATTGAGCATCCCCAAGCTTAGGCTCTTGCCACTCCCTGTTCCAAAATCCATCAAATCTTTACCCAAAAACTTGAAAACTTCACAAACAAAACTCAATAGAAAATCTCATGAGCTCCGTTAGTATAAGAAAACAAACCACTACTTTAATGTACTGTAATGAACTCATTCTTTATTTATCGGGGATATACCCCGCGGTATGACCCGACCGGATATATGACCCGGTCGGACTTGGCGTTTCATTGGCAACCCGCCAGAAGATTGGCGACTCATGTGTCTGGCGGTTCACTGGTGTGACGACTCACGAGCCTGAAGACTCATTGATGACCCGGTGGGTGTTTCAGATGGATGACAAAGGCCCAAGGCCCAGAAGGCTGGCTCATGTTATGGTGGGCCGGCTTAAGAGGAAGACATAAGGAATATTCTCCTGCAAAGGAAGCAAGACTAGGACTCCACTTGTAATAGAGTAATCCTAATCCTACTAGGACTAGTCATGTAACCCGCCCTTCAACTTATATAAGGAGGGGCAGGCCTCCCCAAAAGGGGGACGGGCAACAAGAAACAATCTTAGGGCTAGACACATAGGGGTAGCCGGCTTATGCGGCGACTCTCTCATGAGCATAATGAGATCTAGCCACAAACAACATGTAGGGCTATTCCGAATGATGTATCCCGGGGCCCGAAGCTGTATAAATCCTTGCCTTGTGTTGCGTCTCTCGATTCCGCTCAACCCCTCTCAAGCTACTACAAAGATGTGTTGGCCTCACGACTAAGTCCTCACACTAGGACATCTGCTGTGACAATTCCGCGACAGTTGGCGCCCACCGTGGGGCATGCGCATGATGATGATGAGTTCTTGGAGGGATCTCTTACAGGGATCGAGAAGTTCATAATTTTTTGGATGAAAGAAACACCTGTATGGAAGGATCTGCATCAACTTTGTGTTCATCGGTCCAGGTTTATGATCTACGAAATTTTATGTTCGACAGCATGGATGAGCCATCACGAATCGCCGAGATCAACAGAATCACAAGTCGCCGAAACCATGGATTCCTGTTGCAGCACGTTTTCACCAGGGCGCTAAATCCCGAGGTGTTTTGTCGCTACTGCTTGTCCTACTTCCGAGTCGTATCCATCAACTGTGCCGACTACTACTCCATATCATCACACAAAGAACCAACAGGGTCTGGACTTCACACGGAAGACAAAATCCAGCCACTCTGGGTACTAGTGTTTGGAGATGCTGCAGCAGGTGGCCCAATGCACACATCATTCAGAGTTTGACCGATTTTAAATTACTTGTAACCAAATTTTGGTTTGACACCGATGAGACTCACATCAGTAACGGAAAAAAAGGGCCACGACCTGGAACTGGATATGGCCATGAATCAGAGACAGATACGGTTACAACTGCGGTTTTGTTTCGAGCGGCCTGCCGCCGCCGTACCTCGAGCCGCCGGCGCCCCTTGCCGCAGCCTCTGCCGTGAACCGCCGCAGCTACCGAGTGTTTGCTAGATCCGTGCTGGTCGGATCCACCTCACTGTTGTGCTCGGCCACCTCCTGCCGCACCTGCGGGCACCCGCGCCAAGCCGCTTTCTGAACCGTCGGGCCGTCTTTGCTGATCTCCGCTCCTGCACCCACTTTTGAGCCGTCCCAGAATCGCCTCTGCCCCCACAGCCGACACCGTCGTGGAAACTTGTACATCAGTCAAACAAGAGAAGGTCAAATTAACATGCATAAAGGCTTCATCAAAATCCTTCGTGTGCTAGTTCCAAGGAACAAATTGCTCTTATACTACTCCCTACGTTCCTCTACGTACACTGACGAACGCATGCGGTGGCCAAAACTTGAAGATGGAAGCTGGCGCTGCCCGCATCTCCGTGTCCATGGCCGGCATATAGCATCGTCGCGTCCACATCCAGCATCTCTGCATTGACAGCCGGCCGTCGGCGTCATCGTGTCCACATCTGGCGTTTCCGCATCGACGGCCAACCTCCAGCGTTTTCGGTGTGCTTCTGTGTCTCCGCCTCCACCACGGTTGACCCGCCTTACACCTCTGAGCTGCCGTCGCCCCCGCCATGACCAAACAACGAGCCGCCGCACTGCACGACCATCTTCACCCCGCTCGGAGTCCGCCTCGCCGAGCTGCTCAATTCCATAACAGGGAGAGAGTCACCGCCGGCTTCAACTGCAGCGGGAGAGCCGCCGGTCGTCTTACCTCTGTGGAGAGCCGCCGCGACGGCCTGCCTCGTTGCTGAGCTGGCCTTTCCTTGTACTTTGATTCATCCCTGTTTCGGGTCACTTTGCTGCCTTGCTGTTCCGCCTCAAGTCATCGTCGTCTTCATCGCCAAGCCGTCCCAGCCTTCGTCGCCTTGAGCTCGCGCCTGCCTCACCTCGGGCCGACCCTGCCGTCTCCGCTGCGCAGTCAACGGCCGCGCCACGGGTCAGTCATACCTCGGCTCCTCAAGCCGCCTCGGCCACCTCTGACGACCGTCCACTTCCGGCGCTGTAACACGCCGTCCCTGCTCAAACTTGCTCCGCAGGCTGCCGGAGCATTAATGGGTTCTAGCAGCGGCGGCCCACGGGCATGTCAAGTCGCTGCGGTCCACGACCACCTTGAGCTGCCCTCGCGTGAGCTCGCGCCCGCGGCCCTAAGCCGCCGCGCTGAGAGCCGCCGCCCACCGCGGATGATCCGTCTTGTGAGGAATCACACACTAAAATAGGTCCATGTCGGCCACAGCTAGGCGATTGCATCGTTCGGCGGTCATGGCGGGTTATATCACAGCAGTCAAATGACAAGTGGTGATCATGTCAAGCCAAACTGCAAAAAGGTTTAATAGATCAACTACCACAACGAGAAAGAAAATAAATATCCAATGGTCAATATGACCCGGAGGGTCCCCTTTTGAGCCACCCGGTGCCATGCTTTAAGCCGCCACCTCTACTGCAGCCATGAAAGAGTGGCTAAATCATCGTTGAAGTTACTAGAGGTGATCTATGGACATTATATACAACTCATTTTTCGTCCAGACAAATCAGGTGAAAGCTGTCCAATCAACTTTTATTGATACATTATTATTTTCTTCAAGAACAATTACTCTCGTTTGTGCAATTTCCTATGTAGAACAATTCATCATTACAAAAGAGGCCATCAAGCTATGGCCCTTGCCTACACCGGACGGGTCAATGGTTAGGGTCAATTATAACCCGCCGAGAATCAACATATTCCAGCAATCCACTGGTCATACCATGGTCAAGCATGAAGAGTCTCAAGGCAACTCCTCGAGTAGTCTTAAGACTCGGGGGCTAAGATGACATGACTTATCAAACATTGTGAGATTCAAGACCCCGGGTCATTGGAGGGAAGATAACCTAGTCCCAGAGGCTGCTGCCATATTGATGAAAAATTAAAGGTCGTCAGAAAATTTTCGGCTCAAAATGAAGATTCCGGTTTACAATCCGGTTCAAGGGAAACCTGTCTTCCAGAAAGCTTTGAAGCTCTCAATATCCGGTTTGAAATTCCGGTTTAAAAAGAATTCATCTCTCACAAGTTCGAGTTTTCCAAAAAAAATACAGGGACCAAAGAGAGTTTGTTGCACAACACAACTCAAACATAGGCACCCGACGAGCACAAATCAGAAATATATCACTTGGGGGCTTTCGGCTTATTGAGATAAGCTATGATTACCCTTTTATCCAGCTCATAGCCACAATTACAGGTCATTTGGGGGCTTCCTGTTCAAACATAGGTCGTATTCGAACCAAAGAGAACATAGCTATCGGTACCCTCTTGATTGGCGTAATGCCAAACCCACTAGGGGGCTTCTTGATCGTATTCGAATCATAGCTTAACCCCTTTTGGGTCCGACTTTGATCATATTTGAATCAGAGTCGTTTAAAAACTCTCAAGGTCATTTGGGGGCTTCCTGTTCACACATAGGTCGTATTCGAACCAAAGAGAACATAGCTGTCGGTACCCTCTTGATCGGCGCAACGCCAAAGCCACTGAGGGCTACATGATCGTATTTGAATCCCAGCTAAACCCCTTTGGTCCAGTTTACTTATGTTTTTTTAAAACAGTCTTTTGGATTTGTCTTGAGACTTTTTGTTCTTATCTGAAGCATATATGTGGTTTCGATTAACCCGGCTTGACTTTGGATGATAAGTCGCCATCGTATGACAATCATAAACATTTGGAAGTTTTGGCTTCTAAAGGTTGGGTTATCATCCTTACTGCACAGGTATCCTAAACCGGCAGTACGATTCAATATCACAGGAACCGTTTTTTCAAACAGGGTTATATTATTCAAATCTTTAATAGCCAACATGGCTGGATTTTAATTATGGTTATCAATAACCAATATTACGAGTGAAGTTTTCAAAGTCGCTTCAGCGCAATGGATATTATTTTATCAATGGATATAATTTATTCTACAATGGAAGGAATAGTCCCGAGTCGCTGCAGGCTTACGACCCGACATTTGGGGGCTACATTATTCAAGTTGAGATTACATCAAATATGCAAGTCCCATGTCACTGCCAGCATGCACCATGTCACTTGGGGGCTAATGCAAAGTCATTTTTACTGGCCTTATTGAAGACCCGACTCATCACATTGTAATGAGCCAGCCCTTGGGGGCTACCAATTGCTCTTGTCAACAATTCAAGGTACACAAGTCTTAAATCCATTATAATGAAAGGTCCATTACTCAGTTGGAAGAGTACAAAGCTCTTAACCTTGTGGACGTGGGTTTGAGCCCCATGGTGGAGATTACATCATATGATGTTATTATCAATGAATCATATACAAAGTCCCAGCTCAGTAATATCGTACTGAGCCGGCCCTTGGGGGCTACATGTTGCTGCTCAAGTTTACATGATCATATTTATAAAGTCCCTGCTCATTATTGCATAATGACCCGGCCCTTGGGGGCTACACTGGTTGAAATTTTTATGAGCATAAGGCAATTAAAAATCCCAGGTTGCTACAAGCATGACAACCCAGCACTTGGGGGCTACAGGTGATATGCATATAAGGGAGAAATAACTTCAAATTCTCAGTTTTGAGCAAATCAGGTATTATATTAGTGTAGGAGAAATTTGCAAAGTTTATGACCCGGCGTCATCACAAGATTAACCTGGCATCAACAACAATTGCATGACCCGGCATCATTTGTTTATAACCCGACAATTTTGGCAATCATAAATCGGCCAGATCTACAAGCCGGCTGAATATCAGTTGAATATTTCAAGACCAATATTTTTTTCAAATCAGAGCATTAAAGGCCGACTCAAATGGATTATCACTTATAATATTTCTTTACAAGAGCCAATGTCAGCAAATGGATTATGAAGCTGGCCTATTGACCCGGATTTTCCAGGAGAAAATGTCAAGGACTTAAGGATGATCAGGTGTCGGCTTACAAGAATATTTAACCTGGAGCACAACCTGTCAAATTTGTTCTTGTGTTTATATTGCAGATTAGTTTAACATGGATAAATCCAAATTAAACTGGGGGCTAATGTCGGGGATATACCCCGCGGTATGACCCGGCCGGACTTGGCGTTTCATTGGCAACCCGCCAGAAGATTGGCGACTCATGTGTCTCGCGGTTCACTGGTGTGACGACTCACGAGCCTGAAGACTCATTGGTGACCTGGTTGGTGTTTCAGATGGATGACAAAGGACCAAGGCCCAGAAGGCCGGCTCATGTTATGATGGGCCGGCTTAAGAGGAAGACATAAGGAATATTCTCCTGCAAAGGAAGCAAGACTAGGACTCCACTTGTAATAGAGTAATCCTAATCCTACTAGGACTAGTCATGTAACCCGCCCCTTGAACTTATATAAGGAGGGGCGGGGCTCCCCAAAAGGGGGACGGACAACAAGAAACAATCTTAGGGCTAGACACATAGGGGGAGCCGGCTTATGCGGCGACTCTCTCATGAGTATAATGAGATCTAGCCACAAACATCATGTAGGGCTATTCCGGATGATGTATCCCAGGGCCCGAAGCTGTCTAAATCCTTGTCTTGTGTTGCGTCTCTCGATTCTGCTCAACCCCTCTCATGCTACTACAAAGATGCGTTGGCCTCACGACTAAGTCCTCACACTAGGACATCTGTCGTGACAATTCCACGACATTATTTATATTGGTGTTAAACCTACTGTATTCAAACTTCTATATGGTTCATACCCCCCTATACTATCCATAGATTCATCAAAATAAGCAAACAACACACGAAAAACAGAATTTGTCAAAAACAGAACAGTCTGTAGCAATCTGGAGGTTTCCAATACTTCTGTAACTCCAAAAATTCTGAAAAATTAGGAAGACCTAAATAATTTGTACATTGATCTATTGCAATTGGAATTGGTATTTTGTCGCTCTCTGGTAAAAATGAAAAAAATTCTCATGAGCGCATACTTTCTGTTTTTTCAGCAAGATCGAACAACAATCACCCAAGAAGATCCTAAAGGCTTTACTTGGCTCAAACACTAATTAAAACATAAAAAACACAATCATAACAGAGGATAGATGATTTATTTATTACTAAGCAGGTACAAAAAGCAAGGAACAAAAATAAAATTGGGTTGCCTCCCAACAAGCGTTGTCGTTTAACGCCCCTAGCTAGGCATAAAAGCAAGAATAGATCTAGGTATTGTCATGATAATGATAAGGCAAATCGCGAAAACTCATCTCATACTCCCTACGTTCAGCAGAAAGTTTTCTTTGTGGCAAGCAAAAGTAATCAGAAGGGCTAAATTTAATGGGACAAAAGTCCCCAAGATCAAGCTCAGGAGGTACTGCTTCCTCCTTTGGCCCCTCATATTGCTCAACCAATTCATCATTATAAGAATTCTTTTGGCAAAAAGTCATGCGCATTTGTTCAAGGGAAAAACCTAACCCATTGTTCTGGATAGCAAAGTTATCATTAAGTTTAGAAATCCTGTCAACTAGAACATCGGTAGGAACCTTTTTTCTAATGTTTTCATTAAAATCAACATGATCTAAAGATCGTAAGCGCATTATGTCTTCTTGATAAAAAATGATCGCTTCTATGGGAGGACGGACGACGTCCACCCTATAATGCGCAAAAATTTCATTGGCCTCTTTTATTATAAATCTGAACTCATGAGCAAAAAAGATGGTAGTTGCTCGCTTAACAGAAGAATGCTCAATATTGGGAAATTCTAGAAAAATCGTCTGTATGCAAGGATGCATGTGGATAAATTATCTTTCAAGTTCAACCACGAGCAAAGATATAGCATCCTCAAGACTACTAGTTTTATGAAGAATAGACCCGCCCATAGTGGGCAAAGCACCGGCGCAAGTAAAGAAATCTTGAATAACTCCATTTCCAATAATATTGCCACTACCAATCCGAAACTTTTTAGTGTGTAAAATAGTAGGTTCTTCATGAGGATAATCAAAAGTATCAACGTTTCCCCCGTCGTTACTACTAACCTTTTCAATGATAACTCCCTAGTTTCAGTCATGATTGCAACAAACCGCACTAAGAGTGAACACACAAGAGACAAGCGGAAAGAGGCGAAAGGAAAAGGGGCGAATAGAATGGCAAAGGTGAACTGGGAGAGAGGAAAACGAGAGGCAAATGGCAAATAATGTAATGCGAGGGAGAAGAGTTTGTGATGGGTACTTGGTATGTCTTGACTTGAGCGCAGATCTCCCCGGCAACGGCGCCAGAAATCCTTCTTGCTACCCCTTGAGCATGTGTTGGTTTTCCCTTGAAGAGGAAAGGGTGATGCAGCAAAGTAGCGTAAGTATTTCCCTCACTTTTTGAGAACCAAGGTATCAATCCAGTAGGAGACTACACGCAAGCTGCCTAGTACCTGCACAAACAATCAAGAACCTCACAACCAATGCGATAAAGGGGTTGTCAATCCCTTCACGGTCACTTACAAAAGTGAGATCTGATAAAGATAATAAGATAAATATTTTTGGTATTTTTGTTGTATAGATTGAAAACTAAAGATTGCAAAATAAATAGTAAACTAGAATTGTAGATCGGAAACTTATATGATACAAAATAGACCCGGGGGCCATAAGTTTCACTAGTGGCTTCTCTCATGATAGCATGTATCACAGTGGGTGAACAAATTACTGCTGAGCAATTGATAGAAAAGCACATAGTTATGAGAATATCTAGGCATGATTATGAAATATAGGCATCATGTCCGTGTTAAGTAGACCGAAACGATTCTGCATCTCCTACTATTACTCCACACATCGACCGCTATCCAACATGCATCTACAGTATTAAGTTCATAAGAATAGAGTAATGCTTTAGGAAAGATGACATGATGTAGAGGGATAAACTCAAGCAATATGATATAAACCCCATATTTTTATCCTCGATGGCAACAATACAATACGTGCCTTGCTGCCCCTACTGTCACTGGGAAAGGACACCGCAAGATTGAACCCAAAGCTAAGAACTTCTCCCATTACAAGAAAGATCAATCTAGTAGGCCAAACTAAACCGATAATTCGAAGAGACTTGCACAGATATCAAATCATGCATATAAGAATTTATAGAAGAACCAAATATTGTTCATAGATAAACTTGATCATAAATCCACAATTCATCGGATCTCGGCAAACACACCGCAAAAGAATATTACATCGAATAGATCTCCAAGAACATCGAGAGAAGAAGCCATCTAGCTAATAACTATGGACCCAAAGGTCTGTGGTAAACTACTGACACATAATCGGAGAGGCTATGGTGTTGATGTAGAAGCCCTCCGTGATCGATTCCCCCACCGGCAGATCGCCGGAAAAGGTCCCCAGATGGGATCTCACGGGTACAGAAGGTTGCGGCGGTGGAAAAGAGGTTTCATGGCTCCCTGGATGTTTTTAGGGTATAAGGGTATATATAGGCGAAAGAAGTACGTCGGTGGAGCTTCGAGGGGCCGACGAGGGTGGGGGCGCGCCTACCCCCTAGGCGCGTCCTCCTACCTCGTGGCCGCCTCGTTGCGTCTTTAACTTCCACTCCAAGTCTCCTGGAATGCGTTTGTTCCAAGAAAGATCCTCGCGAAGGTTTCGTTCCATTTGGATTCCGTTTGATATTCCTTTTCTATGAAACATTGAAATAGGCAAAAAAACAGAAACTGGCACTAGGCCTCTGGTTAATAGGTTAGGTCCAAAAATAATATAAAAGTGCATATTAAAGCCCATTAAACATCCAAAACAGATAATATAATAGCATGGAACAATCAAAAATTATAGATACGTTGGAGACGTATCAGAGGCGCCCAAGTAGGATTACTCCTACATGGGGCGCACCATGCAGCCCCTCTCCCTCTCCCACCTATATATATGTGGGGGAGCACCGCTAGAACACACAACATTGATTCCTAGCCGTGTGCGGCACCCCCCTCCACAGTTTACATCCGGTCATATTGTTGTAGTGCTTAGGCGAAGCCCTGCGCGGATCACTTCACCATCACCGTCACCACCCCGTCGTGCTAATGAAACTCTCCCTCGACACTTTGCTACATCAAGAGTTCGAGGGACGTCATCGAGCTAAACGTGTGCAGAACTCGGAGGTGCCGTATGTTCGGTGCTTGATCAGTCGGAACATGAAGAAGTTTGACTACATCAACGGCGTTGTCAAACACTTCTTCTTTCGGTCTAGGAGGGTACGTGGACACACTCCCCCCCTCTTGTTTCTATGCATGTCTAATACGTCCATTTTGCATCATGCTTTTATATAAATATTTATTGCATTATGGGCTGTTATTACACATTATGTCACAATACTTATGTCTATTCCCTCTTATTTTACAAGGTTTACACGAAGAGGGAGAATGCCGGCAGCTGGAATTCTGGGCTGGAAAAGGAGCAAATATTAGAGACCTATTCTGCACAACTCCAAGATTCTTGATACTCCACGAGAGTCATTTTTAGAATATATAAAAAAATATTGGGTGAAGGAAGCACCAGAGGGAGGCCACCCATCATCCACGAGGGTGGGGGGCGCCCTACCCCCCTAGGCGCGCCCCCTGTCTCGTGGGCCCCCTGGCAGGCCTCTGGTGCCCATCTTTGGCTGTACGAAGTCTTTCACCCTGGAAGAAATCATAAGAAAGCTCTTGGGACAAAACTCCGCCTCCATGAGGTGGAACCTTGGCGGAACTAATCTAGGGCTCCGGCGGAGCTGTTCTGCCGGGGAAGCATTCCTCCGGGAGGGGGAAATCTTCACCATCATCATCACCATCGATCCTCTCATCGGGAGGGGGTCAATATCCATCAACATCTTCACCAACACCATCTCATCTCAAACCCTAGTTCATCTCTTGTATCCAATCTTTGTTCCAAAACCTCAGATTGGTACCTGTGGGTTGCTAGTAGTGTTGATTACTCCTTGTAGTTGATGCTAGTTGGTTTACTTGGTGGAAGATCATATGTTCAGATCCTTTATGCATATTAATACCCCCTCTGATTATGAACATGAATATGCTTTGTGAGTAGTTACGTTTGTTCCTGAGGACATGGGAGAAGTCTTGCTATAAGTAGTCATGTGAATTTGGTATTCGTTCAATATTTTGATGAGATGTATGTTGTCTTTCCTCTAGTGGTGTCATGTGAACATCGACTAGATGACACTTCACCCATTTTTGGGCCTATGGGAAGGCATTGGGAAGTAATAAGTAGATGATGGGTTGCTAGTGACAGAAGCTTAAACCCTAGTTTCATGCTATGGTTAGGTTTACCTTAATACTTCTTTTGAAGTTGAGGATGCTTGCAAGAGGGGTTAATCATAAGTGGGATGCTTGTCCAAGTAAGGGCAGTACCCAAGCACCGGTCCACCCACATATCAAATTATAAAAGTACCGAACGCGAATTATATGAGCGTGATGAAAACTAGCTTGACGATAATTCCCATGTATCCTCGGGAGCGTTTCCCTTTATATAAGAGTTTGTCTAGGCTTGTCCTTTGCTACAAAAAGGATTGGGACATCTTGCTGCACGTTGTTTACTTTTGTTACTTGTTACCCGTTACAAATTACCTCATCACAAAACTATCTGTTACCGATAATTTCAGTGCTTGCAGAGAATACCTTACTGAAAACTGCTTCTCATTTCCTTCTGCTCCTCGTTGGGTTCGACGCTCTTACTTATTGAAAGGACTATGATATATCCACTATACTTGTGGGTCATCAAGACTCTTTTCTGGCACCGTTGCCGAGGAGTGAAGCGCCTTTGGTAGGTGGAATTTGGTAAGGAAAAATTTAGTGTGCTGAAATTTACTATCACTTGTTACTATGGAAAGTAATCCTTTGAGGGGCTTGTTCGGGGTATCTTCACCCCGACCAGTAGAGCAAAGAGTTGATCCTCAACCTACTGAATTTTTTTACTTTCAAATTCTTTCGGGTATGATAGAGAAACTGCTAGCTAATCCTTTTACAGGAGATGGAATATTGCATCTCGATTTGCACCTAATCTATGTGGATGAAGTTTGTGGATCATTTAAGCTTGCAGGTATGCCTGAGGATGTCATCAAGAAGAAGGTCTTCCCTTTATATTTGAAGGGAAAGACATTGACATGGTTTAGGCTATGTGATGATATTGGATCATGGAACTATAACCGATTGAAATTGGAATTTCATCAGAAGTTTTATCCTATGCATCTGGTTCATCGTGATCGTAATTATATATATAATTTTTTGTCTCGCGAAGGATAAAGCATCGCTCAATCTTGGGGGAGGCTTAAGTCAATGTTATATTGATGCCCCAATCATGAGCTCTCAAGAGAAATTATTATTCAAAAATTTTATGCTCGGCTTTCTCTCAATAATCGCTCCATGCTCGATACTTCTTGTACTGGTTCTTTTATGATGAAGAATATTGAATTTAGGTGGGATTTATTGGAAAGAATTAAATGCAACTCTGAAGATTGGGAACTCAACGAAGGTAAGGAGTCAGGTATAACACCTAAGTTTGATTGTGTTAAATCTTTTATCGATACCGATGCTTTTCGTGAATTTAGCACTAAATATGGACTTGACTCTGAGATAGTAGCTTCTTTCTGTGAATCATTTGCTACTCATGTTGATCTCCCTAAGGAGAAGTGGATTAAATATCATCCTCCCATTGAAGTAAAAGTAGTTGAACCTATTAAAGTTGAAGAAAAGACTATCACTTATAGTGTTGATCCTATTGTTCCTACCGTTTATATTGAGAAACCACCTTTCCCTACTAGAATAAAGGATCATGCTAAAGCTTCAACTGTGGTCAACAAAAGTAACATTAGAACACCCAAACCATATGAGCAAATTAAAGTTGAACCTAGAGTATTGCTATGGTTAAAGATCTCTTGTCCGATTATATGGATGGGCATGTTATTTACTTTTGTGATGAAGCTGCTAGAATTGCTAGGCCCGATACCAAAAATAAACATAGATCTGTTGTAGGCATGCCTGTTATTTTTGTTAAAATAGGAGATCATTGCTATCATGGCTTATGTGATATTGGTGCTAGTGCTAGTGCAATACCTCATTCCTTATATGAAGAAATTATGCATGATATTGCACCTACTGAGTTAGAGGGTATTGATAGATGTTACAATTAAGCTTGCCAATAGAGATGCTATTTCACCGATTGGGGTTGTTAGAGATGTTGATGTCTTGTGTGGGAAATCAAAATATCCTGCTGATTTTCTTGTTCTTGGTTCCCCACAAGACGACTTTTGTCCCATTATATTTGGTAGACCCTTCTTGAATACTGTTAATGCCAAGATAGACTGCAAAAAGGATATTATTTCTGTGGGTCTAGGGGATATGTCTCATGGTTTTAATTTTGCTAAATTTCATAGACAACCCCATGATAGAGAATTTCCTAGTAAATATGAAATTATTGTGCTTCTATTGCCGTGCCTCCTAATGATCCTTTAGAACAATATTTGCTAGACCATGAAAATGATATGTTTATGGATAAAACAAGGGAAATAGAGGAAATATTCTTTAAACAGCGACCTGTTTTGAAACACAACTTGCCTGTCGAAATCCTATGGGATCCTCCTCCACCCAAGGGTGATCCCGTGTTTGAGCTTAAACCATTACCCGATACTCTTAAATATGCTTATCTTGATGAAAAGAAGATATATCCTGTTATTATTAGCGCTAACCTTTTAGAGGAGGAAGAAGAGAAATAATTGAAAACTCTGAAGAAGCCCCGTGCTGCTATTGGATATACTCTGGATGATCTTAAGGGCATTAGTCCTACTCTATGCCAGCAGAAAATAAAATTGGAGAAAGACGCTAAACCGGTTGTTGATCACCAACAAAGGTTAAATCCTAAGATGAAAGAAGTGGTAAGAAAAGAAATACTAAAGCTTCTGGAGGCATGTATAATTTATTCCGTTGCTGATAGTTAGTGGGTAAGTCTTGTCCATTGTGTCCCTAAGAAGGGAGGTATACTGTTGTTCCTAATGATAAAGATGAATTGATCCCACAAACAATTGTTACAGGTTATAGAATGGTAATTGACTTCCGCAAACTAAATAAAGCTACTACAAAGGATCATTACCCTTTACCTTTTATTTATCAAATGCTAGAAAGATTATCCAAACATACACATTTTTGCTTTCTAGACGGTTATTCTGGTTTCTCTCAAATACCCGTGTCAAAAGAGGATCAGGAAAATACCACTTTTACTTGCCCTTTTGGTACCTTTGCTTCTAGACGCATGCCTTTTGGTTAATGTAATGCACCTGCTACCTTTCAAAGATGTATGACTGCTATATCCTCTAACTTTTGTGAAAAGATTGTTGAGGTTTTCATGGATGATTTTTCCGTATATGGAACTTCTTTTGATGATTGCTTAAGCAACCTTGATCGAGTTTTGCAGAGATGTGAAGAAACTAATCTTGTCTTGAATCTGGAGAAGTGCCACTTTATGGTTAATGAAGGTATTGTCTTGGGGCATAAAATTTCTGAAAGGTGTATTGAAGTTGATACAGCTAAAGTTGATGCTATTCAAAAGATGTCATGTACAAAGGACATTAAAGTTATAAGTAGTTTCCTTGGTCATTGCCAGTTTTTATAGGACATTAAAGACTTCTCAAAAATTTCTAGGCCTCTGACTAATCTTTTACAAAAAGATGTTCCTTTTGTCTTTGATGATGATTGTGTAGAAGCATTTGAATTACTTAAGAAAGCCTTGATTTTTGCACCTATTATTCAGCCTCCTGATTGGAATTTACCCTTTGAAATTATGTGTGATGCTAGTAATTATGTTGTAGGTGTTGTTCTATGACAAAGAGTTGATAAGAAATTAAATGTTATCCAATATGCTAGTAAAACTCTAGACAGTGCCCAGAGAAATTATGCTACTACTGAAAAAGAATTTTTAGCAGTTGTATTTGCTTGTGATAAGTTCAGACCTTATATTGTGGATTCTAAAGTAACTGTTCACACTGATCATGCTGCTATTAAATATCTTATGGAAAAGAAAGATGCTAAACCTAGACTTATTAGATGGGTTCTCCTACTACA
The DNA here is from genome assembly GCA_034509565.1 of Triticum monococcum. Lineage (NCBI taxonomy): Eukaryota > Viridiplantae > Streptophyta > Magnoliopsida > Poales > Poaceae > Triticum > Triticum monococcum. The sequence goes on from CM067844.1 coordinate 50,220,931, forward strand.
AGAATTTGATTTGCATATTATTGATAGATAGGGAGCTGAGAACCCCGTTGCAGACAACTTATCTAGGTTAGAGAATGTTCTTGATGACCCACTACCTATAGATGATAGCTTTCCTGATGAACAATTAGCTGTCATAAATGCTTCTCGTACTGCTCCATGGTATGCTGATTATGCTAATTACATAGTTGCTAAATTCATACCACCTAGTTTCACATACCAGCAAAAGAAAAAGTTTTTCTATGATTTAATACATTACTTATGGGATGACCCACACCTTTATAAAGAAGGAGTAGATGGTGTTATTAGACATTGTGTACCTGAGCATTAATAGGAACAGATCCTACGCAAGTGTCACTCCGAGGCTTATGGAGGACACCATGCTGGAGATACAACTGCACATAAGGTATTGCAATTAATCCGGTTTTTATTGGCCTACTCTTTTCAAGGATGCCCTTAAGTTTGTCTTGTCTTGTGATGGATGTCAAAGAATTGGTAATATTAGTAGACGTCAAGAAATGCCTATGAATTATTCACTTGTTATTGAACCATTTGATGTTTGGGGCTTTGCTTATATGGGACCATTTCCTTCCTCTAATGGGTATACACATATTTTAGTTGCTGTTGATTACGTTACTAAGTGGGTAGAAGCTATTCCAACTAGTAGTGCTGATCATAACAACTCTATTAAGATGCTTAAAGAAGTTATTTTTTTCGAGGTTTGGAGTCCCTAGATACTTAATGACTGATGGTGGTTCACACTTTATTCTTGGTGCCTTTCGTAAAATGCTTGCTAAGTATGATGTTAATCATAGAATTGCATTTCCATATCATCCATAGTGTAGTGGTCAAGTAGAACTGAGTAATAGAGAGCTTAAATTAATTTTGCAAAAGACTGTTAATAGATCTAGAAAGAATTGGTCCAAGAAACTTGATGATGCATTATGGGCCTATAGAACTGAAGGAAATATGCCCTAGAGGCAATAATAAAGTTGTTATTTATATTTCCTTATATTGTGATAAATGTCTATTATTCATGCTAGAATTGTATTAACCGGAAACTTAGTACATGTGTGAATACATAGACAAACAGAGTGTCCCCAGTATGCCTCTACTTAACTAGCTCGTTAATCAAAGATGGTTAAGTTTCCTAGCCATGGACATGTGTTGTCATTTGATGAACGGGATCACATCATTAGAGAATGATGTGATGGACAAGGCCGATCCGTTAGCTTAGCATAATGATCGTTCAATTTTATTGCTACTGCTTTCTTCATGACTTATACATGTTCCTCTGACTATGAGATTATGCAACTCCCGAATACCGGAGGAACACCTTGTGTGCTATCAAACGTCACAACATAACTGGGTGATTATAAATATGCTCTACATGTGTCTCTGATGGTGTTTGTTGAGTTGGCATAGATCGAGATTAGGATTTGTCACTCCGTGTATCGGAGAGGTATCTCTAGGCCCTCTCGGTAATGCACATCACTCTAAGCTTTGCAAGAATTGTGACTAATGAGTTAGTTGTAGCATGATGCATTATGGAACGAGTAAAGAGACATGCCGCCGGTAACGAGATTGAACTAGGTATGATGATACCGACGATCGAATCTCGGGCAAGTAACATACCGATGACAAAGGGAACAACGTATGTTGTTATGCGGTTTGACCGATAAAGATCTCCGTAGAATATGTAGGAGCCAATATGAGCATCCAGGTTCCGCTATTGGTTATTGACCGGAGATGTGTCTCGGTCATGTCTACATAGTTCTCGAACCCGTAGGGTCCGCACGCTTAACGTTCTATGACGATTTGTATTATGAGTTATGTGATTTGATGACCGAAGTTTGTTCGGAGTCCCGGATGAGAACGGGGACATGAAGAGGAGTCTCGAAATGGTCGAGACATAAAGATCGATATATTGGAAGGCTATATTCGGACTGGAAAGGTTCCGAGTCATTTGGGTATTTTTCGGAGTAACAAAGAGTTACGGGAATTCGTATTGGGCCTTAATGGGCCATACGGGAAATGAGAGAAAGGCCTCAAGGGTGGCCGCAGCCCTTCCCCATGGACTGGTCCGAATCGGACTAGGGAAAGGGGGCGCCCCCTTCCTTCCTTCTTCTTCTCCCTTTTCTTTTTCATATTCCATGTGGGAGGTGGAATCCTACTAGGACTAGGGAGTCCTAGTAGGACTCCACACTTTGGGCGCGCCCTATGAGGGCCGGCCTCCTCCTCCTTCCATCCTTTATATACGTGGCCAGGGGGCACCCCATAGACACACAAGTTGATCATTGATCTCTAGCCGTGTGCGGTGCCCCCCTTCACCATAATGCACCTCGGTCATATCGTAGCGGTGCTTAGGCGAAGCCCTATTCCGGTAGCATCATCATTACCATCATCATGCCGTCATGCTGACAAAGCTCTCCCTCGACACTCTGCTAGATCATGAGTTCGTGGGACGTCACCGAGCCGAACGTGTGCAGATCGCGAATGTGATGTACTTTTGGTACTAGGATTGGTCGATCGTGAAGACGTACGACTACATCAACCGCGTTGTCATAATGCTTCCTCTTACGGTCTACGAGGGTATGTGGACAACAATCTTCCCCTCTCGTTGCTATGCATCACCATGATCTTGCGTGTGCGTAGGATTTTTTTTTGAAATTACCGTGTTCCCCAACAAGAACTGCATATAAAAATCCTATGGGTATGTCTCCATACAAAATGGTTTATGTAAAAGCATGTCACTTACCTCTTGAACTAGAACATAAGGCATATTGGGCCATTAAAGAGCTCAATTATGATTTCAAACTTGCCGGTGAGAAGAGACTATTTGACATTAACTCACTTGAGGAATGTAGAACCCAGGCCTATGAGAATGCCAAACAGTTTAAAGAAAAAGTAAAAGATGGCATGACAAAAAGATACAAAAAACATGAGTTTAATGTAGGTGATTATGTATTGTTATACAACTCTCATTTAAGGTTTTTTGTAGGAAAACTCCTCTCTAAATGGGAAGGTCCTTACGTTATCGAGGAGGTCTATCATTCTGGTGCCATAAAAATCAGCTACTTCAAAGGCACAAATCTGAGGGTGTTGAACGGTCAAAGAATCAAACATTATATCTTAGGTAAATCCTATAAATGTTGAAACTAATGTTATTGAAACCATAACCCCGGAGGAGTATATAAGGGACACCTTCCAGAATGTTTCAGCTTCCGAAAAGGAAGAGGTATGTGGTACGGTAAGTAAACCGACTCCAAAACAGTTCTAATAGCAATTTTCCTCTATTTTCGAATATTTAAGAAAATAGGAAAATAAGAAGCCATACGAAAAGGACACGAGGTGTCCACGAGGGTGGAGGGCGCGCCCTACCCCCCTGGGCACGCCCCCTGCCTCGTGGGCACCTCGTGTGCCCTCCGGACTCCGTTTTCTTGCACGATACTTCTTTTGGTCGGTAAAAATTCATTATATAATCTCCCGAAGGTTTTGACCACCGTACCACGCAAATATCCTCTGTTTTTGTTTCAAGCTGTTTCTGCTGCAGATTCAGAGCAAGATGTCATCTCAAGACTCCGACGTAGAGAGCTATGTCTCACACCTCATTGTTGAACCAAATACCTATGGGGACCTATCTCCTTGTGGTCGAACTACGGATGATGAGGAGGATGCTCACTTGAGGATGATCAATGATTCAAGTTCGGAGGAGGAGGATGTTCCTCTACCTCAACCCGGGGATATGCACGTGAAGTTTAAGAAGTCTAGTCTCGCCAAGAGGGCTAAACTGTCTAACAACCGATCTATTCCTTCTCATTTTCGGTAGAAAAGCAAAGGAGGTTTATGTGACAAGACCTAGAAGCTAGAATCGGAGGTCGATGATTTAAAGGAGGAGATCACTCTTCTCAATTACAATATAAAAAAGCCAAACGCACAATTGTCATCATCATCACCATCTCCTCCACCTCCGAAGAAAGAGACATAAATACATGGGTATGGGCACTCCCCTTGGCAACTGCCAAGCTTGGGGGAGTGCCCCGGTATCACATCACCATCAGACTTTTTATCTTTACCGTTTTTCTTAGTTTGATCCTTTTGGTAATATCTTGGTCTAGTAGAATAAAGTTTTAGTATGATTTAGTTTTTGAGTTTTGCTTGATGATCCTTCTATGTAATCGAGTCCATGAGCTATATATAATAAACATTAGTTTTGAGTCAAGGGCCTTGCCATCTTGCTATGATCTTGAGGGAATAAATGGAAGAATAAAAAGAAATAAAGAGATCATATGGATCATATGGAAAGTAATGACTTCACATATAAAGAGTATGATGAATAAAAGTTGTTGAGAGTTGACAAACATAGTTTTGGTCATCGTTGCAATTAATAGGAAGTAATAAAGAAAGAGAGGTTTTCACATATAAATATACTATCTTGGACATCTTTTATGATTGTGAGCACTCATTAAAATATGACATGCTAAAAAGTTGATGTTGGACAAGGAAGACAACATAATGGGTTATATTTTCTTACATTCGAAATAAATTATATTGTCATGGATCATCCAACATCTTGAGCTTGCCTTTCCCCCTCATGCTAGCCAAATACCTTGCACCAACTAGAGATACTACTTGTGCTTCCAAATATCCTTAAACCCACTTTTGCCATGAGAGTCCACCATATCTGCCTATGGATTGAGTAAGATCTTTCAAGTAAGTTTTCATTGTTGCAAGCAATAAAAATTGCTCTCTAAATATGTATGATTTATTAGTGTAGAGAATTATTTTATAATTAAATTACGTTTGGAATTCAAATAGTTACATTCCTATTGATTCATTACGTAAAATTTCGCATAAAAATAAAAATATAGATCATAAGATAAGAAAATTTGCAGTTTATGTGTATTTTACACTACGTTTTTATGTTTATAATTTCACATAACATAATTTTTTTATGACGATTATATATTTTCTTACGGTCTCTTTTTACGTCAGAAATAAGACATAACTTACGGAATGTAAATTATGATGCATTGATGTCAAAATTGAGAGGGGGTGAAAAATATATATAGGGTTGTGCTATTCGTCACCCTAGGTGAGGAATAATTATTCTTCACCGCCCTCTATTTTATCATCAATGCACCGTAATTTTACGTTCCATAAGTTTTGTCCTATTTCTGACGTAAAAACAGACCGTAAGAAAATATATGATCGTCGTAAAAAATATTTTATGTTATGTAAAATTACAAACGTAAAAACATAGTGTAAAAAACACATAAACTGCAGATTTTCTTGTATTATGACCTATATTTTAATTTTCTTATGCAAAATTTTAGGTAGTGAATCAATCGAAATGTAACTATTTGAATTCCAAACGTAATTCAATTCGGAAATGATCGTAAGATTACCTCGGGTGAAGAATAACTTATTCTGCACCCTGGGTGATGAATAGTATCACTATATATATATATAGAAATGTAATATTACGATCATTTCATAATTAAATTACGTTTGGAATTCAAATAGTTACATTTCTATCGATTCACGACGTAAAATTTGACATAAAAAAAATAAAAATATAGGTCATAAGACAAGAAAAATTACAGTTTATGTGTATTTTACACTATGTTTTTACATTTGTAATTTTACATAACATAAAATATTTTTTTCGACGAGTATATATTTTCTTATGGTCTTTTTTTACTTCAGGAATAAAGCAAAATTTACAGAACGTAAAATTACGGTTCATTGATGGTAAAATAGAGGGGGTGAAGAATAACTATTCCTCACCCAGGGTGACGAATAGTCAATCCCTATATATATATATATATATATATATATATATATATATATATATATATATATATATATATATATATATATATATATATGTTGTTGTTCTAAGAATGATCATGATGCCCTCATGTCCGTATTTTATTTTATTGACACCTCTATCTCTAAACATGTGGACATATTTTTCGATATCGGCTTCCGCTTGAGGACAAGCAAGGTGTAAGCTTGATGGAGTTGATACGTCCATTTTGCATCTTGCTTTTATATCGATAGTTATTGCATTATGGGCTATTATTACACATTATGTCACAATACTTATGTCTATCCTCTCTTATTTTACAAGGTATACACGAAGAGGGAGAATGCCAACAACTGGAATTCTGGGCTGGAAAAGGAGCAAATATTAAAGACCTATTCTGCACAACTCCAAAAGTCCTGAAACTCCACGGGAGTCATTTTTAGAATATATAAAAAAATATTGGGCGAAGGAAACACCAGAGGGGGGCCACCCATCATCCATGAGGGTGGGGAGCGCGCCCTACCCCCTGGGCGCACCCCTGTCTCATGGGCCCCCTCGCAGGCCTCCGGTGCCCATCTTTGGCTATATGAAGTCTTTTGCCCTGGAAAAATCATAACCAAGCTCTCGGGACGAAACTCCGCCGCCACGAGGCAGAACCTTGGCGGAACCAATCCAGGGCTTCCGGCGGAGCTATTCTCCCGGGGAAGCATTCCTCCGGGAGGGGGAAATCTTCACCATCGATCCTCTCATCGGGAGGGGGTCAATCTCCATCAACATCTTCACCGGCACCATCTCATCTCAAACCCTAGTTCATCTCTTGTATCCAATCTTTGTTCCAAAACCTCAGATTGGTACCTGTGGGTTGCTAGTACTATTGATTACTCCTTGTAGTTGATGCTAGTCGGTTTACTTGGTGGAAGATCATATGTTCAGATCCTTTATGCATATTAATACCCCTCGGATTGTGAACATGAATATGCTTTGTGAGTAGTTACGTTTGTTCCTGGGGACATGGGAGAAGTCTTGCTATAAGTAGTCATGTGAATTTGGTATTCGTTCGATATTTTGATGAGATGTATGTTGTCTTTCCTCTAGTGGTGTCATGTGGACGTCGACTACATGACACTTCACCATTGTTTGGGCCTAGGGGAAGGCATTGGGAAGTAATAAGTAGAAGACGGGTTGCTAGAGTGACAGAAGCTTAAACCCTAGTTTATGTGTTGCTTCGTAAGGGGCTGATTTGGATCCATATGTTTCATGCTATGGTTAGGTTTACCTTAATACTTCTTTTGTAGTTGCGGATGCTTGCAAGAGGGGTTAATCATAAGTGGGATGCTTGTCCAAGTAAGGGCAGTACCCAAGCACCGGTCCACCCACATATCAAATTATCAAAGTACCGAACGCGAATCATATGAGCGTGATGAAAACTAGCCTGACGATAATTCCCATGTGTCCTCAGGAGCGTTTTCCTTTATATAAGAGTTTGTCCAGGCTTGTCCTTTGCTAAAAAAGGATTGGTCCATCTTGCTGCACCTTGTTTACTTTTGTTACTTGTTACCCGTTACAAATTACCTCATCACAAAACTATATGTTACCGATAATTTCAGTGCTTGCAGAGAATACCTTACTGAAAACTGCTTGTCATTTCCTTCTGCTCCTCGTTGGGTTTGACACTCTTACTTATCGAAAGGACTATGATAGATTCCCTATACTTGTGGGTCATCAACGTCCTAGATAGATCTTGCGTGAGCATAGGAACTTTTTTGAAATTGCTTGCTACATTCCCCAACACGAGCAATGCAACTCAAGCCCGAGCCCCTCCTCTTGGCGAAGCTCAGTTAGGATCATGACAAAACCCTAACAATCCTCTTTCAAACCTTAGCGAGTCTCTCGAGCCCTACCCATCAAAACTAGTTGGAGTCGAGCGCGTCATCGAGCCTCTCGCCGTTATCAACCTTCGCCTCCTTTGTAGCAGTGCATCATGGCCTACACATCCTTTTCCAGAGCACCTGGATAAGTCGAGCGTAAAAAATGGCGGCCCGTAGCCACGGGAATTGTCGTTGGAGTTCTGCGCAGTATGAAGAAGATGTCGACCGCTAGATAAACCTGACAGGTGGACCACTTGTTGACTCGGATCCTACCCATCAGTGTATGCTCGTATCGGGACGGCACATCAGCCTCTCATTTGCTTTGGTCCCACTCGTCGTAAACCCAGCCCACAACCCAACACTATCCAACACCGAGTGTGACAAATAGTGTCCGAGCCTAGTAAGTCTTTCGGCCCGCTCGGTCAAAATCAAGGGTGGCTTCAAAAGGGACTCCAAGGACGAGATCGCAATAGCCATCATACACTGCTCGTACAAGGACTCTGAATCACTACATCATGCCAATGTTCTGTGTGTACTATCCTCAGAGTCTCGAGTGTTTCACCACTTAAACTGATGCTTGTCAAATGTACTTAATGCTTCTCAGTAAAATCTTAAAGTTAATTTTTTTGCTCGTACAAGGACTTGAAGACACCATTCCCCAAACCACTCCATTGCTACCAGGAGTGGAAAACATTCACTTATCAGTTGCACTTGAGATATGCAGCAAATGATTCGTACTTAGCTGCGAGAGGTATCAGAGGATCCTGACCATGAAGGGCGGATCACATCACCATCGTGATCTGAACAACATGGCGCTTTTTCGACCAACCCTAAGGGTAGAGCTCCGAACCCAGTACAAAACACACAATGAATCATCGAGCGGCTATAAGCAGCGAAAAAAGAAAACCGCGAATGGTGAACTGCTACCACTTAGATGTTTATGTTGATTGATATGGTAACTTCATTTCATGGGCTATTTTTTGTTGCAATTTCTATTAGACTAGTATGTTGTACATATTGTATTTATTGTGATGCTTATGTACAAATATGTGGCGTTTACGTAAAACATATGTGAAATCTATAGTCAAAATATTATCGTCACTTTCAATCCTTCCAATAGTTCACTTAACTTCTAGGCTACATGAAAACAATGAAATGCACTAACTACTAAACCTTTAGAAATGTTTTGAGTTCTTTCAAAAACACTATCATATGGGTGGACCAACAACCTTTAGAGTCAGTCACATGCTTATAAAAATGATTTGCACGCTTCGAGGAATAAAAACACTATCATATGGGTCCATAGTTCGTTTGATAGAGATCGTGCCCTGTTCTCCTGGCAGGCGGCCGGAAAAAATACCATATGGTTAAGTGGAAGAACATATGTATGCCAAAGGACCTCGATGGGTTAGGCATCCTTGCTCCCCGTCACATGAACATGTCCCTCATGTTACGTTGGGTATGGAAGATTATCCGATGGGAGGGGAGTTGTGGTTGTAGCTTCTTCATGATAAGTATTTATGGGGCAAGCCCCCTCCTTGATTGCTCGCGCATGGAGGGATCCTAGTTCTGGAAGTCCATCCGGTAGATGAAGTAGGAAATCCGCCTACGAGTGTCCTTCTATATAGGCAATGGAGAAGGCACTCTATTCTGGTTTGGTCCATGGGTTGGGGGCCTACTATGTTTGTGATTTCCAAGCTTGTATGCTATTTCCGGTGACCCGATGTGTTGTCTCGGCGGCTGCCCAGAATGGACATCGGAACATCTTGTTCCGACAGACATTTGGTTAGGCAAATACTGTAGAGTGGGCGAATTTGTGGGATGCCCTCCCGCCGGTGCTCGTGGATGATCCAGACAACGTATCTTGGAGTGTCTCACCTTCGGGTGTCTTCTCCACAGGCTCGACATACCATGCGTTGTGTCGTTGGCCGGCCATTCCTTGGACAACTCCTCTTTGGAAAGCCCGTTGCCCTTGAAGATCAAGATTTTTGTCCGACAATTATTGCGGGACCGACTTCCCTCTGGCACGGACGTGCTTAAGAGACATGGTCCTGGTAATGGCATGTGTCCTCTTTGTGAGGTCCCAGAGACAAGGTCCAACATCCTTTTCTTGTGCATCACAGCGTGACCCCTCTGGAGTTTTGTCCGTGAAGCCCTGGGCCTGACTGTGAGTCCCTGGACCTAGCCGGATTCCTTGAAACCAGATCCAACTAGACAAGGTGGCCGTGATGCCTATTCTGGCTTGTGTTTACGGCATTGGCTTGGACACTATGAAAGATACGTAATAAAATGGTTATTGAGAGGGTCTTCCCTAGGCGTGCTTTTGACTCGTTCTTCAAATTCCTTACTTTCTTGTAGCACTGGCACCCATTATTTAGGCAGCGGGGCTATGATCATCTAGAACTTATGCTGGTTGCGCTTCTTGCTACCGCTCGCTGCCTATTCTCGTAGTAGGATCGTTCAATTTGTAGCCACTTGGTGGCCTTTTTTAATTTTTCTTTTATGCTTTTGGGGCATGATTGTGCTTATACCCTAGCCGTCTATGTTTCTTCGATGCACTTGAACATGTTGTATGAATGTTGGCTTTATTTATAAAGCGGGGCAAAAGCCTTTTAAAAAAACCCTCCCATATATTAATTATTTTAAAACATTCATACAATCATCCATTACGAATATTCGCTAATTGTTTCAAAGGAGGTTTCTGATTTTCATTTTCTTTAAATATGATTCATCTAATTTTTCGGTTGCATTTGACATTTGCCTCTAACGAGTCATCTAGTCTAGATTTTGACAAAGCAAGACCGCCTGCTGATACGTCTCCAACGTATCTATAATTTTTGATTGTTACATGCTATTATATTATCTGTTTTGGATGTTTAATGGGCGTTAATATACCTTTTTATCTTATTTTTGGGAGTAACCTACTAACCAAAGGCCTAGTGCAAATAGCTGTTTTTTGCCTATTTCAGTGTTTCACAGAAAAGGAATACCAAACAGAATCCAAACGGAATGAAACCTTCGGGAGAGTTATTTTTGGAACAAACATGATCTAGGAGACTTGGAGTGGACGTCAAGAAATAAGCGAGGAGGCCACGAGGCAGGAGGGTGCGCCCCCACCCTCGTGGGCCCCTCGTAGCTCCACCAACGTACTTCTTCCACCTATATATACCCATATACCCCGAAAACATCCAGGAGCACCAGGAAACCCTATTTCCACCGCCGCAACCTTCTATACCCGTGAGATCCCATCTTGGGGCCTTTTCCGGCGCTCTGCTGGAGGGGGAATCGATCATGGAGGGCTTCTACATCAACACCATAGACTCTCCGATGATGTGTGAGTAGTTTATCACAGACCTTCGGGTCCATAGTTATTAGCTAGATGGCTTCTTCTCTCTTTTTGGATCTCAATACAAAGTTCTCCTTGATTCTCTTGGAGATCTATTCAATGTAATTATTTTTGCTGTGTGTTTGTCGAGATCCGATGAATTGTGGGTTTATGATCAAGATTATCTATGAACAATATTTGATTCTTCTCTGAAATATTTTATGCATGATTTAAATATCTTTGCAAGTCTCTTCGAATTATCAGTTTGGTTTGGCCTACTAGATTGATCTTTCTTGCAATGGGAGAAGTGCTTAGATTTGGGTTCAATCTTGCAGTGTCCTTTCCCAATGACAGCAGGGGCAGCAAGGCACATATTGTATTGTTTCCATCGAGGATAAAAAGATGGGGTTTATATCATATTGCTTGAGTTTATCCCTCTACATCATGTCATCTTGCCTAATGCGTTACTCTGTTCTTATGAACTTAATACTCTAGATGCATGCTGGATAGCGGTCGATGTGTGGAGTAATAGTAGTAGATGCAGAATCGTTTCGGTCTACTTGTCGCGGACGTGATGCCTATATACATGATCATTCCTAGATATTCTCATAATTATCCGCTTTTCTATCAATTGCTCGACAGTAATTTGTTCACCCACCGTAGAATTTGCTATCCTGAGAGAAGCCACTAGTGAAACCTATGGCCCCTGGGTCTATCTTCCATCGTATTATTTTCAAATCAACTTGCTATTTCTATTACTGTTTATTTTGCAATCTTCATTTTCCAATCTATATTATAAAAATACCAAAAATATTTATCTTATTATCTCTATCAGATCTTATTTTCATAAGTGACCCCGAATGGATTGACAACCCCTTTATCGCGTTGGTTGCGAGGTTCTTGTTTGTTTCTACAGGTACTAGGTGACTGCTACCTCTTGAGCACTTGCGTTAGTTTTCCCTTGAAGAGGAAAGGGTGATGCAGCAGGGTAGCGTAAGTATTTCCCTCAGTTTTTGAGAACCAAGGTATCAATCCAGTAGGAGGCCACACACGAGTCCCTCGTACCTACACAAACAAATAAATCCTCGCAACCAACACGATAAGGGGTTGTCAATCCCTACACGGTCACTTACGAGAGTGAGATCTGATAGATGATAAGATAATATTTTTGGTATTTTTATGATAAAGATGCAAAGTAAAATAAAAGGCAATAAAAATAACTAAGTATTGGAAGATTAATATGATGGAAGATCGACCCCGGGGCCATAGGTTTCACTAGTGGCTTCTCTCGAGAGCATAAGTATTCATGGCGGGTAAACAAATTACTGTTCAGCAATTGACAGAATTGAGCATAGTTATGAGAATATCTAGGTATGATCTTGTATATAGGCATCATGTCCGAGACAAGTAGACCGACTCCTGCCTGCATCTACTACTATTACTCCACACATCCACCGCTATCCAACATGCATCTAGAGTACTAAGTTCAAGAGAACAGAGTAACGCTTTAAGCAAGATGACATGATGTAGAGGGATAAACTCATGCAATATGAATTAAACCCCATCTTGTTATCCTCGATGGCAACAATACAATACGTGCCTTGCTGCCCCTACTGTCACCGGGAAAGGACACCACAAGATTGAACCCAAAGCTGAGCACTTCTCCCATTGCAAGAAAGATCAATCTAGTGGGCCAAACCAAACTGATAATTCAAAGAGACTTGCAAAGATAACCAATCATACATAAAAGAATTCAGAGAAGATTCAAATATTGTCCATAGATAAACTTGATCATAAACCCACAATTCATCGGTGTCAATAAACGCACCGCAAAAGAAGATTACATCGAATACATCTCCACAAGAGAGGGGGAGAACTTTGTATTGAGATCCAAAAAGAGAGAAGAAGCCATCTAGCTAATAACTATGGACCCGTAGGTCTGAGGTAAAGTACTCACACTTCATCGGAAGGGCCATGGTGTTGATGTAGAAGCCCTCTGTGATCGATGCCCCCTCCGGCGGAGCTCCGGAACAGGCCCCAAGATGGGATCTCATGGATACAGAAAGTTACGGCGGTGGAATCAGGGTTTTGGCTCCGTATATGGTAGTTTGGGGGTACGTAGGTATATATAGGAGGAAGGAGTACATCGGTGGAGCAACAGGGGGGCCACGAGGGTGGAGGGCGCGCCCAGGGGGGTAGGCGCGCCCCCTACCTCGTGGCCTCCTGGTTGATGTCTTGACTTAGGGTCCAAGTCCTCAGATCATGTTCGTTCCGAAAATCACGTTCCCGAAGGTTTTATTCCGTTTGGACTCCGTTTGATATTCTTTTTCTGCGAAACCCTAAAATAGGCAAAAAAAATAGCAATTCTGGGCTGGGCCTCCGGTTAATAGGTTAGTCCCAAAAATAATTTAAAAGTGTATAATAAAGCCCAATAATGTCCAAAAACAGAATATAATATAGCATGGAACAATAAAAAATTATAGATACGTTGGAGATGTATCAAGCATCCCCAAGCTTAATTCCCGCTCGTCCTCGAGTAGGTAAATGATAAAAACAGAATTTTTGATGTGGAATGCTACTTGGCATAATTTCAATGTAATTCTCTTAATTGTGGTATGAATATTCAGATCCGAAAGATTCAAGACAAAAGTTTAATATTGACATAGAAATAATAATACTTCAAGCATACTAACTAAGCAATTATGTCTCTTCAAAACAACGTGGCCAAAGAAAGTTATCCCTACAAAATCATATAGTCTGGCTATGCTCCATCTTCACCACACAAAGTACTCAAATCATGCAAAACCCCGATGACAAGCCAAGAATTGTTTCATACTTTTAATGTTCTCAAACCTTTTCAATTTTCACGCAATACATGAGCATGAGCCATGGACATAGCACTATAGGTGGAATAGAATGGTGGTTGTGGAGGAGACAAAAAAGGGAGAAGATATTCTCACATCAACTAGGTGTATCAACGGGCTATGGAGATGCCCATCAATAGATATCAATGTGAGTGAGTAGGGATTGCCATGCAATGGATGCACTAGAGCTATAAATATATGAAAGCTCAACAAAAAGAAACTAAGTGGGTGTGCATCCAACTTGCTTGCTCACGAAGACCTAGGGAACTTTTGAGGAAGCCCATCGTTGGAATATACAAGCCAAGTTCTATAATGAAAAATTCCCACTAGTATATGAAAGTGATAACATAGGAGACTCTCTATTATGAAGATCATGCTGCTACTTTTAAGCACAAGTGTGGGAAAAGGATGGTAGTATTGCCCCTTTTTTGGGCCATCTTTTTTTTTCTTTGGCCTTTCTCCCTTTTTTTATTTGGGACAATACTCTATGAATGATGATCATCACACTTCTATTTATTTACAACTCAATGATTACAACTCGATACTAGAACAAAGTATGACTCTATATGAATGCCTCCGGCGGTGTACCGGGATAGCAATGATGCATGAGTGACTTATATGAAAGAATTATGAACGATGGCTTTGCCACAACTAAAATGTCAACTACATGATCATGCAAAGCAATATGACAATGATGGAGCGTGTCATGATAAACGGAATGGTGGAAAGTTGCATGGCAATATATCTCTGAATGGCTATGGAAATGCCATGATAGGTAGGTATGGTGGCTGTTTTGAGGAAGGTATATGGTGGGTGTATGATACCGGCGAAAAGTGCGCGGTATTAGAGAGGCTAGCAATGGTGGAAGGGTGAGAGTGCGTATAATCCATGGACTCAACATTAGTCATAAAGAACTCACATACTTATTGCAAAAATCTATTAGTTATCAAAGCAAAGTACTACGCGCATGCTCCTAGGGGGATAGATTTGTAGGAAAAGACCATCTCTCGTCCCCGGCCGCCACTCATAAGGAGGACAATCAATAAATACATCATGCTCCGACTTCTTAACATAATGGTTCACCATACGTGCATGCTACGGGAATCACAAACTTCAACACAAGCATTTCTCAAATTCACAATTACTCTACTAGCACGACTCTAATATCACCATCTCCATATCTTAAAACAATTATCAAGTTTCAAACTTCTCATAGTATTCAACACACTCATAAGAAAATTTTATTTATTTAATCTTGAATGCCTCAAATAATTAAAGCAAATTACCATGCTGTTTTGTAGGACTCTCAAAAATAATCTAAGTGAAGCATGAGAGAACAATAGTTTCTATAAAACAAATCTACCACCGTGCTCTAAAAGATATAAGTGAAGCACTAGAGCAAAAACTATATAACTCAAAAGATATAAGTGAAGCACATAGAGTATTCTAATAATTTCCGAATCATGTGTGTCTCTCTCAAAAAGGTGTGTGCAGCAAGGTTTATTGTGGAAAACTAACAAATAAAGACTCAAATAATACAAGACTCTCCAAGCAAAACACATATCATGTGGTAAATAAAAATATAGCTCCAAGTAAAGTTACCGATAGAAGTAGACGAAAGAGGGGATGCCTTCCGGGGCATCCCCAAGCTTTGGCTTTTAGGTGTCCTTAGATTATATTGGGGGTTCCATGTGCATCCCCAAGCTTAGGCTCTTGCCACTCCTTGTTCCATAATCCATCAAATCTTTACCCAAAACCTGAAAACTTCACAACACAAAACTTAAAGTAGAAAATCTCGTGAGCTCTGTTAGCGAAAGAAAACAAAACACCACTTCAAGGTACTGTAATGAACTCATTCTTTATTTATGTTGGTGTTAAACCTACTTTATTCCAACTTCTCTATGGTTTATAAACTATTTTACTAGCCATAGATTCATCAAAATAAGCAAACAACACACGAAAAACAGAATCTGTCAAAAAGAGATCAGTCTGTAGTAATCTGTATCTAACGCAAGATCTTGAACCCCAAAAATTCTAAAATAAATTTCTGGTCGTGAGGAATTTATATATTAATCATCTACAACAATAATTAACTAAATATCACTTTCCAAATAAAAGTGGCAGCAGTTCTCGTGAGCGCTAAAGTTTCTGTTTTTTACAGAAAGATTAACAAGACTTTCCCCAAGTCTTCCCAACGGTTCTACTTGGCACAAACACTAATTAAACACAAAAAACACAACCAAAACAGAGGATAGATAAATTATTTATTACTAAACAGGAGCAAAAAGCAAGGAATAAAGATAAAATTGGGCTGCCTCCCAACAAGCGCTATCGTTTAACGCCCCTAGCTAGGCATAAAAAGCAAGGATAGATCTAGGTGTTGTCATCTTTGTTAGGCAATCCATAAGTGGCTCTCATAATAGATTCATAAGGTAATTTAATTTTATTTCTAGGGAAGTGTTCCATGCCTTTCCTTAACGGAAATTGGAATCTAATAGTCCCTTCCTTCATATCAATAATTGCACCAATCGTTTTAAGGAAAGGTCTACCAAGAATAATAGGACATGAAGGATTGCAATCTATGTCAAGAACAATAAAATCTATGGGCACATAATTACTATTTGCAACAATAAGAACATCATCAATTCTTCCCATAGGTTTCTTAATAGTGGAATCCGCAAGGTGCAAGTTTAAAGAGCAATCATCAAAATCATGGAAACCTAACAAATCACACAAAGTCTTTGGAATCGTGGAAACACTAGCACCCAAATCACACAAAGCATAGAATTCATGATCTTTAATTTTAATTTTAATAGTAGGTTCCCACTCATCATAAATTTTCTAGGGATAGAAACTTCCAACTCAAGTTTTTCTTCATAAGATTGCATCAAAGCATCAACGATATGTTTAGTAAAAGCTTTATTTTGACTATAAGCATGAGGAGAATTTAGCACGGATTGCAACAAGGAAATACAATCTATCAAAGAGAAATTGTCATAATTAAATTCTTTGAAATCCAAATTAATGGGTTCATCAATATTTAAAGTTTTGACTTCTTCAATCCCACTTTTAACAATTTTAGCATCAAGATCTAAAGACTCCGAATTTTTGGAACGCCGTCTAGGTAAAGGTGGATCATATTCAGTACCATTATCCAGATTCATATTGCAAAACAAAGATTTAATAGGGGTACATCAATAACTTTTAGATCTTCATCTTTATTATCATGGAAACTAGAAGAACACGCTTTTATAAAGCAATCTTTCTTAGCACGCATCCTAGCGGTTCTTTCTTTGCACTCATCAATGGAAATTCTCATGGCTTTGAGAGACTCATTGATATCGTGCTTAGGTGGAATAGATCTATGTTTCAAAGAATCAACATCAAGAGAAATTCTATCAACGTTCCTAGCCAACTCATCAATCTTAAGCAATTTTTCTTCAATCAAAGCATTGAAATTCTTTTGCGAAGTAATAAATTATTTAATATTAGATTCAAAAGTAGAGGGCATTGTCGGTGTCAAAACTGGCGGATCTTGGGAAGGGGGTCCCAAACTGTGCGTCTAAGGCGGATGGTAACAGGAGGCAGGGGACACGATGTTTTACCCAGGTTCGGGCCCTCTTGATGGAGGTAATACCCTATGTCCTGCTTGATTGTTCTTGATAATATGAGTAGTACAAGAGTTGATCTACCACGAGATCAGAGAGGCTAAACCCTAGAATCTAGCCTATGGTATGATTGTATGTTCGTCCTACGGACTAAACCCTCCGGTTTATATAGACACCGGAGGGGGCTAGGGTTACACAGAGTCGGTTATAAGGAAGGAGATCTACATATCCGTATTGCCAAGCTTGCCTTCGACGCCAAGGAGAGTCCCATCCAGACATGGGACGAAGTCTTCAATCTAGTATCTTCATAGTCCAACAGTCCGGCCAAAGGATATAGTCCGGCTGTCCGGATACCCCTAATCCAGGACTCCCTCAGTATCCCCTGAACCAGGCTTCAATGACGATGAGTCCGGCGCGCAGATTGTCTTCGGCATTGCAAGGCGGGTTCCTCCTCCTAATACTTCACAGAAGATTTTGAACACGAGGATCGTGTCCGGCTCTGCAAAACAAGTTCCACATACCACCTTAGAGAGAATAATATTTCCATAAATCTAATCTGCTGACGTACCCTGTAGCGTGACATCACACCACAGCCAGGTCTTTATTCGAATTGTTTTTCATAACCCATCTCAGCGTGTTTCACGAGGCGGTTTCCTTGGCACGTATTGACGAAGCAGAGATCGTGTCCCCTTATTACGGGATTCCCATCAATACGGACGTGGGTAACCCAACCGCAACATCAATTACGGCGCTTGGGGGATAAGCGAGTTTTACCAGGCTGGTGGGGGCGCATAGTTTCGTCCGCCCTTATAAAGGGATAAGGTTTCACCTTTTTCTACCCATGCCTTCTTCCTCCTTGCTCATCCATTCTCGCGCACTCGAGCTCCAGCGCCCAAGTCCACATCCTCCTCCTCAACTCTCTCGAAACATGTCCGAAGCGGGAGGCAAGTGGATGGTCTCCTCCGTCATGGAGGGACACATCAAAAAACTACGTGGGGCCAGATACTTAGCCGCGAATATCGCGCACCAGCTGCCAGCCGCGGGGCAGATCATCCCTGCCCCGAAACCTTACGAAAGGGTGGTTTTCCTCCCCCACTTCGTCTGCTGACTGGGGTTTCCCCTCCATCCATTCGTCCGCGGCCTTATGTTCTATTATGGGCTGGACTTTCATGATCTGGCCCCGAATTTTATCCTCAACATCTCGGTGTTCATCGTCGTGTGCGAGGCTTTCCTCCGCATCCGGCCCCACTTCGGCCTGTGGCTGAAGACCTTCAATGTCAAGCCGAAGGTAGTAGGCGGCCAACAAGCGGAATGCGGTGGAGCCATGGTGGGCAAAATGCCCAACGTTACATCGCTCGAGGGCTCCTTCATGGAGACCATAAAGGGGTGGCAATCGGGGTGGTTCTACATCACCGAGCCGCGCGACACCAACTGGGTGGCGGCCCCCGAGTTTCGATTCGGATTCCCCATTCGGCTTACTTCCTGGAAGGAGAAGGGCCTGTCCTGGGGCTCATCGGTGGAGCTAGACGGACTCCATAAGTGTATCCGGAACATGATAAGCAAGAAACTCAAGCTTGTCAACATAGTCTAGGTCATGCTCTTCCGCCGGATCCTCCCGTGTGAACAACAGGCTTTCAACTTATGGGAGTTCAACCTGGCCCAGCACCAGACTCTACGCGAGCTCTTCGACACGACGCATCAGGACGTCTGGAAGGTGTTGTTCAAGGGCGTCGAGTTCCCCCCTCCCCTTACCGAGGACCACGGGCTAAGCGTGATGCGTCCTGCGAATCCGGTAAGTTCTGTACATCTTGTAGGGTATTTATTTTCCATAGTTTAACCATGGGCGGGATCTGAGCTCCCATGCCTTTGACAGGATTGGGTGGAGACATCGGAGCAGATTGACTTCCCGGCTCCTCTGCCCGAAGACCCTACAGACGCTCTCCTGACAGAGATGCGGACTCCGGCTCCTTATGAGGTGCCAGAGAAGAAGATCAAGAAGAAGGCTACGGGAACCCGAAAGAGTTCCCGGCGCCAGGTGGTATCGGACTCATCGTCCGATAACTCCCCGACGCACTCCTCCTGTGAAAACGAGGAGGAGGAAGATGACGATTCTCCCCCTCTAGCCGGGGGAGACGGGAAAAGGAAGGCCGCCCCAACCGGGGAGGCCGAAGGGTCCAAGAAGGGAAGGACTCTCCTTCCGGACTGTTCCACCACCGCTGCCGACAGTGAAGACGAGTGGTTACTCAGGGCCAAGCCCCTGGCAAAGTCGTAAGTATTCGGATACCAGAGTAACTCATGGCATACTTTTATTGCACCGCTTATCCTAACGTCGAATATGATCACGTAGTCTGGCCCGAGCCCGCATCGACATGTCCTCGTCGGGCGGTTCCTTGGACTCGTCGGATATGAATAGCGAGTCACTTCCAACCGCCTCCTCTCCTCACCCTATGGACAATGTCGAGGTATTGTCTCAAGGGGCACCGAACCGAGGGGGGTAGTCCCAGAGGCGCCTCAAGGCGACCTTCCGGACTCCAGGCGCAAAGGGAGCAAGACTCCCAAGGACTCCAAGTTCGGCCCGCAGCCGAACACCACGCCGGAACCTCCAGTGGTTCCGGACTCCGGCAGGCGGCCCCCTGCCAAGAGGGGCAAGCCGCCCATGCCGATGACCTCTATCTATCCAGAGGCACCGGACAACCTGCTGGGAGTGCTTCGCGACGCTTCCATCAACGAAGAGCACCGCACTATTATGAGTGCGGTGATCAAGAAGGTTCAGTCCGCCAAGAGCGGAGTGACTGAAACATGTGCCAGCCTTCTAACAGGCTTTGAGGTAAGTATTTAAAATATAGGAAAATATTACCGCATAGACAGTAGCCCCTGATGCTATGTTTGGTGTTTGCAAAGAAAAGCCAAATAGAGGATCAAATAATATCTGCAGGAGTCTAATATAAGTATGTCTATATGTGTATGCATGCTTCGCTGCTGACCTCTGCCGCACTGACTGTGGAGGTCGCCGCACTGAAGCAGAACCTCGAGCGGTCCGAGAAAGAGCTCGGCCTTGCCAAGAGGCAGCTCGAGGAGAACAAAGGTAAGTAATACCTTCTCTCTCACTATATATATATGCGGTTGCAAAAATGATAGGATCATCATGGATGTGCCAGGGGCCACGACCGAAGTGGCGACCCTGAAGCAAGCGCTGTCCGAGTGTCAGGACCCCGATTCCAAGTCACGTCGGTCTAGCCGGTAACACCTCATATCAGTTTGCAGCCTCACGCACGGTATTCCCACGGGTCTCGCCTTACCATGGCCCGGGACCGTTTGCGCCTTTTGGCTCACGTATATGATAGTGTCGCTAGCATCCATATGACAGAGAACCCATGCCGACATGGCTAGTCGTGAACCCGAAGCGGCACTAACCTATGGGGACAGGCATACATGAATCACATCGAGCATGTCGGTCAGCAGCGTGTGAATCCGGGCTGTAGAACTCGGCTAACAGGACTCCGGGAACCCGGGCTGTAGCAGGCTAGGCAGGACTCCGGACGTCACCGTGTGACATTTCAGTGAGACAAACACTGAAATGTGTGGTAGTAGCAGGCTAGGCAGGGCCCAATGTGTGGTAGTAGCTGTTTCATGGTTCACAAACACAAAACTCAGTTCCTGAGGACGGTTTCAGTGAGACAACCCACCATGTACTCCTACATGGCCTCTCACCGCTACCTTTACCAAATCGTGTTCACACACTTAGCTCACACACGTAGGACATGTTTACACACCTCCGATTCATCCCCGATGAACCAGACCTGACATGAATCTATGCAATAGCAGGCATGACAAACAAGTATGAATGAGTAGGCACATCAGGGCTCAAACAACTCCTACTCATGCTAGTGGGTTTCATCTATTTACTGTGGCAATGATAGGTCATGCAGAGGAAAAGGGGTTCAACTACCGCAACATGTAACAGTTGAATCGTTGTTGTCCTAATGCGGTAAAAGAGAGCAGGAGCGAGAGAGTGGGATTGTATCGGAATGAACAAGGGGGTTTTGCTTGCCTGGCACTTCTGAAGATATCATTGGGTCTTCATCGGTGTTAACGAGCACATCGTCGGTACAACGTCTACCGAGAGGGGACAATTACCGGCAAACAAGGAAGAACATAGTCAATGCAATGCACAACATGATGCATGATAATGACATGGCAATATGTTGTTGATTGAGCTAATGCAACTAGCAACACAATTAAATGAAGTTGGTTTGAATGCAAGATTCAAATTCAAACTCCATATATGATTAGTTAAATGCCATTTATTTGCTTTGTCCTAAATAGTGGCCTTAAGTTGTTCTAACATGCATGAAAATGCCATAAACAGATTCCTTGAATTTTTCTAATATTTTTTCATATATAAATTATTTCATTTGGAGTTACGGTTGATTTTCTATGATTTTTAGAAGTTTTGGGTATTTTCTAAAAATAATAAATCATTTAAGATTTATTTAAATTCCAGAAAGGAATTATTGCGTCAGCATGACATCGTCATGGCGTCAGCAGGTCAACGGCGTCGACCAGGTCAAACCTGACCTATGGGACCCGCGTGTCAGTGTCACATCTAACTAACAGTGCCTGTTAGTGCTAAGTAGGTGATTAACTTAACTAATCTAGGGTTGGGCCCGCATGTCAGTGGCTCATCTAGTTAACTAAGTTAATTAACACTAATTACCTAGCACTAATTAAACAAGGGACCGGGCCCACACGTCAGGGGAGGTCAAACCCCTGGTCAACCGGGGTAAACCACCGGCGTTTAGCCACTGGCGATGACCAGACGCGGCGGAGGGCAGCGAAAACGGGCTCTGGGGCCCCGTTCGCAGCGTGGTTGGGCTCATTCGATTGCCCAGACCAGCACGCATCGGATGGTGGCGCCAGCCGGGCCTGGGGCGGCCGGAGGCGACGGCAGGGAGCTCGACCACGGCGGCCGGAGCTCGGGCGTGCTCGGGTTCGGCGCTGGGATGCCCAACAGGGGCGTGGAGAGGGGCTATGGCCTCCTGGGAGTGTGGCAAACGCAGTGATGCGCTCGGTTTCTAGCCCGCGTGGCTGTGGCCACGACGACGGCGTCGCCGGCGGAGCAGAGTGCGGGGGCCCGGTGGAGATGGCGGCTAGGGGGCGCAATCGAGGCGTAGAGGAGGGGTGTTAGGGGCAGGGGCTCATGGTGGATGCAGAGGTGGCCTCGGCGTGCTCGGGGAAGCACCGGAGCAAAGCAGGGCGGCGAGGGGATCTCCGGCGACCCGAGGAGGAAGAAGATGAAGCAGCCGGCAATGCAGGCCGTCCCAGCGCTCGGGGCCAGGGTGGAGCGAAGCGGCGGACGATGGCGGAGCTTGCAGACAAGGTGGGGAGGCAAGGGGAGCACGGTGGCCGTGGTTACATCGGTGGTGCGGCTGCGGCTGCGCTCGGTTGAGCTAGAGGGAGAGAGCCAGGGGAGGGGAGAGAGAGCGGCGAGTGAGGGAGAGGGGACAGGGGCTTCGGGGCATCTCCGTGGCGTCGCTAGAAGGGGTCGGGGAAGCAGGAGGTGGCCAGAGCAGGGTGGAGGTGGCTCGCGCGTGCCGGCGCGCCGCGGGCACACGCCCTCTGCCTACTGGCGCGAGGAGGATGGCGACAGGAGGAGCTGCGCTGGTGGGCTGGGCCAATTCTGCTGGGCCACCAGGTAAGTGGGCCTCAGGTAAGCGCCAGGTTAGTCCTTCTCTCTCTCTTTTCTTATTTCTGTTTTGTATTTTTTTGTAATTGTGTTTGGATTTATTAAAAATGCCAGAGCATTTCCAAAAATCATGCAACTGACTATGGCCACTATTTGGAATATTTCCAACAGTAAACACTTCAGTTTGTGATTATTTGGGCATTTAAAATATTTTATAGGATTTAAATGCTCACATGCAAATACTGTATGATTTAATTCAGTGACCCCCAATTGACCTAGAAAAATGTGCAATATTTTTGGCAGAGGTTCAAGACCAATCCAAAGATGATGAACATTTTAGAGGGGCATTTTGGGTTCAGTGAAATGATTTTTCTTTGGACCCTAGTTGAGTTTCATTTGCTACTAGGGTTTATCAGCCCCCATTTCAAAATTAAAAGAAATTGAAATTGATGCATGATGCAATGCCACTAATTACAAGAAGATTTCTAGGGCTGTGACACCCTCGCTCGGCTGCATCGAGCAGAGGCAGCAGCGGGTCACAGGGTGGCCGGAGCTGAGCTCCCGGCGGCGCCAGAGTTCGGGCGCGAGCGGGGACGGCGTTGCAGTGTGCTAGAAGAGTGGGCGAAGAGCGTTGCGTGCTCCTAGGACCACGGGGAGCGCGGCGACGCGCTCAGACGCGA
This sequence comes from Triticum monococcum, assembly GCA_034509565.1. Lineage (NCBI taxonomy): Eukaryota > Viridiplantae > Streptophyta > Magnoliopsida > Poales > Poaceae > Triticum > Triticum monococcum. The sequence continues at coordinate 50,244,771 of CM067844.1, forward strand.
GCGGCAGTGGCTGCAATGGTGGCATGGCGGCAATGGCGGACGGCAGCGCTCGGTCACGTGGGCCAGGGTGCTACGGTACGGGAAGCGAGAAATAGATGGAGGGGAACAAACAGGGGCTCACGGCGGTCATGATGAGCAGGCCAATGGGCTCGGGGAAGCGCAGACGGCGTCGTGGCCTTGGCGGCGATCTCCATCGGCCAGCGTTGAAGGAGACGGTGGTGGCAGCGTTTCGCGGCGTTCGGCGTTGCCCGTCTCGGCGGAGAGGACATGGGCGACATCGCGGAGCCCATGGGCATGTCGGCAGGGCATGGGGAAGGCGGTGGCCGCGGTTTCACGGCGACGCGGACGTGACAGCGTCGGCCATGGCGAGCAGGGGCGAGGGAGAGAGTGAGGGAGAGGAAAGACGGGCCAGGCCGGTTCGGGTCGTCGTTGAGGCGGTTCAGCCACACACCCAACCGCTCAGCGGCAAGCAAGAGGTGGCCAGCGCGTCGTCGACGCGCTCCAGTGAGCTGCTTCGTGCGCTGGCGCGGGGAAGAAGACGCTCGTGCCCCTAGTGGGCTGGCTGGGCCAGCTGGGCCGCCAGGTGGGCGCCAGGTAAGGAAACTCTCTCTCTGGCTTTCTATTAGTTTTCTATTTTCTATTTATTTGATTTGTTTTGAATTAGTAATAATACTAACTCATTTCCATAAATCCTGGGATATATTTTGGGCTCTATTTGAAATATTTACAACTGCCCAAAATTGTTTCCAGGATTATTCGAGCATTTAAAATATTTATATTGATTAAATGCCCAAATTCAAATACATAGGGATTTAATTCAAAGCCCAAATGTGTCCAGCAAAAATGCAAATCATCTTGGGTAGATGCTTCCACCTTAAACCAGAGATGATGAACATTTTTAAAAGGCATTTGAGTTCATTGAAAATATTTTTATTTGGAACTATTTGTATTGCATTTGTGCTAGGGCTTGATCATCCCCATTTCAGAGTTTCATAAGACTTAAACATGATGACATGATGATCATGCAAGGTCAGGCAAAGGCTAAGGCTAGGGCTGTGACACCGAGGCCGAAAACAAAGCGGCCAAGGAGCGCACCGAGCGGGAGAAACAAGAGGCTCGGGTGGGCGAGGTGTAGCAAGAGCTCCAGGCTCTCATGAAGAAGCACGAGACTTTGGAGCTTGACTCGAAGACGCGTGAGTCCGAGCTTGCCGCGGCCCTCGAGAGCACAAAGCATGCCAAGGCTAAAGCCCAAAAGGCCCTCCAGGAAATTGAGGCGATGAGGAAGATAGCGGCGGGTAAGGCATTCATTATGCAAAGCAAGCATGTGAAAGTAAATTACTTGTTACTTACCCGAGTCCGGAGCTCTCCAGGAGCGTCCGCAGATTTGCCCCGTAGTGTGTTGGATGCCGCAAAGTACTACTAGGCCGAGGAGGGAAGCTCGACCGAGAAGTTGTTCTGGTCTCAGTATACTGGGAACGAACACCCGATGCCTATGAGCGACCAGCTGAAGCAACTGGTTGAGCTGCACAAGGCGACCGAACAGGCCATGAGGGGCCTTATAGTCCGGATGTGGCCTGGTGATTCCCTTCCCAACAGCTACTTCGGCCTGGTGAGGCGGCTTGTGGATGCCTGCCCACGGCTGGAAGTCATAAAGCGGTCCTTCTGCATTGAAGGTGCACGCCGGGCTTTTTCCTATGCGAAGGTGCACTGGGCCAAGATGGACGCCGAGAAGCTGCTGAAGGAGGGACTGCCGCAGGGCAAGGAGCATTGCCACCCTGAAATGTATTATGAGGGTGTCCTGAAGGGTGCCCGTCTTGTGGCAGACGAGTGTGCGAAGGATGTAATTTTTGAATGAACTTGCTCGTGTGATCCTGTATTATGAAAACTTGTTCATATGCGCTATGCAACGCTTGTTTGAATTTAAAATATTACCTTCAGTGCGGCTATTTATCAAATCTGAGAGATGGCCAGTCGTCGGCTTCTGCCCCATGCCACGAGTGCTGGGGTGTTCGGGATAAATCTGAGCACTCTTTTTCCCATTGTTGGGTCCTTCGAGGGAGGTGCTCAGCGCAACGAATAAGGCAATCAGACTATAATGCTTTATCACTCTCACTTAGCCATAGAAGTCTACAATTTTAAATTTTGGTGAAGCCCCTAGTATTCGGAAGGCCGAATTCGGGGCACTATACACGCCTAAGCCGGACGAAGCCGACTCTTCGCCCTAAGCGGCATAAGTCTTTAGGGACTCGAGACCTCTCGAACAGCGACCAACTCTCGCCTTATCATGACAGTCAGTTTTAGCTTTCTCTACTAAGGTGCGTGCCCAGATGAACCGGGGCACAATCACAGTAGTTCTCCCAGTGCTACCTTAGCCGATATAGCGGAACGTAAGGTACCAAAACATGGGAGCCGGGAAACCCAACTATTGACCCAAGACATGATTCGGAGCTGATGCATATAATGCTATAAGTTCGGGGTGCCGCACTGTCGAAACTGTTCGGACTTCTCATGCCATATTGTGGGGTACGCTTAAGCCCCTAGCGTATTAGCCGTACCAGAGTGTATGGGTGCTGAATGTCATGAATGAACACACACACACACACACACACACACACACACACATATATATATATATAAGAGTAGAGAATGCGGTAATAGTCTAGTGCTATGCATTGTTTATTCAAAAAGGTGTGTCGAAGCAGAATGATACAAGTAGTGCGATAAGCAAAAAGTAGGACTATTTGACATGTCCCTTCCAAGGGCAAGCTGAGGAATGGTATTTAAAGCAGGTATTTCACTCGTTATCAGAGACCACCTGGGAGTTCCATGGTGCGACGTAGCTTTCTGCCTCCTTGGTTGTTGTATCGTGTGTCCGGCAATCGTACTGCCGGACAAAGTTTCCAGAGAGTAAAGTCCTGAAAGAGAGAAAAAATAACAAAGCGGGAAGCCCCTAGTGCGGTTGAGCCGCATTTTGGGGCGTGCCGTAGTCGTTCCCCCCACCTATGCCCATGGTATTTTCAATGCGTATTTATGTACGCGTGGCACGGATTTCTCCATTTGGATGGGACTGGGATGGGGGCCACATTGCTATGCGAGCTCGGAACGTGCCAGGCGGTCTTGTTGCAGATTACTCTGGGCGCGCTTGATGGTGTCTGGGTGTTTAATCACCGAAATGGTGGATTGCCTCAAGAAGCTGCTTTGTGCTTCTGCTACGAGGGCCGCAGTGTGCTCCTCCGTGCGGAGAGAGCGCTCTGTGTTTCCATTAACTGTGATGACCCCTTGAGGTCCTGGCATCTTGAGCTTGAGGTATGCATAATGCGGTTCGCCCGAGCAGTGCGTGATAGCCACTACGGAACGGGACTATATCGAAGATTAACTCCTCGCGTCGGAAGTTATCCAGGGATCCGAAGACCACTTCCAGTGTGACTGAGCCTGTGCAATGGGCCTCTACACCTGGTATGACGCCTTTGAAGGTCGTTTTTGCGGGTTTGATCCTTGAGGGGTCTATACCCATTTTTCACACTGTGTCATGATAAAGCAGGTTCAGGCTGCTGCCACCATCCATAAGGACTCAAGTGAGGTGAAATCCGTCGATGATTGGGTCTAGGACTAGTGTGGCGAATCCGCCATGACGGATACTAGTGGGGTGGTCCCTGTGATCGAAGGTGATCGGACAGGAGGGCCATGGGTTGAACTTTGGGGCGACTGGCTCCAACGCATATACGTCCCTTAGCGCATGCTTCCGCTCCCTCTTGGGGATGTGGGTTGCGTATATCATGTTCACCGTCCGCACTTGTGGGGGGAACCTCTTCTGTCCTTCGGTGTTCGGCGGCAGGGGCTCCTCCTCGTCATCGCTACGTAACCCCTTATCTTTGTTTTCGGCATTTAACTTGCCGGCCTGCTTGAACACCCAACATTCCCTGTTGGTGTGGTTGGCTGGCTTGTCGGGGGTGCCGTGTATTTGACATGAGCGATCGAGTATACGGTCCAAACTGGACGGGCCCAGAGTGCATCTTTTGAATGGCTTTTTCCACTGACCGGGTTTAGAGCCTCTGAATCCAGCATTGACTGTCGTATCCTCAGTATTGTCGCTGTTGACGCGGCGCTTATGTTTGTTGCGACATGACCTGCCATTGCTATCCTTGGTATATGAAGTACCATGGTTCTTTGATATGTTATTACTGCGAGCCAGCCAGCTGTCCTCTCCCACGCAAAAGCGGGTCATGAGTGTCGTGAGGGCTGCCATAGATTTTGGCTTTTCCTGGCCAAGGTGCCGGGTGAGCCACTCGTCGCAGATGTTGTACTTAAAACCTGCTAGGGCCTCTGCATCCGGACAGTCGACGATTTGATTTTTCTTTATCAGGAACCGTGTCCACAATTGCCCGGCCGATTCCTCTGGCTGCTGAATTATGTGGCTCAAGTCACCGGCATCTGGTGGTCGCACATAAGTGCCCTGGAAGTTGTCGAGGAATGCGGCTTCCAGATCTTCCCAACAGCCAATGGATTCTGCTGGCAGGCTATTGAGCCAATGCCGAGATGGTCCTTTGAGTTTAAGTGGGAGGTATTTGATGGCATGTAGATCATCACCGCGGGCCATGTGGATGTGCAGGAGGAAGTCCTCGATCCATACCGCAGGATTTGTTGTGTCGTCGTATGATTCAATATTTACGCGTTTGAAACCCTCTAGGATTTGGTGATCCATTACTTTGTCTGTGAAGCATAGGGGGTGTGCGGCGCCTCTGTATTGGGCTATATCACGGCGCAGCTCAAATGAGTCTTGTCCGCTGTGTTCGGCCTGGACGGATTTACTTTTACTGTATCCGGCGTGACGGTTATTGTCTCACATAGTGGCGCACCCTCGTGATCCGTAGCTCGATCTTGCGTGTTTTGCTTTTTCCTCCAATACGTCTCGCAGGTCTAGCATGTTTCCCCGTGCCTTGACATTTTTATTTGAGTGGCGTCGGGGTGCGGGCTAAGCTTTTGGCTGAAATGCCTCTCTGTCGCGGCCACGAGGTGGCCGATCAGCCGCGTCATACGCTGGATATGTAGGTTTTAATCCTTCCTCCTCCAGTCGGGGTAGCAACCTACGCTTTGGGTAACTCTTGGAGGGGCGTTCGAGTTCATATTCCTCGGACGCAAGGACTTCAGTCCATCTGTCAGCTTGCAAATCTTGATCAGCTTGAAGCTGCTGTTGCTTTTTCTTAAGGCTATTTGTCGTGGCTATAAGCTGGCGCTTGAAGCACTCTTGCTCGACGGGATCCTCAGGCACGACGAATTCGTCATCGTCGAGGCTTGCCTCGTCTTCGGAGGGGGCATGTAATTATCATCCTCCGCTTCTCCATCTGCCGCTCTCTCGGGAGGGCTGGCTTCTCCATCCTCCTGCTCTAAATCTTGCTAGAGGGGATTGTTGTCATCTTCGGCACTATCCGGAGTGTTGTTATCTCCTGTGCCGGTATCACCACTTTTGCTTTGGTGAGACTTAGAGCGGCGCCGCTGATGTCGGCGCTTGGGTTGCTTCTTGGAGGGGTCATCCTCCGTTGTCCCGTCGCCATTGCCTTCTTTGGGTGTGTCCACCATATATATACCATATGGTGAGGTAGCTGTCCATTGCCCTGTGGGTAGTGGTTCTTGTTCGTCTCCTGCGTCGTCGTCCATACCGTCGATGTCTTCAGAGTCGAAGTCGAGCATGTTGGTCAAATTGTCGATAGTGGCTACTAAGTGGGTGGTGGGTGGGCGGCGAATTTCTTCATCATCCGCATCCCAATCCTGCCGGACATAGTTCGGCCAGGACTCTCCTGACAGAGAGAGAGACCTTAATGAGTTTAGTATGTCGCCGAAGGGCGAGTGCTGAAAGATATCCGCGGAGGTGAACTCCATGATCGGCGCCTAGTCGGATTCGATGGGCACGGGCGCAGGCGGTTCGGAGTCCGTGGCCGAGGAAGAATCCGGCAATTTGGCGTCACGGCTCTCGTGAAGGGTAACGTCGATACTCGGCTCGATCGCCACTGAGAATGCGGCCTCCATGGCGGGGTCTATCGCTCCGTCCATGGATGACGCAATTGGCTGCGAATTGAGGGTCGGAGCGGTTGCCGGTGCGGTCTCCTGAACACTGTCCAATGGTAGAGCTAAATCATGCTCATCGTGACCGCGCGGCGCGCTCGGCAGGGGCTCGAATCCATCAAAGATCAAGTCTCCGCCGATGTCGGTCGTGTAGTTTAAGCTTCCAAACCTGACCTGGTGGCCAGGGGCATAACTCTCGATCTGCTCCAGATGGCCAAGCGAGTTGGCCCACTGTGCGAAGCCGCCGAATACAAAGATCTGTCCGGGGAGAAAAGTCTCACCCTGGACAGCATCGCTATCGATGATCGAAGGAGCCTTCAAGCCTAATGATGACGACACAGAGGAACTCTCAATGAAAGCACCAATGTCGGTGTCAAAACCGGCGGATCTAGGGTAGGGGGTCCCGAACTGTGCGTCTAAGGCGGATGGTAACAGGAGGCAGGGGACATGATGTTTTATCCAGGTTCGGGCCCTCTTGATGGAGGTAATACCCTACATCCCGCTTGATTGTTCTTGATAATATGAGTAGTACAAGAGTTGATCTACCACGAGATCAGAGAGGCTAAACCCTAGAAGCTAGCCTATGGTATGATTGTATGTTCGTCCTATGGACTAAACCCTCCAGTTTATATAGACACTACAGGGGGCTAGGGTTACACATAGTCGGTTACAAGGAAGGAGATCTACATATCCGTATTGCCAAGCTTGCCTTCCACGCCAAGGAGAGTCCCATCCGGATACGGGACGGAGTCTTCAGTCTAGTATCTTCATAGTCCAATAGTCCGGCCAAAGGATATAGTCCAGCTGTCCGGATACCCCCTAATCCAGGACTCCCTCAGGCATCTTACTATAATTTCCATAAGAATTGTTGTAGGAATTACCATAATTATTAGAGGAATTACTAGGATAAGGCCTAGGATTAAAGTTTCCTCTATATGCGTTGTTACCAAAATTGTTCCTACCAACAAAATTCACATCCATAGATTCGTTATTATTCTCAATCAAAGTAGACAAGAGCATATCATTAGGATCAGAAGAAATACTTTTATTAGCAAATGATTTCATAAGTTCATCCATCTTTTCACTCAAAACATTAATTTCTTCTATCGCATGCACTTTCTTATTAGTAGATCTTTCAGTGTGCCATTGATAATAATTAACCATGATATTATCTAGGAGTTTAGTAGCTTCTCCTAAAGTGATTTCCATAAAAGTGGCTCCCGCGGCCGAATCTAAAAGATTTCTAGAAGCAAAATTCAATCCGGCATAAAAATGTGTATAATCATCCACAAATTCAAACCATGCATAGGGCAATTACGTATCATTAATTTCATCCTCCCCCAAGCTTGTGCAACATGTTCATGATCAAGTTGCTTAAAATTCATAATGTCGTTTCTAAGAGAGATGATCTTAGCGGGAGGAAAATACTTAGAGATAAAAGCATCTTTGCACTTATTCCACTAATCAATACTATTTCTAGGCAAAGACGAAAACCAAGCTTTAGCATGATCTCTAAGCGAAAAAGGAAATAGCTTCAATTTAACAATACCATTATCCACATCTTTTTTATTTAGCATATCACACAAATCAACGAATCTATTTAGATGGGTAGCGGCATCTTCACTAGGAAACCGGAAAACGGATCTTTCATGACAAGATTCAGCACGGCAACATCAATTTCACAAGATTCAGCATCGGTAAGGGGAGCAATCGGAGTGCTAATAAAATCATTGTTGTTGGTATTGTTAAAGTCACACAATTTAGTGTTATCTTGAGCCATCATGACAAGCAAGCAATCCAACACACAAGCAAACGAGGTACGGGCAAAAAGAGGCAAATAGAGAAAGAGAGGGAGGATAGAGAGATAGAGGCGAATAAACTGGCAAGGGTGAAGTGGGGGAGAGGAAAATGAGAGGTAAATGGCAAATAATGCAATGCGGGAGATAAGGGTTGTGATGGGTACTTGGTATGTTGACTTTCGCGTATACCTCCCCGGCAACGGCGCCAGAAATCCTTCTTGCTACCTCTTGAGCACTTGCGTTTGTTTTCCCTTGAAGAGGAACGGGTGATGCAGCAGAGTAGCGTAAGTATTTCCCTTAGTTTTTGAGAACCAAGGTATCAATCCAGTAGGAGGCCATGCACGAGTCCCTTGTACCTACACAAACAAATAAATCCTCGCAACCAACGCGATAAGGGGTTGTCAATCCCTACACGGTCACTTACGAGAGTGAGATCTGATAGATATGATAAGATAATATTTTTGGTATTTTTATGATAAACATGCAAAGTAAAATAAAAGACAATAAAAATAACTAAGTATTGGAAGATTAATATGATGGAAGATAGACCCGGGGGCCATAGGTTTCACTAGTGGCTTCTCTCGAGAGCATAAGTATTCACGGTGGGTAAACAAATTACTGTTGAGCAATTGACAGAATTGAGCATAGTTATGAGAATATCTAGGTATGATCTTGTATATAGGCATCACGTCCGAGACAAGTAGACCGACTCCTACCTGCATCTACTACTATTACTCCACACATCGACCGTAATCCAGCATGCATCTAGAGTATTAAGTTCAAGAGAACAGAGTAACACTTTAAGCAAGATGACATGATGTAGAGGGATAAACTCATGCAATATGAAATAAACCCCATCTTGTTATCCTCGATGGCAACAATACAATACGTGCCTTGTTGCCCATACTATCACCGGGAAAGGACACCGCAAGATTGAACCCAAAGCTAAGCACTTCTCCCATTGCAAGAAAGATCAATCTAGTAGGCCAAGCCAAACTGATAATTCGAATAGACTTGCAAAGATAACCAATCATACATAAAAGAATTCAGAGAAGATTCAAATATTGTTCATAGATAAACTTGATCATAAACCCACAATTCATCGGTCTCAACAAACACACCGCAAAAGAAGATTACATCGAATAGATCTCCACAAGAGAGGGGGAGAACTTTGTATTGAGATCCAAAAAGAGAGAAGAAGCCATCTAGCTAATAACTATGGACCCATGGGTCTGAGGTAAAGTACTCACACTTCATCGGAAGGGCTATGGTGTTGATGTAGAAGCCCTCCGTGATCGATGCCCCCTCCGGCAGAGCTCTTGAACAGGCCCCAATATGGGATCTCGTGGATACAGAAAGTTTCAGCGGTGGAATCAGGGTTTTGGCTCCGTATATGGTAGTTTGGGGGTACATAGGTATATATAGGAGGAAGGAGTACGTCATGGAGCAACAGGGGGCCCACGAGGGTGGAGGGCGCGCCTAGGGGGTAGGCGTGCCCCCTACCTCGTGGCCGCCTGGTTGATGTCTTGACATAGGGTCCAAGTCCTCTGGATCATGTTCGTTCCGAAAATCACATTCCCGAAGGTTTCATTCCGTTTGGACTCCATTTGATATTTTTTTCTGCGAAACCCTAAAATAGGCAAAAAATAGCAATTCTGGGCTCGGCCTCCGGTTAATAGGTTAGTCCCAAAAATAATATAGAAGTGTATAATAAAGCCCAATAATGTCCAAAAGAGAATATAATATAGCATGGAACAATCAAAAATTGCAGATACGTTGGACACGTATCAGTGACTTGCGTGTTACCTCCTACTGGATTGATACCTTGGTTCTCAAAAACTAACGGAAATACTTACGCTGTTGTGTTGCATCACCCTTTCCTCTTCAAGGGAAAACCAATGCATTCTCAAGAGGTAGCACCTGCCGCCATGGATAACCTCGGACACGGAACCTTAACCACCACTCGGCCACTCGAGACCCTCATTTGAGTTAGAGCATTTACACCCGAGCGTCTTAAACCCTCCTCATACACTCGGACGGACGACCTAGTTAGTGACCAATCGCAAAAAGCGATCCTGATAGGCACTTCAAACGAGTCTCAAATGCCCCGAATGATCGACACATTTCATATCCAGCCCAAATGTAGGGCGGATATGGGGCGCCCGGGCCCATCCTCCATGTCGGACCCAGCCCACACTGACCCACCCAACCCCACATATATTCATCCCCATCCGAGCTCGTCGGACCAACCCCTAACTACTTCAATCCACTCCCCTCCACTCCGCCCCAATTTCACGTCCGGCGATCTCCGGCCTTCTTCGACATGGCGGGCAGTGGATCCGATTCATACACCTCTAGACCTGTCGACCCCGAGCTCATCCCACACGACCCCAATTAGGAGATGACCGTCCGGCTTGCACACTGCCGCTCCCGCGAGGAGGCCGCCCGACGGCAGCGCTCGGAGTCCTTCGTCACGAATCCATTGTCCTCCCAGATGGTGCATGGATCCACCACTAGGTGTACCATTGTTGCCTCACCGGAGGCGGTGCAGACCGTCTGGAGTCCATACGCAATGGCGAGAGCGCAACCCTGATGTCTACTACACAACTTTCTTCTTGTAGATGTTGTTGGGCCTCCAAGTGCAGAGGTTTGTAGGACAGTAGCAAATTTCCCTCAAGTGGATGACCTAAGGTTTATCAATCCGTGGGATGCATAGGATGAAGATGGTCTCTCTCAAGCAACCCTGCAACCAAATAACAAAGAGTCTCTTTTTTTTTGACCAGAGTCTCTTGTGTCCCCAACACACCCAATACAATGGTAAATTGTATAGGTGCACTAGTTCGGCGAAGAGATGGTGATACAAGTGCAATATGGATGCTAGATATAGGTTTTTGTAATCTGAAAATACAAAAACAGCAAGGTAACTAATGATAAAAGTGAGCGAAAATGGTATTGCAATGCGTTGAAACAAAGCCTAGGGTTCATACTTTCACTAGTGCAAGTTATCTCAACATAATAACATAATTGGATTATATAACTATCCCTCAACATGAAACAAAGAGTCACTCCAAAGTCACTAATAATGGTGAACAAACGAAGAGATTATTGTAGGGTACGAAACCACCTCAAAGTTATCCTTTCTGATCGATCTATTCAAGAGTCTGTAGTAAAATAACACGAAGCTATTCTTTCCGTTCAATCTATCCTAGAGTTCATACTAGAATAACACCTTAAGACACAAATCGACCAAAACCCTAATGTCACCTAGATACTCCAATGTCACCTCAAGTATCTGTGGGTATGATTATACGATATGCATCAGACAATCTCATATTCATCTATTCAACAAACACAAAGAACTTCAAAGAGTGCCCCAAATTTTCTACCGGAGAGTTAAGATGAAAACGTGTGCCAACCCCTATGAATAAGTTAACGAGGTCACGGAACTCGCAAGTTGATCACCAAAACATACGTCAAGTGGATCACGTGATATCCCATTGTCACCACCGATAAACACATGCAAGACATACATCAAGTGTTATCAAATCCTTAAAGACTCAATCCGCTAAGATAACTTCAAAGGGAAAACTCAATCCATGACAAGAGAGTAGAGGGGGAGAAACATCATAAGATCCAACTATAATAGCAAAGCTGGCGATACATCAAGATCATGCCAAATCAAGAACACGAGAAAGAGAGAGAGAGAGAGATCAAACACATAGCTACTGGTACATACCCTCAACCCCGAGGGTGAACTACTCCCTCCTTGTCATGGAGAGCGCCGGGATTCCCCCATACGGTAAGGTGCTGGAACGGGTCTAGATTGGTTTTCGGTGGCTACAGAGGCTTGCGGCGGCGGAAGTCCCAATCTAGGTTTCTTTCTGGAAGTTTGGGTATATATATAAGAGGTGTTGGAGTCAGGAACACGTCAGGTGGGTCTCCAAGGCGGCCACGAGGTAGGGGCGCGCCAAGGGGGTAGGGCGCGCCTCCCACCCTCGTGGTGGCCTCAGGACTCTTCTTGCCCATCTCCGGTACTCCGTGGGCTTCTTCTGGTCCAAAAATGATCTTCGTGAAATTCCAGGTCAATTGGACTCCGCTTGGTTTTCCTTTTCTGCGATACTCAAAAACAATGAAAAAACAGATACTGGCACTGGGCTCTAGGTTAATAGGTTAGTCCCAAAAATCATATAAAATAGCATATAAATGCATATAAAACATCCAAGGTTGATAATATAATAGCATGGAACAATCAAAAATTATAGATACGTTGGAGACGTATCAAGGGGTTTGATACGTCTCCAACGTATCTATAATTTTTTATTATTCCATGCTATTATATTACCTGTATTGGATGTTTATGGGCTTTATTATACATTTTTATATTATTTTTGGGACTAACCAATTAACCGAAAGCCCAGTGCAAATTGCTGGTTTTTTTGCCTATTTCAGTGTTTCACAGAAAAGGAATATCAAACGGAATCCAAACGGAATGAAACCTTCGCGAGGTTCTTTTTTGGAACAAACGCAATCCAGGAGAACTGGAGTGGACGTCAAGGAAGTAGCGAGGAGGCCACTAGGTAGGGCGGCGCGCCCCCCACCCTCATGGGCCCCTCGCAGCTCCACCGACCTACTTCTTTCGCCTATATATACTCTTATACCATGAAAACATCCAGGGGAGTCACGAAACCACTTTTCCACCGTCAGAACCTTCTGTACCCGTGAGATCCCATCTGGGGACCTTTTCTGGCGATCTACCGGAGGGGGAATCGATCACGGAGGGCTTCTACATCAACACCATAGCCTCTCCGATAATCTGTGAGTAGTTTACCACAGACCTTCGGGTCCATAGTTATTAGCTAGATGGCTTCTTCTCTCTCTTTGGATCTCAATACAAAGTTCTCCTCGATGTTCTTGGAGATCTATTTGATTAATTCCTTTTGCGGTGTGTTTGCCGAGATCCAATGAATTGTGGGTTTATGATTAAGATTATCTACGAACAATATTTGATTCTTCTCTGAATTCTTATATGCATGATTTGATATCTTTGCAAATCTCTTCGAATTATCAGTTTGGTTTGGCCTACTAGATTGATCTTTCTTGCAATGGGAGAAGTGCTTAGCTTTGGGTCCAATCTTGCGGTGCTCGATCCCAGTGATAGAAAGGGAACCGACACGTATTGTATTGTTGCCATCGATGATAAAAAGATGGGGTTTATATCATATTGCTTGAGTTTATCCCTCTACATCATGTCATCTTGCCTAATGCGTTATTCTGTTCTTATGAACTTAATACTCTAGATGCATGCTGGATAGCGGTCAATGTGTGGACTAATAGTAGTAGACGCAGAATCGTTTCGGTCTACTTGACACGGACGTGATGCCTATGTTCATGACATGCCTAGATATTCTCATAACTATGCGCTTTTCTATCAATTGCTCGGCAGTAATTTGTTCACCCACCATAATATATGCTATCTTGAGAGAAGCCACTAGTGAAACCTATGGCCCTTGGGTCTACTTTACATCATATAAGTTTCCGATCTACAATTCTAGTTTACTATTTATTTTGCAATCTTTATTTTTGAATCTATACAACAAAAAATAACAAAAATATTTATCTTATTATCTCTATCAGATCTCACTTTCGTAAGTGGCCGTGAAAGGATTGACAACCTCTTTATCGCGTTGGTTGCATGGTTCTTGTTTGTTTGTGCGGGTACTAGGTGACTTGCGTGTAGTCTCCTACTAGATTGGTACCTTGGTTCTCAAAAACTGAGGGAAATACTTACGCTGCTTTGCTGCATCACCCTTTCTTCTTCAAGGGAAAGCCAACGCATGCTCGAGAGGTAGTAAGAAGGATTTCTGGCGCCATTGCAGGGGAGATCTACGCCCAAGTCAAGACATACCAAGTACCCATCACAAACTCTTATCCCTCGCATTACATTATTTGCCATTTTCCTCTCTCTTTGCTCTCCCCCACTTCACCCTTGTCATTTTATTTGCCTCTTTTCCATTTGCCCTTTTCCCGTTCGTCTTTTTTCGCTTGTCTCTTGTGTGTCTTCTTGCCCTGATGGCCTTGCCTAAAAACGTTGATCCTCACCTTAGAAGGTTGTAAGAATTGAGAACAACGTTAGAAGCTTTATGTCTTTGCAATTTGAGCATAATAATTTCTTCAGAAACGAGCTTAAAGAACAAAAAAGTTTTATGGAGTACATGAATAAAGAGCTTGATGATATGTCTAAGGAATTTTATGGTTTGAAATCTCATTTTGCCCATCTTGAAATTTTAGTAGGCCAAATTTCGGATAACCAAGCCACCTTAGTTAATAAGATGGCCGCTAAACCGGAAGATCTAGAGGATAATAAAGATGAAGATCTAAAAGTGATTGGTGTGTCTCCTTTTAAATCTTTGTTTGCCAATATGAATCTTAATAAACATGGGACTGGAGATGAGTCAACTTTACTTAGAAGGCGTCCCAATGATTCGGAGTTTTTACATCTTGATGCAAAAATTGGTAAAAGTGGGATTGAAGAGGTCAAAACTTTACATAGCAATGAACCCACTATTTTGGATTTCAAGGAATTTAATTATGATAATTGCTCTTTGATAGATTGTATTTCCTTGTTGCAATTCGTGCTAAATTCTCCTCATGCTTATGATCAAAACAAAGCTTTTACTAAACATATCGTTGATGTTTTAATGCAATCCCATGAAGAAAAGCTTGAACTAGAAGTTTCTATTCCTAGAAAACTGTATGATGAGTGGGAACCTACTATTAAAATTAATATTAAAGATCATGAATGCTATGCTTTATGTGATTTGGGTGCTAGTGTTTCCACGATTCCAAAAATTGTGTGTGATGTGTTAGGTTTCCGTGAATTTGATGATTGTTCTTTAAATTTGCATCTTGCGGATTCCACCATTAAGAAACCTATGGGAAGTATTAATGATGTTCTTACTGTTGCAAATAGGAATTATGTGCCCGTAGATTTCATTGTTCTTGATATAGATTGCAATCCTACATGTCCTATTATTCTTGGTAGACCATTCCTTAGAACGATTGGTGCAATTATTGACATGAAAGAAGGAAATATTAAATTCCAATTTCCATTCAGGAAAGGCATGGAACATTTTCCTAGAAAGAAAATTACATTACCATATGAATCTATTATGAGAGCCACATATGGATTGCATACCAAAGATGATAATACCTAGATCTATTCTTGTTTTTATGCCGAGCTAGGGGCGTTAAACGATAGCGCTTGTTGGGAGGCAACCCAATTTTATTTTTGTTCCTTGATTTTTGTTCCTGTTTAGTTATAAATAAATCATATATCCTGCGTTATGATTGTGTTTTATATGTTTTAAATAGTGTTTGTGCCAAGTAAAGCCTTTGGGATCTTCTTGGATGATTGTTATTTGATGTTGCTAAAAAAACAGAAAGTATGCACTCACGAGAATAATTGTAATTTTTAACCAAAGAGCGATAAAATACTGATTCCAACTACAGTAGATCAATATAAAAATAATTTAGGATTTACTATTTTCTCATGATTTTTGGAGTTATATAAGTATTCGAAACCTACGGATTATTACAAACTGTTCTGTTTTTGACAGATTCTGTTTTTTGTGTGTTGTTTGCCTATTTTGATGAATCTATGGCTAGTATCGGGGGGTATGAACCATATAGAAGTTGGAATACAGTAGGTTTAACACCAATATAAATAAAGAATGAGTTTATTACAGTACCTTAAAGTGGTGGTTTGTTTTCTTATACTAACGGAGCTCATGAGATTTTCTATTGAGTTTTGTGTTGTGAAGTTTTCAAAATTTTGGGTAAAGATTTGATGGATTTCGGAACAAGGAGTGGCAAGATCCTAAGCTTGGGGATGCGCTAGGCACCCCAAGGTAAAATTCAAGGACAACGTAAAGCCTAAGCTTGGGGATTCCCTGAAAGGCATCCCCTCTTTCGTCTTCATCTATCGGTAACTTTACTTGAGCCTATATTTTTATTCACCACATGATATGTGTTTTGCTCGGAGCGTCTTGTATGATTTGAGTCTTTGATTTTTAGTTTACCATAATAATCCTTGTTGTACACACCTTTTGGGAGAGACACACATGAATCGGAATTTATTAGAATACTCAATGTGCTTCACTTATATCTTTCGAGCTAGATAATTTTGCTCTAGTGCTTCGCTTATATCTTTTTAGAGAACGGGGGTAGTTTTATTTTAGAGAAATTATTGATGTCTCATACTTCACTTATATTATTTTGAGAGTCTTTTAGAACAACATGGCAATTTGCTTTGGTTATGAAATTAGTCCTAATATGATAAACATCTGGGATGGGTATAATAAAAACTTTCATATAGAGTGCATTAAATGTTATGAGAAGTTTGATTCTTGATAGTTGTTTTGAGATATAAAGGTGGTAATATTAGAGTTGTGCTAGTTGAGTAATTATGGAATTGAGAAATACTTGTGTTGAAGTTGGCAAGTGCCGTAGCATGCACGTATGGTAAATGTTGTGTGATAAATTTGAAGCAGGGGGTGTTCTCTGATTGCGTTCCTTATAAGTGGCGGTCGGGGACGAGCGATGGTCTTTCCCTACCAATCTATCCCCCTAGGAGCATGCGCATAGTGCTTGGTTTTGATGACTTTTAGATTTTTGCAATTTGTATATGAGTTCTTTATGACTAATGTTGAGTCCATGGATTATACGCACTCTCAGCCTTCCATCATTTCTAGCCTCTTCGGTATCGTGCATTGCCCTTTCTCACCTCGAGAGTTGGTGCAAACTTTGCCGGTGCATCCAAACCCCATGATATGATACGCTCTATCACACATAAGCCACCTTATATATTCCTCAAAACAGCCACCATACCTATCTATTATGGCATTTGCATAGCCATTCCGAGATATATTGCTATGCGACTTTCCACCGTTCCGTTTATTATGGCACGCTCCATCATTGTCATATTGCCTTGCATGATCATGTAGTTGACATTGTACTTGTGGCAAAGCCACCTTCATAATTCTTTCATACATGTCACTCTTGATTCATTGCATATCCCGGTACACCGCCGGAGGCATTCACATAGAGTCATATTTTTTTCTATGTATCGAGTTGTAATTCTTGAGTTGTAAGTAAATAAAAGTGTGATGATTTTCATTATTAGAGCATTGTCCCATGTGAGGAAAGTTCTTAAAAAAGAAGATAAAGTCCAAAAAAAAGAGGCCAAAAAAAGAAAAAAATGAGAGAAAAAGAGAGAAGGGGCAATGTTACTATCCTTTTTTCACACATGTGCTTCAAAGTAGCACCATGATCTTTATGATAGAGAGTCTCTTATGTTGTCACTTTCATATACTAGTGAGAACTTTTCATTATAGAACTTGGCTTGTATATTCCAAGAATGGGCTTCCTCAAATGCCCTAGGTCTTCGTGAGCAATCAAGTTGGATGCACACCCACTTAGTTACTTTTGTTGAGCTTTCATATATTCGTAGCTCTAGTGCATCCGTTGCATGGCAATCTATACTCCTTGCATTGACATCAATTGATGGGCATCTCCATAGTCCGTTGATTAGCCACGTCAATGTGAGACTTTCTTCCTTTTTGCCTTCTCACACAACCTTCATCATCATATTCTATTCCACCCATAGTGCTATATCTATGACTTGCGTGAAAGTTGAAAGAGTTTGAAAAGACTAAAGTATGAAATAATTGATTGGCTTGTCATCGGGGTTGTGCATGATGGGAGCATTTTGTGTGACGAAAATGAAGCATGGCCAAATTATATGATTTTATAGGGATGAACTTTCTTTGGCTATGTTATTTTGATAAGACGTGATTGCTTGGTTAGCATTGCTTGGAGTATTATTATTTTTATGTCAACATTAAACTTCTGTCTAGAATATTTCGGATCTAAACATTAATGCCACAATAAAGAGAAATACATTAAAAATTATGTTAGATAGCATTCCACATCAAAAAAAATCTGTTTTTATCATTTACCTACTCGAGGACGAGCAGGAATTAAGCTTGGGGATGCTTGATACGTTTCCAACGTATCTATAATTTTTGATTGTTCCATGCTATTATATTATCTGTTTTGAATGTTTATGGGCTTTATTATACACTTTTATATTATTTTTGGGACTAACCTATTAATCAAAAGCCCAATGCAAATTGTTGTTTTTTTGCCTATTTTAGTGTTTCGCAGAAAAGGAATATCAAACGGAATGAAACCTTCGCGAGTATCTTTTTTAGAACAAATGCAATCTAGGAGACTTGGAGTGGACGTCAAGGAAGCAGCAAGGAGGCCACGAGGTAGGGCGGCGCGCCCACCACCCTCGTGGGCCCCTCGCAGCTCCATCGACCTATTTCTTTCCCCTATATATACTCTTATACCCTGAAAACATTCAGAGGAGCCACGAAACCACTTTTCCGCCGCCGCAACCTTCTGTACCCATGAGACCCATCTAGGGACCTTTTTCGGCGATCTATCGGAGGGGGAATCGATCACGGAGGGCTTCTACATCATCACCATAGCCTCTCCAATGATGTGTGAGTAGTTTACCACAGACCTTCGGGTCCATAGTTATTAGCTAGATGACTTCTTCTCTATCTTTGGATCTCAATACAAAGTTCTCCTCAATGTTCTTGGAGATTTATTCGATGTAGTTCCTTTTGCGGTGTGTTTGCCGAGATCCGATGAATTGTGGGTTTATGATTAATATTATCTACAAACAATATTTGATTCTTCTCTGAATTCTTATATGCATGATTTGATATCTTTGGAAATCTCTTTGAATTATCAGTTTGGTTTGGCCTACTAGATTGATCTTTCTTGCAATGGAAGAAGTGCTTAGCTTTGGGTTCAATCTTGCGGTGCTCGATCCCAGTGACAGAATGGGAACCGACACGTATTGTATTGTTGCCATCGAGGATAAAAAGATGGGGTTTATATCATATTTCTTGAGTTTATTCCTCTACATCATGTCATCTTGCATAATGCGTTATTCTGTTCTTATGAACTTAATACTCTAGATGCATGCTGGATAGTGGTCGATGTGTGAAGTAATAGTAGTAGATGCAGGATCGTGGTCTGCTTGACACAGATGTGATGCCTATGTTCATGATGATGCCTAAATATTCTCATAACTATGCGCTTTTCTATCAATTGCTCGGCAGTAATTTCTTCACCCGCCGTAAGATATGCTATCTTGAGAGAAGCCACTAGTGAAACATATGGCCCCCGGGTCTACTTTACATCATATAAGTTTCCGATCTGCAATTCTAATTACTATTTATTTGCAATCTTTACTTTTCAATCTATACAACAAAAAATACCAAAAATATTTATCTTATTATCTTTATCAGATCTCACTTTCGTAAGTGACCGTGAAGTGATTGACAACCCCTTTATCACGTTGGTTGCGAGGTTCTTATTTGTTTGTGCAGGTAGTAGGTGACTTGCATGTAGTCTCCTACTGGATTGATACCTTGATTCTAAAAAACTGAGGGAAATACTTATGTTGCTTTGCTGCATTACCCTTTCCTTTTTAAGGGAAAACCAACGCATGCTCAAGAGGTATCACCTTTTGTTGGCGCACCGAAGCGGAGGACGCAACATGACCGTCGTCAGACGAAAACATAGCACGGCGTGTCTGCCGTGCGAGGCAGGGGCAACCATCGCAGCGGTGGATGTTGGCAAGGCGAAGTCTTCGACGGTCCGTATATGATGCACCAGTCGGGGCGCCGCAACCGCTTCGTGATGAATGTAGCGGCTCCCAGGACGGATCCATAATCGATCTAATGTCCACTGGTATCGTCAGTGTTTCGATCTCCGACGAGTAAGAGTAGGCCCCAAAAGACGACGGTGCCTTGAATCCTGTGAACCGCTCGTACTCTACCTCGCTGGTGAATGAACCAAACACTCTGGGGAGCACAGCCCGATGTTGGACATGGGCACAGAAGAGCTGAAGGAGATCCACTTAAAAATCGGTTTAAGTTGCATGTAATAGTATGGATTTGAATTTGGGATGACCGGTCACGTGTTCGAGGGGTCGGATTCATAGTCCGGCTGTAGATGCTCTTATATTTTCGGTGATCCTCTCCCCGAGTCGCCGGCAACCCCATGGCTCCCCGTCTCACAGGCCGCCGTCGCCGTACATGGGACGACGCTGAATGCCCCCTCGCCGATGCGGCGCCGATCGCTTCCTTTGATACGGACGGGAACTACGTGCATAGCGGCGCGCCACCCCGCGATAGCGATCGGCGGCGGCGTCTCTCTCCACGGTGTGACCTCTCAATCTCGATTTACAATCGATTTCTGTTTCCGATCTAGTGGAAAATCGAGTTGCTCTGTTTATCGATTAGATATTACTAGATACTTAGATATCCACTGCAATTTGCAAGTTGCCTGATAGACATCAACTGTTCTGTACTTCCAGATATTAATTTTCTATACATATATACTCATCGGCCCAGCCTTTTCTACTTCAGGTGTGACGTGTGAGGAGGGGCGGCGTGTGCGTGTCATTAACCCTGGATCTTCGTTATCGGCATTGAAAGAGTTCCTCTCCTCAATAGCAATGAAAGGATCGGCCACTGCCACCACCACCTCCCCATCCTCGGCACCTGCAGTAGCAGCTCATGACACCAACGTGAGATCAAGGCGATGCCTTTCCTCAACCATCTTGTCCCGTAGACCGTCTGATTGGGGCTTGACGTTTTACATCAGGGTTGACCATGAAGGGGATTTTCACATATATCCTCACCTGGGTGGGCCATTCCAGAGCTTACAGGAAGCCAACATTGCCATCGATTGTCATCTTGATGAGCTCAAGCATATAATGTAACGCTTCGAAACTTTGTTCTAGATTTTATCTTAAACAATTCATTTATCCCATTTTGTGTGCCCCTTTCAATTGGTTATGTATATATGCAAACATTGTCCACAAAGGATAGTCACAGATTATACAGCATAAATCAGGAGATGAATACATAACTTAGATGATATAGATATAGAAAAACTAACAAGCTGATGGAAAGAGTAGATATTACTAGATTCCTGTTCTGCTACCAGTCAAGTTAAGGAAACACTATTTTTGTGAATTCTTTTTGAAAGTTGTTCATTCAGAACCTATATTGTAAGCATAGCTGAAGACTACCAAAGTACATTTTTACCTGAACCGCAGCAGTAAATTCTGTCAACCATTAGTTCTTTACAAACCAGTAAAATCTACTGATCATATAGAATGTATTGATCTAAATTAGGTTCAAGAAGCAAGAGGGAGTTTCTCCAGTGGAGATGGGTATAAGCAGATCTCTCTACTGGCTTGATGGCACGAGGATGAAATGTTCAAAATCGCAAATAATTGAGAGAAGCCATGCTCGAATGAGCCTACTGGCTCAAGCTTTAGTAGACAAGTATAATGAGGATCACAAACTGATGGGGGTTTGCTCTCTA
Source organism: Triticum monococcum (assembly GCA_034509565.1). Taxonomy (NCBI): domain Eukaryota; kingdom Viridiplantae; phylum Streptophyta; class Magnoliopsida; order Poales; family Poaceae; genus Triticum; species Triticum monococcum. The sequence goes on from CM067844.1 coordinate 50,266,106, forward strand.
TCTCTCTCTCCTTCCTGCCCTCGTGTTCTATATCCTACTACCAGTGTTGAACTGTATTATATATTGTCTTACTCCTGTAACAATTCTGAATTTCTGATCCCTTTCGTGCTTCTTATTTTTAGGATCTTGCATACGAACTCAACAATGTTCTGCACTACCAATGTATTTCTGAACCCCATAGCACCATCCTTAAGACGAGTATGTACTATCATTTGAACTTCACCATGAAGACTAAAGGAGATGATGATTCTGACTGTGGCACCGGCGATATATTCTTCGTTGAAATCAAACTTATGGAAGGAGAATATGAAGAGATGGCTGTCACCCGTTTCTGCATGGTCATATCTAATGACAATGGTATTCTACACCCTTATATTAGATTAAATATCATTGAAATACAGTTTGCAAGTCCACTAATTGAACTACTAATCTGTTAGATATCATTGTAAATGCTCTAGCTGCAGTATATGATCATTTACCTTTGTGTTAGCCTACTGTGCCATGTTTCCCTTCATCTCATATTCTCATCCATTAACCTGGAGCTTTGTGTTTGTTATATGTTAAACTGGTTCATGCAGTCATATCCAATAACTGTATATGCATATTTCTTTACCCTGAGCTGCAAAGATATTATTGTGTGTTTGTGCCTTTTGGTTACATGTCATTTAATCGACAAACCCCTTCTTTTTTTTCTGAATAAAGGTCACTGCTATGGTTGTACTAATAATGGAAGTGCTGGTTTGAAGCATCCCAACAATTCCTATGCATATCTTGGTGGTCACGTGAATGCACCATATTCGCCATCTGAGTGGAGACTCTGATGAGAATGTATGATGATTTATTTTCTGGCTAGCATTTTAATATTTTGTTACTTCATTGTTAATCACATTGTGTTTTTCCCTCTTTCAGGTGGACTCGGAGGATAGGCTAAGATACATATACAACGTAATGACATATTTTTTGCACTGTAGTACCATTTGCATTAAGATGATGCTGGTCTCTTGATTGACTACCCTTTTCTTATGTGTTTTTTAATATATTTTAGGGCGTTGGTTCTGTTTAGGGCCACAGTGACCCACATTTTGAGGAAATCTTCACTCCCTCCGACATTTTGCGGAAATCTTCACTCCCTCCGTATGCAACAGAGGTCCTGAAAATGTGAGGAGGAAACCTGAGTGAAACACCACAGCCCTTGCACTTTTTTGTAACTATATATTTCCCCATCATCCAACCTTCCAATGCTAATCTTAGTAGCTTGGCATTTCCTGTTCTTAAGGCACCAAGAGAATTCATTTGGTTTGAGATGGGACTTATTTATGTCAAGCTACACTTATGTAAGTACTTTCTGGTTTCCATAGTTGATACCTTTTTAGAAGTTCGGTTGCATTTAGCTTCTGCTTGTTCTTCCAACAAAATTTATTTTTTATAAATTGTCATTTGTTAATAAGTTGTGATATCTGTTGTATTAGAACGCATAGCCAACTTGGCTATTGTTAAGATGGAAACAAGTATGTGTTGAAATACGAATATAAGAGTTTTCATGGAAGATCCCGCGCCCCCATGATTGCCATCATTACATAAGCCGATTTTAGGTTCTTAAAAAAACATGAGTATGCATACACTACTATAGCACAACAAACCAGGTTCCACCAGAGCTCCTCTGCGGCGGGGAGTAGTGTCGACTGCCACTCGGCGACAAAGTCTGCAAGTACTTGAGGCATGACGGATGTGCGAGTCGCGAGCTTGAGATGGAAAGAGGGAAGCTCTCTGGCCCACTTGGCAATTTGACCAGTGGCCTCCTTGTTGCCCAAAACCTCCTCCAATGGAAGGCGACAACCACAGAATGACCAATGAAGTAAGACCGGAGCTTCTGCGAGGCCACAAGCAGCGCATACGCAAACTTCTACATTTGAATATCTCTCTCCTTAACCCATGCAAGTGCTTCACTCACATGATAGATTGGTCGTTAACTTCCATCTTCTTCCTTCACCAGTGCAACGCTCACATTCATAGGTGTGGCGGCCAGGTATAGCAGCAAGGTCTCCCAGGCTTCGGGCTGGTGAGCAAGGTCGGGCTTGCCAAGTAAGACTTGGGGGATTTGAATGTAACTTGGTCTTCGTCCATCCACTCAAAACCTGCGATGTTCTCAAGGTCCTGAAGAAAGGAAGTCCCTTCTCAGCAGAGCGGGCAACAAACCTCCCCAGCGCCTCCATCCGTCCCGCCAGATGCTCAACATCCTTGCTAGGGCGAGGCGAGGCCATATTAACGATAGCCTAGATCTTGTAGGGGTTGGCTTCGATTCCTCGCTGCGATATAAGGAAGCCCAAGAGTTTTCCTCCCCTGACTTTGAAGGCTCATTTTTCAAGGTTAAGCTTGACTCCGAACTTGCGGAGATTGCTGAAGGTCTCTGTAAGATCTTCGGGGTGCGATGGGGTGAGCAGGCTTTTGACAACGATGTCGTGCACATACACCTCAACATTCCTTCCCACCTGTCCATATAGGACATGATTCATCAAGCATTGGAAAGTTACTCCAGTGTTCCGGAGGCAGAATGGCATGCGGAGGTAGCAGGTGTCCCCTTTGGGGTGGCGAAGCTTGCCTTTAATTCATCCTCCATTTGCCATGTGAACGTGATGGTACCCTGAATAAGCGTACATGATGCTTATGAGCTTGCACCCTACCATGGAGTCAACCAGTTGTTCGATTCCCGGGTGTCGTGGATGTAAGACTGACAGTAGAATGGGGGTAGGTATGTAGAGGCAAGATCCTAGCTATGGAGAAGTTGTACACACAAGTTTTACGAGTTCAGGCCCTTCGTGGAGGAAGTAATAGCCCTACGTCTCAGTGCTCAGAGGCGGTCGACTGGATTATGCGCGTGTGTGTGTGTTACAGGGGGTGCGAACCCTTGTCCCTAAGGTGGGGGTGGCTTATATAGAGTTCGCCCAGGCCCCAGCCAACCCATGTTACAAAGGGTTTAAGGTACATAAAGAGATGGCGTTACAGGTAATGCCAGTAATAAAGTGATATAGATGATTATTAAGTCTATGGAGTAAACGCCCGACCGTTGCTGTGTAGAGTGACTTTATTTCTTCTGTCTCTCGAGTGATAATTCTTGCGGTCGAGTGTCTTCGGGTCTTCCGAGTGGAATGCTTCTGGTCGTGTGGATGATGTTGTCCCTTGAATGCTTCTGGTTTTAGGGTGATGTCCTAGGGGAGGGTGTTTAGGTCAGGCCTATGACCCTATCCTAGGTACATAGCTACATCATTAGCCCCCAAATGGTTCAGGGTTCGAGTGGAGAAGGAGTTGAGAATAACTCCGACTCAACTTTCGCTCTTCGGAAGCGTCTTACTAAGATCAAATGAACAATCATGATGACTTCAACTTCTTTTTCCAGTCGCCTTGATCCATTCTTAGTTTCTCGAGTGAACTTCTACTGAAAAGCTTCGAGTGTTGATACGGAAAAAATCTTCCGTCTGACAGGTTGCACTGCCGCTCGCAGATCTGGCGGGATTTGAATTTTGGGAAGCGCGTGGGGTGGAGGAGGCCGTAGTAATCAGGATGGATTAGGCAGGGTCGCCTCGATCTCTGCGCGCCCTTTTTCACCATGTATCGCGCGTGCGACTGTTGCGGGATTTGACAGGATCGCCCAGGCCCACAAGTCATCCACTCGGAAATGGCCCCATATAAGGCGCCGGACTGGGGTTTTTGCACAGTGCGTTCCCAATCTCTCTCTTTCTCCTCTGTTTCTCCACCGCATCCACCTCTGCTCTCGGCGCTACAGGCCCACTCGAGCTCCGTCCGCGGCAATGGGGAAGGAGAAGACAGCGGCTCTGGAACGCGTGAAGAAGGCGACGGTGAAGGCGAAAGGGAGGAAGACCAGCTGGGGCGGATCCTCGTCGAGATCCGGCCTGTCGCGCGGCTGGATCCAGGGAGATTGGATTCGGTCGATGATCCGGCAGGACGACATCGACGGTCTGGTCGAGGGGGGTCTGATTCCCCACTAGTGAGCGCGACTCCCGAAGGATGAGACCGAGCCTCGGCCGCGGGAGGGTGAGTGTGTGCTCCTCGCCACCCATGTCGACCGTGGTTTTCTTTGCCTCCTCACCCTTTCTTCCGAGGTTTCTTGAACTTCTTTGGAGCACAACTTCATCATTTCCCCCCAACACTATCGTGTACCTCGCTGCATTCGTGTCCATGTGCGAGAATTTCTTGGGTTGTCGACCACACTGGGGCCTCTTCAAACACATTTTCACCTGTCTTTCTTAGTCGGTCAAAAAGGCCAATCCGAGTGATGAGAGGACACATGTGATCCAGATGTGTGGGGGTTTTGGGATCGAAATGAGAGGTAAGATTACTTTCCTAGCTGAGGGAGTCCTGGATTAGGGGGTGTCCGGACAGCCGAACTATATCCTTCGGCCGGACTCCTGGACTGTGAAGATACAAGATTGAAGACTTCGTCCCGTGTCCGTAAGGGACTTTCCTTGGCGTGGAAGGCAAGCTTGGCGATACGGATAGGTAGATCTCCTACCATTGTAACCGACTCTATGTAACCCTAACCCTATCCGTTGTGTCTATAAACCGGAGGGTTTTAGTCCATAGGACAACACAGACATCAACAATCATACCATAGGCTAGCTTTTAGGGTTTAGCCTCTTCGATCTCGTGGTATATCTACTCTTGTACTACCCATATCATCAATATTAATCAAGCAGGACGTAGGGTTTTACCTCCATCGAGAGGGCCCGAACCTGGAAAAAACTTCGTGTCCCTTGCCTCTTGTTACCATCCGGCCTAGACGCACAGTTCGGGACCCCCTACCAGAGATCCGCCGGTTTTGACACCGACATTGGTGCTTTCATTGAGAGTTCCTCTGTGTCGTCGCCATCAGGAAGGATGCCTCGCCCCGTCTTTAAAGACGGCACCGTTGCTAAGGGAGCTTTGGCTGTTGGCCAAACCCTCCAACTAGGTGGTTTTCTTATGACCGCCTGTTCGGCTTCTGCGCCGACGATGACCTCTCGAGCCATCGAAAACAATCTTCATGTCAGCTCGGAACTCGCCGAGCAGTTAGATCCAATGGAGCTCTCCTCCATAAACGAGCTCTTGTATCGCTTCGCCGCCCTGGGAGTCGCCACGGATTACGACCAGATTGGGTCTAAACCCGATCTAAGAGAGATTAACTCTCCCCAAGTCACCCATCACATTGCCGTGGTAGAGGGACAATGCGGCGACCTTTCATCTATCTTAAAGACTCGCTATGTCCAGATTCCCGATCCCTCCAAGCCGGATACCCGCGGAGGGGAGGATATCACTCAAGACCTGAATTTAGAGTCAGGCGACGGGCTGGATTCATTGGAAAACATCTAGGAATCCAAATTTTTGAGTTCAAAAATTCCTCGGCCTCTGAGCCTTAGATGGGGTGAGGCTTCGGATTTAATTCCACCCACCCACCCCAACATAAGCGATCTATCCAAAATCAGGCAAGAACCCGATGAAATAGTACATCATTATTGGGCCAGATTCCTCCTGGTTAAGAACAGGCTAAGGGACTGCCGCGAGGAAGACGCAATCTCAACCTTCTGTAATAATTGCATGGACAAGGGAATACTCAACGCCATAAGTCGCCGTGATATTACACGCTTCGCTGACTTGGCGTCCATTGTACGAAAATACTGTGTGATGGAAAGCGCCTGGAAAACCGAAATAAAAATTTGGGACAATCTGGCCCTGAATACAAACCGAGTCCGAAATAAAAGGGTGCATCATCACCAGTCACCCGGGTCAAGCACTAAAAAGCAAAAACCCTCTACAGGGCATGGAACCGTACTGGAAGGATGGCTTAATGGACCCTGTAAAATTCACAGTACAGAGGATGCCACACCAACTCACAGCCTTAGAGCATGTTGGATACTCCGGCAAGTGGCCAAAATTGGCAAAAATCTCCTAATTCCGGAGGCCACATAAAGCCAACCCAGAGACACCAATACGGTATTAACAGTCTTCGAGACTTTCGCATCAAATAATATGCGAAAAAGGACACTCCGCAGCCTTGCCGAAGTCTACCAAGTAGCAACAATAAACCCATGGAGTGACACGGCTATTACCTTTAACGCCAGTGATGAACCTAAATCCCGAACAGCCCGAGCACCAGCCGCATTGGTCCTCAGTCCAATAGTGGATGGCTTTCGTCTTACCAAGGTACTCATGGACGGCGGCAGCGGATTGAACCTCATTTATGAGGAGACCCTTCAAAAAATAGAAATAGACTGGAACCGCATTGAGCGAAGCAGCACAACCTTTAGAGGAATAATCCCCAGTCGGGAAGCGCGCTGTACAGGAAAAATCACACTAGATGTGGTGTTCGGCACGCCAGATAATTACAGGTCCGAAGAGGTCACATTCCAGGTGGCTCCGTTCAGCAGCAGTTATGACGCTCTGCTAGGGAGGGAAGCATTTACAGTCTTCCAAGCAATACCCCATTACGGGTACATGAAGCTCAAGATGCCCGGGCCTAACGGGATCATCACTCTCGCTAGTGATCCGAACATAGCACTCCGTGCCGAAAACAAGACAGCCGCACTGGCCCTCGAGGCACTATCCAAAGCCCTAGCGGCTGAGGAGCTAACTGCGCTACGCTCTACGGTGAATAGGGACGATGTGGTACTCGACAAAAGATGCAAGTCCACCTTCTTTAAACCGGCGGACGAAATAGTCAAATTCCAAGTCCATCCAACGGACCCCAATAAAACAGCTTCCATCGGGGCACAGTTAAACCCTGATGTCGACGCCGCATTGTGAGAGTTCCTATGAGAGAACTGGGACATTTTCGCCTGGCACCCTTCAAACATGCCAGGAATCCCACGCAGGCTGGCCGAGCACAGCTTAAATATCCAAGCAGGATTCAAACCTGTTAAACAGGCTCTTCGACGTTTTTCCAAACCTAAGAGATAGAACATGGGAGAGGAGCTAGCAAAGCTATTGGAGGCCGGATTCATCAGAGATATAAAACATCCAGACTGGCTAGCCAACCTGGTGATGGTACCAAAGAAGCACAAATCCTGGCGCCTGTGTGTTGATTTTAAACACCTTAACAAGGCTTGTGCAAAGGATCCCTTCCCCCTCCCCCGCATCGATCAAATTATCGACGCTACCGCAGGACACGATTCGTTGTGTTTCCTCGACGCATATTCTGGCTACCATCAAATTAAGATGGCAGAACCAGACCAGGCTGCAACTGCATTTATCACACCATACGGGCCATTCTGCTTCAACACAATGCCCTTCAGGCTCAAAAACACCGGCGCAACATACCAGCGCATGATTCAGACATGTCTGGCAAGCCAGATCGGCAAAACAGTGGAGGCATATGTAGATGATGTGGTCGTCAAAACAAGACATGTTGAATCTCTAGTAGACGACTTGAGGCTCACACTTGATAACCTCCGAACATACGACATCAAGCTCAACCCGGAAAAATGCGTTTTCGGCGTTCCAGCCGGAAAGCTCTTGGGCTTCATAGTATCCGGTAGAGGAATTGAAGCAAATCCAGCCAAGATCCGAGCTCTGTCGCAACTGGATATCCCAAAGGACCTCAAACAAATACAAAAGTTAACCGGATGCATGGCGGCTCTAAGCCGCTTTATCTCCCGCCTGGGAGAAAAGGCCCTACCCCTTTACCGCCTCCTTCGGCGCACCGAACACTTTAAATGGACGGATGCAGCCACGGACGGAATCAACAAAATAAAAGCCATACTGGCAACAAACCCAGTCCTGGCCACGCCAAACATTGGCAAACCAATGCTATTATACATTGCAGCAACACATCAGGTTGTAAGCGCAGTACTCGTCGTCGAACGAGAAGCGGACAGACACAAATTCCCCCTTCAAAAGCCGGTCTACTACGTGTCCACTGTCCTCACTCCCTGCAAATCACGGTACCCGCATTATCAAAAGATTGCGTACGCGGTATTCATGGCATCCCGGAAGCTACAACACTACTTTCAAGAGTGTTCAATAACAGTAGCCTCGGAAGTACCACTTAACGATATTATAAACAACCGTGATGCAACGGGCCGGATTGCAAAATGGGCCATTGAGCTCCTCCCGTTCGACATAACTTATAAGCCTCGAAGAGCCATCAAATCGCAAGTCTTGGCCGACTTCGTCGCAGAATGGACGGAGGCCGAACTCCCTAAAGAATACGGCACATATTCAAATTGGATCATGCATTTCGACGGCTCCAAAATGTTGGCCGTACTAGGGGCTGGCGTCGTTTTGACATCCCCCACAAGAGACACAGTTCAATACGTACTACAGATTATGTACATGGACTCCAACAATGCAGCCGAATATGAGGCCCTTTTACATGGTCTCCGGATGGCAGTATCCATGGGCATCTAACGCCTAGAGGTGCGCGGGGACTCAAACCTTGCGATATCCCAAATAAATGGATACTCCGATGCCAAAGATCCAAAAATGGCAGCTTACCGCAACGCCGTCCTAAAAATGTCAGCTCGGTTCGAGGGGCTCGAATTTCACCATATAGCCCGGGAAAATAATCAGGCGGTAGATGTCCTGGCATGCATCGGCGCAAAGCGCGATGTAGTCCCCCCAACATCTTCTTGGAAAGGCTGTTCAAGCCATCCATATTATGGGAAGGGGAGTCGAACAATAACAGCCCAGACCCAACCGCACTGCCCGACACCGAACATTCTGACACAATCGGAGGCTCTGCCAATGAAATAACACCTTCAGCCCACGTAATAATGGCCGTCATCGCCCCATGGACAGAACCATTCCTCGCCAACCTTACTAGGCAGGAACTCCCTGAGGACCAAAATGAGGCACGCTGCATAGTGTGGCGATCTAAAGCCTACAGAGTCCACGAGGGAGAGCTTTATAAGAAAAGCACTACCAGAGTCCTTCAAAGGTGCATCTCCGAAGAGGAGGGGCGGAACCTCCTGGCTGAAATTCATGCCGGACTCGGCGGTCATCACGCTGCAGCCCGGTCCCTTGTAAGCAAGGCCTTCCGTACATGCTTTTATTAGCCGACGGCCCGGGCAGACGCTCAGGACTTAGTCCAACGATGCACCGATTACCAGCTCTTTGCAAACCAAAGCCATATGCCACCCACCGCCCTCCAAACTATCCCCATTACTTGGCCCTTCGCGGTCTGGGGGCTTGACATGGTTGGACCCCTTAAAGGCGGAACCCACAAGCAAAATACTTACTGGTCATGGTGGATAAGTTCACCAAATGGATAGAAGCCAAGCCTGTTAAGACGGCCGAATCCGGACCGGTGATAGACTTTATATCCGGGGTTGTACACCGTTACGGCGTCCCCCACAGCATCATCACTGATAACGGCACGAACTTCACGGCCGACGAGGTAAAACTCTGGTGTAAAAACATGGGCATCAAGCTCGATTATGCTTCCGTCTATCACCCACAAACTAACGGCCAGGTCGAACGTGCAAATGGTCTTGTCATGAGCGGCATCAAACCCAGATTAGTGCGGTCCCTCAAGGAATCTAACACGCACTGGGTAGAGGAGCTCGACTCAGTACTCTGGGGGCTGCGGACCACGCCAAATCGCACCACCGGATATACACCATTCTTTATGGTGTATGGCGCAGAGGCAGTTTTGCCTTGCGACATAATTCATGACTCGCCTCGAGTGCGCATGTACGAAGAAAGAGAAGCCGAACTTGATCGGCAGGACATCTTGGACGCATTGGAGGAGGAGCGTGACGTGGCAAAAGCCCATTCCGCATTCTATCAACAGCAGGCTCGAAGATACCAAAGCAGAGAAGTACGGGCCAAAAATTATAACGTTGGCGAATTAGTTCTACGACTACCGGACAAGAAAAAGGACAAACTCAAGCCCAAGTGGGAGGGTCCCTTCATAATTGACCAAGTCCTGACTGGTGGAGTGTACCGCCTGCGGGATGCATCGGATAACCGACTCGAGCCAAACCCATGGAACGCAGCACGTCTCCGAAGATTCTATGCCTAGCACCGGACTCTGTGTTCGTCTCCTTCCTCTGTCCATTTTTTATATATTTTCTGTCTTACATTTCTCTTCCTCTCTCTCTCTCTCTTTTATAGCCTCTAAATGCTCATAAAGTGACTCGCTATCCGCGCTCATTAAACCTGGGGGCTTCTTTAAACAGAAGCTTATTCATGCGGGCTTCATGCCCAACACATGTGTCACACTTCCGCATGTACCTTTTATTCACCATTATATGCATCGATATGACTTAAGTTTTGGCCAAGATGGGTTGCCTGGCTCCTGTGCTTACCCCTACTTTCCCGATTGTTTGGCTAGGTGGTAAAGGGAGCACCTCTGCGATTGTTACTGCCGGGTCAGCCGGACGTGTACCTCAGACTGGGTGAAGCCGAAAGCTAGCGTTCTTAAGGGAATATTCAGTCGGTGAACTAAAGATGATCTTTTTTATTTTTATCTATACGCCCCCAGATGTTTTACCTGCGTTCCTTTTCGCAGCATGGACATGCACCTTAGGGCATGCCTCCCAGGGAAAGGAACCCCTAACGGAACTATTCTCCCTGGAAGATGTTTCTTACTAACCATGTAATATAACATAACTAGTCGGGCACTTGTCTGTTCAAGTCCTAATGACCCCTACGCCTAGTCTCCATGCATTCCCCGGTTCCTATATAACCGCATGGGAATTCGGACACACTCCGGACCGCCAGGTCCCGAGGCTGAAGCGAAAAGGTCGGCCATGACAAATGATCTACAATCCGGCTAGAAGGCATTATAAATGTCAATTAAATTACATAGTCATTTTGACTGGTCGTATTCCTCTTCAACACCATCTAACAGGCTGTCTAATTTACAGTCCTGCTGGGAATACTTTGCGGCCAACTCTACTTGGCCGTATCCTAAGCTTACAGGGATCTCCTTCCCATCGGGCCCTACAGGACCGACCTCGGCCATGTGGTTGGGGTCAGCCTTTGCGTACCGCGTCTTCACCATGGCCCAGGCCTCCCTAGCGCCTTGACGGCAGGCTGATATCTTCCACAATCGGAAGCGCCACTGTGCTCCCTTTAGCTTCTCCGCAAGCTCTCCAAGACCTTCGGTCATGGAGACGGATGGCCACAGGGCCTGGGCGACGCCTTGCATCGCCTGCCGAACTCGATCGAGCAGTTGCGAGAGCTCGGGAAGAAGGTCACCCGTAGAACCGGGCATCTCCTCTGCAGGACGACCTGTTAGCACACCTACAGACATTGCTCTGTTAGTCGACTTCCCCGCCGAACTTTCTTTCAAAAGGTTCGTTCAAGCACTTACTAAATATGCCGCGCCGAAGCCGCTGATTCTCCTTCACGGAGTCTGACAGCTGGGCACGAACATCTTTTAGCTGGACGTCCAGCTTGGTGTTGGCATCTTGGAGATCGTTCTTCTCCTGCCTCACCTTTGTCAGCACAATCTCACCAGCCTTTAGCTGGCGTAGGAGGTGTTGCCTTTCCGGATTCAACCTGGCGCCATCTGCAATTTCATTTGTCAGATTTGCACCAAAGCCGTGCTTCGCAAAATACTTATCTTTTGAAGTGTATATTACCAGAGGGGGTCTCCTTGGGCTCCCCTTCTGCGGCTAGTGCGGCCTCAAGTTGGGCTTTGCACTCTTCCAGCTCCTTGGACAGTAGGGAATTCTTTTCCGTAAGAACCTGCATCATAAATGATCCTTAAATCAGTTATTCTAACTGTTTCAAGTCTCGGGGGCTACTAGTATATACATATAATTACCAGAATTTTCTTACGCGTATGTCTTTTACATATTGCTCCGTGGCTCTGGCTAGACCATTTTGAGCGGCACAGAGATACGCATCTCCCGAGTTGAAGGCATCTAACGCCCCTTGGGAGAAACAAGCGTCGCGAAGAATTGTCCGGCGACGCCTGTGGTTCATGGCACTCTCCACCTCAGAGTTGATGGCAGACAACCCGTCCACATCCTCCATCGGAGGAGCGTCTGGCGCGTGCCTTGCGTTCGCCTCCGCCTCCTGAACAGGCTTTGGAGCCTGGCTGGTGGAGGCGCGATTGGCAGCCTCTCCGGATGTAGTCCGGCGAGGTCTCTTTGTCCTGAAAAGAGAGCGAGTGTCAATATGCCTCGAAGGTATAACACCTGGGATAAGGGGGCGCGCCATACCTTTGCGTTGACGCCTCGGTCCGGACTGCACTTCTTTTCTGCCCGCGGGGCCCTACGGCCCCTCGTTGGCTTGTCGCCGCAGGTTCGGCCTTCCGCCTTAAATACCTCCCTTGCAAAGTTCAGTTGCGATCAGGAAACTGAACACAAGTGGGCGGACACCTATTCGGGGTACTGGGACTTCGATCTCAGGTACCTGGGGGTCAGGATTAGCCCTGGGTAATTGGCTGTAATGGCCACCAAGGCGTTGTCCTTGCTCAATTGATGGAACACCCCATTAATCAGCTCCACAGATATGTCCGGGTCCTCTTGGGAGGCCTAGTCGAGGGACCGTCCTGGGTCCTCGGGTTGTGGAGGAGGGCTGCTTATTTCCTGAATAGCCCGGTGTAGTTCCTGCGTTGAAGTCGTCAGACTGAATATTTAACAATGGGAATACAAAATGGATGGACAAGTAAATACGGCCGCTTACCCAGCTTGGGGGATTGTGCATGGAGAATCCACCCTGAGGGTTGACGCGGAGAAATTCCTCCTCTTCTCCCTTATACAAAGTGGACAAGATCTTTAGTAGAGCGGCAGCTGAATCTGGCCCCTTAGGGCCGTAGCGGCTGGCGTTGTCCTCCCCGTTGAAGTCCCACATGGGGTGGCTTCTATACTGAAGCGGCTGCACCCCCCGCATAATGCATTCAGCCATAACCCCGATCATGGTTAGTCTGGAATGGGCTAACAATCTTATTCGGCCCATCAGGTAAATGATGTCCCTATCACCTCCCCTCTGAAGGCTCCGTGGGCGCTAGCTTAGGCGCTTCTTTAAGGGAGCACTGTTGAATTTAGGGAGGCCGATCCGGACAGGATCCGGCAGCGGGACGTCTTCTATATAAAACCACTCCGAGGGCCAGTCTTCGGACGCCTTCTTTGGGGTTCTGGACAGATATCCGGTCCCGACGATGCGCCACACTTCGGCTCCGCCCACTTGATACATTGACCCCTTCTTGGAATGGGGCACGAGGCAAAATAGCTCCTTCCACAGTCTGAAATGAGCTTCGACACCCAAGAACAGCTCGCAGAGGGCTACAAAGCCCGCGATATGCAGTACTGAGGCAGGTGTGAGATTATGTAGCTGGAGGCCATAGAACTCCAGCAACCCCCGGAGAAATGGATGGATTGGAAATCCGAGCCCCCTTATTAAGTAAGGGATGAGGCACACCCGCTCTCCTTTGGAGGGATTAGGGGCATTCGCTGCTTGCTCTCCACCGTTGTAGACGGCAAGACCGGCTCGAACCGGGACCATATAGGCCGGGGGAGAAATCCCTTGGTCTGGAGTGTCACTAGCTCGCTATGCGGGACGGAACATCTCTTCCAATATCCAGGCTTAGGGCTGGAAGGGCGAGGGGAGGATTTTCGACGCCTGGCCATGGTGGAATGGACCTTTGTCGGATGCGCTCTGATGAACACTCGCGGAGGGGAGAAGGTGTGGATTGGATCTAAATCCTCGTCCCCTTAAATAGGGTAGCTCATTTACGCAGCTAGGGGTGTGAATGTAAAAACACTCAGACTTTTCATATTCGTTCAACATGTGGGGAGCGGCCATTATTGGGCGTAGAAGCCAAGGAGCGCAACATCTACAAGAAATCGAACTTTATTCAAATAGGTACATGGAATTTGGAGGAGAACCCGCCTTGCAATGCCGAAGACAATCTGCGCGCCGGACTCATCGTCATTGAAGCCTGGTTCGGGGGCTACTGAGGGAGTCCTAGATTAGGGGGTGTCCGGACAGCCGGACTATATCCTTTGGCCGGACTCCTGGACTGTGAAGATACAAGATTGAAGACTCCATCCCGTGTCCGGAAGGGACTTTCCTTGGCGTGGAAGGCAAGCTTGGTGATACGGATATGTAGATCTCCTACCATTGTAACCGACTCTATGTAACCCTAACCCTATCCGGTGTCTATATAGACCGGAGGGTTTTAGTCCGTAGGACAACACAGACATCAACAACCATACCATAGGCTAGCTTTTAGGGTTTAGCCTCTTCGATCTCGTGGTAGATCTACTCTTGTACTACCCATATCATCAATATTAATCAAGCAGGACGTAGGGTTTTACCTCCATCGAGAGGGCCCGAACCTGGGTAAAACTTCGTGTCCCTTGCCTCCTGTTACCATCTGGCCCAGACGCACAGTTCGGGACCCCCTACCCGAGATCTGCCGGTTTTGACACCAACACTAGCCATGATTCTTCCTGAGTCAGTCAGAGGTTGGCAGCCGACCTGGTTCTACTACAAAGACCAGCCGACTCCAGGCCAGTCGACTAGACTTCCCCCCTTTTCCATGGCTCGAGTCGAGAAGCCCTCTGCCTTGAAAGTGACTCCGGAGGAGAAAGAGGAGGTGACGGTGCTAGTCGAGCGAGTGGTCCAGCTCGTTCATGATGGTGTGACTGGCATGGATCTGCTGGAGGTCTTCCTCAGACGACGCATTCATCCACTTCAAGCTTGCGACCATCCGATGTGGATCTATTTGGGCCTCGAAAATACCACTCAGATCCACCCAGAAGAAGTCGACGAGGATATGGTGGAGCAGTGGTTGAGGGGCATCACTAGCAACAAAGATAACCCCAGGGGGTCTAGGAGAATCCCTCCACTCGACAACTCATATGAATCAGACAAGGTCCAATCCTATCTTCCGAGTGTTTTTTGATCTATCATGTAATTGCCTTTTGCCAATCGACTGACATTTGTTCCACTCGTTGTCTTTCAGGCTCTCATTGAGATGTACTCGATGCCCAACGGAGAACAGGAGCAGGACCCGGAAGGGGGGGAGTGGAGGTGAAAGCATGGATTGGCAATCTGGCGGAGGGGAAGAGGAGGAGAGCGAGGACTCGAGCAGCGGTGAGGAAGTCGAGTCACCTCCTCACACTGAAAAGCGTTCCAAACATAACCACGACCCGACGAGTGTCCATGGAAAAGTAGCTAGGTCGACTGGGCAAACTTCCAAGCGCACTCGGACCTCTTCTCTTGTGCTGACTGAGAAGGCCCCGAAGCGGCAAAAGATTATAGAACCAAAGCCTCGGAAGGCCCTGCCCAAGATCAAGATTGACGTCCCCGTCACTTCCTCATAAGTGTCTTGTCTCCACTTTTCGATCGAGGATTTATGTCGTTGACTCTCTTTCTCATTTGTCCGATTGAATCTTGAAACTTGCAGAGCTGCCACTTCTGGGACTTCTGCCTATAGGGATGATGATGAAGGCGTAGAAGACACGGTCACTTCTAACCCGGGTATGATTTTTGCAAACTTGCCTTCGCTTTCTCAACCATTTTGTTGACCGACTGAATTCCAACAACTAACTCTTCTTTGTAGCTCCTCCTCATGTCATTGATCTTTCGGATGACGACGAGGATGTGCCGCTGAGGCCTAGGAGGAGTAAGAAGGCATCAACTGGCAAAACGTCCCAATCGGTGCCAGTGGCAGAACTAGTGACCCAACAGCCTGAAGATGTGACTCGGGCTTCTGTTACTTTCGCAGCTCCAATATCAAGTGAACGCCCCACATCGTCGACTGCACCGGTGTTTGCTTCAACTATCCAGCCTCATGTCTCGGAACTTCAAGCTGCCACGACCGCACCGTCAACCCCATTCTTTACCACTCATCACGTTCCAGAAAGCCAGGCCGACGCCGTCACAGAAGCCATTCGCCAAGCTGGCATAATGATGGAGCGAGTGAAGGTGGTGCACGGAAATAGTCCGGTTGCTTATGATTCCAGTGTGGCCCTTCGAGCCAATGTCCAGGTAAGTTGGCTTCCGACTGAACTCTTATCTTGTTGCTTGCTCTGTTAGGATATGCTACCTGAAAACTTTTCTTCGTGCATCCTCCGGTTATTCCGCACTTCGCATCTGCACACCCACTGGGTGTTTGAATTTGTGTCAAGTAGCTTTCTCAGTTTGAGTTAGGAATAAAAAATGTCACTCGGCCTGGTCGGGCCATGTCGAGTGGAATCCGAACCAGTGGGGGCACGCTAAGTGCACCCACTGGGTGTAGTCCCCGTGACCACAGTCTGCTGCTGGCAGTCGGTTGGGGTCTGAGAATGTCTTTTGTTGACTTTGAAAAATAACCTCGGTCTTCTTATTTTTCCACTCGGTCTGGTCGGGCCATGTCGAGTGGAATCCGAACCAGTGGGGGCATGCTAAGTGCACCCACTGTGTGTAGTCCCGAGAGTACAGTCGGCTGCTGGCAGTCGGTTGGGGTCTGAGAATGTCTTTCTCTCTTTTTTTACTCAGTCTGGGCAGGCCATGTCGAGTAGAAACCAGTGGGGGCACGATAAGTGCACCCACTGGGTGTAGTCCCCGAGACTACTGTAGAATGTTTGATTCTGTAGTAGTCTTAGAGTTCTATTCACTCCGAAGCGAATGATCTTTGATCTTGTCCATTGATGTATCTTTTTGCCGACTGTAGAAATCCTATGAGCTTATCTCCAAGTTCACCGAATTCGAGGAAAAGCAGAGGCAACTCATCCTTGATTTGGAACTGGCCAATCAAAACTTGAAAAAGGCTCGAGACGAAGTAGCTGGTACGGAAGGTAACGACCTGTCGACTGTTTATCTTGACCATCTCTCGAATTATCTCTTCGTTTCTTTCCTTGACCCGAGTGCACATTCTTCAGAGAAAATGAAGCAAGCCTTGGCGCAAAAGGATCTTGACCTTGCAGCTGCGCAGAAGGAGGCTAAGGAAAAGACCGCTCTTGCTGACAAGAAGCTGGCTTCAGTCAGAGCGCTGGAGGAAGACAACACCAAGCTAAAGGCATCTCTCACCGAGGCCAACAAAGAAGCGACCCGTCTGAAGAAGGACAAAGTTGCTCTGAACGAGAAGATTGAAGGCATTTCTCGTAAGAGAAATGACCTAGAGGCTTATCTGGGGGCACTCGCCAAAAAACTGTTCCTCATGCTTGAAGGTATTTCCCTTTGTTCGACTGTTTAACTGTCATCGATTCATCAGGCATTCGTCGACTCATTATTTCATTGGTTTGTAGAATTCTGTCAAAACTTTGAAGAAGAGACTGGGCGGGTCGAGACAGGTCTGGACTCTGTCCTTTCTCCCGTCGGTGATGATGCTGCTATGAACGTGCTTTGACTAGAATCCCGTGTTGCCAGTGTTACGAGCTACTTTGCTCGCCTGAAGGTGGCTGTGTCACGCATCAATACAACACTCTGGCCAGGGGCGACGCTTCAAAATGATCTCGAGTCCCTGATGACTCGACTCAATGAGGTCCATGGCCGAGTGCAAGAATGGAAGAAGTCTTCTGCTCGATGTGGTGCTGACGTGGCTCTGTCACTCATTCGTGTCCACTGCAAGGAAGCCCGAGAAGAGAAGCTGGCAGCGATCAAAGTTGCCAATACCAAGAGGCACGACTTTCGATCATTCATGGAAACCTTCATTGCTGCTGCCACTCAGATTGCTGACGGGGTTGATCTGGACGAGTTCGTCGAGCCTACAAGCCCTCCTCCTGCGGAGTGAACAAACTTTATGCCTCGCCTTAAATTTGTCTTGGAATGCCGAGTGATTTTGTATCCGTTAAACTCCTTCGGGCCTGATGCCCGAGTACTTTAATCCGTGCTCTGGAACCTTAGGATTTTATCTGAACTTTGGTTGCTTTTGAATCTTTTGATTCTTTGTGCATGACTTGTTTCTTGCAGTTTGAGTTGCTATTGACTTTGTGGCGCAGCTCAGTCGAGTGAATCATGAGCAGATCGTGGTCGACCTGCATCTCGCCATCCTTACGGATAAGGATGGAGCAGACGTTGTATTTGTGGCGAAGCTCCGAGTGCAGATCGTCGTCGACCTGCACCTCGCCGTCCTTACGGGTAAGGATGGGGCGATCCTTAAGACTTAGGCGAGTATTGGACTGTAGCTAAGTCCCCGAGTGGGAGGGTTGCTCACCACTCGGTAGGATTTTTTTAAACTTAGGCGAGTACTGGACTGCAACTAAGCCTCCGAGTGAGAGGGTTGTTCACCACTCGGTAGGATTTTTTAAACTTAGGCGAGTATTGAACTACAGCTAAGCCCTCGAGTGGGAGGGTTGCTCACCACTCGGTGGGATTTTTCCAAACTTAGGCGAGTACTGGACTGCAGCTAAGCCTCCGAGTGGGAGGGCTGCTCACCACTCGGTAGGATTTTTTAAACTTAGGCGAGGACTAGACTGCAGCTAAGCCTTCGAGAGGGAGGGTTGTTCACCACTCGGTAGGATTTTTTTTAACTTAGGCGAGTATTGAACTGCAGCTAAGCCCCTGAGTGGGAGGGTTTCTGACCACTCGGTGGGATTTTTCCAAACTTAGGTGAGTACTAGACTGCAGCTAAGCCTTCGAGTGGGAGGGTTGCTCACCACTCAGTAGGATTTTTAAAACTTAGGCGAGTACTGGTGTAACACCCCGGATATGACTTTCCCAATATGTACTCCAACTCTTGCCATTTCCGGCCTTAAGTTATTTTATTTTCTCGGGTTCGGGTTTTGTCTCCCTGTGTTGTTATCGTTGTCATGCATCTCATATCATGTCATCATGTGCACTGCTTTTGCATACGTGTTCATCTCATGCATTCGAGCATTTTCCCCGTTGTCCGTTTTGTGTTCCGGCGCTTCGTTCTCCTCCGGTGGCCTTTTCTACCTTTCTTTCGTGTGTGGGGATTAAACATTTCTGGATTGGACCGAGACTTGCCAAGCGGCCTTGATTTACTACCGGTAGACCGCCTGTCAAGTTTCGTACCATTTGGACTTCGTTTGATGCTCCAACGGTTAACCGAGGGACCGAAAAGGCCTCGTGTGTGTTGCAGCCCAACACCCCTCCAAGTTGGCCCAAAACCCACCAAAACCCTCTCCATCATCTAGAGCGTTCGATCACGATCGCGTGGCCGAAAACCGCACCTCATTTGGACTCTCCTAGCTCCTCTTATGCCTATATATAGTCCCTTCCCGAAATTCCCGGATCTCCCTACCCCAAAACCCTAAAATCCGCATCGCGCCGTGCCGGACACGTTCGGTCCGCACCGGACACATCCGGTCCGTGCCGGACGTCCCACGCCGCCGTCTCGCAGCGACTGGCAAGCCGCCACGTGGCCTCGTCTCCGCCGCGGCCCGCAAGGCCCACCGCGGGCCCTCCCCGACCCAAGGCGCGCGCCGCCGCCTCCTCTCGACGAGCTGCCCCGCTCCTCCACCGGGCGCCGCCGCAGTTTTCCCGCGCCGGCCACCGCCCGCCGGCGCCGCCAACCTCGTCGGCGCCCCGCCGTCTGCCGCCTCCGCCGCGGCGGACCTCCACCTCGCCGCCCGGAGCTCCTCCACGACGCCCCAGCGAGCTCCACCACCGGATCTGGCCTCTCCTTCCTCAACTCCGACCTCCGGCGAGCTTCCTCCCTCCGATGAACAGTGATTCCGGCGGACCTCGGGAAACGTGCCCTGGATCTGGATCTAGATCCAAATATCTCGGGTTGACTTTCTCCCGAAACCCTAGTTCATGTTGCCCTGTTCATTGTGCCATAACTTTGCATCCGTAGCTCCGTTTTGGGCATATAGCATATCAAAATGTTCGTCTCGGAGAGTACATCATTTCATTCCATTGCATCATTCTCATTTGAGTTCATCTTGATGCCCGAAATGCTGTTAGAAGAGTGCTACTTGAGATAATTGTCAGATCTGCTGCTCCATTTAGATATTTGTCATTTTTTGCCATGATTATTGTGTGCATGATATGCCCATGAGCTCTATATATGTTTTGTTAAGGGTTTTGCCATCTATCCAGAGGTGCAACCCATGTATTTTTGTGATGTGTGTGGTGACTAGCACAAGCTTGCAAAGTGAGGCACTTGGTAATGCTGATTTCAGGGACTTAGCATTTTCACAAAGTCCTTGACCTGTTTATCTCATATCGCCATATGTTCATGTCGTTTCCTAGTGATCCATACCTCTTTTGAGGATGATCAGTAAGGATGTTTTATTAATCTTGTAGTGCTCTATCCATCCATGTCTTTGTTTGCAATTATGGAGCACCCTAGCTTGAGTCAATCGAGCTCTACTTTTGCTACTTCGTGAATCCGGGCAGATTGTCTACTTGTTAGCAATTTTGCCGGGGATGTTGTAGTTGATCCGTGCATGCTATGTTATTGTTCTTGCCATGTCTAGCTTGCATTTTGTGTATTCTTGATGGATGTATGCTTACCTTTTCATGACTTGCTCCGTAGTGAGTGCATCGAGCTCGTAAACATGCCTACTTGAAATCTGTTTTCAGCATGTGCCAGTTTTCACTAAGTCTGAAAACTGATTATGCTTTTGCTATGTTCACATGCTTGCAAATGTGTTTTCTGATCCCTTTTGGCTCAAGGTCACTAAGGGACTTTTGTTAAGCTTTTTGAGTAGCTCCATGCAATGTTTTACTTTTCCATGTTCAGGTCCTGTAGCATGTAGTTTTGTTGCTCCAAAGAGTGATATCTGATATGAGATTCCACACAAGTGTTAATTTCACCAAGTCTGAAATCTATTTACCATATGCATTTTTGCCATGCTTGTTTGACCTGTTAATGGATGAATTGGCCATAGCTCAGTGCTAGTCTTTTGTTAAGCTTCTTGAATGCATCCCTGCCATGTATTTTGTTGTCTTGTTTGGGTGTTGTAGCATGTTCATCTTGTTGCATTTAGATGGCTACTTGCTGTAAATCGCAGACCGGTGTCATATTTGAATCGCTTGCCATTTCCAAACCGTAACTCCGATTCCGGCGTTCTTTATATCGTTTTCAAGCGGTTTCATCTCATCTTTCCAGTGGCACACTTGGAATTCCAAGTTGAGGCCAGGTTCATGCATTCCTTGCCAATTCTTGCATATGCATCACATATTGCATCCCGCATAGCATACCATCTTTGCATCATGTTGTTTGAGTTTGCACGTGGTTGATTGTGCTCTGTTTGCTTGTTTGTCTTGTTTGGGTAGAGCCGGGAGACGAGTTCGCTAACTAGGAGCCCGTTGAGTTTGCTTTTGAGGATCCAGGCAACTCTGACAACTTTGCAGGCAAGATGATCATACCCTCGAAATCACTACTATCTTTGCTTTGCTAGATGCTCGCTCTTTTGCTATGCCAATGCTACGATGCCTACCACTTGCTTCCAAGCCTCCCAAATTGCCATGTTCAGCCTCTAACCCACCATGTCCTAGCTAACCGTTGATTGGCTATCTTACCGCTTTGCTCAGCCCCTCTTATAGCGTTGCTAGTTGCAAGTGAAGATCGGAGACCGTTCCTTGTTGGAACATTATTTACTTGTTGGGATATTATTATATTACCATGTTATCTTAATGCATCTATATACTTGGTAAAGGGTGGAAGGCTCGGCCTCTCGCCTAGTGTTTTGTTCCACTCTTGCCGCCCTAGTTTCCGTCATATCGGTTTTATGTTCCCGGATTTTGCGTTCCTCACGCGGTTGGGTTATAATGGGAACCCCTTGATAGTTCGCCTTGATTAAAGCTTTTCCAGCAATGCCCAACCTTGGTTTTACCATTTGCCACCTATCCTCTTTTTCCCTTGGGTTTCCGGAGCCCGAGGGTCATCTTATTTAAACCCCCCTCCCCCCCCCCCCCGGGCCAGTGCTCCTCTGAGTGTTGGTCCGAACCAGGCAGCCTGCGGGGCCACCTCGGGGAAACTCGAGGGTTGGTTTTACTCGTAGCTTGACCTATCTGAGTGTGCCCTGAGAACGAGATATGTGCAGCTCCTATCGGGATTTGTCGGCACATTCAGGCGGTGTTGCTGGATTTGTTTTAACCTATCGAAGTGTCTTGAAGAACCGAGGTACCGAGTCTGATCGGAACGTCTCGGGAGGAGGTCTATTCCTTCGTTGACCGTGAGAGCTTGTCATGGGCTAAGTTGGGACTCCCCTGCAGGGATTTGAACTTTCGAAAGCCGTGCCCGCGGTTATGGGCAGATGGGAATTTGTTAATGTCCGGTTGTAGATAACTTGAACCTTAACTTAATTAAAATGAATCAACTGTGTGAGTTACCGTGATGGTCTCTTCTCGGTGGAGTCCGGGAAGTGAACACGGTGTTAGAGTAATGCTTGCGCAGGTTGTCCTCTAGTTTCTCGCTCGCGCTTTGCCTCCTCTTCTCGCTCTCTTTTGCGAAGAGGATAGCCACCATATATGCTAGTCGCTTGCTGCAGCTCCACTTATATCTACCTTGCCTTACCTATTAAGCTTAAATAGTCTTGATCGCGAGGGTGCGAGATTGCTGAGTCCCTGTGGCTCACAGATTACTATTACACCAGATGCAGGGCCTGATGATTCCGCTCCAGGTGACGCGCTTGAGCTCAAGTGGGAGTTCGACGAGGACTCTCAACGATACTATGTTTCTTTTCCTGATGATCAGTAGTGGTGCCCAGTTGGGGTGATCGGGACCGTGTCGCATGTTGGGTTGTCTTTTATTTTGGCGCCGTAGTCGGGTCATGAGTGTTTGAATGTTGTAATGTTATTTATGCACTTGATTGACGTGGAGAGTGTAAACCAACTATGTTATCTCCCCTTTTATTATTTATATTACATGGGATGTTGTGAAGATTGCCTAACTTGCAACATATGCCTTCAATGTGATTATGTCTCTAAGTCGTGCCTCGACACGTGGGAGCTATAGTCGCATCGAGGGTGTTACAACTGGACTGCACCTAAGCCCCCGAGTGGGAGGGTTGCTCATCACTCGGTAGGATTTTTCGAACTTAGGAGAAACGGGTTCGTAGCTAAGCCACCCACTAGGGGATTTAGAGCATATAAAAAGGAACAACAATCATTTATGAGATTGTAAAAACTGTGTCTTTGATAATCAAACTAGAAGGTATTTCTTACTCCCTCCGTTCCTTAATATAGGGTGTATAGTTTTTGGCACGGAAATTAAAGAACGCATGTGGAGGGAAAAATTCCCAAGTTTTGGGCGAGATTACACCTGACTAATTGGCATGAGAAAATAGAGGAGCTTGCCTAATATAAGGAAATACAGTCAAATCCCTAAAAACATTATCCAGACGAGTGGTGCAACGCAATACACCTTATATTTCGGACTTTTTCTCAAAAATCTATACACCTTATATCAAGGAATAGAGGGAGTATTATATATCAACAGTCTGTGTGCTTAAGTGCAAAAGGGGCGGAGCAGCTCCGCATTCCAAGCGCGTGGCTCATCTTTCTTGTGCTCGACATTGTATAAGTGGTATGCTCTGTTGTGGAGCACTCTAGTGACAATGAAGGGGCTTTCCCAAGTAGGAGCGGGCTTGTGTGGTTTCTGTTGATCCACTCGAAGAACCAAGTCTCCCTCTTGAAATGTCCGACCCCTCACGTTTCTGGCGTGGAACCGACACAGGTCTTGCTGATAAATGGTCGACCAGATCAAGGCCATCTCTCTTTCCTCTTCTAGGAGATCAACTACGTCTAGCCGAGCTTGTTCTGCTTCATCTTCTAAGAAAAGCTCGACTCAGGGTGCATTGTGAAGAAAATCACTCAGAAGTACAGCCTCAGCTCCATAGACCAACAAGAATGGAGTTTGACTAGTCGAGCGATTAGGAGTTGTCCTCAATCCCCAATGTACTGATGGAAGTTCATCGACCCAGGCGCCTGCTGCATGCTTGAGATCATGCATCAACCGGGGTTTCAGTCCTTTGAGAATCAATCTGTTTGCTCTTTCAGCTTGTCCATTTGACTGGGGATGGGCGACTGAAGCATAGTCGACTCGAGTGCCTTTGGAAGCGCAGAAGGCTCTGAACTCATCAGAATCGAAGTTCGACCCATTATCAGTGATGATGCTGTGCGGAACACCATATTTGAATGTTAACTCTCTGATGAAGCTGACAGCAGTACTGACTTCAAGGCTTTTGATAGGCTTGGCTTCAATCCATTTAGTGAACTTGTCGACTGCCATGAGTACATGAGTGCAGCCAATCCTACCAATCCTCAGAGGTCCAACCATATCTAACCCCCAGACAGCAAAGGGCCAGATGAACAGAATGGTCTTCAGGGCTGATGTAGGCTTGTGAGACATGTTGGAGTAAAACTGGCAACCTTCACATTTGTCGACTATTTCCTTCGCCATTTCATTTGCTCGTGGCCAATAAAATCCCGCTCGGTATGCTTTGTCCACAATGGTCCGAGAAGACGCATGGTGACCATAGGTCCCCGAGTGGATGTTGTTGAGGATCACTCAACCTTCTTCTGGTGTTATGCATTTCTGGCTGACTCCAGTTACACTTTCTCTGAACAACTGTCCTCTTATCACAATAAAGGCTTTGGATCGATGGATGATCTGTCGAGCCTCTTCTTCATCCTCTGGGAGTTCCTTCCTAAGAATGTATGCCATGTACGACACTGTCCAGCCGGGAGTGATGACCAAAACCTCCATGACCAAGTCGACCACGGCTGGGACTTCGACTTCGGTCGGATCAGTGGCACTTTTAGGTTGTGGGGGCTCTTCTGTGAAAGGATCTTCCTGAACTGAAGGTGTACGAATATGTTCCAAAAACACATTGCTGGGAATGGTCTCTCTATTGGAACCTATCTTTGCCAAATCATCAGCCGCTTGATTTTTCAGTCGGGGTATATGATGGAGCTCTAACCCTTCAAGCTTCTTCTCTAACTTTCTCACCGCATTGCAATAACCAGTCATAGCTGGACTCCTGACATCCCATTCTTTCATTACTTGATTAACCACACGGACGCTGAGTGAAATGGCCATACGCAACCCGCACAGAAGTGCTTCGTATTCATCCTCATTGTTGGAGGAATCAAAATGAATTTGAAGAACGTAGCTGAGTCTGTCTCCTCGGGGGGATACCAAAAGCACCCCAGCACTCGAACCATTCAACATCTTGGATCCATCAAAGAACATGGTCCAATGCTCCGAGTGAATCTGAGTCGGTAGTTGCCGCTCAACCACTCGGCAAGGAAATCTGCTATTGCTTGGGACTTGATAGCTTTCTTTGCCTCAAACTTGATATCTAAGGGAAGGAGTTAAGTTGCCCATTTTGCCACTCGACTAGTTGCATCTCTGTTGTTCAGAATTTCCGACAATGGTGCGTCGCCGGCGACTGTAATGGAGTGATTAGAGAAATAGTGCGCAACCTTCTTCGTGGTCATGTAAATTCCATACACAAGCTTCTGATAATGTGGATATCTTTGCTTGGATGGAGTCAAGACTTCAGAAACATAGTACACTGGGCGCTGAACTTTATAGGCTTTTCCTTCTTCTTCCCGCTCGACCGTGAGTACTGTACTGACAACGTGTCCAGTGGCTGCAATATAAAGCAGTAAAGGCTCTTTGCTGATTGGGGCAGCGAGCACCGACTGGGTGGAAAGCAGGGCTTTGAGCTCTGCAAATGCTGCATCAGCTTCAGGAGTCCACTCGAACTTATCGGATTTCTTCATCAGTCGGTAAAGAGGCAATGCCTTTTCACCGAGACGAGAGATGAATCGACTCAAGGCGGCCAAACAACCAGTAAGCTTCTGGACATCATGCACATGCATAGGGTGCTTCATCCAGAGTATGGCACCAACTTTTTCTGGGTTCACGTCGATCCCTCGTTCGGAAATGAGGAAACCGAGTAACTTTCCACCAGGAACTCCGAATGTGCACTTTGATGGATTAAGCTTGATATCATACCTTCTCAGGTTGGCAAAGGTTTCAGCAAGGTCAGCCAGCAGGTCGGAACCTTTATGCGACTTGACAACAATGTCATCCATGTATGCTTCCACATTCCGACTAATTTGGGTGAGCAGACACTTCTGAATCATCCTCATAAATGTGGCACCAGCGTTCTTGAGACCGAATGGCATGGTGACATAACAAAAGCATCCGAATGGAGTGATGAAAGCTGTTTTTTATCTCATCGGGTCCATACAGTCAGATCTGATGATACCCGGAGTAGGCATCCAGAAAAGACAAACGCTCACACCCCACTGTCGAGTCGACAATTTGGTCAATACGGGGGAGAGGAAAATGATCTTTCGGGCAGGCCCGGTTGATATGCTTGAAGTAAATGCACATACGAAGTGAGTCGTCCTTTTTGGGGAGCATGACAACATTGGTGAGCCAATCGGAGTGGTAAATTTCTCGGATAAACTCAGCTGCTAGGAGCCGAGCCACTTCCTCGCCAATTGCTTTTCTCTTCTGTACAGTGGACCGTCGAAGATGTTCCTTGACTGGTTTCACTTTTGGGTCGACTCGCAAACGGTGCTCAACCAGTCCCCTGGGTACACCCGACATGTCAGAAGGTTTCCATGCAAAGATGTCCCAGTTCTCACGGAGGAACTGGATGAGCGCTTCTTCCTATTTGCTGTCGAGTGATGTTGAGATATTAGTAGGAGCAGCATTAGGATCGGTCGGGTGAATATGAATCGGCTTCGTTTCACCGGACGACTGAAATGCAGAATCTGTGGCAGGCTTCTTAGCTCGCAACAAATCACTCGGGTCTGCATTCTTCCGGTATTCTTGCATTTCGACTGCTGCCATTTGTGCATCGGCGATTTTCGAGCCCTTCTGGAAGCACTCTTCTTCTTTCTGCCGATTGCCAATGATTGTGATCACTCCTCTGGGACCAGGCATCTTTAGTTTGAGGTACACGTAACATGGTCGAGCCATAAAATGTGCGTAAGCAGGCCTACCCAGAATAGCATGATAAGCACTCTGGAAATCCACTACTTCAAATGTCAACTTTTCCTTGCGGTAATTCTTGGAATCACTGAAAACCACGTCAATGGCGATCTGGCCGAGTGATTCGGCTTTCTTTCCAGGGGTGACGCCATGGAAACTCATATTGCTTTCGCTAAGCTTGGACATCGGAATGCCCATCCCCTTCAAAATTTCAGCATAAAGGATATTCAAGCCGCTGCCACCATCCATTAGCACTTTGGTCAGTCGAGTACCTTCAACAACTAGGTCGACCACCAACTCTTGCCTCCTAGGGGTGGCTATACGTGCTGGGTGATCAGACTGGTCGAACGTGATGACAGTCTGAGACCACTTCAAATAACTGGGTGTTGCCGGAGCAACCATATTCATTCTCTATTGATTACTTTCATTCGACTTTTGCTCTCAACATCAGCAAAAATCATCAAAGTGGAATTGACATTGGGAAAACCATCATCGTCTTCTTCCTTATCCTCATCCTTGTCCAACTCCTTTTCGTTCTCATTGGGTTGTTTTTCTCGGAACTGCTAAATCAGAACCCGACACTGTCGAGTGGTATGTTTAGGATAAATCAGATTACCTTCCTCATCCTTCTTGGTGTGAATGTGGCATGGTAAATCCAACACATCATTTTCGGCTTGATCTTTCACTTTCTTGGGGGTCCAGGGCCCTTTGGGCTTCCCCTTGAACTTTCCTTGAGCCACGACTAAAGCTTCACTAGGAGCAGCTGGCTCGGCCTTGCACTTCTGTTTCCGATTGGAAGTGCCCCCGCCGGTGTCCTGACCGAATGGTTTGCTCTTACCACTGTGGAGTCGATCCTCTTCTTCTCCGTTAGCGTACCGAGTGGCTATTTCCATCATCCGTGTCAGAGACATATCTCCTATCCGACCAAATTTCAGGACCAGCTCTCGATTATTGACGCCTTCCTTAAAAGCGCAAACTGCTTGATGGTGGGACACATTTTCCACTGTGTGGTGCAGAGTAGCCCACCTCTAAATGTAATCTCTCAGAGTCTCACTCGGTTTTTGCACGCAATGCTGCAATTCTGTTAATCCCGCTGGCCACTTGCAAGTACCCTCAAAAGTTTTAACAAACACTCGGGCAAGTTCTTCCCAGCTGAATATACTGCCTGGTGCTAACTGAGTCAACCATGCTCTGGCTGATCCTTCCAACATTAGAGGAAGATGCTTCATGGCCACTTCATCATTGCCACCACCGATCTGTACAGCTACTCGGTAGTCCTCAAGCCAAGTATCAGGCTTAGACTCACCAGTGAACTTGCTGACTCCAGTCGCCAACCTGAAGTTGGGAGGAATCACTGCAGCCCTGATGGCTCTGTTGAAACACTCTAGACCTGAAACATGCACCCTGCTGCCAGTCGGGTGATCTCCGTCAAGACCCTCTGTGTGTGCTCTGTTCCTGTCGACTAGACCTTGTACGAGAATAGATCTCGCATCAAAGCCTGGTTCCCTTGGGTCGACTGGTACTCTTCGCTCGCCGCTGTGAGGGCGTCTGTCATCATACTGCCGAGGCACATATGATCCACTCCTCGGAGGAGGCGTGGGCACTCGACGACGGTCATCCCGACCGAGTCGGCGATCATACTACTTGCGGTTTCTGTACTGATCCTGCCGATGCCTACGTCCCTCACGCCGCGGGGGCGATCTTGGGCTGTGGGCCGACTGAACTGTATCTGCCATCACAGACCTGCTATGAATCCTATTCCGTGACTGAGATACTGTTGTGTTCTGCTCTCTTGCTGCTCGGAGCAAGGCCCGGATCTTCATCAACCCTCTGCCAGCCTCCGACTGGGAAGGTTGGATTGACTCTGCTATGCGGGCTGCAACTGTGAGATTTTGAATCCGAGTGCGGTATACCTGAGGTTGAGGGGGGGGGAGCTATCGTTGACTGGACTCGGGGATCCGTTGCCGTGCATGCTCGTTGAGTGCACGCTGAAGGTTCTCCAGTCGAGTGCGCTCAGCCAAATTGGTCAGGCGCGCCTCCTCCAAGGCCCGGGCCTCGGAGGTTTCCCCAACGATGGGCGTGTGAAGTGCGTCCATGTTGCGGTGGTGGAGTTCTTATTTTTGCTGCGAAGAAAGAGGCTCGGGGCAGTATTCCTCGTGAGCGCGCGACGGATTGTCGCCGCCATCACCGCCGTCGTCGCGGCGGAAGCCAGGAGGGCTATGTGGTCCGTCGACCATCAAGACTTCAACCGCAGGATCGCTGCTGTCGCATTCGGATGCGGTCTCGACGGAGGCAGTCGAACAGGCCGTACAGAGTTTCGTCAGGCTCGATTGCCGTGACTTGTGGGGTGGCCGACTAGCAGGCCACCGTGTGTTTCACCCACCGCTTAAGCCGCGACCGACCGGATCGCTTGCGCTAGCGAACAGCGGGGAGCGAAGACACCACGAGAGCCGTCCGATACTGGGTCGACGGCTGCCGGAGAAGGATGCCACGAGCGCACATGCGAAAATGCGTCGCCCCGCGGACAGGGAGCGACTCGACGTCAAGGGGAGCTTCCTGAAGCCAGGCGGAGTCGTCGGCAACGAAGATGAGCATGCCGAGACGGATCTCGCGGCCCTCAGCCAATCCACCGCCGGAAACCATGATGATATGGATCGGGAAAATCGCAACTTCACCAGAAAATCGCTAAGACACCTGCCCAACAGTGGGCGCCAACTGTCGTGGATCTAAGACTGCCAGTAGAATGGGGGGTAGGTATGTAGAGGCAAGATCCTAGCTATGGAGAAGTTTTACACACAAGTTTTACGAGTTCAGGCCCTTCGTGGAGGAAGTAATAGCCCTACGTCTTGGTGCCCAGAGGCGGTCGACTGGATTATGCGTGTGTGTGTTACAGGGGGTGCGAAGCCTTGTCCCCGAGGAGGGGGTGGCTTATATAGAGTTCTCCCAGACCCCAGCCAGCCCACGTTACAAGGGGTTTAAGGTACATAAAGAGACGGAATTATAGGTAACGCCAGTAATAAAGTGACATAAATGATTATTAAGTCTATGGAGTAAACGCCCGACCGTTTCTATGTAGAGTGACTTTAGATCTTCTGTCTGTCGAGTGATAATTCTTGGGGTCGAGTGTCTTCAGGTCTTCCGAGTGGAATGCTTCTGGTCGTTTGGATGATGCCATCCCTTGAATGCTTCTGGTTTTAGGGTGTAACGCCCCAAGATCGGAGCTTCAGATGCCTTCCATGTTTTTCGAAATTCGTTGTGTATTTTGTTTGGTTCGTTGCATTCATGTTTGCATCATGTGCATTGCATCATGTCATCTTGCAACCTTTTTAATAACTCAACTAAATAAATCATATAGATCTTTGTTCCATTTAAATCGAGGGATATTCACAATGGCGATTTCTCTTTAGAACCTATACTCCCAATATTATTAGGGAGCTATATAAACTATGCCATTAGTTTGGAATTAACCGCAACAAACTTGGATTATAAATCCCTCTCATTTCTAAACTATTTTTTGCATCCATGATCTTTGCTCCAAGGCCCTTCTCCAAGTGCAAACCATTTCACTTCTTCCTTCTTTCAAATTTCACCCATTTATTGCAAGTGGCTTTCTCCTCTTTCTTTAAAATGTTCAACTTTTCCATATAAATACTAGACCGTGCCAAGACCACCTCCTCCAATTTTCAGGTCTTTTGGAAGTGTTTTGGTTGGGCTAAGGATTTATTCGAGTTTGAGTTATTTTCAAACTTGCATAAAAGTTGCAGCCTCTAAAATTGCCAAGGCATTTTATTCAAATACTAGATAAATCCAGGAGCACAAGGGTCTGTTTAAATCCCTCTTTTTCCTTTTCAAATTTGCTGGCCTTTTTCCTTCTCTGAGCCTGGGATTTTCCTTATTTTTTTAGACAAGAGAGAGAAAGAGAGGAGCCCAACCAGACTATAGGGGCACCTGTGCCTCCCAACCTCCCCGCAGTCCTCCAGGCCGGCCCAGTCCCTTGCCCCTCTAAGGCCCATCCCGCACCGGCTCTAACCCTAGCGAACCACTAGGCCTGACCGAACCCTCTCTCTCTCGCGCCGCCAGAGCCTCTGGACCGATCCCCATCTCTCTCCCTCTCCTCGCTCGCACACAGGGCCGCAGCACGCAACGCCGCACTCGCAACCCAGCGCCCGCTGCCTCTCGCTCGATCTTGAGCGCCCCAGCACCAACGAGCACCGCCGCCTTGCGCTGCCCCTCTCGCCTCCCGCCTCCTTCATCTCCTGCGCGCCCACGCCGCCTCCCATCCATGGCCGCTGCGTCGCCCCAACCTTCCCTGCCACCCGCTGGAGCAGTCCTGCGCCACCAGTGTCGCAGCCGGCGACCGCGCTCCCCCGGACACCCGCACCCGGTCCCCCTGCCTTGTCCTCCAAAACCACCTCGCAGGGCCTCCACCTCTCCTCCCTGCGCCCTTCGCCGTGGCTGCTCTGTGTTTCTCTCCTGAGCCACGTCGCCTCTCCGCCATGGCGCCCGCATCTCCGGCCGCTCCCCTGCAGCTCCTCCTCCACCTCGCCTGCGACCTCCCATGCTGCTGCTGCTGCTCAGCTCCACCGCACCTCCTTCCATTCCCTGCACCATTGCATCGCCGGAACAGCACCCGCTCCTCTGCTTCGGGTCCCGGCGTCCCGCGGCCGACGCCCCTGCATCACGCCAAGTACCTGCACCGCGCCCTGAACCGCCAAGGAAGACCACCGAACCGGAAATAACGCCAAGTACTAGGTCAACGAAGACCGCCAAGTTCGTCTTCCGCCGTCTCCAAAATCGGCAAGTACTACGACAATACGAGAACAACTACCGTCGACGTGCATTTTTTCAAGTACCACTACCGTCGACCCTCGAAGACTCTGTGGGCGTCAAGTTTCTCGCCGTGACCCTGAACATCTACGAAAACGTTGTACGACTACTACCATGGCCGAAGACCCGTGTACAACTACGGTTGCCGTGTACCACTACTTCCACTACGAATGCCCCGAGAATGTCTACTTCCTCTACTTTGCACCGAACGAGAACCGTCCCATTTGCATGCTTCGAAGGTATAACCCTGAGACGACCGCCATGGACCAAACGCATGTGTTGTATGAAATGCTCGCGTTTGCACCGTGTCCGAGATGCCCTTGCACGTTCCTCCTTGTTTGCCATGCCGTCGACCCGTGGGAACCCGGTTATCGGGATCACTCCCCGTCACTCTTGCATGTTCCGCACACTTGTTCTTTTTCACCGGCATCTCAATGGAGTTACCGGAACCGGGATGTTGCCGTGGCACCGTTTTCATTATCGTCGTCGTGGCACCTTTTTCTTTCCACCGCGATGACAAATGCTGCATAATGCTCTTATCAACCTTTTCATAAAAATTACATAAACTTGCACATGTCATCCGCATCATGATAATAACATTTAAAATGTTTGGAATTGTTGTTGCATTAAATTGCTAATGCACATAAGGATTTACCGGAATTGTTGTTTGATGTTTCCGGCCTCATTTAAAATGCCTAACTGTGTAATTTACTCATGTTTCACCTCTTGCCATGTTAACAACATTTAATATTGTTCAGCACATAACCGAGAGGGAACTAAATAAGTCATGTGGTGTTCCGTCAATATGCAAGCCATGCCATGCATATTTAAACCGGACATGCATCATACTTGGTTGTGCATCATGCCATGTTTATGTGTTGGTTGTTTACTTTGTTGCTTGCTTCTTTCCGGGTTGCTTCTCTCGTTAGCTTTGGTTTTGTTCCGGAGTTGTGAGGATTCATTCGACTACGCCCGTTTGTCTTCTTCATGGACTCGTTCTTCTTCCTTGCGGGATCTCAGGCAAGATGACCATACCCTCAAAATCACTTCTATCTTTGTTTGCTAGTTGTTCGTTCTATCGCTATGTCGCGCTACCTACCACTTGTTATATCATGCCTCCCATATTGCCATGTCAAGCCTCTAACCCACCTTTCCTAGCAAACCGTTGTTTGGTTAAGTTACCGCTTTGCTCAGCCCCTTTTATAGCGTTGTCAGTTGCAGGTGAAGCTGAAGTTTGTTCCATGTTGGAACATGGTTTTGTTGGGATATCACAATATATCTTATTTTAATTAATGCATCTATATACTTGGTAAAGGGTGGAAGGCTCGGCCTAATGCCTGGTGTTTTGTTCCACTCTTGCCGCCCTAGTTTCTGTCATACCGGTGTTATGTTTCTTGATTTTGCATTCCTTACGCGGTTGGGTGTTATGGGAACTCCTTGACAGTTTGCTTTGAATAAAACTCCTCCAGAAAGGCCCAACCTTGGTTTTTAACATTTGCCACCTAAGCCTTTTTCCTTGGGTTCTGCAGACTCAAGGGTCATCTTTATTTTAAACCCCTGGCCCAGTGCTCCTCTGAGTGTTGGTCCAAACTAGAGCACCATGCGGGACCGTCCCTTGGCAACTTGGGTTATGTTGGTACCTGTACGCTTAGCTTATCCGGTGTGCCCCGAGAACGAGATATGTGCAGCTCCTATGAGGATTTGTCGGCTCATCCGGGTGGTCTTGCTGGTCTTGTTTTACCATTGTCGAAATGTCTTGTAACCAGGATTCCGAGACTGATCGGGTCTTTCCATGAGAAGGAATATCCTCCGTTGACCGTGAGAGCTTGTGATGGGCTAAGTTGGGACACCCCTGCAGGGTATAAACTTTCGAGAGCGTGCCCACGGTTATGTGGCAGATGGGAATTTGTTAATTTCCGGTTGTAGAAAACTTGACACTTAACTTAATTAAAATGAATCAACCGCGTGTGTAGCCGTGATGGTCTCTTTTCGGCGGAGTCCGGGAAGTGAACACGGTTTTGGTGTTATGTTTGAACGTAAGTAGTTTTAGGATCACTTCTTGATCACTTCTAGCTTCTCGACCATTGCGTTGCTTCTCTTCTCGCTCTCTTTTGCGTATGTTAGCCACCATATCTAGTGCTTGCCGCAGCTCCACTAATACGTCCATTTTGCATCATGCTTTTATATCGATATTTATTGCATTATGGGCTGTTATTACACATTATGTCACAATACTTATGCCTATTCTCTCTTATTTTACAAGGTTTACATGAAGAGGGAGAATGCCGGTAGCTGGGATTCTGGGCTGGAAAAGGAGCAAATATTAGAGACCTATTCCGCACAGCTCCAAAAGTCCTGAAACTTCACGGAAGACGTTTTCAGAATATATAAAAAATACTCAGTGGAAGAGATTCACTAGGGGGGCCATACCCTGCCCACGAGGGTGGGGGGGCGCGCCCCCTACCTCGTGGCCCCCCTGGTTGCCCTCCGGTGGCCATCTTCTGCTGTATGAAGTCTTTCGATGGGAAAAATTAACAAGCCATCTTCTCGGACAAAACTCCGCCGCCGCGAGGCGGAACCTTGGCGGAACCAATCTAGGGTTCCGGCAGAGCTGTTCTGCCAGGGAAACTTCCCTCCCGGAGGGGGAAATCATCACCATCGTCATCACCAACGCTCCTCTCGTCGGGAGAGGGCAATCTCCATCGACATCTTCATCAGCACCATCTCCTCTCAAAACCCTAGTTCATCTTTTGTATCCAATTCTTGTCTCCAAGTCTGGGATTGGTGCTAGTAGGTTGCTAGTAGTGTTAATTACTCCTTGTAGTTGATGCTAGTTGGTTTATTTGGTGGAAGATCATATGTTCGGATCCTATATGCATATTAATACCCCTCTGATTATGAACATGTTTATGCTTTGTGAGTAGTTACGTTTGTTCCTGAGGACATGGGAGAAGTCTTGCTATTAGTAGTCTTGTGAATTTAGTATTCGTTCAATATTTTGATGAGATGTATGTTGTCTCTCCTCTAGTGGTGTTATGTGAACGTCGACTACATGACACTTCACCATTATTTGGGCCTCGAGGAAGGCATTGGGAAGTAATAAGTAGATGATGGGTTGCTAGAGTGACAGAAGCTTAAACCATAGTTTATGTGTTGCTTCGTAAGGGGCTGATTTGGATCCATATGTTTCATGCTATGGTTAGGTTTACCTTAATACTTTTGTTGTAGTTGCGGATGCTTGCAATAGAGGTTAATCATAAGTGGGATGCTTGTCCAAGTAAGGATAGCACCCAAGCACCGGTCCACCCACATACCAAATTATCAAAGTACCAAACGCGAAACATATTAGCGTGATGAAAACTAGCTTGATGATATTCCCATGTGTCCTCGGGAGCGCTTTTCCCTATATAAGAGTTTGTCCAGGCTTGTCCTTTGTTACAAAAAGGATTGGGCCACCTTGCTACACTTTATTTACTTTTGTTACTTGTTGCTCGTTACAAATTATTCTATCACAAAACTATCTGTTACCACTTAATTCAGTACTTGCAGAGAATACCTTGCTGGAAACCGCTTATCATTTCCTTCTGCTCCTCGTTGGGTTAGACACTCTTACTTATCGAAAGGACTACGATAGATCCCGTATACTTGTGGCTCATCAAGACTCTTTTTCGGCGCCATTGCCAGGGAGGTGAGTGCTTGAAGGTATATCTTTAGATCTTGCAATCGAGTCTTTTAGTTTCTTGTTTTATCACTAGTTTAGTTTATAAAATAAAAATAAAAAATGGAATTAAGTTTGCCTCATACGCTTTATCTTTTTAATATCTATCGTGAGAATAAGGATTCCGATAATTGTGCTAAAGTGCTAGAAGAAGAATGCATTAGAATGTTTGGCACTAAATATTTGAATGATGAGCATGATTGCAATGTTGTTAGTATAAATTCCTTGAATATCCATAATGCTAATGATATGCAAAGCCACAAGCTTGGGGAAGCTATGTTTGATGAAGATGATATTTTTTGTCCCCCAAGTTTTGATGATCAAATTTATTATGATGAAAGCATGCCTCCTATTTATGATGATTATATTGATGAAAGTGGATTTGGAGAGGTCATGACTTTATTTAGTAATGATTCCACTATTCCGGAAGAGGTTCCAATTGATTATGAGAATAAACTTGCTATATATGATGATTGTTGTGATGATTTGTATGCTATAAAGAATAATGATATCCATGAAACTTGTCATCATGATTTTAGTTTTGAATTGGATTATGCCTCACATGATAATTATTTTGTTGAGTTTGCTCCCACTATTATTCATGAGAATTTCTATGCTTGTAGATCATGAAAAGAATGCTTTAGGTGCTGGTTATATTGTTGAATTCATTCATGATGCTACTGAAAATTATTATGAGGCAGAAAATATATGCTTGTAGGAATTGCAATAATATCAAGTTTCCCCTCTATGTGCTTAAAATTTTGAAGTTATGCTTGTTTTACCTTCCTATGGAAGTTGATTCTTGTTCCCATAAGTTGTTTGCTCACAAAATCCCTATTCATAGGAAGTGGGTTAGGCTTAAATGTGCTAGTCATATTCTTTATGATGCTCTCTTTATGTTTCAATTCTTATCCTTTATGTGAGCATCATTGAAATCATCATGCCTAGCTAGGGGCGTCAAACGATAGCGCTTGTTGGGAGGCAACCCAATTTTATTTTTATTCCATGCTTTTTGCTCCTGTTTACTAATAAATAATTCATCTAGCCTATGTTTAGATCTGGTTTTATGGTTTTAATTAGTGTTTGTGCCAAGTAGAACCTTTGGGAAGACTTGGGGAAAGTCTTGTTGATCATGCTGTAAAAAAATAGAAACTTTAGCGCTCACGAGAATTGCTGCCGTTTTTATTTGGAAAGTGCTATTTAGTTAATTCTTTTTGAAGATGATTAATAGTTAAATTACTCACGTCCAACAATTCATTTTAGAATTTTATGAGTTCCATAAGTATACGTTTGATTCAGATTACTACAGACTGTTCTGTTTTTGACAGATTCTGTTTTTCGTGTGTTGTTTGCTTATTTCGATGAATCTATGGCTAGTAAAAGAGTTTATAAACCATAGAGAAGTTGGAATACAGTAGGTTTAACACCAATATAAATAAAGAATGAGTTCATTATAGTACCTTGAAGTGGTGTTTTGTTTTCTTTTGCTAACGGAGTTTACAAGTTTTCTGTTAAGTTTTATGTTGTGAAGTTTTCAAGTTTTGGGTAAAGATTCGATGGACTATGGAATAAGGAGTGGCAAGAGCCTAAGCTTGGGGATGCCCAAGGAACCCCCAAGCTAATATTCAAGGACAACCAATAGCCTAAGCTTGGGGATGCCCCGGAGGGCATCCCCTCTTTCGTCTTCGTTCATCGGTAACTTTACTTGGAGCTATATTTTTATTCACCACATGATATGTGTTTTGCTTGGAGCGTCATTTTATTTTATTTTGTTTTGCTTGCTGTTTGAATAAAATACCAAGATCTGAAATTATTAAATGTTAGAGAGTCTTCAGATAGTTGCATAATTATTCGACTACTCATTGATCTTCACTTATATCTTTCGGAGTAGTTTGTCAATTGCTCTAGTGCTTCACTTATGCCCTTTTAGAGCACGGTGGTGGTTTTGTTTTATAGAAATAGATGAACTCTCATGCTTCACTTATATTATTTTGAGAGTCTTTAGAACAGCATGGTAGTTTGCTTTGGTTATGAATTTAGTCCTAATATGATAGGCATCCAAGTGGGATATAATAAAAGCTTTCATATAAAGTGCATTGAATACTATGAGAAGTTTGATTCCTTATGATTGTTTTGTTATATGGAGATGGTGATATTAGAGTCATGATAGTTGAGTAGTTGTGGATTTGAGAGATACTTGTCTTAAAGTTTGTGATTCTCGTAGCGTGCACGTATGGTGAACCGTTATGTGATGAAGTCGGAGCATGATTTATTTATTGATTGTCTTCCTTATGAGTGGTGGTCGGGGACGAGCGATGGTCTTTTCCTACCAATCTATCCCCCTAGGAGCATGCGCGTAGTACTTTGTTTTGATAACTAATAAATTTTTGCAATAAGTATGTGAGTTCTTTATGACTAATGTTGAGTCCATGGATTATACGCACTCTCACCCTTCCACCATTGCTAGCCTCTCTAGTACCACGCAACTTTCGCCGGTACCATAAACCCACCTATACCTTCCTCAAAACAGCCACCATACCTACCTATTATGGCATTTCCATAGCCATTCCGAGATATATTGCCATGCAACTTTCCACCGTTCCGTTTATTATGACACGCTTCATCATTGTCATATTGCTTTGCATGATCATGTAGTTGACATTGTATTTGTGGCAAAGCCACCGTTCATAATTCTTTCATACATGTCACTCATGAGTCATTGTACATCCTGGTACACCGCCGGAGGCATTCATATAGATTCATATCTTGTTCTAAGTATGGAGTTGTAATTCTTGAGTTGTATGAAAATAAAAGTGTGATGATCATCATTATTAGAGCATTGTCCCAGTGATGAAAGGATGATGGAGACTATGATTCCCCCATAAGTCGGGATGAGATCGACTCCGGACGAAAAAGAAAAAAAAAAGAAAAAAAGAGGCCATAAAAAAAGAGAAAAAGCCCAAATAAAAAAATAAAATAAAAAAATAAAAAAAGAGAGAAAAAGAGAGAAGAGACAATGCTACTATCCTTTTACCACACTTGTGCTTCAAAGTAGCACCATGATCTTCATGATAGAGTCTCCTATGTTGTCACTTTCATATACTAGTGGGGATCTTTCATTATAGAACTTGGCTTGTATATTCCAATGATGGGCTTCCTCAAAATGCCCTAGGTCTTCGTGAGCAAGCGAGTTGGATGCACACCCACTAGTTTCTTTTGTTGAGCTTTCATACATTTATAGCTCTAGTGCATCCGTTGCATGGCAATCCCTACTCACTCACATTGATGTCTATTGATGGGCATCTCCATAGCCCGTTGATACGCCTAGTTGATGTGAGACTATCTTTTCCCTTTTTGTCTTCTCCACAACCACCATTCTATTCCACCTATAGTGCTATATCCGTGGCTCACACTCATGTATTGCGTGAAGATTGAAAAAGTTTGAGAACATCAAAAGTATGAAACAATTGCTTGGCTTGTCATCGGGGTTGTGCATGATTTAAATATTTTGTGTGGTGAAGATGGAGCATAGCCAGACTATATGATTTTGTAGGGATAGCTTTCTTTGGCCATGTTATTTTGAGAAGACATTATTGCTTAGTTAGTATGCTTGAAGTATTATTGTTTTTAAATAAATATTAAAATTTTGTCTTGAATCGTATGGATCTGAATATTCTTGCCACAATAAAGAGAACTACATGGATAAATATGTTAGGTAGCATTCCACATCAAAAATTCTATTTTTATCATTTACCTACTCGAGGACGAGCAGGAATTAAGCTTGGGGATGCTGATACGTCTCAAGTGTATCTATAATTTTTGATTGCTCCATGCTATATTATCTTCTATTTTGGATGTTTATGGGCTTTATTATGCACTTTTATATTATTTTTGGGACTAACCTATTAACCCAGAACCCAGTGTCAGTTTCTATTTTTTCCTTGTTTTAGAGTATTGCAGAAAAGGAAAATCAAATGGAGTCCAATTGACCTGAAACTTCACGGAACTTATTTTTGGAAGGAAAGCAACCCGGGAGACTTGGAGTCAACGTCAAGGAAGCTTCGAGGAAGCCACGAGGTAGGGGGGCGCGCCCACCCTCCTAGGCGCGCCCTCCACCCTCGTGGGCCCCTCGTGGCTCCCTGACGTACTTCTTCCACCTATATATATCCATATACCCTAAGACGATCAGGGAGCACAATAGATCGGGAGTTCCGCCGCCAGAAGCCTCCATAGCCACCGAAAACCAATCTAGACCCATTCCGGCACCCTGCCGGAGGGGGCAATCCCTCTCCGGTGGCCATCTTCATCATCCCGGTGCTCTCCATGATGAGGAGGGAGTAGTTCTCCCTTGGGGCTGAGGGTATGTACCAGTAGCTATGTGTTTGATCTCTCTCTCTCTCTCTCTCTCGTGTTCTTGAGGTGGTACGATCTTGATGTATCGCGAGCTTTGCTATTATAGTTGGATCTTATGATGTTTCTCCCCCTCTACTCTCTTGTAATGGATTGAGTTTTCCCTTTCAAGTTATCTTATCGGATTGAGTCTTTAAGGATTTGAGAACACTTGATGTATGTCTTGCGTGGGATACCCGTGGTGACAATGGGGTATTCTATTGATTCACTTGATGTATGTTTTGGTGATCAACTTGCGGGTTCCGCCCATGAACCTATACATAGGGGTTGGCACACATTTTCATCTTGACTCTCCGGTAGAAACTTTGGGTCACTCTTTGAAGTACTTTGTGTTGGTTTGAATAGATGAATCTGAGATTGTGTGATGCATATTGTATAATCATACCCACGGATACTTGAGGTGACATTGGAGTATCTAGGTGACATTAGGGTTTTGATTGATTTGTGTCTTAAGGTGTTATTCTAGTACGAACTCTAGGGCTGTTTGTGACACTTATAGGAATAGCCCAACGAATTGATTGGAAAGAATAACTTTGAGGTGGTTTCATACCCTACCATAATCTCTTCGTTTGTTCTCCGCTATTAGTGACTTTGGAGTGACTCTTTGTTGCATGTTGAGGGATAGTTATGTGATCCAATTATGTTATTATTGTTGAGAGGACTTACACTAGTGAAAGTACGAACCCTAGGCCTTGTTTCCTAGCATTGCAATACCGTTTGTACTCACTTTTATCATTAGTTACCTTGCTGTTTTTATATTTTCAGATTACAAAAACCTTTATCTACCATCCATATACCACTTGTATCACCATCTCTTCGCCGAACTAGTGCACCTATACAATTTACCATTGTATTGGGTGTGTTGGGGACACAAGAGACTCTTTGTTATTTGGTTGCAGGGTTGCTTGAGAGAGACCATCTTCATCCTATACCTCCTACGGATTGATAAACCTTAGGTCATCCACTTGAGGGAAATTTGCTACTGTCCTACAAACCTTTGCAGTTGGAGGCCCAACAACGTCTACAAGAAGAAGGTTGTGTAGTAGACATCATCCACCTCATTACCTTCTCCTACCCATAAGCTTAAATAGTCTTGATCTCGCGGGTGTGAGATTGATGAGTCCTCGTGGCTCACAGATACTTCCAAACAGTTACAGGTGCCGATGATACCAGAGCAAGTGATGCTACCGAACTCAAGTGGGAGTTCGACGAGGATTCGGGCCGTTGCTATGTTACTTTTCCAGATGATCATTAGAGGAGCCCCGTTGGGACGATCGGGGATCTAGCATTTGGGGTTGTCTTTCTTTATTTTGGTTCCATAGTCGGACCTTGATTGTATTCTAGATGATGTATGATTATTTATGTATTGTGTGAAGTGGCGATTGTAAGCCAACTCTTTATTCCTTTCTTATTCAGTACATGGGATGTGTGAAGATTACCCCTCTTGCGACAAACCTACCATGCGGCTATGGCTCTAAGTCATGCCTCGACACGTAGGAGATATAGCCGCATCATGGGTGTTACATAGGGTGATGTCCTAGGGGAGGGTGTTAGGATCAGGCCTATGACCCTACCCTAGGTACATAGCTACATCACCGGGAGCGGGCAAGTCGTCATTTGGGCATGCCTTGTTGAGGTCGGTGAAGTCCATGCACATGCGCCATTTTCCATTTGCCTACAAGACCAACATGGGGTTGGACACCCAGTCCGAGTGCCATACATGGCAGATGATGCCCGCTTTCACGAGCTTTTCCACCATGATCTTGATGACTCTGAGCCTTTCGGTGGACAATTTTCATGGCTTTTACTTGATAGGTATGTGTTTTGGCTTCACGGCAGGCAATGTTCGATCACTTCTCGGGGCACTCCTCTCATGTCGGCTGGTGATTAGGCGAAGATACCCTCATTTTGGCGGAGAATCGAAACAAGGGCGACCTCTATCTCTAGAGGGAGGTCGGACCCGATTCAGGATGAGCACGGGTCGTCTCCCCCAAAGAGGTGAATGCTCTTTAGTTCTCCCTTAGGTTGCGACTTTAGATCATATGCCTTCATGGCCTCAATGGAATCCCCTATGACGTTGAGACTCAAGCCTTCCTTCCCTACCTCCCCGGTCGAGATCTTGCTTTCCGTCGTTAGCATGAGGATGCAGTGGGCAACCTCCTTGGGAGGCGAGGCAAGCTTCTCCTAGCAGATTTTGTAGGGTAACTTCAGAGGCAGCTATTCACGCTTCGTGGATGTGGAGTATCTTTCGGTCGGTGGATTGCTTGCCCTGCACGTAATGACTCCTTGAGGCTCGGGGATCTTCATGCACAGGTAGTTTTGGTGAACGACGACATTGAAACGATGTAGGTGTTGGGGAACATAGTAATTTCAAAAAATTTCCTACGCACACGTAAGATCATGGTGATGCATAGCAACGAGAAGGGAGAGTGTTGTCCACGTACCCTCGTAGACCGAAAGCGGAAGCGTTATGACAACACGGTTCTTGTAGTCGTATGTCTTCACGGTCCGACCGATCAAGCACCGAAACTACGACACCTCCGAGTTCTAGCACACGCTCAGCTCGATGACAATCCCTGGACTCCGATCCAGCAGAATTTCGAGGAAGAGTTCCATCAGCACGACGGCGTGGTGACGATCTTGATGTTCTACCGTCGAGGGCTTCGCCTAAGCACCCCTACAATATTATCGAGGATTATGGTGGAGGGGGGCACCGCACACGGCTAAGAGATCAATGATCAATTGTTGTGTCTATAGGGTGCCCCCTGCCCCCGTATATAAAGGCGCAAGGGGAAGGAGGTGCGGCCAGGCAAGAGGCGCGCCAGGAGGAGTCCTACTCCTACCGGGAGTAGGACTCCCCCCTTTTCCATGTTGGACTAGGACTTGAGGGGGAAGGAGAGAGAGAGAGGGGAAAGGAAAGGGGGGGGCCGCCCCCCTCCTTGTCCAATTCGGACTTGGGGGGGGGGGGGAGGGCGCGCAGCTGCCCCTTGGCCTCCTCTCCTCTTCCTCCACTAGGCCCATTAAGGCCCATTAGGTTACCGGGGGGTTCCGATAACCTCCCGGTACTCCGGTAAAATGCCGATTTCACCCGGAACACTTCCGATGTCCAAACATAGGCTTCCAATATATCAATCTTCATGTCTCGACCATTTCAAGACTCCTCGTCATTTCCGTGATCACATCCGGGACTCCGAACAACCTTCGGTACATCAAAACATATAAACTCATAATGAAATTGTCATCGTAACATTAAGCGTGTGGACCCTACGGGTTCGAGAACAATGTAGACATGACCGAGACACTCTCCGGTCAATAACCAATAGCGGAACCTGGATGCTCATATTGGCTCCTACATATTCTACGAAGATCTTTATCGGTCAGACCGCATAACAACATACGTTGTTCCCTTTGTCATCGGTATGTTACTTGCCCGAGATTCGATCGTCGGTATCTTAATACCTAGTTCAATCTCGTTACTGGCAAGTCTCTTTACTCGTTCTGTAATACATCATCCCACAACTAACTCATTAGTTGCAATGCTTGCAAGGCTTAAGTGATGTGCATTACCAAGAGAGCCCAGAGATACCTCTCCGACAATCGGAGTGACAAATCCTAATCTCGAAATACGTCAACCCAACATGTACCTTTGGAGACACCTGTAGGGCACCTTTATAATCATCCAGTTACATTGTGACGTTTGGTAGCACACAAAGTGTTCCTCCGGTAAACGGGAGTTGCATAATTTCATAGTCATAGGAACATGTATAAGTCATGAAGAAAGCAATAGCAACATACTAAACGATCAAGTGCTAAGCTAACGGAATGGGTCAAGTCAATCACATCATTCTCCTAATGATGTGATCCCGTTAATCAAATGACAACTCATGTCTATGGCTAGGAAACATAACCATCTTTGATCAACGAGCTAGTCAATTAGAGGCATACTAGTGACTCTCTGTTTGTTTATTTATTCACACAAGTATTATGTTTCCGGTTAATACAATTCTAGCATGAATAATAAACATTTATCATGATATAAGGAAATAAATAATAACTTTATTATTGCCTCTAAGGCATATTTCCTTCAGTCTCCCACTTGCACTAGAGTTAATAATCTAGTTCACATTGCCATGTGATTTAACATGAATAGTTCACATGACCATGTGATTAACACCCATAGTTCACATCGTCATGTGACCAACACCCAAAGGGTTACTAGAGTCAATAATCTAGTTCACATCGCTATGTGATTAATACCCACAGAGTACTAAGGTGTGATCATGTTTGCTTGTGAGGGATGTTTAGTCAACGGGTCTACCACATTCAGAACCGTACGTATTTTGCAAATTTCTATGTCAACAATGCTCTGCATGGAGCTACTCTAGCTAATTTCTCCCACTTTCAATATGTATCCAGATTGAGACTTTGAGTCATTTGGATAAGTGTCAAAACTTGCATCGATGTAACCCTTTACGATGAACCTTTTGTCACCTCCATAATCGAGAAACATATCCTTATTCCACTAAGGATAATTTTGACCAATGTCCAGTGATCTACTCCTAGATCACTATTGTACTCCCTTGCC
Organism: Triticum monococcum; assembly: GCA_034509565.1. NCBI lineage: Eukaryota > Viridiplantae > Streptophyta > Magnoliopsida > Poales > Poaceae > Triticum > Triticum monococcum. The sequence continues at coordinate 50,310,449 of CM067844.1, forward strand.
AAACTTAGGGCAGGGTATACAATAGGTCTGGTACACAGCATGGCATACTTTATAGAACCTATGGCTGAGGCATAGGGAATGACTTTCATTCTCTCTCTATCTTTTGCCATGGTCGGGTTTTGAGTCTTACTCAACTTCACACCTTGTAACACAGGCAAGAACTCCTTCTTTGACTGTTCCATTTTGAACTACTTCAAAATCTTGTCAAGGTATGTACTCATTGAAAAACTTATCAAGCGTCTTTATCTATCTCTATAGATCTTGATGCTCAATATGTAAGCATCTTCACCGAGGTCTTTCTTTGAAAAACTCCTTTCAAACATTCCTTTATGCTTTGCAGAATAATTCTACATTATCTCCGATCAACAATATGTCATTCACATATACTTATCAGAAATGCTGTAGTGCTCCCACTCACTTTCTTGTAAATACAGGCTTCACCACACGTCTGTATAAAACTATATGCTTTGATCAACTTATCAAAGCGTATATTCCAACTCCGAGATGCTTGCACCAGTCCATAGATGGATCGCTGGAGCTTGCATATTTTGTTAGTACCTTTAGGATTGACAAAACCTTCTGGTTGCATCATATACAACTCTTCTTTAATAAATCCATTAAGGAATGCAGTTTTGTTTATCCATTTGCTAGATTTCATAAAATGCGACAATTGCTAACATGATTCGGACAGACTTAAGCATCGCTACGGGTGAGAAGGTCTCATCGTAGTCAATCCCTTGAACTTGTCGAAAACCTTTTGCAACAAATCAAGCTTTGTCGACAGTAACATTACCGTCATTGTCGGTCATCTTCTTGAAGATCCATTTATTCTCAATTGCTTGCCGGTCAACGGGCAAGTCAACCAAAGTCCACACTTTGTTCTCATACATGGATCCCATCTCAGATTTCATGGCTTCTAGCCATTTTGCGGAATCTGGGCTCACCATCGCTTCTTCATAGTTCGTAGGTTCATCATGATCTAGTAGCATGACTTCCAGAACAGGATTACCGTACCACTCTGGTGCGGATCTTACTCTGGTTGATCTACGAGGTTTGGTAGTAACTTGATCTGAAGTTTCATGATCATTATCATTAGCTTCCTCACAAATTGGTGTAGGTGTCACAGAAACTGGTTTCTGTGATGTACTACTTTCCAATAAGGGAGCAGGTACAGTTACCTCATCAAGTTCTACTTTCCTCCCACTCACTTCTTTCGAGAGAAACTCCTTCTCTAGAAAGGATCCATTCTTAGCACCGAATGTCTTGCCTTCGGATCTGTGATAGAAGGTGTACCCAACATTTTCTTTTGGGTATCCTATGAAGACGCACTTATCCGATTTGGGTTTGAGCTTATCAGGTTGAAACTTTTCCACATAAGCATTGCAACCTCAAACTTTAAGAAACGACAACTTTGGTTTATTGCCAAACCACCGTTCATACGGTGTCGCCTCAACGGATTTAGATGGTGCCCTTTTTAATGTGAATGCAGCTGTCTCTAATGCACAACCCCAAAACTATAGTGATTAATCGGTAAGAAACATCATAGATTGCACTATATCCAATAATAGTACGGTTGTGACGTTCAGACACACAATTATGCTGTGGTCTTCCAGGTGGCATGATTTTGTGAAACTATTCCACATTCTTTTAATTGAAGACTGTCGGGTGGTAGGTGCGACATATGCCAACGGGTGGCTTATCATTGTGGGAGCCAGTAAAACATCGCCGGTGCCTGGAAACGGGATGAGGCGAAGACATGCACGCTGGCGAATCTTACCCAGTTTCGGGGCTCTCCGTGGAGGTAACACCCCTACTGCTGCTCTGCGGGGTCTCCGCATGATCACTAGATGAACAAGTAGCTACACAATGCTCCTTGAGCTGTTTGGTGGGAGGAGGAAGAAGGGCACAGCTCGCTCTCTTCTTCTCCTTGCGTGGTTTCTAGAACTAGCAGGGATCCACCCTTTGCATGGGTGTCCCGGGGGGTTTATATAGGCCTGCCCCCCGGGGTTACAATGGTAATCCGGCTGGGCGCGGGGCCCAGCCGTCTGTGACTACGCTCGCCGGTTTCTGCGTCGACTGCTGGGGCCCGCCGGCTGGTGGGTCCCGCCGGCTGCCGGCTCCTTGGTCGATAGGCAGCCCCCACTTTCCAGGGCCTGGTCGTGGGCTGGTTGCTGTTGCTCGATCCTGGTGACGAGGGCTTCATCGAGGTAGGCGTGGCTACAGTGCCGCCATCTGGCGGGTGATCACTGTAGCCTCACCGCGTCTTGTCTCCTTAATGGGGCGTCTCCTTCGAAGGAGGCGGCATGCCGGCTATGGAGAGCCGACTTTGTCTTGGGCGACTGGGGGATGCACGGCCGCATTCGGGTGTCTCTCTGCCCGAAGGGGCCCACCGCCCGTGGGCCATACTGGTAGTCCATCGTGGATGACATCAGGGTCAACGTGGCAACAGTGCCGCGTCGGACGGGTCATGGCCACCCGTACGGCGCACTGTGCCAGTCATGCTCCAGGATTCGGGGGTAGCAGGCTTCACTGTAGCCACACCCCGTCACATCGTCGTTAAGTGGATGCAAACTTTGAGGGTACGGTCTTGACCACTTTGTGGGAGCCGGCTTCTTGGAGCCGGCCTTCTCGCTGCCGGCTTCTCGAAGCCGGCCCTCCCATGGCTTTCTTAACGAGGGCTAAAGTCGGGCCGCCTTCCGATAGTCGGCCTGGGAGACAGCCGGCAAGGGGAAAGGCGGCCCCACGTCTTGGATTCTTGAGAGCCGGATGGGCTCGTAATCTTTCTAGAAAGGCCAGGGGGAGCCACCTTGTCTACCCGTGGTCATATCCTCCGACAGTAGTCCCCGAAGCTGATCGAGCTCCGAGGCTGACTAAGGGACGAGAAGCTTGGTCAGTTTCCTTCCCTGAGGGGTCGGCTTTGCTTGCGCACGCCGTCTTTGGATTAGCCCCGCTTTTCATAGGCGGGAATGCTCGTCGGCCTGCGAGCTGACCGCGCGCCAACCCGTGGGCCACATGGCAAGAAGATCCTGCCAACGTACGCGCGCGACGGGACGCCGCCGCAGGCCCAGGCCCGCCACTCCCACGCCTCGGTCCGGGCGCGGATCTTCTGCGGCCCATATGGACCGCTTGCCTCCCGCGGCAGTTTTATCACGCCAATAGGGCGCAATAATCGCGGTACGTGGTGGAGTGGGTGCAGTTGATCCCCACGCTCCCCCACGCCGCACCTCCTCGGCTCCGCCGCGCGAGCCTATAAGTAGGGGGAGGAGGGGGAGCGGCAGAGGCTCTCGCGCTCTCCCTCATTCCACCCCCTCTTTCTCCTTCCTTCCGCTGCTGCAGCACCCACCGCCGCGCCGTTTCTCCGTCGCTTCGTCTTGCTCCCCGTCGCATCGCCTCCATGGCGCTGTCGAGCTCGTGGGACGGCTCCAATGTCCATGAGGATCACGTCGAGTTCCTCCATCGGACGCGGCGCCTGCCGGGCGACAACCTCGTGCGGGTTCGTCGGGCGCCGGAGAGGGAGATCTCGCTAGCGCCGGAGGAAGGCGAGCGGGTGATCTTCCGCTCGCACTGCCTGCGCGGCTTCGGCCTCCAGGCGAGCGGATTTCCTCAAGCCTTCCTCGAGTTCTACCACCTCCAGCCGCATCACCTAACACCCAATGCGGTGATGCTGCTGTCGGCCTTCGTCACCCTCTCGAGCTCTGGGGGGAGTTCTTTCAGAGCAAGCTCGGCACCGTCGTCGCGGGCGTGCCTGCTCCCTGCAGAGCCTTCATCGCCATGAGGCGGACGGGGGAGAACAATCCGTTCCCGCCCATCCCGCTGATCCAGTCGGTGAAGCTTTGGCAGAAGTCTTACTTCTACGTGAAGAACATCACCCAGCAAGGCGACTACGTCAACCTGCCGGCTTACGTGGCCGGCCCGCCGGCTGGGAGGCAACCCTCGTGGAGCTACCGTGCCAAGTCGCTGTCTCAGGCCGGGAACGCAGCTGTCGCCCGGCTCCGGGTGATGATCCAGGCGGAAGGCCTGACCGGAGCCGACTTGGTGGCCACCTTCATGGAGTGCCGGGTTCTTCCGCTCCAAGGCCGGCCACACATGATCTGCCAAATGAGCGGCCGCTTCGACCCGTGCCGGCTGAGCACCAGGGAGATGCCTCATGCAGAGGTATCCTACATGGTGAACTACATCTCCAACTGTAAGCTCACCGAAGATTGGCAATACGGTAAGAGTCCGTATTCCCGCGCCAACCCTCCACCGACAGTAAGTTTTTCCTCTTTTCTTCTTTTTGCAGCCGGCCTTATGATAGCCGGCTTCTGATTAGCTAGTTCTCCCTTGGCAGAACCCTCTTCTTCCGCCGACAAGCGGGGGCATAGGGGTAGAGCGCCAGCTCCTCCCCGACCGCACTGTGGACGACGCCGACGACCCGGACTTAGGAGCGGCCGCCATGGAAGACGCCGCCGTGGGGGAAAGCGACGAGCCCGGAGGCGCGGGGCTCACGGCCGGCTTCGAGGACTGGCCGGATGATGCCGAGGTCGAAGTCGCCCCGCGTCGCCAGCCGGCGCCTGCTCATCAAGGCACGAGCTCGTCCGCCGCACCGGCTGCTGGCGGCGGTGCCCAGAAGCGCCGGGCCGTGTCGATCCTCTTCGGCAGCCGGCCGAAGAAGTCCAAGGCTTCCACAGCGGCGACCAAGCGAGATGAGGCGGCCGCGAAGGCGGCCCACTTCCGCAAGGCGGTGAAGCAGCCGCAGGCGATCTCAGTGTAAGTCGTTGAATGCTTGGACGCATATTTTTTGTTGTTCTTTTCAATTGAAAACTCTTCTAAACCTTTCTTTGCTCGCCGGACAGGGCGCCGCTTTCCCTTGAGCGGGTCTGGGCGGCTCCGTAGTCGGGCCGACTGGAGGGTCTTCAGGCTCCCACCGCGACCTCCGCGCCGACCTTAGGGGGGCGACGGAGCGGAACGCACGTGAAGCGCGGGAGGAGCGGGAGGCGGCGGAGAAAAAGGCCGCCCAGGCAGCGAAGGAGCAGGCCGATGCGGGAGCCAAGGCCCGGGCGGAGGCGGCAGCCGCGGAGACGGAGGCAGAGGCTTCGCACAACCAGCCTCCGCTGCTCGCCATTCCCCTCCGCGCCGTGGCCCCCAACATCCCAGTGCCCCCGTCGGAGGAAGTCGACTAAGAACCGCTGGCGATGGAGAGGAGGGAGGTCCAAGTGGCCTTCGTGGAAGGAACGCCACAGACGGCACCGACCGGAGCGGGCCAAGGCGGCCAATCCGCCACGGCGCCAGAGCAGCCGGCCGGGGGTGAGCCAGCAGCAGGAGCCGGCCTCGAGGTGCAGCCGGCAACGCGCGACGCGCAGGGGGAGGCACCACCGCGTCGGAGCCACACCGAGTTACGGGTGCCGGCCAGACAGCGGAGGCCTTGGAGGCGGCCAGCACCGCCACGTCCGAGTGGACTCCCACCGGGGGGGGGGGGATGGGCGAGCTGAACGTGGCGGCCCAAGAGGTTCGGAACCGGCTTCAGGCCCAGGCCGCCTCGCTGCAGCAGTACACCCAAGAATTCCTAGCGACGCGGGCCGTCATCCGGGTGAGTCTCCTAGCCTTGTTTGTTTTGTTTTCTTGATTTCTTCTGTGGGGGCACGTCAGCGCACCCACTGGGTGTAGTCCCCGAGTTCCGAGTCGGTTGCTGCACAGGCGGCTCGGAACTTACTAGGTCCTGACAACCATCTTATACCCGCCTCCTGTCTGTCCTTTCAGGAGTATCATAACCTCCGTGCTGCCGCCTTCAACTCCCAGGCTTAGGAACTAGACCGGAGAACCGAAGACCTGGTCAACAGCCGGAGTGCGTCCTTGTTTTCGTTCATCTCCTGTGGGGGCGCGTCAGCGCACCCACTGGGTGTAGTCCCCGAGATTCGGGCCGACTACTGAGCAGTCGGGTCGGATCTTCCCTGACGACTTCTTCCTCATTGGTTTTTCTTTTGTCTTTCGTGCTTGCAGGGGCCAATGCCGACTTGAGGGGGCAGCTCAGCGAGGCGCAGGCCGCCCTTCGTGCCAAGGAAACCGAGCACACCGCCTTAGTCCTGGAGCGTGACCGCCTGGCTAAGAAGCTGGCTGACCAGGAGGAGAGCCACAAGGTGGCCCTGAAGGAAGCGCAGGATAGCGAAGCCGCCCTGAAGGCCGAGTTCGAGACTGAGGCGGCGGGCTGGGCTGAGACCAGGCAAGCGCTGGATGAAGGCTTCGGCCGTATTGAGGACTTGATCGACGGTAAGCCACCTTCCTCGCTCCTTGCCTGCCCCTTGCCGCCTGATTTTTGTTCTGACTTGTGCTGCTTTTTATTCTCTGTGCAGACTACTTTCCCGGCTACTCCGTCTTCGCCGCCCAAACCTTAGAGGCCCATCATGAAGCACGCTGTCAGGCGGGGGCCGACATCGCGCCGGACGCAAGTTGGACGCTTGAGGAGAAACTCATGGCGGTCCAAGTGCGGCTGCAGCTGGCTCATCGTATGCTCCGCCGCCTCCAGCGCGCCAGAGCGCAGGTGTTGGCCGCCCTCTGGCCAAGCGAGATGATTCCCCGCACCCCGACTCGGACTGCCGACTGGCTGGAGGTTGCTGTTGGCCGCTTCGAGGCCTGGAAGGCGTCGGCGGCCCGGTTTGGAGCTGGGCGGGCGTTGGAGTTCATCTGAGCTTGGTATCCAGGGCTGAACCTGGACCAGCTGCGCACCTGGCGGCTGGAGGCCGATGCAGAGCTAGAGGAGGTGCGGCCGGCTCTCGCTCAGCGCGCTTCGATGATCGCCGAGTGCACCGACATCAGCGTCTTTGCACCTGAAATAAATGATGATGGCGTTGCCCAGCCGGAGGAATGGTTCGGGCTGAACCCGGCAGCGGGTGAGGACTTGGCAGAGGAGATCGCCTCCAGCGATGAAGGCGAAGACGACAAAGAAGAGGAAGGCGAAGACGTCGAGCCGACCAGTGGAACAACCGGCCAGCCTCAGCTTGACCGTGCCTCCAGCAACGAGGCGCGCGCAAGCGCGCCTTCTGCGGGAGGCGGTGATCATGCCGAGGTTCGCCAGCCGGCCACTCCTCCAGCCGGTACTGCCGTCTCCACCGACCTGCCCGGCTCGTCAGTCGCTCCACCGGCTTAATCTGCCGTCCTTGTTTTTTCCTGTTTGTTGCCTTTTGAACAATTTTATTAAGCTTTCGCAGTTCCACCCACTGCGGGTGTATCCAAACTATGTTGAATGCTGGCCTCTTGGAGGTCTTTTATGTAAATATTATTGTGTGTATGTTCGGTTTCCCTTCACGTATGCTTTTTATCCTTAGGATTTTTCCTTTGCCGCCTTCCCCTTTTGGGGAGGCAAGTACTCGAGCTTTCTTGGATTGAAGTGAAGTGAATGCAAGCCGGCCGGCCGGCTACTCTGGTAGTCGGTCGGTGGTAGGAGACAAACCGGCTTTCGTTATATTAGTTCGTTAGTCCCTAGCCAGTTTTCGTGTGGGCATCCTTTCCTGCTTTTAACTCTCGCCAGTCGGACAGCCGGTTCTTCGAACTACGACTTTTGGTGAGAGAAAGCTTGGGTGCCAGCACGGTACTTGTCTGACTGCGGGTAGGACTTCAAATATAACTCTAGGCGGCCAGTCCCCGGGCCGACTAGTCGAACCCGGTGCCGGACGAAGAGAAAAGGTGAATGTAATGACAAGGTCATAAGCATAATGTTCTTCATTTATAGATAGGAGGTGGCAGTCCCTGAGCTCTCCTCAGGGGGCCTATTGTCTCGTACTTAGTACAAAAGTTAGCGTGGTACATACTGCATTTCAACTATAAAATCTTCGGAGGAGGTTGGCGTTCCATGGTCGTTCCGACTCCTTGCCGGAGTCGTCTCTCTTGCGTGCCTTGGGCTTCTGTGCATCGATTAGGTAGTAGGAGTCGTTGCCCAAAGCTCTGCTGATGACGAAGGGGCCTTCCCAAGGGGCCGAGAGCTTGTGCTGGCCGGCTGTTCGCTGGATCAGCCGGAGCACAAGATCGCCCTCTTGGAAGGATCTTGGTCTGACCTTCCGACTGTGGTAGCGGCGCAAACCCTGCTGGTAGATGGCAGATTAGCTGGGGGCTAACAGCTGGCCTTCTTCCAGCAGGCCGACGCCGTCTTCTCGTGCTTCCTTGGCCTCCGCCTCCGTGTACATGGTTACCCGAGGCGAGTCGAACTTGATGTCAGTTGGGATGACCGCCTCGGCACCATATACGAGGAAAAAAGGAGTGAAGCCGGTTGACTTGTTTGGAGTAGTGCGCAGACTCCAGAGGACAGCCGGCAGCTCATCGAGCCAACAGCCGGCTGAACGCTCTAGTGGTACGACCAGTCGGGGCTTGATGCCGGAAAGGATGAGGCCGTTGGCTCGCTCAACCTGGCCGTTTGACTGTGGGTGGGCAACGGACGCTAAGTCTAGCCAGGTACCTTGCGTTGCGCAGAAACATGCCAAGGCTCCCTTGGCAAAATTCGTGCCATTGTCGGTGATGATGCTGTGTGGCACGCCGTACCGAGTTGTTATATCTGCGATGAATGTCACGGCAGTCGGCCCATTCAGCTTCTTGATCGGCTTTGCCTCAATCCACTTGGTGAATTTGTCCACGGCGACGAGCAAATGTGTCATGCCGCCGCGCGCCGTCATGAATGGGCCCACCATGTCCAGTCCCCAAACGGTGAAGGGCCAAGTGAGGGGAATGGTCTTGAGTGCTGAAGCCGGCATGTGTTGCTTGGAGCTGAAGAGTTGGCACCCTTTGCAATGTTTAACCAACTCTTTGGCGTCATCCAAAGCGGTCGGCCAAAAGAAACCATGGCGGAAGGCTTTGACGACGAGTGATCTTGAGGCCGCATGGTGGCCGCATTCTCCTTGGTGGATGTCTCTGAGGATTGCAATGCCCTTCTCTTGCTCGACGCATCGCTGGAGGACTCCAATGACACTGTGCTTGATGAGCTCTCTGTTGACGATTGTGTATGCTCCGGCTCGGCGTTGGACTTGTCTTGCCTCTGTTTCATCAGCCGGCAGATCTTGGTTTATTAGGAAGTTGAGGATGGACTGAGCCCATGATGGAGCTGTGACTTCTTCTATTGCCAATGTGGCTACTGCGACCAGGGCGGGCGGGCTGGGTGGTGAAATGCCGGAGTCGGCCGCCGGCTGTTGTGTTGGTGCAGTCCTCGGGCCGACTACCGCAGTCCCTGAGCCGGGTGTGGCAGTCCCCGGGTCGGGCGTAACTGCGGAAGTCCCCGAGCCGGCTACTGAAGTCCCCGGCCGGCTGTTGAAGTCCCCGGGTCACCTGCTTGGTTCTTCGAGCTGGACCCGACCGCATCGGGGTCAGGCGGCACGAAGATGGAATCAGACTCTGGAGACGGCTTGAGGAGGCGTTGTAGAGAGACACCAGTTGGTATTGCTTGCCGAGTGGAGCCTATTCGAGCCAGGGCATCGCCCGGCTCGTTGTTGGCTCGTGGTACGTGGAGGAACTCGCATCCTTCAAAGTACCCACTGATTTGCTGAACAAGGAAGCGGTAGCTTGCTATATTTGCCTCCTTGGCGTCCCAGTCGCCGGATGATTGCTGGACCACCAAGTCCGAGTCGCCACAACAAAGGATCCGGCGAATGCCGAGTTCTTTGGCAAGCCGGAGCCCGTGTATGAGCGCCTCATACTCGGCTACATTGTTGGAGGCGGCAAAGTGAATCTGCAGCGTGTATCTGAGCTTGTCGCCTTTGGGAGAGGTAAGGACGACGCCGGCTCCCAAGCCGGTGCGCATCTTGGACCCGTCGAAGTGCATGCGCTAATGAGTGGAGTCGGGAGCTGGCGGCAGGTACTGGGTCTCGGCCCAGTCGACGAGGAAGTCGGCAGTGCTTGGGACTTGATGGCGGTGCGGGGCTGGTAGAAGATCGTGTAAGGGGCCAGCTCGATGGCCCATTTCGCCACCTGGCCGGATGCATCCCGGCTGCCTATGATCTCGGCCAGCGGGGCGGTGCATACGACCGTGATGGGATGCTCTTGAAAGTAGGGCTTCAGCTTCTTGGCGGTGAAGTACACGCCATAACACATCTTTTGGTAGTGCGGGTAGTTCTGCTTCGAGGCAGACAGTACCTCGCTCAAATAGTACACCGGCCTCTGGACCGGCTGGGCTCGGCCCTCTTCTGGGCATTGGACTACGATGACGGTGCTGACCACCCGGCTGGTTGCGGCAATGTAGAGGAACATGGGCTCTTTCTCAGTCGGCGCCGCCAGGACAGGCGGTGTGGCCAGCATCTTCTTCAGCTCGTGAAAAGCTTGGTCGGCTTGGTCATTCCACTCGAAGTGCGTGGTCTTCTTCATGAGGCGGTAGAGGGGGAGAGCTTTCTCTCCGAGCCGGCTGATGAAGCGGTTCAGGGAGGCCAAGCATTCGGTGAACTTCTGGATGTCTCGAAGCTTGGTGGGAATCGCCATTCTCTCAATGGCCTTGATCTTCACCGGGCTGCATTCGATGCCGTGTTCGGAGACCAGGAAGCCTAGGAGCTGGCCGGCTGGCACTCCGAACACGCATTTCTCGGGGTTGAGCTTGATTTGGAACCGGCGTAGGTTCGCAAATGTTTCTTTGAGGTCTTCTAGCAAGGTGCCGCGCTTCTCCGTCTTCACCACAATGTCGTCTACGTAGACGTGAGCATTTCTGCCGAGTTGCTTGAGGAGGCACTTCTGCATGCAACGCTGAAAAGTGGCACCGGCATTTCTCAAGCCAAATGTCATAGTCAGGTAGCAGAAGGCTCCGAATGGCGTGATGAAGGCGGTCTTCAGGCAATCAGCCGGATCTAACTTTATCTGGTGGTATCCTGAGTAAGCATCCAAGAAACTCAACAGCTCGCATCGGGCCGTGGAGTCTATCACTTGGTCAATCCTTGGCAGGGCAAAGGGATCTTTAGGGCAGGCCTTGTTGAGGCTCGTGTAGTCTATACACATGCGCCACTTGTTGTTCTTCTTTAACATGAGGACCGGGTTGGCAAACCACTCTGGAAAGAAAACTTCCATAATGAAGCCGGCTGCCAGAAGCTGGGCTATCTCTTCTCCCACAATCCTTCTTTTTTCCTCCGACAGTCGGCAGAGGGGTTGTTTGACTGGTTTTGCATCTTCTCGGACGTGTAGTTTGTGCTCGGCGAATTCCTTCGGAACACCCGGCATGTCCTTGGGGGACCATGCAAAGATGTCCCGATTCTCACAGAGGAAATCGGCGAGCTCGCCTTCCTATTTGCTGTTTAGGTTTGCCCCGATGACGGCAAACCTCTCTGGATGCTCGGGGTCGAGCAGTATCTTCTTTGTCTCCTTCGCCGGCTGGAAAGACCCTTGGGCATCATACTCCTTGGGGTCGGGAGGCAAGGCCGACTGCTTGCTGGCCATGGCCACAACTCGATCCAACATCTTCTTTTCTTCGGCAATCACAAGGGACTCGGCCAGCCGGCTGCTGGCTGCTGCACACTCGGAGGACTTCTTGTAATCGCGGGCTATGGTGATGACGCCCTTGGTGCTCGGCATCTTCATCTTGAGGTATGCATAATGGGGAACCGCCATGAACCTGGCCAAGGCAGGTCGGCCAAGCAACGCATGGTAGGGGCTGTCCAGGTCCACCACTTCAAACCAGATCGCTTCCCGGCGGAAATGCTCCTTGTCCCCAAAGAATACATCAATCTTGATCTTGCCAATGGGGGCGCAGGACAAGCCATGTACGATGCCATGGAATACTGTCCGAGTAGGCATGAGTTGCTTCGTCTTGACATTCAGCTTCTCCAGGGTGTCACGGTACAAGATGTTGATGCTGCTCCCGCCGTCTATCAACACACGGGAGAAACGGGCGGCACGTCTGTCCGTTGCAAGGGTGGCATCCAGAACCAACGCATAAGATCCGGGAGACGACATCACTTCTGGGTGGTCGGCCCGGCTCCAGCTGATAGGTTTTTCTGACCAATGCATGTGCTCGGTGGGGTTGGTAGCGACCATGCTGACTTCCTGGTGCTCTCGGCGTTTGCCGCGCCGGTCTTCGGGCTGGCTTGTAAAGACGATATAGGCTGCATGCTCGTCGGGGAACTCATCATGCACAGCTCCGACTGCGGGCCGAGCGGCCGGCGGCGGCGGAGCCGGCAGGCGGAGGCGGCGCGAGCCCTTCGCCGGGTGAGCCAATGGCACTTCCGGGTTGTGTGGTTGGATGGCTTCGCGCCGCTGTGGAATTTGCACGGGGCGTCGAGAGTTTGCTCGTAGGAGAAGGTCGGCTGCCAAGCCGGCCGACCGCCCTTGGGTTTCTTGGGCGTAGGCCGCCCTTCGGGCGGCACGTCTTCGACTGTGGCCACCTGCCGACTGGCGGGAGGTGACATGGGGCCCTTGCGCTTGTGGTCGCTAGGGTGTGGGCGTCGGCCGGAGTCCCTAGCCGGCGTCTTGGGCGCCGGGTTGAGTACTTTCCCGGACGCGTCTACCCGGAGCTCAGTCTTCATCGAGGAGTCGGCGGTGGCATACTTGTCCGCTATGTCCAGAAGCTCATCGAGGGTAGTCGGCTCGTCGCAGAGAAGCTTGTGCTTGAGGAGGGTGCCTTCTCGGCACCCAGCACTGAAGTATTCTATGGCTTGCACCTCGTGCACCCCTTCACAAGAGTTGCGGAGCTCGGCCCAGCGCGTGAGGTAGTCACGGGTGGACTCGGTGGGGCCTTGCACACACAGGGAGAGCTGTCTGGGCTTGGGAGCCCGCTTGTAGGTGCTGGTGAAGTTGCGGACGAAGGCTTCTGTGAAGTCTAGCCAGCTATTGATGCTGTACGGCTTGAGGCTATTGAGCCAAGTCCGCGCCGTGCCTTGCAGCATGAGGAGCACGTACTTCACGGAAATGTGCCTGTTGCCGTTTGCTATGCTAACCGCCGTGGAGTAGTCGGTCAACCAATCTTCCGGCTTAACGGAGCCGTTGTACTTGGGCGTGTCTCTCAGGAGCGAGAACCCTTTGGGGAAAGCCTCGTCGCGGATGCGGGGGCCGAAACAACGCGGACCGACATCGTCTTCTTCTTCCAGTGCCAGGGATCGTGCCAGGCGGTCGATCCGATGGCGGGCGTCGTTCTCGCCGACTCCTTCGCGGCGACCTAGTCGGTCGCTGAGAGTCGGATGCGCCACAGGTGGCGGGGTGGGATATCTCTTTCCACGGGGCCGAGGCGGAGGCGGGTTGCCCCGCCATTCCACGGCCCGGGGATGGCCTTCTGCGTCTCGCTCGATGGAGATTCGGCTTCGGCTTCGGCTGGCAGCCAGCTCTTTCTCGCCCCGTGCGCGGGTGTTGCCCGTAGTCGGCGTCTAGGACGTTGCGTCGTGATCTCGGCGCAGGGGAGGGCTTTCCGTGCGGGCGTCGGCTTCGTGCCGCCGCCCGGCCGCATCAATTAGCTACTGGATACGTCTGGTCATGTGGGGGAGTTCTTCGGCCCCCAATCCGTCTAGCTCATCTATGGCCGCCTGGGCGGCACGCAGGTTCTCTAGTGGAGTGGCATAGACTGGGCGGTCGACCGCCAGCGTGTCGGCGATGACAGCGCCGCGCTGCCTGACAACACCAGCCCGGCTTGGCCCGCCCGGAGCCGGCGTGCCAAAGGCGACGCAGTTGGCCTCGCGCTGGTGGGCCTCAGTGAGGCGTCTTATGGAGGCCAGCCTCTGGCCCTCCGCGAGGAGAGCGAGGCGGCGCGCCTCCAGTGCTTCGTCGTCGGCATCAGCCGGGAGCGGGATGGACAAGTCATGGACCGCCGCGTGCGGGGCGTCGCGGGCGCTCTCGTCAACAGCGCCGCCGTGGCCGATGACCATCACCTCGATGGTGACAGCGTCGCAGCCATCGGTCCAGGGAAGCGGGTCGTTGTAGATCGTGACGTTGGTGGGGAAGGTGTCGAGTGGGCCGTGTCGGAGTCGACAGGCATCGGGTCGATGGAGCCAACCGACTCCGAGTCCACAGCAGGCTCGCCGGAGACATGGAGCTGGCCGAGGAGGTTGACAAGGTGGTCGGTGCCCGCATCGGAGGCAAGCTCATCGGAGATGAGGGTTTTGTCGAGGAGATCGGTGAGGCTGCTCGCCGCGCAGATGCTGGTGAAGCCTCGCAGCGCGTCGTGGCAAGCGCCATCGGGCGTGCCGGGCTGGCTACGCTCGCTGGGGAGGAAGAGGGTTCCCGTCCAGAACAGGTCTCCGGACGACGGTGCACCTGTCCCCAAGGTGGGCGCCAAATGTCGCGTGGTAGGTGTGACATATGCCAACGGGTGGCTTATCATTGTGGGAGCCAGTAAAACATCGCCGGTGCCTGGAAATGGGATGAGGTGAAGACATGCACGCCGGCGAATCTTACCCAGCTTCGGGGCTCTCCGTGGAGATAACACCCCTACTGCTGCTCTGCGGGGTCTCCGCATGATCACTAGATGAACAAGTAGCTACACAATGCTCCTTGAGCTGTTTGGTGGGAGGAGGAAGAAGGGCACGGCTCGCTCTCTTCTTCTCCTTGCGTGGTGTCTAGAACTAGCAGGGATCCACCCTTTGCATGGGTGTCCGGGGCGGGTTTATATAGGCCTGCCCCCCGGGGTTACAATGGTAGTCCGGCTGGGTGTGGGGCCCAGCCGTCTGTGACTACGCTCGCCGGTTTCTGCGTCGACTGCTGGGGCCCGCCGGCTGGTGGGTCCCGCCGGCTGCCGGCTCCTTGGTCGACAGGCAGGCCCCACTGTCCAGGGCCTGGTCGGGGGCTGGTTGCTGTTGCTCGATCCTGGTGACGAGGGCTTCGTCGAGGTAGGCGTGGCTACAGTGCCGCCGTCCGGCGGGTGATCACTCTAGCCTCACTGCGTCTTGTCTCCTTAATGGGGCGTCTCCTTCGAAGGAGGCGGCATGCCGGCTATGGAGAGCCGGCTTTGTCTCGGGCCGACTGGGGGATGCACGTCCGCCTTCGGGTGTCTCTCTGCCCAAAGGGGCCCACCACCCGTGGGCCGTATTGGTAGTCCATCGTGGATGGCATCAGGGTCAACGTGGCAACAGTGCCGCGCCAGACCGGTCATGGCCACCCGTACGGCGCACTGTGCCAGTCGTGCTCCGGGATTCAGGGGTGGCAGGCTTCACTGTAGCCACACCCCGTCACATCGCCGTTAAGTGGATGCAAACTTTGAGGGTACGGTCTTGACCACTTTGTGGGAGCCGGCTTCTTGGAGTCGGCCTTCTCGCGGCCGGCTTCTCGAAGCCGGCCCTCCCGTGGCTTTCTTAACGAGGGCTAAAGTCGGGCCGCCTTCCGATAGCCGGCCTGGGAGACAGCCGGCAAGGGGAAAGGCGGCCCCACGTCTTGGATTCTTGAGAGCCGGATGGGCTCGTAATCTTTCTAGAAAGGCCAGGGGGAGCCGGCTTGGCTACCCGTGGTCATATCCTCCGACAAAGACCAAACTCGTAACTCAAATATTTGTCTCTGCGATCAGATCGTAGAAACTTTATTTTCTTGTCACGATGATTTTCCACTTCACTCTGAAGTTCTTTGAACTTTTCAAATGTTTCAGACTTATGTTTCATCAAGTAGATATACCCATATCTGCTCAAATCATCTGTGAAGGTCAGAAAATAACGATACCCGCCGCGAGCCTCAACACTCATCGGACTGCATACATCAGTATTTATTATTTCCAATATGTCAGTTGCTCGCTCCATTGTTCCAGAGAACGGAGTCTTAGTCATCTTGCCCATGAGGCATGGTTCGCAAGCATCAAAATGATTCATAATCAAGTGATTCCAAAAGCCCATCAGCATGGAGTTTCTTCATGTGCTTTACACCAATATGACCTAAACGGCAGTGCCACAAATAAGTTGCACTATCATTATTAACTTTGCATCTTTTGTCTTCAATATTATGAATATGGGTATCACTACGATCGAGATCGAACGAACCATTTTCATTGGGTGTATGACCATAGAAGGTTTTATTCATGTAAACAGAACAACAATTATTATCTAACTTAAATGAATAACCGTTTTGCAATAAACATGATCAAATCATATTCATGCTCAACGCAAACACCAAATAACATTTATTTAGGTTTAACACTAATCCCTAAAGTATAGGGAGTGTGCGATGATGATCATATCAATCTTGGAACCACTTCCATCACACATCGTCACTTCACCCTTAACTAGTCTCTGTTCATTCTGCAACTCCCGTTTCGAGTTACTACTCTTAGCAACTGAACCAGTATCAAATACTGAGGGGTTGCTATAAACACTAGTAAAGTACACATCAATTACATGTATATCAAATATAGCATTGTTCACTTTGACATCCTTCTTATCCGCTAAATACTTGGGGCAGTTCCGCTTTTAGTGACTAGTCCCTTTGCAGTAGAAGCACTTAGTCTCACGCTTAGGTCCAGACTTGGGCTTCTTCACTTGAGCAGCAACTTGCTTGTCGTTCTTCTTGAAGTTCCCTTTCTTTCCCTTTGCCCTTTTTGAAACTAGTGGTCTTGTTAATCATCAACACTTGATGCTCTTTCTTGATTCCTACCTTCATCAATTTCATCATCATGAAAAGCTCGAGAATCGTTTTTGTCATCCCTTGCATACTATAATTCATCACAAAGTTCTACTAACTTGGTGATGGTGACTAGAGAATTCTGTCAATCACTATTTTATCTGGAAGATTAACTCCCACTTGATTCAAGCGATTGTAGTACCCAGACAATCTGAACACATGCTCACTGCTTGAGCTATTCTCCTCCATCTTTTAGCTATAGAACTTGTTGGAGACTTCATATCTCTCAACTTGGTTATTTGCTTGAAATATTAACTTCAAATCCTGGAACATCCATATGATCCATGATGTTCAAAATGTCTTTGAAGTCCCGATTCTAAGCTGTTAAGCATGGTGCACTAAACTATCAAGTAGTCATCATATTGAGCTAGCCAAACGTTCATGACGTCTGCATCTGCTCCTGCAATAGGTCTGTCACCTAGCGATGCATCAAGGACATAATTCTTCTGTGCAGCAATGAGGATAAACCTCAGATCACGGATCCAATCTGCATCATTGCTACTAACATCTTTCAACTTAGTTTTCTCTAGGAACATATCAAAAATAAAACAGGGGAGCTAAACGCGAGCTATTGATCTACAACATAGATATGCTAATACTACCAGGACTAAGTTCATGATAAATTTAAGTTCAATTAATCATATTACTTAAGAACGCCCACTTGGATAGACATGCCTCTAATCCTCTAAGTGATCATGTGATCCAAATAAACTAAACCATAACTGATCATCAAGTGAAATAGAGTAGTTTTCAATGGTGAACATCACTATGTTGATCATATCTACTATATGATTCACGCTAGACCTTTCGGTCTCAGTGTTCCGAGGCCATATCTGCATATGCTAGGCTCGTCAAGTTTAACCTGAGTATTATGCGTGTGCAAAACTGGCTTGCACCCATTGTAGATGGACGTAGAGCTTATCACACCCGATCATCACGTGGTGTCTGGGCACGACGAACTTTGGCAACGGTGCATACTCAGGGAGAACACTTTTATCTTGAAATTTATTGAGAGATCATCTTATAATGCTACCATCAATCAAAGCAAGATAAGATGCATAAAAGATAAACATCACATGCAATCAAAATATGTGACATGATATGGCCATCATCATCTTGTGCCTTTGATCTCCATCTCCAAAACATCGTCATGATTTTCATCGTCACCGGCATGACACCATGATCTCCATCATCTTGATCTATATCAATGTGTCGTCACATGGTCGTCTCGCCAACTATTGCTCTTGCAACTATTGCTATCGCATAGCGATAAAGTAAAGCAATTATTTGGCTCTTGCATCTTATGCAATAAAGAGACAACCATAAGGCTTCTGCCAGTTGCCGATAACTTCAACAAAACATGATCATCTTATACAACAACTTATATATCATCATGTCTTGACCATATCACATCACAACATGCCCTGCAAAAACAAGTTAGACATCCTCTACTTTGTTGTTGCAAGTTTTACATGGCTGCTACGGGCTTACCAAGAACCGTTCTTACCTATGCATCAAAACCACGACGATAGTTTGTCAAGTTGGTGCTATTTTAACCATCGCAAGGACCGGGCGTAGCCACACTCGGTTCAACTAAAGTTGGAGAAACTGACACCCGCCAGCCACCTGTGTGCAAAGCACGTCGGTAGAACCAGTCTCGCGTAAGCGTTCGCGTAATGTCGGTCCGGGCCACTTCATCCAACAATACGTCGAACCAAAGTATGACATGATGGTAAGTAGTATGACTTATATCGCCCACAACTCACTTGTGTTCTACTCGTGCATATAACATCAACGCATAAAACCTGGCTCGGATGCCACTGTTGGGGAACGTAGTAATTTCAAAAAAATTCCTACGCACATGTAAGATCATGGTGATGCATAGCAACAAGAAGGGAGAGTGTTGTCCATGTACCCTCGTAGACCGAAAGCGGAAGCGTTATGACAACGCGGTTGATGTATTCGTACGTCTTTACGGCCCAACCGATCAAGCACCGAAACTACGGCACCTCCGAGTTCTAGCACACGTACAGCTCGATGACGATCCGCGGACTCCGATCCAACAGAATGTCGGGGAAGAGTTCCGTCAGCATGACAACATGGTGACGATCTTGATGTTCTACCGTCGCAGGGCTTCGCCTAAGCACCGCTGCAATATTATCGAGGATTATGGTGGAGGGGGCACCGCACACGGCTAAGAGATCAATGATCAATTGTTGTGTCTATAGGGTGCCCCTGCCCCTGTATATAAAGGAGCAAGGGGGAGGCGGTGCGGCCAGGCAGGGGGCGCGCCAGGAGGAGTCCTGCTCCTATCGGGAGTAGGACTCCCCCCCTTTTCCATGTTGGACTAGAACTTGAGGGGGAAGGAGAGAGAGAGAGGGGGGAAAGGAAAGGGGGGCGCCGCCCCCCTCCTTGTCCAATTCGGACTTGGGGGGGAGGGCGCGCGGCTGCCCCTTGGCCTCCTCTCCTCTTCCTCCACTAGGCCCATTAAGGCCCGTTAGGTTACCGGGGGTTTCCGGTAACCTCCCGGTACTCCGGTAAAATGTCGATTTCACCCGGAACACTTCCGATGTCCAAACATAGGCTTCCAATATATCAATCTTCATGTCTCGACCATTTCGAGACTCCTCGTCATGTCCGTGATCACATCCGGGGCGCCGAACAACCTTCGGTACATCAGAACATATAAACTCATAATGAAACTGTCATCGTAACATTAAGCGTGCGGACCCTACGGGTTCGAGAACAATGTATACATGACCGAGACACGTCTCCGGTCAATAACCAATAGCGGAAACTGGATGCTCCTATTTTCTCCTACATATTCTACGAAGATCTTTATCGGTCAGACCGCATAACAACATACGATGTTCCCTTTGTCATCGGTATGTTACTTGCCTGAGATTCGACCGTCGGTATCTTAATACCTAGTTCAATCTCGTTACTGGCAAGTCTCTTTACTCGTTCTGTAATACATCATCCCTCAACCAACTCATTAGTTGCAATGCTTGCAAGGCTTAAGTGATGTGCATTACCGAGAGGGCCCAGAGATACCTCTCCGACAATCGGAGTGACAAATCCTAATCTCGAAATACGTCAACCCAACATGTACCTTTGGAGACACCCATAGAGCACCTTTATAATCACCCAGTTACGTTGTGACGTTTGGTAGCACACAAAGTGTTCCTCCGGTAAACGGGAGTTGCATAATTTCATAGTCATAGGAACATGTATAAGTCATGAAGAAAGCAATAGCAACATACTAAACGATCAAGTGCTAAGCGACGGAATGGGTCAAGTCAATCACATCATTCTCCTAATGATGTGATCCCGTTAATCAAATGACAACTCATGTCTATGGCTAGGAAACATAACCATCTTTGATCAACGAGCTAGTCAAGTAGAGGCATACTAGTGACACTCTGTTGTTTATTTATTCACACAAGTATTATGTTTCCAGTTAATACAATTCTAGCATGAATAGTAAACACTTATCATGATATAAGGAAATAAATAATAACTTTATTATTGCCTCTAGGGCATATTTCCTTCAGTAGGGTGGTCCGCCCTATGACGGCGTTGAAGGAGGGCTCCAGATCCACCTCATCAAAGCAGACCTTCTCCATGTGATGATTGCTTGTCTTCAAATATCATAAGGAGCTTGATCTGTCCCAAGGGTTGAATGGATCTCTTCGGCAGAAAGCGCGTGAGGGAGGGTAAAGAGAAAGCTCCAAAGTGCCTTCTCAGTATCTACCTCGGGGTTCCAACAGCTTCTTTGGTGTGCCCATGTATATGATGTCTATCGAGCTTACGCCATCAACGAGGATCCCAGAAAGATGGCAATTGTCGATGGTAGAGGTGAAGAACAAGGAATCGTCATGGGGGGAAGCGGATTCCCTCTTTTGCGTTGAATGAGATGGGGATCTCAGCCCACTTATTGGGGTTGGAGCTAGGGCCCCCGCAATGTTCACTTCACGCACATACTCCTTATGTCCTCTTCAATTCTCGTCCTGACAGTGAGCCTCCGAGAATGATGTTCACCATGTGCCCTTCTGGCTGAAAAGGGAGCTCAGCGGCTCTCAGGGTGGGCCAGTTCATGACCACCATGGCGTTGGCTTCGACCTATCGAGGGGGTGCCCTTTGAGAGGCTAAGGCTCGGTTGGCCTGGGGAGGCCACCCGGCCTGATGCTTGGGTGGAGCACCGAGGTCCTGGCAGTCACTGGTCCAATGGCTTGTGCTCTTGTTGATTGAGGACCACGTGGTGTTGAGGTCTAGTGAGCGCCTGTTCTCCCCGGGTCTGTCGAGGGGTGCCATGCCTATGGTGGCATCCTCAATTGCCATGTCATGTTGCCCTGACAGTTGTGCCTTGCTTGCCGAATGACTTTGTCCCTTGCCTCCCTTGCCTTGGCCTTGAGTCTGCCCTTTGCATGAGAGGGTCTTTGCTTGCTTCTTGGAGCATTCTTTGTCAGCTCCCCTTGCGTACTCTTCTACCACGTCAAGGAGGTGCTATATTGAGCGCAGGGGATGATGGCCGAGGGCCCGATTTAGATCTCCCGGCAAGAAGGCTTGGCGAAAGGTGTGGATAACAATGGAGTCGGGGGAATAGGTGATCTGGCTCATGACCCACAAGAATCTTTTGAAGTCATGGATGGATTCTCCTATCTTCTATTGAAGGAGGAACAACACACTCAACATAAGCAGCTGCACGTAGTTTCCTTGAAAGTTGTCCGTTGAGGCCTCTTGGAGTCACTCCCATAAGCAGATGGATCCCTTCCTAAGTTGAAGAACCATATATGTGTGGTCCCAGAGAGCCCGAATGGGAAGAGGTTGCACATGCGGCCCAGATTGTGGTGGAGTACACCTTTAGGAACTATAAAGGATTGGAGTCCCTGGAGAAAGGCTTGATGTCGGGTTGCTTAAACGTGAAGGGGAAGGGCGCCTCCCTTATTTCCATCGAGAGGGTGTTGCAAGACTCGCTCCGCGCTCTATGGTGACACTGTCAATGCCATGGGAGTCGTCACTTTATTCGTTGGAAGGTCCCTCGAGAGAGTGGCTCCGCTTTCTCCTGGTGGAGGGACCCCAAGAGGCCTCCATGGACAACTTTTCTACATTAATCTCTTGTCGGAGGCATCTCGATGTACTCCTGACGCAACATGAGTGCGCTCATTATGCTCCATGCAGGTTTGGCTTTCCAAAGGTGACTACTCCCCGAGGCGAGCGTCTCCTGCCTTCATGTTTCCTCCCGGCGACCCTCTTATGTATGGCGGGATCACGACGAGGTGTGGTCCCTAATACGGGTGGGGCCATGAGGCCCCGGGAGGTGGAAAAACTGCTGGAGGGGTGTATGCGGCATAGAGCGGAGGTCCCGCAACTGAAGCTCATTCCCTTGTGGTCCGTCTTGAGCGGTTGCGGTGGTGGGGTTTGAGTTGGATGCTCTCCCAAATTGTCGGGGGTGAATGCCCTGGTCTTGGACCGATGCCAGCAATGTTGTCTTGGAGCTAGTCGATCAAGCTCGGATGGAGTTGATGTTGACATCCGGCACACTGACAGCACTTTCAAGGCCATTGCGATGGAGCATGAGCCATGTATGGCCTTCAGCGGGGTGAAGCTTCCTGCAGTGAGGTGTCCTTCGACCCCCGTGCCTAAGGTAGTTTCGGCGTGGGTGTCGAGGCTTTTGGAGTGGTGAGTTCTTTGTTGGGGGCGACAGTGTTTGCGCTTCCTCGATGCCTACTTCCTCAACTACCACGTCGAGGGTGCGATCGCCGTGTGCTCCGGGCTCCAATGTTGACGTGGAAGAATCAACTTTCCACTAGGGTATCCTTAGTAGCTTGGTTAAAAACTAGCGAGGGTGTGTACAACGACCTTATGTTAAAGGTTGTCGTACACTCGACAAAGTGACATGTCAATGTTTTTAAAATAGTTTCAGTCTCCTCATGGAAACACAAGTTACATCCTATGGGAGAGTCGACAAGAGCGGTGCCTGAGGCAGAACACACTTGGAGTGTGGTTGTTTTCGGAGTCCCACGATTCCCGACTAGTCCGAGCCTTACAAGGTCCCTCGAAGTCCGGGTTATCGCCTCTGTTTGCCCTCTTGAAGGGGATTGGAAGGAGGAGAGTGACCCTCCACTTGAGAGTATTCAAGTGAGAGTGAGTTGGTTACATTCCCATGTGGGCTTCATATAGCCTAGGAGTCCTTGACAAATGACCAAGGCTACCTTTGAAGTATGGAGGTGGGAGAGTAGAACTAGGTAATTTTCCACCCTTTGCGGTGTTGGGGGCGTTTTGTCCTGGTTCGGTGTTGGTTCCTTGCCGAGGTCGGAGCACAGCTCGCACAGGGAAGCGCCATGGTGGGCATGCACGGTCGCGTGGGCGACTTGGCGTGCCGGTTTCTCCCATGTGTGGTATCGGGTTGCAGTAGTGGCATGGAGTGCCAGCCCGCGGCCATGGCGGAGGAGATGAGGATGGTTGGGTGTTGGGGAGGTGGATTTCATGACCGTGAAGGTGCTGGTTGGTGGTCGGGCTGCTCTTGGCCATGCGAGGTCAATGTTTCGCGGTGGTTTGAACATGATGGCGAGATGTTGCGACCGTAGCGGTGTGGCTCCAACAGTTTCTCCTAATCTGTTGATGGGGGTGGGCGATGTGTGGCGGTTCAGATGAAAAATTATGCTCGTCTTCTCGGAGCGAGCGGCGACGGTGCTCGTGGGTATCGTTTTCTTCTTTGGAGGCGTTGCCGAGGTGTGTCAGCATCTCCCCTCCTTGATTGGATTGTGGTCTCCGGGCGAAAGCCTTGTCTGTTGCAGGACCGGCGATGGCGGCGGTGTGGCGTTGTTGCTCTGTTTGAGAGCATTGGAGGCAGAGACATGGCCTGGGTTTCTGTCGGGTTCTCCGATGCTTGCTGCTTCCCAAGTTAATCTTCATGAGCGCTATGTACGCAGCTGCGATGATTCCAAGACGATGGCTTTCTCAGGAGTTCGAGTTCCGCTATCCGCTCACCGTCTCCTCTTAAACATTCAAGGGTGGGTAGTGCATTGGTAAGGGAGTCCGGATGGAGTTATTGCTCTTCAAAGCGACCGACTTTTGTTGTGATGCGGCTAGATGATTGACATAGAACAGACCCTTTTTCGTTTGTTTGTAATTGTTGCAGTGGAGTGTGAAGTTTTAACTACATTTGTTGTTTGCAGCAAGTCCAAGTCTTGTAATTGATTTCTGCCTTCTATAAAAATCGTGGCAAGTCAAAGTCTTGTAATTGATTTCTGCCTTCTATAAAAATCGTGGTCTCTTGTAATTGATTTCTGTCTTTCATAAAAATATGGTATTTCAGTTTTCTATAAAAATATGGTATGTCTAGACGTACTCTTCAAAAAAAATTTGTCCAATGTAATGTTTAATCTCCAACGGACAGCAGAAAAAGAACAAGGCTAGTATAATTTTCAATGATTTTTTTATCTTTGTTAACCGTTCTGCGTCTAGTTCAGTTTTTCGTTCATTGTACTACCTATTGTTTTCCTTGATAATAAATATCTTAGGGTGTTATTGTCCAAGAAAAACATATCAGAGAAAAAAAAGGAAACTTGCTCTGAGGCTGTTATTGTCTTTACCATAGGTGGTTAAACATTGAGAAGACCACACCACACACACGAGAGAATTTACACATGGAGCTTACACAGAGCACACACATACACCCATCACTCGCTAGCATGCAGCGAGCATACCGAGCCAAGAAAATAAAGTTACAAGCACTAGTAGACAGTAGTACGAAGCTCAAGACAAACCACATGCAGCCTCGGACAGCAACGTACGCTACGCAGGATTAGATAACCAAAAGAGCAGCAAACATGGCAGCGTCGCACAAGTTGTTGAGCACCCTGCCTTCAGTTCTCTGGCCGACGGCTCTTATTTAGCGGTGGTTGCTCCTGGTCCTCGTCTCGTCGCTGTAAAGCCTGGACATCAAACGTACGTGGCAGCGTTATTATCATTTGCCATGTTCACCCGTTTAATGTTCCCAGTAGATCGTGTTACTAAAACTGATTTTGTACCGTGAGATATATAGATCATGAGCTAGCGTACGTACCAGTCGTAGACGGTGGGTGAGTTGGGCTGCGGGCGGTCGAAGAGGTTGGCGCCGAGGCTCTTGGTGGCCAGGTTGCTCCCGGGGTGGAAAACGCTCCGCCACACGCTGCCGCCGCGCGGCGGCGTGGACGACGACGGCGTCACCGGCGTGGTCGGGGTCGTCGGCATCGACGGCGACTGCTTAATCGCCTCCCCTGCAGCTGCACCTCCACCAACATCCATGTAAACCGCCGTCAGTTCACACAATAATAAACCCAACAGATCCTCCGGTTAAGCATCAAATCTTCTTCTGAAAACTACTCGTGCTAGTTCTTACGTTCTTCTCAACAGTTTCAGGCCATGTCGGTACCTCTGGACTAACGTATATAAACTGTACCTGTGTTGATGGCGAGGGGTTGGGTGGCGGCGGCCCGGCGGAGCTTGTCCAGGCCCGTCTCCGGGCGAGGCCCGGCCACCACGTCGTCCCACAGCTTGTCCAGCATCTTGCGCAGAAGTTGGATCTGATCGGTGCAAGAACTTGTGTCACTCGCTCGTAGTACCACCACCGATAAGATCAAGTGCACTGGCCGACCGAGTTAGGTGAGACTGGGGTGCACTTAAATCATGCAGGGACGGGGATGCGGTCACCGTCGGGTTGCGTTACCGCTCTAGATCACACATGGGCACCTGTACACACGGCAAGATTGACAAATTTGACCTATGGACAAAATCAAATCACAGAATAAACTGTCCATGAAGCTATTTCACATGGCTGACATTTCTGTGTGACGCCTGACACGAAGGCGTCACACTACACTGTGCAACGCCTCACAGATAGGCGCTACACGCCTGGCCAATATCGCACCCATGTAATCCGAAAATTACTAAATCAGTGTGCAGCGCCTGAGAGCTAGGCGTCATACTATACAGTATAGCGCCTAGTTTTTAGGTGTTGCATTAGTGGTTGCTTCATTTTGTAGTGCAACCACTAGTGCAGCGCCTGAGAGCTAGGCGCCACACTATACAGTGCAGCGCCTAGCTCGTAGGCTCTGCACAATGACTTAGCAATTTTTAGGCAGTTTGGGGTGCAACGTTGGTCAGATGTGTAGCGTCTATCTGTGAGGTGTTGCACAATGTAGTATGACGCCTTCGTGTCGGACGTCACACAAAAGGTCACCCGCGTGAAATAATTTCATAAACAGTTTATTTTGTGATTTGATTTCATCCATAGGTCAAATTTGTCAAATTTGCCTACACCTACGGCTAGTGTCCAACACAGTGTACTAGCAAACGAAGGATCGGCCGGGGTGTGGCGTGGCCTCTAGAAATGTCAGTGGCGGTGAGGTTAGCTTGTTTTGACCTGACGGTGAGCCGAACCAGCGCTTGGGGTGATAAGATTGGATGACGAGCCCCGCTTTGGACAGTCGTGCCGGATAAGGATGCAGCGGACTGGCCCCACTGCTCGGTTGGATTATATGGAGCGAAAATATCTAAACCTGACTTACGGGCAGCACGATGTGGCAGTGGGACACGCGATGGTGGGAAATATTATATTTAAAAAAGGTGTAATGAGAATGGACAGATCACCAACGACACACGTCGACGCAACTCGTACAAAAGATTGAGATCCAGAGTTTAACTACGGCGAAGTCGCTGTAGATGCACCGGCCTTGTGTCTTCGTATGAAAACCATCTGGAATGTGACATGCATTCTCCTAAATATCTAACCAAGTGTGGCTAAAAGTAACAGCTTATCATATACTGCATTATGCAACCAAGCGGATTAGTGCATCTTCAATGATGACTCTCAAGTTATCTCCCATGTCCGTTCACAAACTGGGGGACGAGTCCACGGACACAAGAGCCGGCCATTTAAAGCTATATGCATTTATCCGGTTACATTTCAAACGAATTTTAACGAAAACTGAACAAATTTGATGCAAACTCAAATAAACCGGACGATATTCATTCATACTCATTGGATAATCTTTACATAGAACCGGATACTTCCCATTTAAACGGAGTAAAATCATTACATTTAGACATATTTCAACTAGACCATACTCTAGACCTAGCCTAAAATGACCATCGGTGACCATTCCCCATCTCCGGCCAGCCATGAGCCCCAGAAAATGAAACCCCACCTCATTTTCCGCCGCCGTAAGCCCCGGGAAATGAAGCTACCAGCCTCGACATCGCCGCCAAACAGCTAATCAGCCAACGATGTTTGAGCCCACCGAGCTTGACTTCAACCGGGGGGGGGGGGGGGGGGGGGGGTCGTGGCCTTCCTGGGACCCGAGCGCCAGCGACTTCCCATGCTCTACTCTTCTTTGTTGTCGGCAGCTCTCGCATATGTGCCGGCTTCTTGGTCGTGGCGGCGGGGCGCCGATACATCCATTTTGCATCATGATTTCCTACTGCTATTTATCTTATTGTGAAGTTATATTTTATATTATGATGCAATTCTAATGCCTTTTCTCTCTCAGAATGCAAGATACATCAAAAGGGAGGGATTGCGGGCAGCTGGAATTCTGATCTGGAAAAGCTACTGCGGAGATAGCAATTCTCCGGGGCTCAAAATAAAGAATTTTACAGAGATTTATTTTGGGATACATACAAAGTATTAGAAGAAAGAAGTATTGGAGAAGAGCCTCAATGGGCCCACAAGCCCTGGGGACGCGACCACCCCCAGGCCATGCCACCAAGGCTTGTGGGGCCCAGATAGGTCCACTCTTGATGTCCATCCCCTATATGAATCCATTTACCATAGAAAAAGAGAAGACTTTTGGAACCAGCCGATGTCGTCTCGAGAAGGAAACAGAGGCGGAGCACTTTTGCTCTTTGACGGAGCGATTCTACAAGAGAACCTTCCCTACGAGAGGGGGGAATTTAAGCGTCGTTATCGCCAATATTCCTCTAACCGTGAGAGGGTCCATCTTCATCAACATCTTTATAACATCATCTCATGTCCAAACTCTAGTTCATCTCTTGTGCTCAATCTTTGTATCAAATATCAGATTGGTACCTCGGGGTGCAGTAGTGTTGATTACATGTTGTAGTTGATGCTAGTTGATTTATTTGGTGGAAGATCTTTA
Source organism: Triticum monococcum (assembly GCA_034509565.1). Classification (NCBI taxonomy): domain Eukaryota; kingdom Viridiplantae; phylum Streptophyta; class Magnoliopsida; order Poales; family Poaceae; genus Triticum; species Triticum monococcum. The sequence continues at coordinate 50,338,108 of CM067844.1, forward strand.
TGCTCAGATTATTGATTGCATATTTATACCTACTGACATGATCAATATTATGAGCTTTGAGTAGCTCTGTTTGTTCTTGAGGACATGGGAGAAGTCTTGTTATTAATAATCATGTGAAGTTTATCATCGTTCAATGTTTTGATAATATGTTGTGTTGTTCTTCCTCTAGTGGCGTTATGTGAACGTCGACTACATGAGACTTCACCATCTTTGGGCCTAGGGAAAGGCACCGTGGAATTAGTTTGTAGATGATGCGTTGCGGGAGTGACTGAAACCGAAACCCCGATTTATGAATTGTTTCGTGTGGGGCTGTTTTGGATCCACATGTTTAATGTTATGGTTAGATTTATCTTAATTACTTCTCTTGTATTGGCGGATGCTTGCATGGAGGGTATAATCATAAGTAGGTGTTTGTTCAAGTAAGAACAATACCTTAGCTCTGGTCCACCCATATAACAACCTATCAAGGAACTGAACGTAAGTCGATGAATCATGGTGAAAGTAACTCGATAATTCCCGTGTGTCCTCAAGAGTGTTTTAATCACTATAAGAAGTACCACCGGTTTGTCCTTAGCATAATTAAGGATTGGGCCACCTTTTGCACCTTGCCACTTTTTTACTTGTTACTTGTTGCCACTTATCTTTCTATCTATATGTATCAAAACGATCTTAGATCACTTGCAAAGAACACCTTGGTGAAAACCACCTATCAATTCCTTCTGCTCCTCGTTGGGTTCGACTCTATTACTTATCAAAAGGACTACTAATGATCCTCTATATTTGTGGGTCATTAAGTCTCTTGTTTTACGCCGTTGCCGAGGAGTGCTCTTGGGAAGTGGAATTTGGTAAGGAATCATTTATTATACGTGCTGAATTTTATCTACACTTGCTACTATGGAAGATGATCCTTTGAGAGGTTTGTTCGGGGTATCTTCACCTTGAGCACAATTCATAAGCGAGGAGCCTCCTCCTACTAAAAGTATTTCTTATGAAATTCCTCTTGTATTATGGAAATATTGCATGCTAATCCCTATGCAGGAGATCGAACAATACACCCTGATATGCACTTACTTTTTATTGATGAAGTATGTGGATTAATAAGCTCACGGGATTATCAAGGGATGAAATTAAAAGTAAGTTATTCCTTTATCTTTCAAGGGGAAAGCATTAGCATGGATAGGATATTGGATGATTCTGATTCATGAGACTGGAACTGAACGAAGCAGGAATTCCATCAGAAATTTTATCCTATGCATTTGGTTCATTATGATAGGAATTATATCCATAATTTTTGGCCGCGTGAAGGAGAAAGTATCACTCAAGCTTGGGGGAGGCTTAAGGACTTAATGCTCAAATGCCCCAATCATGAGCTCTCGAGAGATGTTATTGTTTAAAACTTTTATGCTAGACTTTCTCTTCGCAATAAAAAAATGCTTGATGCTTCTTCTATGAGTTCTTTCTCAAATAGGCATATTGAATTCAAATGGGATCTAACTAACATAATTAAACACAAATCTGAAGATTGGGAGGCCGACAAAGGTAAAGAGTCAGGTACAAAGCTTGAATATGATTGCATTAAGTCTTTTGTAGAAACAAATGTTTTTCATGAGCATAGTGCAAAATATGGACTTGATTCAGAGATAGTAGTTAATTTTTGTAAATCTTTTTCCACTCATGTTGATCTTCCTAAATACAAGTGGTTTAAATATCATGAACCCATTAAAAATATCATGAGCAACGGAATCACTTTTATCATATCCTTTGTTCTTGGGAGTTGGGTTATCAAGATCAACAGCTGGCTCTATTTCTACATCATTATCTGGTTGAGCATATACATGAGCATCATTATCATTATCACTGGGTGTATGTTCATCAGCAAATTGTGTCTCAACATTAGAAACAGAAACATCATTACTATTCTCATAAGGCTTCTCTACCTCAAGTTCACTAGAAGCATGCAAAGTCCTGTCATTTTTCTTTTTCATTTTCTTCTTAGATGAACTAGGTGTATCAACATTAATTCTCTCAGAATCTTGCTCAATTCTTTTAGGATAACCTTCAGGATAAAGTGGCTCCTTGGTCATTTTACCTCTAGTCATAACTCTAATAGCATGATCATTCATATTTTTATCGATCTCCTTAAGAAAATCAATTTGTGACTTAGCACCTTGTTCTAGCTGAGTTTGAACCATGGAAGCATGTTTACCTAGACCCCTAACATCATTAGCAATTCTAAACATCAAGTCACTCAAACGATCAATCATGAAAGCATTGCCTTTCAATTGTTTTTTAACATACATAATAAAATGTTCTTGCTTAGATCAAATTCATCCAAGCACTGATTAGCAGATTTATTATAGGCGACATCACCTTGATAAAATCTTATAAGAGAATTTACCTCTACTGGTTGTGTCGGGGTGTCAAGACCATGTATTTCTTCAATAGGTGGTAAATTCTTAACATTTTCAGCTTTAATACCCTTTTCTTTCATAGATTTCTTTGCCTCTTGCATATCTTCGGGACTAAGGAATAGAATACCTCTCTTATTTGGTGTTGGTTTAGGTGGTGGTTCAGGAACTGTCCAATCATTGTCATTTCTCAGTATATTATTCAATGGTTCTTTAGCCTGCTCAACAGTTCATTCCCTGGAAACACAACCAACACAACTATCTAGGTAGTCCCTAGAAGCACTTGTTAGTCCATTATAAAAGATATCAAGTATTTCTTAAGAGCATGATTAGGCAAAGCATTAAGTAATTTTTGAACCCTTGATACGTCTCCAACGTATCTATAATTTTTTATTGCTCCATGCTATATTATCTACTGTTTTGGACATTATTGGGCTTTATTATCCGCTTTTATATTATTTTTGGGACTAACCTATTAATCGGAGGCCCAACCCAGAATTGTTGTTTTTTTTGCCTATTTCAGGGTTTCGAAGAAAAGGAATATCAAACGGAGCCAAAACCCTAATTTCACCGCCACAACTTTCTGTATCCACGAGATCCCATCTTGGGGCCTGTTCCGGAGCTCCGCCGGAGGGGGTATCCATCACGGAGGGCTTCTACATCAACACCATAGCCCCTCTGATGAAGTGTGAGTATTTCACCTCAGACCTACAGGTCCATAGTTATTAGCTAGATGGCTTCTTCTCTCTTTTTGGATCTAAATACAATGTTCTCCCCCTCTCTTGTGGAGAACTATTCGATGTAATCTTCTTTTTGCGGTGTGTTTGTTGAGACCGATGAATTGTGGGTTTATGATCAAGTCTATCTATGAGCAATATTTGAATCTTCTCTGAATTCTTTTATGTATGATTGGTTATCTTTGCAAGTCTCTTCGAATTATCAGTTTGGTTTGGCCTACTAGATTGATCTTTCTTGCAATGGGAGAAGTGCTTAGCTTTGGGTTCAATCTTGCGGTGTCCTTTTCCAGTGACAGTAGGGGCAGCAAGGCACGTATTGTATTGTTGCAATCGAGGATAACAAGATGGGGTTTTCATCATATTGCATGAGTTTATCCCTCTACATCATGTCATCTTGCTTAAGGCGTTACTATGTTCTTATGAACTTAATACTCTAGATGCATGCTGGATAGCGGTCGATGAGTGGAGTAATAGTAGTAGATGCAGGCAGGAGTCGGTCTACTTGTCTCAGATGTGGTGCCTATATACATGATCATACCTAGATATACTCATAACTATGCTCAATTCTGTCAATTGCTCAACAGTAATTTGTTCACCCACCGTAGAATACATATGCTCTTGAGAGAAGCCACTAGTGAAACCTATGGCCCCCGGGTCTATCCTCATCATATTAATCTTCCAATACTTAGTTATTTCCTTTGCTTTTACTTTGATTTTATTTTACCTTGCATCTTTATCATAAAAATACCAAAAATATTATCTTATCATATCTATCAGATCTCACTCTCGTAAGTGGCCGTGTAGGGATTGACAACCCCTTATCGCATTGGTTGCGAGGATTTATTTGTTTTGTGCAGGTACGAGGGACTCACGCGTAGCCTCCTACTGGATTGATACCTTGGTTCTCAAAAACTGAGGGAAATACTTATGCTAAGTTGCTGCATCATCCCTTCCTCTTCGGGGAAAACCAACGCAGTGCTCAAGAGGTAGCAACCCTCCCCCAAGTTTGAGGGAGATTCTCTTCTTCAATTTCCACAAAGTTAAATATCTCCTGTAAGGCAGTTTGTTTCTTATGAGCAGGAAAGTATTTTTCAAAGAAGTAATAAATCATATCCTTGGGATGACGCACACAATGAGGAGAAAGAGTATTAAACCATATCTTAGCATCACCCTTTAGCAAGAACAGAAACAACTTAAGAATATAGTAGTAGCGGATCTTTTCCTCATGTGCAAATAGGGTGTCTATATCATTCAATTTAGTAAGGTGTGCCACAACAGTTTCAGTTTTATATCCATAAAAAGGATTAGATCCAACCAAAGTAATTAACTCAGAATCGACAGAGAATTCATAATCCTTGTCAATAACAAAGATAGGAGAAGTAACAAACTTAGGATCATATTTCATTCTTGCATTCAAAGATTTTTCTTTCAGCTTACATAGTAGTTGATATGTCTCCAACGTATCTACTTTTCCTAATGCTTTTCCTCTTGTTTTGCACTCTAATTTGCATGATTTGAATGAAACTAACCCCGGACTGATGCTGTTTTCAGCAAAACTACCATGGTGTTGTTTTTGTGCAGAAATAAAAGTTCTCGGAATGGAACGAAACTTTGCGAGGAATTTTTATATAATATATAAGAATTTCTGGAGCCAAGACCTACCGGAGAGGGGCAACTGGGTGGGCACAACCCACCAGGGCGCGCCCCCTCTCCTGGCGAGCCCAGGTGGGTTGTCCCCACATGGTGGCCCCACAGACCCTGAAACTGACGCTATAAAATCCTATTTTTCTAGGAAAAAAATCAAGGAGGAAGAGTTATCATGATCCACGAGACGGAGCCGCCGTCACCTCCTGTTCTTCATCGGGAGGCCAGATCTGGAGTCCGTTTGGGGCTCCAGAGAGGGGGATCTTCGTTCTTCGTCATCACCAACCCTTCTCCATCGCCAATTCCATGATGCTCCCCACCGGGAGTGAGTAATTCCTTCATAACTACTAGGAAAAGGCCTACTAATGGCGCACCTAATTTGGCCATTAATGGCGCATTAGCGGTGCGCCATTAGTGCCACGCCATTAGTATATTTTACTAATGGCGCACCACTGGTGCGCCATTAGTATCTGGTATACTAATGGCGCACCTGGGATGCGCCATTAGTATATACAACAGTGCGCCATTAGTATGCCTCCCAGGGGGCCATGTATACCCAGGTGCTTTGGCATACTAATGGCGCACAACAACAGGATGCGCCATTAGTAACTTCGGCATACTAATGGCGCAATGTTTAATGATGCGCCATTAGTATCCTTTGGCATACTAATGGCGCACTATGATGTGATGCGCCATTAGTATGAATATTAGGTTTTTTTTATTTTTTTATTTTCTGTTTTTTGCACAGGTTACAAAATGTATAATTGGACAAAATATAGACAGCACACATCAACAACAGATTCATCGAATAAAATAGAAGATTAGTCTTTGAATACAATTCATCATTTTAGTCTCCGAATACAATTCATCATATTAGTCTACGAATTGAAAAGACCAAACAAAGATAGAACATTATACTACAAGTCTCGAGACCGCGAGTTTGTCTTCACATTACAAGTCGATATCAATCATCTAAACTACCATCACATAGAAGAGAGCTGCGGTCATCACGATGAGCATCATCACGATGAAACTCGTCTTCATCCGGTTCCTCCAACGCTCCCTCGCCTCTCCCGCTAGATAGCGGGCGTATCTAGATTCGGCCTCGGCCCTAGTGGTGTACCCTTTGTAACTGTTACCGCTGAATCGGTGAACCTGTCTCCGACACTCCTCCCAGTCGTTGTAGACTCCGGGAACCTTACCCTTGTACACGACATACCACGGCATCGCTATGCAGTAGCCAAATGAAACGTTACTACCAATTCATAGACAATACATAAGCAACATATAAGTATGCAACAAAACGATCGGAAGAGAAAAGCAAAACATTAATAGCATCGATTACATCTAAGTTGAACGACTCTCGAAACCAAAGAGACATACTACAAGTTCATTAAAGTTTAATTACAACATGAGCCAATCGATGTTTAAGAACTAGACACAACATCACTGTTTTCAATTCGACTCAAGGGACCGGAGCGTGGATGAAGCCGCCGTCTATCGTGGGAGTCATGAAACAACGGGCGTTGTCAGCCTGCATTTGTAGGATTGTGTTGATGTCACTGTTGGACGGTTGATTTCTGAGGTAGAACTGCCCCGAGGTACGAAGGACATCTTGATGGATGATTTCCGCAAACTCTGACTGGATGCGAAAGAATTCTTGTCTGATGTCCGCGTCCTGGATTGCCGACACGCTCGCGACCCAATCTTTGAGTCTACTCGGTAGCAGAAGTTGATGATGGTCTCGTACGATCGCCCGCATGTGATGGATGGCATAGTAGGCACCCTTCTGACCGCCAGTTGGCTGCTTGACGCAGCAGAACGTCGTATTGTGGGAGAACATGTGCTTGCCGTACTTACGAATAGGCCTGGTGAAGGTGCCTCCAGATTTGACGTAGCCGGGGAGAACATCATCAAGAACCTTCTTGACATTTGTGTAGTCTACGTTCGACTGACGGCCCGGGTCGAAATATGTGGCCATGGAATATTTGGGGCTTAGGAGGATGAGCGTGCAACATGTGTCACTGCAGAAAACACGGAATGTTAAAAGAAAAACGATCGAAATCTAAGAATTCATATGTTACGGGGCGGTTGAGGGGAGGACTTACTCGGGAAAGTAAGGCACGAGGAAGTTATCCTTATCTTGGTTTGCCAGAATGACGCCTTCGAGGTAAGAACTCGCGACTTGCCGGTCCCCAGCGCTGCCCAAGATCTTGGCACGCATGTAGAAGGGGTCGACTATCACGATGTCCGGGGTCTTGTCGCGAATGATCCGCATCTCCATACTCAGCGAAAATAGCCGAACGAAGGTGTAGTGCAGTGGATGAAGGTTCAACATAGCGTGGATGTCATCAAACCGCAGGACGGTCGTACCCCTGATGGAGTTATCCACAAAGCCCTTGCCCTCTGGCACCTTGGCCGCGAAAACCGGGTATGCCACATCCTTCTCTCCGAGACGCCGCTTCTCCAAAGAAAGAACACTGTCATGCAGACTCCGCATAGCACCGGTTGCAACATCGAGCATATTTCTCGGTAGCATCGGCCTACCCGCCACATGCACCCTCCTCGAGATATCCCCAGGTGCAGGTGGCCCGTCCTGAGCACGGATCGTACTTGGTGCCGGCTGGCCCGCACCCTTGTTAGTCTTTCTTTTGCGTGCCTTCTTCTTCTCCTGTAATGGGACCGAGTTCTGCTCACAGACCGCCTTCTTGAGTGTGTTAGGGCTGATAATATTTCGCACCTCGCCTATCTGAGGCTCGGTGAAGTCGGCAGCTGGAGGGGTCTCCTGAGAGCTGAACGCTAGACGACGCCTGTTGCAACTTGGCTTCTCCGCGGTACCAGCTAGATCGCGCACGTCTTTTGTTGGGTTGGGTTCTTGAGAAGGAGGTCCCATGAAGTCGCCACCGTACCCATGATCGGCAAAGTACTGATCGACGTTGGCAAATGTATCGTCGTCGTCGTTGTTCGGATCCTGTGCCATATGCATGTTTGGATCCAGTGGCATAGGGATGTCCGGCACCGTTGCGGCGGTCTTGCCATGGGGCCGACTTGGTGCCGGCACGACTGGCGGTGTTGTCTTTGGGGTGGTGTCCCCCGCCCCCAAACGAATCTGGCTCTTCGGCCAAAGCAGGGGCCAGCTCAGGCAGGCGCTGAGGGTCATCACGTCATCATCGTCGGCCCCGACGGGTCGAATCGGAGGTAAAAACTCATCGCAGCCTGTCAGCACCCGAACCAGTTGAACCCTAAACAAGTTGGGTGGCATCTGGGTACCGTGGAACAAGGGGTTGCCCGGTTGAACGATTTTGCCCTTGGCAACATCGACCAACTCGTTGTTCACGAAGTGCAGGAGAGTGCACGGAACGTCGGCGGCGCCCTGCGAAAACATGTAGGGCGTCAGGGATGTCCAGTCAAAGGCAAGGAGATGAAGTCCTCGGCCGAGAGAGGCTTAATTAGTTACCGTGATGATGGCGTCGAGCTCGGCTAATGTCGAGGCACCGCCAACGGCGGGCGTGCAGTTGACGGAGGGGCCGCTTGCTGCAGAGGTGCCGGCCGGCGTACACCCGGGTGCATTAAGCTCCCATGCCGGCGTCGGAGACACCAATGCCGCCTCCGCCGGAGACACCAATGGCCCCGCCTTCGCGTTCTGCGAGTTGCTGGACGTGAAGCTAGGAATCGGGGGCGGCCCCTATTGGCCGCCCGCAATCCACGCACTAATCCCCTGGATCAAGGTAGGCACAATGGCGGCGATCGAGATGGAGGGGGATCGAGATCGAGTATCCATGAAATTTAAAAATATTCATGATAGTTCAAAAAGTGCCCATGAAATACAATCGAGAAATGAAGGCTACGATTTAAATACAATCAATCTTAGCTAGCGATCTGTTCACAATCTTCTTGCCCTTCTTTTTCGCAAATGGAGTTCTTCTATGGAACGGACGTCCTTTAGGTAGGGTGGTCCTGCTTCTTCTTGTGGTGTATGCTGCTACTTCATCATCGTCGTCATGTTCGATCCTCGGGTCATCGTACTTGTCGAAGTCTTGCTCATTGGCTACTCCATCCATTCCGATGATCTTCCTTTTGCCTCTCCTCACGACAACACGACTGGGCTTTGACGGGTCGGTAATGAAGAAGCATTGGTCCACTTGGGAAGCCAGTACCCATGGCTCATTTTTCGCGGTGACGTTTGCGCCCGCGGTCTTGGATTTGGCTTCGGGTATAACCATGGTGGTGAAATACCGGTCTTCTTTTAGGATGCTCTTGGCCCATCTGACACGGAACATCGGGACCTTCTCTCCAGCATAGCTCAGCTCCCAGATCTCCTCAATCCTTCCGTAGTATCTGTCCTTGTCGTTACCGGTGTAGGATTCCATCGTTACCCCGGAGTTCTGATAACCATCGCTCTTCATGTCCTTGGCCTCGGTGTAGAATGTGTAGCCATTGATATCGTACGCCTCATAGGTCATCAGGTTGTGCTCGGCGCCCCGTGACAAGGCGAATGTGAGTTGTTCTTCCGCGGAAGAATCCTCATGTAAAGGGTACGGCAGAAGCTTCTGCTTGAACCAACGCGTGAAACATGAGTTGTGCTCTTTGAGTATATCTCCGTCCGTCCTCTGTTGGCCTCGGTCATTGTACGTCTTCTTAATAAAGGTTTTGTGCTCTACCACCCAAGGATCGACCACGTCTATGTGTTGTAGCGCGACTAGGTTTGCTCTTTCAAAGTCGGCGAGTCGACCCTCGAAGTCGACATGCATTTCGCGATGACCCTCACGGTGACCCCATCCAGCGAGCCTGCCGAGGTGCCTGTTGACGGCAGACCAATGGGGTTCTCGATGCCTAGATAATTCATGCAGTAGGAGATGCACTCTTCGGTCAGAAAGCCCCTGGCTATGCTTCCCTCTGGACGTGACATGTTGCGAACGTATCCTTTGATGACACCATTCATCCTTTCGAACGGCATCATGCTGTGCAGGAACGTCGGCCCGAGTTGGATGATATCGTCCACGATATGGACCAGCAGATGCACCATAACGTCGAAGAATGCGGGCGGGAAGTACATCTCAAGCTCGCATAGTATCACCACGATCTCTTCCTGTAGCCTTCTGAGTTGCCTCACGCCAACAGACTTCCGAGAGATGACGTCGAAAAAGTTGCATAGGCCAAATAGGGTTTCACGGACGTGCGCGTCCATGATCCCACTGATTGCAACTGGAAGTATCTGCGTCATCAGCACGTGACAGTCGTGAGACTTCATCCCGCTGAACTTCTGCTTCGCTGGGTCTAGGTATCTATGAAAAACTGCTCGATCTCCTCCTGACTTAGAGTGAAGCACGCGGGAGGGTAGTCATTTCCGGTCTTCTTGGCCTTCTTGCCTTTGCGACGACTTTCCGTGTCCTGCTTCGCCTCATCATCATCATCATGATCATCATATATAGTGTGAAGCTCCTGCCTGATGCCCATTGATTTCAAGTCTGCCCTTACTTTCGGCCCATCTTTGGTCCTCTCTGGAATGTTGAGAAGGGTACCAAGCAGACTCTCGCACACGTTCTTCGTGATATGCATGACATCAAGGCTGTGAGGCACACGGTGGATCTTCCAGTACGGCAAGTCCCAGAAAACAGACCTCGTTTTCCATACCTTCAGCAGCGGCTCTGGCGCCTTTCGCTTCTTTCCCGGCTCTAGCGCCTTTTGCTTCTTTCCCAGTAGTGGGCAGTCTTTCCAATTTTTCAACAGCTCGTCTATTTCCTCGCCGCTCCTCGTACGCGGCGTCCTCGGGGTTCGGTTTCACCATCGAACAGATCCTTGCGTTTTCTCCACGGGTCATTGTCGCGAAGCCACCTTTGATGTCCCATGAACACGATTTTCGAAGACCTGGGATCTCTATCTAGCTGGCGATACGTTGTGTCATCCATGCACCCGACGCATCCAAAAAATCCGTGGACCACCTGCCCCGCGACATATCCGTAACCGAGATAGTCGTGCACCGTCGTGAGCAGCGCGGCTCTCATAGGGAAATATTCTTTCTCTGCGGCGTCCCACGTATTGGCTGGCGTTTTCCACAGCGTGTCAAGCTCCTCTTTTAGCAGCCCTAGATACAGATTGATGTCGTTCCCTGGTTGTTTCGGTCCTTCAATTAGCATACTCATGTGAATGTACTTCCTCTTCATGCACAACCAGGGGGGAAGGTTGTACATCCACACAAACACAGGCCAGGTGCTGTGTGTGCTTCTCTGGCTGCCAAACGGATTGACTCCATCGGTGCTCGCGCCCAGCACGATGTTCCTTGGATCGTTCCCAAATTCTGGGTCTTCGAAGTTCAACGCTTGCCACTGGCTCGCATCCTTAGGGTGACTCAGCATCTTGTCTTTTTTATCTATCTCCGGATCATTTGCGTCATCTTCTCGCTTCTTCTCCTCCCTATCCCGTGCCAACGCAGGAGCTTTGCTACCTTAGGGTCCGCGAAATACCGCTGCAGACGAGGAGTGATCGGAAAGTACCACACCACTTTTCGAGGAGCTTTCTTCCTCTTCTTGTATCGAGTGACGCCGCACACCGGACATATGGTAGAATCCGCGTGCTCGTCCCGATAAATGATGCAATTGTTCATGCACACATGGTATTTCACGTGCGGTAAATCCAGAGGACACACGATTTTCTTCGCCTCCTCCAAACTGGTCGGGCACTTGTTCCCCTTGGGAAGACGTTCGTGCCAGAATGACATGTTCTCGTCGAAGCATGCGTCGGTCATTTTGTGTTTTACCTTCATCTCCAGAGCCATGAGCGTTACTTTCAGGCGGGTATCCTCGGGCCTGCATCCTTCATACAATGGAGTGACCACGTCTAACTCAAGTTGATCCATCTTGGCTTTCTCTCGGGCGCCAGCTCTTGCGTTATTTGTCTGCTTGAGAAGCAGCTCTTGAATATGAGGGTCCTGCACCCAGCCCATCGATGGTCCAGCGTCGTCTGCTCCGCCGGCATCATCATCTTCATGATCATGCCCGTCGTCTGCTTCGGCATCTTCCTCATCATCATGTCCTGCATCTTCTACATGATGACTATGTACAGCATCACCGTCGTGATCATCTCCTGGGGATTCTTTGTCTTCTCGCCCGCCTGAGCCGCGGTGGTTGTCTTGCTGCCCTTCCTCATTTCTTGCCCGGCCCCCATGGACGACTTCGTAGTCATCTTCATCACCTTGCCACCGATAGCCATCCATGAAACCACGCAAGAGCAGGTGGTCCCGCACCTGCCCGGATTCCGGGTCCGCAATAAGGCTCTTCATCTTGCATCTTCGACACGGACATCTTATCTCCGTCTCGTTCTTTTGAAGCATCTCGGCCTTCGCGGACCTCAAAAACCTATTCACGATGCCTTTGGTCATCATGCGGACCATGGTCGCCTGCGGGGTAGAGCAAAACGATATTTTAGAACCAAGAAAAAATTTGGCATGACTTTCCCTAAAAATAGGACCAAAAAGAATGCTTAATGCCAAAATTCTTGCCGAAACGGAAATGAATCAACATTCCGGCAAAATATTGGCAACTATCGCATTTCAAATACCGGTACACCTCCAAACACAAACACATATGCAACACCACAAACATATGCAACACCACGAACATACATAGATCTAGCTAGGCCATAAGTGCATGTGCACATTGTTGTAGGGAGAACAACATAAATATAGCTTCCCCCATTACTTACCTATCAAAACAAGGTAATTTAACCAATTACATTGAATGAATCTATGGTGGAAATGAGGTGAAAAAGAGGAGGCACCCGAGACAAGGAGGAGGTGGAGAGAATGAAGTGGGGAGAAAGTGAGTGTGGGTAGGAGAGGCTCCCCAAAATATCTTGTTGCTGCCCACTTACTAATGGCGCACCAACTCGAAATGCGCCATTAGTAATCCAGGTTACTAATGGCGCACCATCTGGTGGTGCGCCATTAGTAGTTTTGCAAAAAAAAAAATTTACTAATGGCGCACTGTCCCACAGTGCGCCATTACTAGTTTGAACTAGTAATGGCGCACGGTGGAACAGTGCGCCATTAGTAGTTTTGCAAAAAAGGGAATAAAAAATATAATAAAAAACAACATTAGTGGCGCACTTTCCGACAGGTGCGCTATTACTAGTTACAACTAGTAATGGCGCACTTTGTCTGGATGCGCCATCAGTATGTTTGGACAGGCGCACTAGTTCAAATTTTTTTTTTGATACTAATGGCGCACCCTGTGCCAGGTGCGCCATTAGTAGTTTCAACTCTAATGGCGTGTCAGAAGGTGGTGCGCCATTAGTATATACTAATGGCGCACCGCTTGTCAGGTGCGCCATTAGTGTTAATCCCATCTATAGCCCTTTTTCTAGTAGTGATAGGCTCGTTGGTCGGTGAGGAGTTGGATGAGATTCATCATGTAATCGAGTTAGTTTTATTAGGGCTTGATCCCTGGTATCCACTATGTTCTTAGATTTATGTTGCTATGACTTTGCCATGCTTAATGCTTGTCACTTTGGCCCGGGTGCCATGATTTCAGATCTGAACCATTTATGTTATCACCATTATATCCATGTTCTAGATCCGATCTTGCAAGTTATAGTCACCTACTACGCCTTATGATCCGGCAACCCCGGAGTGGCAATAGCCGGGCCCAGTCCCGGTGATGACCGTAGTTTGAGGAGTTCATGTATTCACTATGTGTTAATGCTTTGTTCCGGTTCTCTATTTAAAGGAGGCCTTAATATCCCTTAGTTTCCAATAGGACCCCGCTGCCACGGGAGGGTAGGACAAAAGATGCCATGCAAGTTCTTTCCATAAGCACGTATGACTATTTATGGAATACATGCCTACATTATATCGGCGAACTGGAGCTAGTGTCGTATCGCCCTAGGTTATAACTGTCTCATGATGAATATCATTCAACAAAGTGATCGCTCCAATGCCTACGAATTTATCCTATATTGTTCTTGCTAAGTTACTATGGCTCTCACACTGTTACACTTGCTACAAAACTATTGCTATCACTGTTTCCATTACTGCTGCTACTATTATCAAAACTATCATACTATTGTGGTACTGATCACTTTGCTGCAGATAATTAATCTCCGGGTGTGGTTGAATTGACAACTCAGCTGCTAATACCTTCAAATATTCCTTGGCTCCCCTTGTGTCGAATCTATAAATTTGGGTTGAATACTCTACCCTCGAAAACTGTTGCGAGCCCCTATACTTGTGGGTTATCAAGACCTTTTTCTGGCGTCGTTGCCGGGGAGCATAGCTATATTTGTTGAGTCACTTGGGATTATTATCAATTTATCACTATGAAGAATCTTAAGGATGCTAAGACTAAGATATTTCCCTCAAAGACGAGGGGAGGTAAGGAACTGTCATCCAGTTCTGCTTTAGATTCACCTTCTGTTATAAGCAAACTTGCAACACCACCACATGCTATTACTTCTGATATATCGCAAGTTATTGATGATGCTAATTCTCCTATGGATAATGCTTATGATGATGCTAGTACCTTGCTTAATGATGATGTGCCACTTGGTGATTTTCTTGATAAACAAATTGCTAGAGTAATACAACATGATGGTGTTGAATCTGATGATGAGCTTGAAACTGAAACACCTTCTAGAACTAGCTCTCCTAGATATGAATTTCCTAAGGTACCGGAAGGTTATGTTATGAGTGAAGAAACAACTAGAGATATTCTTGCTTGCAGAGATAGAGATGATCTAGGGAAATTATTATGCAAGTATAAGGAAAAATCTCTGATTGCTAGAATGAAATGTGATCCTAAGTTTGCTACTTCACCTATCTTTATTGATGATAAGGATTATGAATTCTCTATCGACCCAGAGTTAATTACTTTGGTTGAATCTGATCCTTTCCATGGTTATGAAACTGAAACTATTGTGGCACATCTTACTAAGTTGAATGACATAACCACCCTTTTTACTCATGATGAGAAAACTCGCTATTACTTTATTCTCAGATTATTTCCTTTCTCATTAAAGGGTGATGCTAAAGCTTGGTACAATACTCTTGCTCCTAGTTGTGTGCGTAGTCCCCAGGATATGATTTATTACTTCTCTGGAAAATATTTCCCTGCTCATAAGAAACAAGATGCCTTGCAGGAAATATTTAACTTTGTTCAAATTAAAGAAGAGAGTCTCCCACAAGCTTGGTGGAGGCTTTGCCAATTACTTAATGCTTTGCTTGATCATCCTCTTAAGAAAAATGAAATATTTCATATCTTCTATAATGGACTAACCGATGCTTCTAGGGACTTCCTAGATAGTTGTGCTGGTTGTGTTTTTAGGGAACGAACTGTTGGACAAGCTGAAGAATTATTGAATAACATATTGAAAAATTATGATGATTGGACTATTCCTGAACCACCAGCTAAAGCCACTCCGAAGAAGAGGGGTATATTATATCTCAGTCCTAAAGATATGCAAGAGGCAAAGATATCTATGAAGGAAAAAGGTATTAAAGCTGAGGATGTTAAAAATTTACCTCCTATTGAAGAAATACATGGGCTTAATACACCACCACCTCCTAAGGTGATAGAGGTAAATTCTCTTATGAAGTTCAGTGATAATGACAACTCTCACAATATGCATCCTAGCCAATGCCTATATGAGTATGAGAATTATATTAGAAAACAAGATTACTTCAATGCAAATGTTATGAAACAATTGAAATACAATTATGATATGATTGCTCGCTTGAGTGACTTGTTATTTAGAATATCAAATGATGTTAGAGGTGTTGGAAAGCATGCTCCTATGGTTCAAACTCAGTTAGAACAAGTTGCTAAATCTCAAAGAGAGTTGCTTGATGAAATGAATAATAATATGCATGACTTTGCTGTTAGAGTTGCAACTAGAGGAGGTAAAACGACTCAGGAACCACATTATCCTGAGGGACACCCAAAAAGAATTGAACAAGATTCACAAAGAGCTAACACTAGTGCACCTAGTCCTTCTAGAAAGAAAAAGAAAAAGAAAAATGATAGGACTATGCATGCTCCTAGTGAACCTGAAATAGAGAAATCTCCTGACATAGATAATGAAGTTTCTATCTTTGATGCTGAAACTCAGTCTGGTAATGAAGACTCATCTAATGATAATGAAAAAGATAATGTTGATATTCATGAAAAATCTCAACCAAATAATAAAGAACCAGGCAATGATGTTGAGATAGAACCACCCGTTGATCTTGATAAACCACAACCTAAGAATAAAAGGTATGAGAAAAGAGACTTCATTGCTAGAAAGCACGGTAAAGAAAGAGGACTGTGGGTTCAAAAACCTATGACTTTTCCACCTAATCCAACTAAAAAGAATGATGATGAAGATTTTGAATGCTTTGTTGAAATGTTGAGGCCAGCCTTTTTGTGTACTCGCTTGACTGATACCTTGAAAATGCCTCCTTATGCAAAGTATATGAAAGACATCATCACAAAAAAGAGAAAAATACCAGAAGCTGAAATCTCCACTATGCTTGCTAATTATACTTTTAAAGATGGAGTACCTAAAAAACTTGGAGATCCGGGAATACCAACTATACCTTGCTCTATCAAAAAGAATTATGTGAAAACTACTTTGTGTGATTTAGGAGCTGGTGTTAGTGTTATGCCTTTGTCTTTATATAAAAGCCTTGATTTGAATAAACACACACCTACTGAAATATCTTTGAAAATGGCAAATGCCATACCTATCAGTATTTGTGAGGATGTGCCCGTTGTTGTTGGTAATGTTACTATTTGGACTGACTTTGTTATACTTGAGATGCCCGAGGACGACAACATGTCGATTATCCTTGGTAGACCCTTCTTGAATACTGCAGGGGATGTTATTGATTGCAATAAAGCAAGGTCACTTTTCATATTAATGGTAATGAGCATACGGTGCACTTTCCGAAGAAACAATTCCAAGTGAATGGTATTAATGTTATTGAAAAATCTCCGACAATCACTATTGGAAGTTTTAAAATACGTCTACCTACTGTCAAAAAGAAATATAAAATGCTTATTGTTGGGGACATTCATATCCCCATTGAGGTAACTTAGTGATTTACAAAAGTTCTTCGGTTTCATGCTAATCGAAAGTTGTTGTTAATAAGACTTGATCAACCTTATTAATGGATCATTTTTGAACAGTATGAAGTTGATGAATTTAGTAAGCACTACTTTCTGTCCCTACTTTTTATTCTCTGTTTTTATTAGTTGAATAAAATAAAATCCCATGTTTTGTCTATTTTCTGATTTTACCGTGCAATAAAAGATGACCCAAAAATAAAAGTTCTCATAATGCCCTGAAAATTTAATTTGATTTTTTTTTCTGAATATTTAAGAATTTTTGGTGCAAATAACATCATAGGGAGGTGCACCAGGTGGCACAACCCACCTGGGCGCGCCAGGACCCCCAGGCGCGCCTTGGTGGGTTGTGTTCCCCACGTGGGCCCCATCACTTATCTCTTCATTCCACATCATCACCTACCTCCAGAAAAAATCTCCATTGCTCTCTCTCTCCCGTGTTCTTGTTCTCAAACCCGCGGATTTCGATCTCTTTGCTCGAAGCTCCGTTTCTGAAACTGTTTCGGGGGATTGTTGCTTGGTATGTGACTCCACCGTTTGTCCAATTAGTTTTTGTTTTTGTGGTTTATATTTTGAATAATTAGCTACTCTTGGTGCTACTGTAGATGAGCTTGCATGTTGAATTCTTAGTGTTCTAAGTGGTTTGAATGCTTGCTTTGGCCTCTATGTATCCCTATGAGTAGTTGGTATCATTTTTCTGAAGTTTTGTTGAGAAAATTTTGTGGGCTCATAAATTTCAGAATTTTGTTCATAGGAAAACCATGAATATCTTTAGGAAGTTTGGCTCCAAGAACTCCAAGGGTGTTATTGGGGAGTCATCTGATAGTGATCTCCATCCTCAGAGGTTGGCAGAGGTACGCCCGTGTGAATGTCCGCACACCCCGTTCCTGGAACAGGCTGGAATCCTTCAGGATTTCATGCAATATGCTACGATTGCCGGCCTCACAGACTTCATTGCAGATGAGTGTGAACAGCACCAAATCCTCACAAACATTTTTGTTCAAAGCTTTACTTTCCTGCCTAGGAATAATTCTCCTGAAGTTAGCTTTGATTTATATGCTGAAAACCATCAGATACCACTTACTGAATTATGTAACATATGCATGATCCCTTCTGATGGGAGCTTGGCCAAGCCTAGGCCGGCTTGGTTTGAGGCCTTTTATCGCTCTTTGACAGTGGGAGATGAGAGAGGGGTGTCAGCTACCACCGCCGCTGGCTTGCATTTTCCTTATGTTCATTACTTTGCACTTTTCATTGCAAAATGCTTGCTTGCTAGGGATAAGGTGGGAGCGCTCGGCTCAGCAGACCTTGCGGTTTTGCGTCGTGCATTATAGGGCGACAACACTTATAGTTTGGGAGCTATTGTGGCTCGTCGCCTCCATCTTAATAAATCTCAGGGTAAAATCCATGGTGGGATTTAAGCTACTCGTTTTGTGGCCGACTTTAATGTTGGGATACGCCCTCACGATTACCCTCTAACCATGGTTTATCTAGACCGTGCAGCCATGGAACACCATCATTTTCTTGCACAAGATTATCCTGATATTCCTATTCCTTATAACCTGGTTTTTAGCATGGAAACTCGTTATATTATTCCTTTGCCTGCTCCTGCTTTGTTTGATTCTGTTGCCAGCGGTGGATATAAGATCATGCCTGCGGACATCATTGCCTACCGGAACGCTCAGGCTGGTGCAGAGGTAGAGGAGGAGCCTCCGCAGTGGGATCAGTGGATGCCCGCTCCTCAGTACCCCTACTACCATTCAGACTTCTGATCAACTACCAAGTTAGGCCAAAAGCCTAAGCTTGGGGGAGTAAGTGTTTCTCAACAACATTACATTCATGACCACTTATTCATCTTGTCGGTGTTCACACTTTTTCATTGTATCATCCATGTTTAGATTTATTTTTCTTGCTTTCTTCTTGTGTGTTCGAAAAACTTTAGAAAAACCAAAAAAATTAGTTGTAGCTAGTTTACTTTCCATGCATGCTTAGTAGTATTATTAAAAAGAAAATCCAAAAAGAATTCCTTGGCCTTCTTTTGCTTGTTGGGAGCTTTCCCGTGTAAATAGTTTTTCTCGTTTTTGCTTTTTACCTTTTATTTGCTTGTTCAAGAAAACCAAAAACTCCAAAAACATTTCAGTGCGTTTCTCTGAATTTCTTTTCTTTTATTCGAGTTGTACCAAGGAGAAGACCACGACGAAAATGTTGAGTGTCTCTCAGATGAATAATTGTTGAACTAATAAAGAGCCCATTTTACCTTGTCTTCTCCTATTGAATAAAATGTTTTGCAGATCCCAGCTTAGTCCATGGCACTCTTGCACTATTATTATTTTCATATCGTTCAGTCGTGCAAGTGAAAGGCAATAATGACGATATTCGATGAACTGGCTGTGGCAGAGAGAAACTGGTATGAACTCGACTTGTTCTGTTTGTGTAAATATGTTTAACCTAGTATCCATGATTCAGCCCATTATGATTAAACATCTTTGCAATGACAATTAGAGATTATAGTTTCTCATGCCATGCATAAGTAGCTGGGAGTGGATAATGATTTATCTTGGATATCAACATTGCGTTAAAATGATTGTGATGTAGTATGATGATATGGTATCCTCCTCTGAATGTTCGAGTGGCTTGACTTGGCGCATGTTCATGCATGTAGTTGAATCAAAACCAACATAGCCTCTATGATATTTATGTGCATGGTGTTCATATCATACTCATGCTAGTGTCCAATGTTACTTATGCATAATGCATGATCATGATCGTTCTTTCTCTCTAGCTGGCCGCTTCTCAATCTAATTGCTAGCCTTCGCCTGTACTAAGTGGGGATTCTGCTTGTACATCGAAAACCTTGAACCCAAAGTTATTCCAGATGAGTCCACCATATCTACCTATATGCGGTATTACCCTGCCGTCCTAAGTAAATTTGCATGTGCCACCTCTAAAAACTTCTAAAAAAATATTCGTTTTGTGTGCCTGGATCGTTCATGGAACGACAGGAGGTAGGCGGTATCTTCCATGCTAAGCGGGTTTTGCTCGGGTCAAGTGTTTATTCACTCGCCATCGCACGAGAAAAGGGCGGTAATAGGGATGCCTGGTCCCAAACTGCAAAATACAAAAAGAGTTAATTGCTCAAATAATCAAACAAAAACTCCCAATGGAGTCAAAACCTTTACATTTTATTGCTTGGGAACCGCCACTAGCGTGTTTAGCATGGGAGATATTGATAACATATGGTCGTGCAGTAAATGAGAAGGGTGCCTGTCCCAAAATATCATTTATCCCTGTTTTAAAAACTTGAGCTCTAGCACCTCTGCACATCACTGCTTCCCTCTGCGAAGGGACTATCTATTTACTTTTATGTTGTGTCATCACCTTCTAAAGCAAGCGCTAGAACCTGAGAGCACAACTATCATGACTTATGCATTGTGTGTAGCTAATGTTGGGTGCATCATTACTGTATCTTTTCTACCATGAATTACAATGTTTAGTCGCTTCTTGGACATTGGAGGTGCTCTGCATTTATATTTTGCGATCTCTGAAAGGGCTAGCGAGATACCACTATTATCATATTATATCATGGTTGTTTTGACAACGTGTTGCCTTTTGAGATGTCTTATTATTGCTCGCTAGCAGATTATGTCAGTGATATGAGTTGATATAATCTTTAAGAGTTATTGTCGGCATGGTAAGTTATAATGTTGGCTGAAAACCTGGGTGCTATTTAAGCTTATTTGTGCAAACAAGAGTAAAAGAGTTCATAAAAGTTTTTATTTTTCACTTTCAGTTTATCAACTAAATTGCTTGAGGACAAGCAAAGGTTTAATCTTGGGGGAGTTGATACGTCTCCGACGTATCTACTTTTCCTAATGCTTTTCCTCTTGTTTTCGACTCTAATTTGCATGATTTGAATGAAACTAACCCCGGACTGACGCTGTTTTCAGCAGAACTACCATGATGTTGTTTTTGTGCAGAAATAAAAGTTCTCGGAATGGAATGAAACTTTGCGAGGAATCTTTATATAATATATAAGAATTTCTGGAGCCAAGACCTACTAGAGAGGGGCACCATGGTGGGCACAACCCACTAGGGCGTGCCCCCCTCTCCTGGCGCGCCTAGGTGGGTTGTCCCTCCCTAGTGGCCCCGCAGACCCTGAAACCAACACTATAAAATCCTATTTTTCTAGAAAAAATATCAGGGAGAAAGAATTATCACGATCCACGAGATGGAGCTGCCGTCACCTCCTGTTCTTCATCGGGAGGCTAGATCTGGAGTCTGCTTGGGGCTCCGGAGAGGGGGATCTTCGTTCTTCTTCATCACCAACCCTTCTCCATCGCCAATTCCATGATGCTCCCCACCGAGAGTGAGTAATTCCTTCGTAGGCTCGCTGGTCGGTGAGGAGTTGGATGAGATTCATCATGTAATCGAGTTAGTTTTGTTAGGGCTTGATCCCTAGTATCCACTATGTTCTTAGATTGATGTTGTGATGACTTTGCCTTGCTTAATGCTTGTCACTTTGGGCCCGGGTGCCATGATTTCAGATCTGAACCGTTTATGTTATCACCATTATATCCATGTTCTAGATCCGATCTTGCAAGTTATAGTCACCTACTACGTGTTATGATCCGGCAACCCCAGAGTGACAATAGTTGGGCCCACTCCCGGTGATGACCGTAGTTTGAGGAGTTCATGTATTCACTATGTGTTAATGCTTTGTTCCGGTTCTCTATTAAAAGGAGGCCTTAATATCCCTTAGTTTCCAGTAGGACCCCGACGCCACGGGAGGGTAGGACAAAAGATGTCATGCAAGTTCTTTCCATAAGCACGTATGACTATTTACGGAATACATGCCTACATTATATCGACAAACTAGAGCTAGTGCCGTAGCACCCTAGGTTATAACTGTCTCATGATGAATATCATCCAATTAGTCACCGATCCAATGCCTACGAATTTGTCCTATATTTTTCTTGCTAAGTTACTATTGCTATCATCTCTTTTACACTTGCTACAAAACTATTGCTATCACTGTTTCTGTTACCATTACTGCTGCTACTATTATCAAAACTATCATACTATTGTGCTACTGATCACTTTGCTGCAGATAATTAATCTCCAGGTGTGGTTGAATTGACAACTCAGTTACTAGTACCTTCAAATATTATTTGGTTCCGCTTGTGTCGTATCTATAAATTTGGGTTGAATGCTCTACCCTCGAAAACTATTGCGATCCCCTATACTTGTGGGTTATCAGTAGTCTCTTAACATCATCTCTATATATCATTAAGTAAGAAATTCCTTAGCTATCTCTCCATCCATAACACAACCCTTGGGTATCTTAGGCAATTCAATTCAAGGAGAGCTAGGTCTAATAGGTGTATCATCGGTTTCAACAATTTCATCAATTTCAACATTCTCAATTTCTTTAGCTTTAGCAAGTTGTTCATCAAGATATTCACCTAGTGACATAGTATTATCAAGCAAAGTAGTAGCATCATCATAAGAATCATCCATAGCAGAAGTGGCATCATCAATTACTTGCGACATATCAAAATTAATAGCAGGTGGTGGTGTCGCAAGTCTACTCAAAACAGAAGGTGAATCAAGTGCAGAGCTAGATGACAGTTCCTTACCTCCCCTCGTCTGAGAGAGAACAATCTTGGTTCTATCATCTTTCAGATTCTTCATAGTAATCAACAGATATAAATCACAAGTGACTCAGCAAATAGAGTTATGCTCCCTGGAAATGGTGCCAGAAAAAGGTCTTGATAACCCACAAGTATAGGGGACCGCAACAATTTTCAAGGATAGAGTATTCAACTCAAATTTATTGATTCGACACAAGGGAGAGTCGGGGCAAAGAATATTTGCAAGTATTAGCAGTAGAGTTGTCAATTCAACCACACATGGAGAACTAAATATCTGGAGCAGAGTGGTCAGTAGCACAGTAGTATGATAGTTTGATAGCAGTGGCAACGATAGCAATAGTACGGCAACAGTAACAGTATCAGTTTTATAGTGATTCTAACAGCAGCAGCAACAACAATAATAACTCAGGAAAGATCATTATTCAAAAATCATAGGCATTAGACTGGTGATGAATAATTGTGTTGGATAACATTCATCATGTAACAGTTATAACCTAGGGCAACACAGAACTAGATCCAATTCATCAATGTAATGTAGGCATGTATTTTTTTATAGTCATACATGCTTATAATAAGATCTTGCATGACATCTTTTGTCCTACCCCCCCCCCCCCTGTGGCAGCAGGGTCCATAAGGAAATCTAAGGGATATTAAGGTCTCCTTTTAATATAGAACTAGAACAAAGCATTAGCACATAGTGAATACATGAACTCATCAAACTATGGTAATCACCGAAAAGAATCCCAATTATTGACACCTTGGTTATGCAGATCATAACACGTAATAGGTGTATATAACTTGCAAGATAGTATCAAGAACACAAATATATTCATGAAAACATAAAGGGTTCAGATATGAAATCATGGCATTCGGGTCGTAGTGATAAGCATTAAGCATAGCAAAGTCCTAACAAAGTAACTCAATTACATGATAAATCTAGTCCAGCTCATCACCGTCCAACAAGCCTACGAAGGAATTACTCACTCCTGGCAATGAGCATCCTATTACTGGAAACAGAGAATTTGCCATCTGTCAAATCTTTGTCGTCTGTTGGCGGACGGTAAAGAAGGCATTTGTCGTTTGCTTCTAAAAAACGGACAACAAAGAATTGGCTGACAGCTAATACGTCTCCAACGTATCTATACTTTTTTATTGTTCCATGCTATTATATTATCTGTTTTGGATGTTTAATGGGATTTAATATACCGTTTTATATTATTTTTGGGACTAACCTACTAACCAAAGGCCGAGTGCAAATTATTGTTTTTTGCCTATTTCAACGTTTCACACAAAAGGAATATCAAACGGAATCCAAATAGAATGAAACCTTTGGGATAGTTATTTTTGGAACAAACGTGATCCAGGAGACTTGGAGTGGACGTCAAGAAAGAAGCGAGGAGGCCACGAGGCAGGAGGGCGTGCCCAGGGGGGTAGGCGCGCCCCCACCCTCATGCCCCCTCGCACCTCCACCGACGTACTTCTTCCTCCTATATATACCCATATACCCTGAAAACATCCAGGAGCACCACAAAACCCTATTTCCACCGCCGCAACCTTTTGTACCTGTGAGATCCCATGTTGGGGCCTTTTCCGGCGCTCTGACTGTTGGGGTAAATAGCCATGGGTAGCCCAGCCGGCTTCCCCTGGCCCCTCAGAAAAAATTGTGAGCCCGTTCAGCTCATAAGAAGACTCAAGACTTAGGCCGCCTCCCCCCTAGCCGACTACCTTCCTGGCCGGCTACGGGGGCGGCCCGCCCTTTCATCCTCATGAAGAAAGCTGTGGAGGGCCGGCTACGACGAGGCCGGCAACTGCTAGACCAGCTCCCATAAAGCAGTCAACGCCGTACCCACAATGTACGCGTCCACTCTGCGATGATGAAGCGGGGCGTGGCTACAGTGGAGCCTGCCACCCCCAAAACCCGGAGCACGCCTGGTACAGCGCGTCGTGCGGGCAGCTGCGGCCTGCCCGGCGCGGCACTGTAGCCACGGCGGCTCTGACACCGTCCACGACGGGCCGCCAGCTTGGCCCCCGAGGCGGTGGGCCCCTTCGGGCAGCGAGATGTCGAAGGCGGCCGCACCTCCTCTCAAGCCGGCAAGACAGAGGGCCGACTTCACATAGCCGGCCTGCCACCCTCCTCGAAGGAGACGCCCATTAAGGAGACAAGATGCGGCGGGGCTACAGTAATCGCCCGCCAAGGCGGCATTACTATAGCCATGCCTACCCCGACCAAGCCTGCGTCAACGATACGGAGTAATAGTAACCAGCTGCCGACCAGGCCCTGGCCAGTGGGGCCGGCCTGTCGACCCAGGAGCCGGCAGTCGGTGGGACCCACTAGTCGGCGGGCCCCAGAAGCCAGCGGAGAAGCCGGCGAGCATAGTCACGGACAGCTGGGCCCAGCGCCCAGTCGGATTACCATTGTACCCCCGGGGGGTAGGCCTATATAAACCCCCCGGTGCACCCATGCAAAGGGTTGGACTCTCATTCTAGACCTAGACACGAAACAAGGAGAAGAAGCAAGCTGAGCCAAGCCCTTCTTCCTCCTTCCACCCAAAACAGCTCAAGGAGCATTGTAGCTACTTGTTCACTTAGTAACCATGCGGAGCCCCCGCAGAGCAGCAATAGGGGTATTATCTCCTCGGAGAGCCCTGAAGCTGGGTAAGATTCGCCGGCGTGCATGTCTTCGCCTCATCCCGTTTCCATGCACCGGCGATGTTCTATTGGCCCCCGCAATGATAAGCCACCCGTTGGCATATGTCGCTCCTACCACCCGACATTTGGCGCCCACCTTGGGGCCAGGTGCACCGTCGTCCGGAGATTTGCCCTGGACGAGAACCCTTTTCCTTCCCCGCGAGCGTAGCCAGCCCGGCTCGCCCAATGGCGCTTGCCGCGACGCGCTGCATGGCGTCACCAACATCTGCGCGGCTAGCGGCCTCGCCAACCTCTTCGACAAGGCCCGCATCTCCGATGAGCTTGCCTCCGATGCGGGCACAGACCACCTCGCCAACCTCCTCGGCCAGCTCCACGTCTCCAGCGAGCCCGCTGCAGATTTGGAGTCGGTTGGCTCCACCGACCCGATGCCTGTCGACTCCGACACGGCATCCTACGATACCTTCCCCACCAATGTCACGGTCTACAACGACCCGCTCCCTCCGGCTAGCGATCGCGATTCTGACGCCCCCGAGGTGATGGTTATCGGCCTCGACGGCTCGACTGACGAGGGCGCCCGTGACGCCCCACGCGCGGCTGGCCAAGACTTGTCCGCCCCCTTCCGGCTGACGCCAGCGACGAAGTTCTGGAGGCACGCCGCCTCGCCCTCCTTGCGGAGGGCCGGCGGCTAGCCTCCGTAAGACGCCTCACCGAGGCCTACATAGCGCGAAGCTGACCGCGCCGCCTTCGGCACGCCGGCTCCGGCTGGCCCAAGCCGGGCCGGCATTGTCAGGCAACGCGGTGCCGTCATCGCCGACACACTGGGAGTAGATCGCCCGGTCTACGCCACCCTGCTCGAGAACCTGCGCGCCGCCCCGGCGGCCGTAGACGAGCTGGACGGCTTGGAAGCCGAAGACCTCCCCCACATGACGCGGCGCATCCAGCAACTAATCGATGCGGCCGCACGACGGCACGAAGCCGACGCCTGCGCGAGGAGCCCTCCCCCGCGCCGCAAACACGGCGCGACTTCCCGGTCGCCGACTACAAGCAACACCCGCGCGCGGCGCGAGAAGGAGCCAGCTTCCAGCCGAAGCCGGACCCAAGTCTCCATCGAGCGAGACGCGGACGACCGCCCCCGTGCCATGGAATGGCGGGGCACCCCGCCTCCGCCTCGAGCTCGCGGAGAGAGACATCCTACCCCGCCTCCAGTGGCTCACCCGACTCTCAGCGGCCGGCTTGGTCTCCGCGAGGGAGTCGGCGAAAACGACGCCCACCACCGGATCGATCGCCTGGCCCGATCCCTGGCGCTAGAAGAAGAAGACGATGTCGGCCCGCCCTGCTTTGGCCCCCGCATCCGCGACAAGCCCTTCCCCAAAGGGTTCTCGCTCCCAAGAGACACACCCAAGTACAACGGCTCGGTGAAGCCGGAAGATTGGCTGACCGACTACTCCACAGCCGTCAGCATCGCCAATGGCAACCGGCGCGTTGCCGTAAAGTACATACCCCTCATGCTGCAAGGCACGGCGCGGACCTGGCTTAACAGCCTCAAGCCCCTCAGCATCAACAGCTGGGTGGATTTCACTGAAGCCTTCGTTCGCAACTTCACCAGCACCTACAAGCGGGCTCCCAAGCCCAGACAGCTCTCCCTGTGCGTACAGGGCCCAGCCGAGTCCACTCGCGACTACCTGACGCGTTGGGCCGAGCTCCGCAATTCCTGCGAAGGGGTGCACGAGGTGCAAGCCATCGAATACTTCATTGCCGGGTGCCGAGAGGGCACCCTCCTCAAGCACAAGCTTCTCTGTGATGAGCCGACTACCCTCGACGAGCTCCTGAACATTGCCGACAAGTACGCCACCGCCGACTCCTCAATGAAGACCGAGCTCCGGGTAGACGCATCCAGAAAAGTGCTGAATCCGGCGCCCCAAGCGCCGGCTGGAGACGGCGGCCGACGCCAACACCAGAACGATCAAAAGCGCAAGGGCCCTGCGCCGCCTCCCGCTAGCCGGCAGGTGCCACGGTCGAAGACGCGCCGCCTGAAGGGCGGCCCGCACCCAAGAAGCCCAAGGGCGGCCAGCCGACTTGGCAGCCGGCCTTCTCCTACGAGCAAACCCTTGATGCCCGTTGCAAGTTCCACAACGGCGCAAAGCCATCCAACCACACGACCCGCAAATGCAACTGGCTCGCCCAAATCTCCAAGGGCGAAGGGCTCACGCCGACTCCGCCTGCCGGCCCGCCGCCGCCGGCTCCGCCGCCCAAGGCCGCCCGGCCCGCGGTCGACGCCGAGCAGGACGAGTTCCCCGATGAGCAAGCATCTTATGTTGTCTTCACAAGCCAGCCCGAAGACCGGCGCAGCAAGCGCCGAGAGCAACAAGAAGTCAACATGGCCGCCACAAGCCCAGCTGGCCACATGCACTGGTCAGAGAAACCCATCAGTTGGAGCCGGGCCGACCACCCAGAGGTGATGCCGTCCCCCGGCTCCTACGCATTGGTCCTGGAGGCCACCCTTGCAACGGATACGCGCGCCGCATGCTTCTCCCGCGTGCTGATCGACGGCGGAAGCAGCATCAACATCCTGTACCGCGGCACCATGGAGAAGCTGGGTGTCAAGGCAAAGCAGCTTGCGCCGACTCGAACGGTGTTCCACGGCATCGTACCCGGTTTGTCCTGTGCCCCCATCGGCAAGATCAAGATCGATGTACTCTTTGGGGGCAAGGATCATTTCCGCCGGGAAGCAATCTGGTTTGAGGTGGTGGACCTGGAGAGCCCTTACCACGCCTTACTTGGCCGACCCGCCTTGGCCAAGTTTATGGCGGTCCCCCACTACGCTTACCTCAAGATGAAGATACCGAGCTCCAAGGGTGTCATCACCATCGCCGGCGACTACAAGAAGTCCGCCGACTGCGCCGCGGCCAGCAGCCGGCTGGACGAGTCCCTCGTGATCGCTGCAGAGAAGAAGACGCTGGACCGGGTCGTGGCCCTGGCCAGCAAGCAGCTAAACCAACCCGCCGACTCCAAGGAGTATGATGCCCAAGGATCCTTCCAGCCGGCCAAGGAGACCAAGAGGATACAGATCGACCCCGAGCACCCCGAGAGGTTTGCCGTCATTGGGGCGAGCTTGGATAGCAAATAGGAAGGCGAGCTCGTCGATTTCCTCCGTGAGAATCGGGATATCTTCGCATGGTCCCCCAAGGACATGCCGGGTGTTCCAAAGGATTTCGCCGAGCACAAATTGCACGTGCGGGAGGATGCTAAGCCAGTCAAGCAGCCCCTCCGCCGACTGTCAGAGGAAAAGAGAAGGAT
Organism: Triticum monococcum; assembly: GCA_034509565.1. Lineage (NCBI taxonomy): Eukaryota > Viridiplantae > Streptophyta > Magnoliopsida > Poales > Poaceae > Triticum > Triticum monococcum. The sequence goes on from CM067844.1 coordinate 50,366,592, forward strand.
CGTAGGGGAGGAGATAGCCCGGCTTCTCGCAGCCGGCTTCATCATGGAAGTTTTCTTCCCTGAGTGGCTCGCGAACCCGGTTCTCGTGCTGAAAAAGAATAACAAGTGGCGCATGTGTATAGATTACACAAGCCTCAACAAAGCCTGCCCAAAAGATCCCTTCGCTCCGCCCAGGATTGATCAAGTGATAGACTCCACAGCCGGATGCGAGCTGTTGAGCTTTTTGGATGCCTACTCAGGATACCACCAGATAAAGCTGAACCCGGATGACCAACTGAAGACCGCCTTCATCACGCCGTTTGGAGCCTTCTGCTACCTGACTATGACGTTCGGCTTGAGGAATGCCGGCGCCACCTTTCAGCGTTGCATGCAGAAGTGCCTCCTCACGCAGCTCGGCAAGAACGCCCACGTTTACGTGGATGATGTTGTGGTGAAGACGGAGAAGCGTGGCACTCTGCTGGAAGACTTGAAGGAGACATTCGAGAACCTGCGCCGGTTCCGGATCAAGCTCAACCCGGAGAAATGTGTGTTTGGAGTGCCAGCCGGCCAGCTCCTAGGCTTTCTGGTCTCCGAACGCGGCATAGAGTGCAACCCTGTGAAGATCAAGGCCATCGAGAGGATGGAGGTCCCAACCAAGCTCAGAGAGATTCAGAAGTTCACCGGGTGCCTGGCCTCTCTGAACCGCTTCATCAGCCGGCTTGGAGAAAAAGCTCTCCCCCTCTACCGCCTCATGAAGAAGAGCACTCACTTTGAGTGGAATGACCAGGCCGACCAAGCTTTCCACGAGCTGAAGAAAATGCTGTCCACGCCACCTGTCTTGGCGGCACCGACTGAGAAGGAGCCCATGCTCCTATATATTGCCGCCACTAGCCGGGTGGTCAGCACCGTCATTGTGGTCGAACGCCCCGAAGAAGGCAGAGCCCAGCCGGTCCAGAGGCCGGTTTATTACCCGAGCGAGGTGCTGTCTACCTCGAAACAAAATTACCCGCACTATCAGAAGATGTGCTATGGCGTGTACTTCGCCACCAAGAAGCTGAAGCCGTACTTTCAAGAGCATCCCATCACGGTCGTATGCACTGCCCCGCTGGCCGAGATCATAGGCAGCCGGGACGCATCCGGCCGGGTGGCTAAATGGGCCATCGAGCTGGCCCCCTACACGATCTTCTACCAACCCCGCACCGCCATCAAAACGCAAGCGCTGGCCGACTTCCTCGTTGACTGGGCCGAGACCCAGTACTTACCACCAGCGCCCGACTCCACCCATTGGCGCATGCACTTTGACGGATCAAAGATGCGCACCGGCTTGGGAGCCGGCATCGTCCTTACCTCTCCAAAGGGCGACAAGCTTAGATACACGCTGCAGATCCACTTCGCCGCCTCCAACAACGTAGCCGAGTACGAAGCGCTCATACACGGGCTCCGGCTTGCCAAGGAACTTGGCATCCGCCGGATCCTGTGCTATGGCGACTCGGATTTGGTGGTGCAGCAATCTTCTGGCGACTGGGACGCCAAGGACGCAAACATGGCGAGCTACCGCTTCGTAGTGCAGCAAATCAGCGGATACTTCGTCGGGTGTGAATTCCTTCACGTGCCGCGAGCCGACAACGAGCCAGCAGATGCTCTCGCCCGAATGGGCTCCACGCGGCAAGCAATACCAACCGGCGTCGCCCTACAGCGCCTCCTCAAGCCATCAATTAAGCCGTCTCCGGAATCCGACTCCATCTTCGTGCCGACTAACCCCGAGGAGGCCGGGTCCGGCTCGAAGGATCAAGCAGCCGGCCAGGGGACTTCATTATTTGGCTCGGGGACTGCAGTACCCAGCTCGGGGATTGCCGCACCCGGCTCGGGGACTGCGGTAGCCGGCCCGGGGACTTCTCCAGCACAGCAAACGACGGCCGACTCCAGCACTGCATTACCCAGCCCGCCCACCCTGGTGGCTGTGGCCACATTGGTGGCAGAGGAAGTCGCCGCTCCATCATGGGCCCAAACCATCCGCAACTTTTTGGTGAACCATGACCTACCAGCTGACAAAAATGAAGCAAGACAAGTCCAGCGCCGGGCTGGAGCATACACAATTGTCAACAGAGAGCTTGTCAAGCGCAGCACCACCGGAGTCTTGCAGCGATGTGTCGAGCGGGAGAAGGGCATCGCGATCCTCAGGGATATACACCAAGGAGAGTGCGGTCACCACGCCGCATCAAGATCACTTGTCGCCAAAGCCTTCCGCCACGGTTTCTTCTGGCTGACTGCTTTGGACGACGCCAAAGAGCTAGTCAAACACTGCAAAGGCTGCCAGCTTTTTAGCTCGCAGCAACACATGCCGGCTTCGGCACTCAAGACCATTCCCATCACCTGGCCCTTTGCCGTCTGGGGATTGGATATGGTGGGCCCATTCAAGACGGCGCGCGGCGGCATGACACATTTGCTCGTCGCCGTCGACAAATTCACCAAGTGGATCGAGGCGAAGCCGATCAAGAAGCTGAATGGGCCGACTGCAGTGACTTTCATTGCAGACATAACAACCCGGTACGGCGTACCGCACAGCATCATCACCGACAACGGCACGAACTTCGCCAAAGGTGCCTTGGCACGGTTCTGCGCTGCGCAAGGTATCAGGCTGGACCTTGCGTCAGTCGCCCACCCGCAGTCAAACGGCCAAGTGGAGCGAGCAAATGGCCTCATTTTGTCCGGCATCAAGCCTCGACTGGTCATACCTCTGGAGCGTTCAGCCGGCTGCTGGCTCGATGAGCTGCCGGCTGTCCTATGGAGTCTGCGCACTACGCCCAACAGATCAACCGGCTTCACTCCCTTCTTCCTTGTATATGGTGCCGAGGCAGTCATCCCAACAGATATCGAGTTCGACTCGCCTCGGGTAACCATGTACACGGAAGCGGAAGCCAAAGAAGAACGAGAAGACGGCGTCGACCTGCTGGAAGAGGCCCGGCTATTAGCCCTCAGCCGGTCTGCCATCTACCAGCAGGGTTTGCGCCGCTACCATAGCCGGAGGGTCCGACCAAGATCCTTCCAGGAGGGCGACCTTGTGCTCCGGCTGATCCAGTGAACAGCCGGCCAGCACAAGCTCGCAGCCCCCTGGGAAGGCCCCTTCATCATCAGCAGAGCCTTGGGCAACGATGCCTACTACCTCATCGACGCGCAGAAGCCGAAGGCACGCAAGAGAGACGACTCCGGCAAGGAGTCAGAGCGACCATGGAACGCAAATCTCCTTCGGAAGTTTTACAGTTAAAATGCAGTATGTATTATGCCCACTTTTGTATTAAGTACGAAACAATAGGCTCCCCGAGAAAGACTCGGGGACTGCCACCCTTTATTTTATAAATGAAAGTTATCATGCGTATGATATCACCTATTCATTTATTTTGTCCGGAACCGGGTCCGACGAGTCGGCCCGGGGACTAGCCGACTAGAGTTATATTAGGAGCCCTACCCGCAGTCAGACAAGTAATGTGCCGACACCCAGGCCTGGCTCTTGCCGAAATCGCAGCTCGAAGAACCGACTGCCCGGCTGGCAAGAGTCACAAGCCGGAAAGGGTGCGCATATGAAAAACGGCTAGGGACCAAACAGGCTCGCTTATATAACAAAAGCCGGCTTGCTGCCTCCCGCCGACCGACTACCAGAGTAGCCGGCCGGCCGGCTTACATTCAGTCTGCTTCAAATCCAAGAAAGCTCAAGTACTTGCCTTCCCAAAGAGGGAAGGTGGCAAAGGAAAGAGCCTAAGGACAAAAAAGTACACTTGAATAAACGCCAACACATGCATATATTAATATTTACACAAAAGGCCTCCAGAGAGGTTGACATCCAACATTGTTCGATACACCCCCAGTGGGTGGAATTGCAGAAACTTAAAAGTGTTCGAAAAAGTAAAACAGGGACAAAAAGAACGGCAGATCAAGCCGGCGGGGCCGCGGACGAGCCGGGCCGGGCGGTGGAGGCAGTCATGCCGGCTGGCCAACCTCGGCTCGATCGTCGCCTCCGGCAGAGGGTGCGCTCCCGCGTGGCTCGTTGCTGGAGGCACGGTCGGCTGGAGGACGGTCGGCCGTCTCACCAGTCGGCTCGGCGTCTTCGCCGTCCTCCTCCTCGTCGTCCTCGCCCTCGTCGCTGGAGGCGATCTCCTCGGCCGAGTCCTCGCCGTCCGCCGGGTTCATCCCGAACCATTCCTCCGGCTGGGCGGCGCCATCGTCGTTGAGCTTCGGCGCGAAGACACTGGTGTCGGTGCACTCGGCGATCGTCGAGGCACGTTGCGCGATCGCCGGCCGCACCTCCTCCTGCTCCGCGTCGGCTTCCGACCGCCAAGTCCGCATCTGGTCCAGGCTTAGCCCTGGGTACCACGCGCGGACGAACTCCAGCGCACGCCCGGCTCCAAGACGGGCTGCAGACGCCTTCCAAGCCTCGAGGCGGCCGACTGCGACTTCGAGCCAGTCGGCCGTCCGGCTTGGAGTGCGAGGAATCGTCTGGCCGGGCCAGAGTGCGGCCAGCACCGTCGCCCCGGCACGTTGCAGCCGGTGGAGCAGCCGGTGGGCCGGCTGCAGCCGCGCCTGGATGGCGATGAGCTGCTCCGACAGCGTCCGATTCGCATCCGGCGGAATCTCAACTCCAGCCTGACGGCGCTCCTCGCGGTAAGCCTCGATGGCTTGGGCGGCGAGGACGGATTAGCCGGGAAAGTACTCTGCGCAAGATAGCAAACACAAGTCAAAACAAAACCGTAGGCGGCCGGCAGATGGAAGAAGAGCAAGAAAGACGGCCCACCATCGATGATATCCTCGATCCGGCCGAAGCCTTCTTCCAGCGCCTGGCGCGTCTCGCCCCAGCTCGCCTCCCTGGCCTCGAACTCCGCCTTCAGGGCAGCCTCGCCGTCCTGCGCCTTTTGCAGGGCCGCCTTGTGGCTCTCCTCTTGGTCGGCCAGTTTCTTCGCCAGGCGGTCGCGCTCCTGAACCAAGTCAGCGTACTCGGCGTCCTTGGCGCGAAGAGCGGCCTGCACTTCGCCGAGCTCCCTCCGCAGGTCGGCATTGGCCTCTGCGCGAGTAAAAGACAAAGAGAAAAAGTCAGCAAAAGAAGAGTCGTCAAGGAAGATCCGACCCGACTGCGCTGCAGTCGGCCCGAATCTCGGGGACTACACCCAGTGGGTGCGCTGTCGCGCCCCCACGAGAAACAAATAAAGACAAAACACTTACGCCGGCTGCTGGCGAGGTCTTCGGTCCTCCGGCTCAGCTCCCGAGCCTGGGAGTTGAAGGCGGCGGCACGAGAATTATGATAATCCTAAGAGATCAGAAAAAATGGTCAAGATAGTCGTCGAATAAGATCTGACCCGACTGCGCTGCAGTCGGCCCGGATCTCGGGGGCTACACCCAGTGGGTGCGTCAGCGCGCCCCCCGGAAAAAATTCAAAGGACCAGAACGGTCAACGAGTGAAGACTTACCCGGATTGCAGCCCGCGTCGACAGAAACTCCTGAGTAAATTGCCTCAGGAGGCCGGCCTGTGCCTGCAGCCGGCTCCGAACCCCTTGGGCCGCGACGTTCAGCTCGCCGCTCCCTCCGCTGGGAGTCCACCCGGACGTGGCGGAGCTGGCCGCCTCCAAGGCGTCTGCCCTCTGGTCGGCACCCGCGGCTCGGCGCGTGTCCGGCGGGGCCGTGCTCCCTCCCGCGTGCCGGCCCGCCGCCAGCTCGATCTCAAGACCGGCTCCGGCCTCGGGCGCGGCCCGGGCCGGCTCCTCCGACACCGCCGACGACTAGCTGCCTTCGCCCGCTCCGGCTGGCGCTGCCAGCGACATCCTCTCCGTGGAGACCTCGATGGGTTCGTCCCTCTGCACCGGCGGCTGTTCAGGGGCGATCTCCTCCACCGTGGGCAGAGGGATGTATGGATCCAAGGATTGGAGGGGGATGGCGTGCAGCGGAGGCCGGCTACATGCGCCCTCCGCCTCCGTCTCCGCGGCCGCCCGCTCCGACGGAGTCTCGGCCGCCGCGCTCGCTCGCCCCGTCGCCGTCCGGGCGGCCTCCCGCTCTGCCGCCTCCCGCTCCACCGCCTCCCTCTCTCGACGCGCCTCGCGAGCGTTCCGCTCCGTGGCTTCTGCAAGATCGGCGCGGGGGTCCACTCGGCGGGACCCTGAGGATCCGGCACCGGCCCGACCACGGAGCCGCCGGGGCCTCGCTCGAGGGAGAGCGGTGCCCTGCTCAAGAAATTAGAGAAGAATTCAAGTAAAGGAAGACTTTAGAATGACAAGCACGTAGGCGGCTAGAAGGCTTACGCGGAAACTGATGGAGGCTTCTTCACCGCCTTCCGGAAGCGGGCCGCCTTCGCCGCCGCCTCCTCACGCTTCATGGCCGCGGCGGAGGCCTTCGGCTTCTTCGGCCGGCTTCCGAAGAGTGGGAGCGCGGCCCGGCGTTTTCCCTTTCCACCACCGGCAGTCGGCGCGACAGACGAGCCCGCGCTGCGGCGGTCGGTTGCCGGCTGGTGGCACGGGATTTCTTCAGCCTCAAAATCATTCGGCCAGTCGTCAAAACTGGCCGAGAGCCCCGTGCCTACGGGCTCGGCGACGTCCCCCGTGGCGGCGTCCTCCATGGCAACTGCGGCAAGGTCCGGGTCGTCGAGGTCGTCCACCGTGCGGTCCGGGGCATACTCGCGTTCGACTCCAGCCGCCCCGGCTGGCAGCGGGAGGAGAGGATTCTGACAGAAAGAAAAAAGAGAAAAGGCGCCTGGTCAGAAGCCGGCTGGCTCAAGCCGGCAGATGACAAGAAGAAGGACTTACCACAGGCGGAGGATGGGCGCGGGAGTATGGCGCCTTGCCGTACTGCCACTCGTCGGTGAGCTTCAGGTTGGCGATGTAGTTCACCATCAGAGCTACCTCGGCATGGGGCATCTCCCATGTGCTCAGCCGGCAAGGGCCGAACCGGCCGCTCATCTGGCACATCATGTGCGGCCGGCTTTGGAGGGGCAGAATCTGGCGCTCGACGAAGGCGGCTACTAGGTCGGCTGCGAGCAAGCCTTCCGACTGGATCATCACCCGAAGCCGGGCGATGGAGGCATTCCTAGCCGGAGACAAGGACTTCGACCTGTAGCCCCAGGACGGCCGCCTCCCAGCCGGCGGGCCGGCTACGTAAGCCGGCAGGTTGACGTAGTCGCCGTGCGGGGCGATGTTCTTGACGTAGAAGTAGGATTTCTGCCAAAGCTTGACTGACTGGATCAGAGGAATGTGAGGGAAGGGGTTGTCGTCGCTTGCTCTCTTCATCACGATGAAGGCGCCGCAGGGAGCCGGCACGCCGGCGGAGACAGTGCCGAGCTTGTTCTGGAACAGCTCCGCCCAGAGCTCCAGCGTCGGCAGCACCCCCAAGAATCCTTCGCCGAGCGAGACGAAGGCCGAGAGCTGCATTACTGCGTTGGGCATGACGTGATGTGGTTGTAGGTTGTAGAATTCGAGGAAAGAGCGCATGAAGCTGCTCGCCGGGAAGCCGAAGCCACGCAGGTAGTGCGTGCGCAAGACGACGCGCTCGCCTTCCTCCGGTGCCGGCGAGACCTCCGTCTCCGGCGCCAGACGCACCTGCACGAGGTTGGCGGCGGGCAGGCGCTGGGTCTGGCGAAGGAATTCAATGTGGTCCTCGTGGACATTGGACCCGTCCCACGAGCTTGACAGCGCCAAAGACATGGCGGCATGGGTGGGCTGCAGCGCGAGACTGCGTCGGGCGCGAGGAAGAAGAAGGACAAGAAGAGGAGCAAGAGGGACGGGGAGCGGGGGAGCGAACGGGCCTTTGCCTCCCCCCTTCCCCCCTACTTGTAGGCGCGTGCGCCAGAGCCGAAGAGGCGCGGCGTGGGGGATCGTGGGGATCGATCGTGCCCATCTCCCCCACGACCGCGTTAATTGCGCGCCTTGATGACGCGAAGAAACGGCCGCGGGGAGGCGAGCAATCCCCCCGGGCCACAGAAGATCTGCGCCCGGGCTGAGGCCAGGGAGTGGCTGGCCCGGGCCTGCGGCAGCGTCCCGTCGCGCGCGTGCGACGGCAGGACTTCTCCGCCACGTGGTTCGATGTGGGGCCCGCGGCCAGCCCGCGGGTCAACCACGGTCACCTTAATAAACAAAAAGTGCTCCGAAGTCGGCGGCAACGACGAGGTCGGCCCCTCAGGGTGTGAAGCCGGCGAAGCTTCCCGTCCTTCCGTCCGCCGTGAAGCTCGCCCGGCTTCGGGGACTACTGTCGGGGTAAATAGCCATGGGTAGCCCAGCCGGCTTCCCCTGGCCCCTCAGAAAAAATTGTGAGCCCGTCCGGCTCATAAGAAGACTCAATACATAGGCCGCCTCCCCCCTAGCCGACTACCTTCCTGGACGGCTACGGGGGCGGCCCGCCCTTTCATCCTCATGAAGAAAGCTGTGGAGGGCCGGCTATGGCAAGGCCGGCTACGACGAGGCCGGCTACGACGAGGCCGGCAACTGCTAGGCCGGCTCCCATAAAGCAGTCAACGCCGTATCCACAATGTACGCGTCCACTCTGCGATGATGAAGCGGGGCGTGGCTACAGTGGAGCCTGCCACCCCCAAAACCTGGAGCACGCCTGGTACAGCGCGTCGTGCGGGCAGCTGCGGCCCGCCCGGCGCGGCACTATAGCCACGGCGGCTCTGACGCCGTCCATGACGGGCCGCCAGCATGGCCCCCGAGGCGGTGGGCCCCTTCGGGCAGCGAGATGTCGAAGGCGGCCGCACCTCCTCTCAAGCCGGCAAGACAGAGGGCCGACTTCACATAGCCGGCCTGCCACCCTCCTCGAAGGAGATGCCCATTAAGGAGACAAGATGCGGCGGGGCTACAGTAATTGCCCGCCAAGGCGGCGTTACTGTAGCCACGCTTACCCCGACCAAGCCTGCGTCGACGATACGGAGTAAAAGTAACCAGCTGCCGACCAGGCCCTGGCCAGTGGGGCCGGCCTGTCGACCCAGGAGCCGGCAATCGGTGGGACCCACCAGCTGGCGGGCCCCAGAAGCCAGCGGAGAAGCCGGCGAGCATAGTCACGGACAGCTGGGCCTAGCACCCAGTCGGATTACCATTGTACCCCCGGGGGGTAGGCCTATATAAACCCCCCGGTGCACCCATGCAAAGGGTTGGACTCTCATTCTAGACCTAGACACGAAACAAGGAGAAGAAGCAAGCTGAGCCAAGCCCTTCTTCCTCCTTCCACCCAAAACAGCTCAAGGAGCATTGTAGCTACTTGTTCACTTAGTAACCATGCGGAGCCCCCGCAGAGCAGCAGTAGGGGTATTATCTCCTCGGAGAGCCCTGAAGCTGGGTAAGATTCGCCGGCGTGCATGTCTTCGCCTCATCCCGTTTCCAGGCACCGGCGATGTTCTATTGGCCCCCGCAATGATAAGCCACCCGTTGGCATATGTCGCTCCTACCACCCGACATTTGGCGCCCACCTTGGGGCCAGGTGCACCGTCGTCCGGAGACCTGCCCTGGACGGGAACCCTTTTCCTTCCCCGCGAGCGTAGCCAGCCCGGCTCGCCCAATGGCGCTTGCCGCGACGCGCTGCATGGCGTCACCAACATCTGCGCGGCTAGCGGCCTCGCCAACCTCTTCGACAAGGCCCGCATCTCCGATGAGCTTGCCTCCGATGCGGGCACAGACCACCTCACCAACCTCCTCGGCCTGCTCCACGTCTCCAGCGAGCCCGCTGCAGATTTGGAGTCGGTTGGCTCCACCGACCCGATGCCTGTCGACTCCGACACGGCATCCTACGATACCTTCCCCACCAACGTCACGGTCTACAACGACCCGCTCCCTCCGGCTGGCGATCGCGATTCTGACGCCCCCGAGGTGATGGTTATCGGCCTCGACGGCCCGACTGACGAGGGCGCCCGTGACGCCCCACGCGCGGCTGCCCAAGACTTGTCCGCCCCCCTTCCGGCTGACGCCAGGGACGAAGTTCTGGAGGCACGCCGCCTCGCCCTCCTCGCGGAGGGCCGGCGGCTAGCCTCCGTAAGACGCCTCACCGAGGCCTACCCAGCGCGAAGCTGACCGCACCGCCTTCGGCACGCCGGCTCTGGCTGGCCCAAGCCGGGCCGGCATTGTCAGGCAACGCGGTGCCGTCATCGCCGACACACTGGGAGTAGATCGCCCGGTCTACGCCACCCCGCTCGAGAACCTGCGCGCCGCCCAGGCGGCCGTAGACGAGCTGGACGGCTTGGAAGCCGAAGACCTCCCCCACATGACGCAGCGCATCCAGCAACTAATCGATGCGGCCGCACGACGGCACAAAGCCGACGCCTGTGCGAGGAGCCCTCCCTCGCGCCGTGAACACGGCGCGACTTCCCGGTCGCCGACTACAAGCAACACCCGCGCGCGGCGCGTGAAGGAGCTGGCTTCCAGCCGAAGCCGGACCCAAGTCTCCATCGAGCGAGACGCGGACGGCCGCCCCCGTGCCATGGAATGGCGGGGCACCCCGCCTCCGCCTCGAGCTCGCGGAGAGAGACATCCTACCCCGCCTCCAGTGGCTCACCCGACTCTCAGCGGCCGGCTTGGTCGCCGCGAGGGAGTCGGCGAAAACGACGCCCGCCACCGGATCGACCGCCTGGCCCGATCCCTGGCGCTAGAAGAAGAAGACGATGTCGGCCCGCCCTGCTTTGGCCCCCGCATCCGCGACGAGCCCTTCCCCAAAGGGTTCTCGCTCCCAAGAGACACACCCAAGTACAACGGCTTGGTGAAGCCGGAAGATTGGCTGACCGACTACTCCACAGCCGTCAGCATCGCCAATGGCAACCGGCGCGTTGCCGTAAAGTACGTACCCCTCATGCTGCAAGGCACGGCGCGGACCTGGCTTAACAGCCTCAAGCCCCTCAGCATCAACAGCTGGGTGGATTTCACTGAAGCCTTCGTTCGCAACTTCACCAGCACCTACAAGCGGGCTCCCAAGCCCAGACAGCTCTCCCTGTGCGTACAGGGCCCAGCCGAGTCCACTCGCGACTACCTGACGCGTTGGGCCGAGCTCCGCAATTCCTGCGAAGGGGTGCACGAGGTGCAAGCCATCGAATACTTCACTGCCGGGTGCCGAGAGGGCACCCTCCTCAAGCACAAGCTTCTCTGCGATGAGCCGACTACCCTCGACGAGCTCCTGAACATCGCCGACAAGTACGCCACCGCCGACTCCTCAATGAAGACCGAGCTCCGGGTAGACGCATCCGGAAAAGTGCTGAATCCGGCGCCCCAAGCGCCGGCTGGAGACGGCGGCCGACGCCAACACCAGAACGATCAAAAGCGAAGGGCCCTGCGCCGCCTCCCGCTAGCCGGCAGGTGGCCACGGTCGAAGACGCGCCGCCTGAAGGGCGGCCCGCACCCAAGAAGCCCAAGGGCGGCCGGCCTTCTCCTACGAGCAAACCCTTGATGCCCCGTGCAAGTTCCACAGCGGCGCGAAGCCGTCCAACCACACGACCCGCAAATGCAATTGGCTTGCCCGAATCTCCAAGGGCGAAGGGCTCACGCCGACTCCGCCTGCCGGCCCGCCGCCGCCGGCTCCGCCGCCCAAGGCCGCCCGGCCCGCGGTCGACGCCGAGCAGGACGAGTTCCCCGATGAGCAAGCATCTTATGTTGTCTTCACAAGCCAGCCCGAAGACCGGCGCAGCAAGCGCCGAGAGCAACAAGAAGTCAACATGGCCGCCACAAGCCCAGCCGGCCACATGCACTGGTCAGAGAAACCCATCAGTTGGAGCCGGGCCGACCACCCAGAGGTGATGCCGTCCCCCGGCTCCTATGCATTGGTCCTGGAGGCCACCCTTGCAACGGATACGCGCGCCGCACGCTTCTCCCGCGTGCTGATCGACGGTGGAAGCAGCATCAACATCCTGTATCGCGGCACCATGGAGAAGCTGGGTGTCAAGGCAAAGCAGCTTGCGCCGACTCGAACGGTGTTCCACGGCATCGTACCCGGTTTGTCCTGTGCCCCCATCGGCAAGATCAAGATCGATGTACTCTTTGGGGGCAAGGATCATTTCCGCCGGGAAGCAATCTGGTTTGAGGTGGTGGACCTGGAGAGCCCTTACCACGCCTTACTTGGCCGACCCGCCTTGGCCAAGTTTATGGCGGTCCCCCACTACGCTTACCTCAAGATGAAGATACCGAGCTCCAAGGGTGTCATCACCATCGCCGGCGACTACAAGAAGTCCGCCGACTGCGCCGCGGCCAGCAGCCGGCTGGCCGAGTCCCTCGTGATCGCTGCAGAGAAGAAGACGCTGGACCGGGTCGTGGCCCTGGCCAGCAAGCAGCTAAACAAACCTGCCGACTCCAAGGAGTATGATGCCCAAGGATCCTTCAAGCCGGCCAAGGAGACCAAGAGGATACAGATCGACCCCGAGCACCCCGAGAGGTTTGCCGTCATTGGGGCGAGCCTGGATAGCAAATAGGAAGGCGAGGTCGTCGATTTCCTCCGTGAGAATCGGGATATCTTCGCATGGTCCCCCAAGGACATGCCGGGTGTTCCAAAGGATTTCGCCGAGCACAAATTGCACGTGCGGGAGGATGCTAAGCCAGTCAAGCAGCCCCTCCGCCGACTGTCAGAGGAAAAGAGAAGAATCGTAGGGGAGGAGGGCTTCTCGCAGCCGGCTTCATCATGGAAGTTTTCTTCCCTGAGTGGCTCGCGAACCCGGTTCTCGTGCTGAAAAAGAATAACAAGTGGCGCATGTGTATAGATTACACAAGCCTCAACAAAGCCTGCCCAAAAGATCCCTTCGCTCTGCCCAGGACTGATCAAGTGATAGACTCCACAGCCGGATGCGAGCTGTTCAGCTTTTTGGATGCCTACTCGGGATACCACCAGATAAAGCTGAACCCGGATGACCAACTGAAGACCGCCTTCATCACGCCGTTTGGAGCCTTTTGCTACCTGACTATGACGTTTGGCTTGAGGAATGCCGGCGCCACCTTTTAGCGTTGCATGCAGAAGTGCGTCCTCACGCAGCTCGGCAAGAACGCCCACATTTACGTGGATGATGTTGTGGTGAAGACGGAGAAGCGTGGCACTCTGCTGGAAGACTTGAAGGAGACATTCGAGAACCTGCGCCGGTTCCGGATCAAGCTCAACCCGGAGAAATGCGTGTTTGGAGTGCCAGCCGGCCAGCTCCTAGGCTTTCTGGTCTCCGAATGTGGCATAGAGTGCAACCCTGTGAAGATCAAGGCCATCGAGAGGATGGAGGTCCCAACCAAGCTCAGAGAGATTCAGAAGTTCACCGGGTGCCTGGCCTCTCTGTACCGCTTCATCAGCCGGCTTGGAGAAAAAGCTCTCCCCCTCTACCGCCTCATGAAGAAGAGCACTCACTTTGAGTGGAATGACCAGGCCGACCAAGCTTTCCACGAGCTGAAGAAAATGCTGTCCACGCCGCCTGTCTTGGCGGCACCGACTGAGAAGGAGCCCATGCTCCTATATATTGCCGCCACTAGCCGGGTGGTCAGCACCGTCATGGTGGTCGAACACCCCGAAGAAGGCCGAGCCCAGCCAGTCCAGAGGCCGGTTTATTACCTGAGCGAGGTGCGGTCTACCTCGAAACAAAATTACCCGCACTATCAGAAGATGTGCTATGGCGTGTACTTCGCCGCCAAGAAGCTGAAGCCATACTTTCAAGAGCATCCCATCACGGTCGTATGCACTGCCCCGCTGGCCGAGATCATAGGCAGCCGGGACGCATCCGGCTGGGTGGGTAAATGGGCCATCGAGCTGCCCCCCTACACGATCTTCTACCAACCCCGCACCGCCATCAAAACGCAAGCGCTGGCCGACTTCCTCGTCGACTGGGCCGAGACCCAGTACTTACCACCAGCGCCCGACTCCACCCATTGGCGCATGCACTTTGACGGATCAAAGATGCGCACCGGCTTGGGAGCCGGCGTCGTCCTTACCTCTCCAAAGGGCGACAAGCTCAGATACACGCTGTAGATCCACTTCGCCACCTCCAACAACGTAGCCGAGTACGAAGCGCTCATACACGGGCTCCGCCTTGCCAAGGAACTTGGCATCCGCCGGATCCTGTGCTATGGCGACTCGGATTTGGTGGTGCAGCAATCTTCTGGCGACTGGGATGCCAAGGACGCAAACATGGCGAGCTGCCGCTTCGTAGTGCAGCAAATCAGCGGATACTTCGACGGGTGTGAATTCCTTCATGTGCCGCGAGCCGACAACGAGCCAGCAGATGCTCTCGCCCGAATGGGCTCCACGCGGCAAGCAATACCAACCGGCGTCGCCCTACAGCGCCTCCTCAAGCCATCAATTAAGCCGTCTCCGGAATCCGACTCCATCTTCGTGCCGACTAACCCCGAGGAGGCCGGGTCCGGCTCGAAGAATCAAGCAGCCGGCCTGGGGACTTCAATATTTGGCTCGGGGACTGCAGTACCCGGCTCGGGGATTGCCGCACCCGGCTCGGGGACTACGGTAGCCGGCCCGGGGACTGCGGTAGCCGGCCCGGGGACTTCTCCAGCACAGCAAACGGCGGCCGACTCCAGCACTGCATTACCCAGCCCACCCACCCTGGTGGCTGTGGCCACATTGGTGGCAAAGGAAGTCGCCGCTCCATCATGGGCCCAAACCATCCGCAACTTTTTGGTGAACCATGACCTGCCGGCTGACAAAAACGAAGCAAGACAAGTCCAGCGCTGGGCTGGAGCATACACAATTGTCAACAGAGAGCTTGTCAAGCGTAGCGCCACCGGAGTCTTGCAGCGATGTGTCGAGCGGGAGAAGGGCATCGCGATCCTCAGGGATATACACCAAGGAGAGTGCGGCCACCACGCCGCATCAAGATCACTTGTCGCCAAAGCCTTCCGCCACGGTTTCTTCTGGCCGACTGCTTTGGACGACGCCAAAGAGCTAGTCAAACACTGCAAAGGCTGCCAGCTTTTTAGCTCGCAGCAACACATGCCGGCTTCGGCACTCAAGACCATTCCCATCACCTGGCCCTTTGCCGTCTGGGGATTGGATATGGTGGGCCCATTCAAGACGGCGCGCGGTGGCATGACACATTTGCTCGTCGCCGTCGACAAATTCACCAAGTGGATCGAGGCGAAGCCGATCAAGAAGCTGAATGGGCCGACTGCAGTGACTTTCATTGCAGACATAACAACCCGGTACGGCGTACCGCACAACATCATCACCGACAACGGCACGAACTTCGCCAAAGGTGCCTTGGCACGGTTCTGCGCTGCGCAAGGTATCAGGCTGGACCTTGCGTCAGTCGCCCACCTGCAGTCAAACGGCCAAGTGGAGCGAGCAAATGGCCTCATTTTGTCCGGCATCAAGCCTCGACTGGTCGTACCTCTGGAGCGTTCAGCCGGCTGCTGGCTCGATGAGCTGCCGGCTGTCCTATGGAGTCTGCGCACTACGCCCAACAGATCAACCGGCTTCACTCCCTTCTTCCTTGTATATGGTGCCGAGGCAGTCATCCCAACAGATATCGAGTTCGACTCGCCTCGGGTAACCATGTACACGGAAGCGGAAGCCAAAGAAGAACGAGAAGACGGCGTCGACCTGCTGGAAGAGGCCCGGCTATTAGCCCTCAGCCGGTCTGCCACCTACCAGCAGGGTTTGCGCCGCTACCACAGCCGGAGGGTCCGACCAAGATCCTTCCAGGAGGGCGACCTTGTGCTCCGGCTGATCCAGTGAACAGCCGGCCAGCACAAGCTCGCAGCCCCCTGGGAAGGCCCCTTCATCATCAGCAGAGCCTTGGGCAACGATGCCTACTACCTCATCGACGCGCAGAAGCCGAAGGCACGCAAGAGAGACGACTCCGGCAAGGAGTCAGAGCGACCATGGAACGCAAATCTCCTTCGGAAGTTTTACAGTTAAAATGCAGTATGTATTATGCCCACTTTTGTATTAAGTACGAAACAATAGGCTCCCCGAGAAAGACTCGGGGACTGCCACCCTTTATTTTATAAATGAAAGTTATCATGCGTATGATATCACCTATTCATTTATTTTGTCCGGAACCGGGTCCGACGAGTCGGCCCGGGGACTAGCCGACTAGAGTTATATTAGGAGCCCTACCCGCAGTCAGACAAGTAATGTGCCGACACCCAGGCTTGGCTCTTGCCGAAATCGCAGCTCGAAGAACCGACTGCCCGACTGGCAAGAGTCACAAGCCGGAAAGGGTGCGCATATGAAAAACGGCTAGGGACCAAACAGGCTCGCTTATATAACAAAAGCCGGCTTGCTGCCTCCCGCCGACCGACTACCAGAGTAGCCGGCCGGCCGGCTTACATTCAGTCTGCTTCAAATCCAAGAAAGCTCAAGTACTTGCCTTCCCAAAGAGGGAAGGCGGCAAAGGAAAGAGCCTAAGGACAAAAAGTACACTTGAATAAACGCCAACACATGCATATATTAATATTTACACAAAAGGCCTCCAGAGAGGTCGACATCCAACATTGTTCGATACACCCCCAGTGGGTGGAATTGCAGAAACTTAAAAGTGTTCGAAAAAGTAAAACAGGGACAAAAATAACGGCAGATCATGCCGGCGGGGCCGCGGACGAGCCGGGCCGGGTGGTGGAGGCAGTCGTGCCGGCTGGAGGAGTGGCCGGCTGGCCAACCTCGGCTCGATCGTCGCCTCCGGCAGAGGGCGCGCTCCCGCGTGGCTCGTTGCTGGAGGCACGATCGGCTGGAGGACGGTCGGCCGTCTCACCAGTCGGCTCGGCGTCTTCGCCGTCCTCCTCCTCGTCGTCCTCGCCCTCGTCGCTGGAGGCGATCTCCTCGGCCGAGTCCTCGCCGTCCGCCGGGTTCAGCCCGAACCATTCCTCCGGCTGGGCGGCGCCATCGTCGTTGAGCTCCGGCGCGAAGACACTGGTGTCGGTGCACTCGGTGATCGTCGAGGCGCGTTGTGCGATCGCCGGCCGCACCTCCTCCAGCTCCGCGTCGGCTTCCGACCACCAAGTCCGCAGCTGGTCCAGGCTTAGCCCTGGGTACCACGCGCGGACGAACTCCAGCGCACGCCCGGCTCCAAGATGGGCTGCGGACGCCTTCCAAGCCTCGAGGCGGCCGACTGCGACTTCGAGCCAGTCGGCCGTCCGTCTTGGAGTGCGAGGAATCGTCTAGCCAGGCCAGAGTGCGGCCAACACCATCGCCCCGGCACGTTGCACCCGGCGGAGCAGCCGGTGGGCCGGCTGCAGCCGCGCCTGGATGGCGATGAGCTGCTCCGACAGCGTCCGATTCGCATCCGGCGGAATCTCAACTCCAGCCTGATGGCGCTCCTCGCGGTAAGCCTCGATGGCTTGGGCGGCGAGGACGGATTAGCCGGGAAAGTACTCTGCGCAAGACAGCAAACACAAGTCAAAACAAAACCGTAGGCGGCCGGCAGATGGAAGAAGAGCAAGAAAGACGGCCCACCATCGATGAGATCCTCGATCCGGCCGAAGCCTTCTTCCAGCGCCTGGCGCGTCTCGCCCCAGCTCGCCTCCCTGGCCTCGAACTCCGCCTTCAGGGTAGCCTCGCCGTCCTGCGCCTTTTGCAGGGCCGCCTTGTGGCTCTCCTCTTGGTCGTCCAGTTTCTTCGCCAGGCGGCCGCGCTCCTGAACCAAGTCAGCATACTCGGCGTCCTTGGCGCGAAGAGCGGCCTGCACTTCGCCGAGCTCCCTCCGCAGGTCGGCATTGGCCTCTGCGCGAGTAAAAGACAAAGAGAAAAAGTCAGCAAAAGAATAGTCGTCAAGGAAGATCCGACCCGACTGCGCTGCAGTCGGCCCGAATCTCGAGGACTACACCCAGTGGGTGCGCGGTCGCGCCCCCACGAGAAACAAATAAAGACAAAACACTTATGCTGGCTGCTGGCGAGGTCTTCGGTCCTCCGGCTCAGCTCCCGAGCCTGGGAGTTGAAGGCGGCGGCACGAGAATTATGATAATCCTAAGAGATCAGAAAAAAGGGTCAAGATAGTCGTCGAATAAGATCCGACCCTACTGCACTGCAGTCGGCCCGGATCTCGGGGACTACACCCAGTGGGTGCATCAGCGCGCCCCCACAGAAAAAATTCAAAGGACCAGAACGGTCAACGAGTGAAGACTTACCCGAATTGCAGCCCGCGTCGACAGAAACTCCTGAGTAAATTGCCTCAGGAGGCCGGCCTGTGCCTGCAGCCGGCTCCGAACCCCTTGGGCCGCGACGTTCAGCTCGCCGCTCCCTCCGCTGGGAGTCCACCCGGATGTGGCGGAGCTGGCCGCCTCCAAGGCGTCTGCCGTCTGGTCGGCACCCGCGGCTCGGCGCGTGTCCGGCGGGGCCGTGCACCCTCCCACGTGCCGGCCCGCCGCCAGCTCGATCTCAAGACCGGCTCCGGCCTCGGGCGCGGCCCGGGCCGGCTCCTCCGGCACCGCCGACTACTGGCCGCCTTCGCCCGCTCCAGCTAGCGCTGCCGGCGGCGTCCTCTCCGCAAAGACCTCGATGGGTTCGTCCCTCTGCACCGGCGGCTGTTCAGGGGCGATCTCCTCCGCCGTGGGCAGAGGGATGTCTGGATCCAAGGATTGGAGGGGGATGGCGTGCAGCGGAGGCCGGCTACGTGCGCCCTCCGCCTCCGTCTCCGCGGCCACCCGCTCCGACGGAGTCTCAGCCGCCGCGCTCTCTCGCCCCGTCGCCGTCCGGGCGGCCTCCCGCTCTGCCGCCTCCCGCTCCACCACCTCCCTCTCTCGACGCGCCTCGCGAGCGTTCCGCTCCGTGGCTTCTGCAAGATCGGCGCGGGGGTCCACTCGGCGGGACCCTGAGGATCCGGCACCCGGCCCGACCACGGAGCCGCCTGGGCCTCGCTCGAGGGAGAGCGGCGCCCTGCTCAAGAAATCAGAGAAGAATTCAAGTAAAGGTTGGCGGCGGGCAGGCGCCAGGTCTGGCGGAGGAATTCAATGTGGTCTTCGTGGACATTGGACCCGTCCCACGAGCTTGACAGCGCCAAAGACATGGCGGCGTGGGTGGGCTGCGGCGCGAGACTGTGTCGGGCGCGAGGAAGAAGAAGGACAAGAAGAGGAGCAAGAGGGACGGGGAGCGGGGGAGCGAACGGGCCTTTGCCTCCCCCCTACCCCCTACTTGTAGGCGCGTGCGCCAGAGCCGAAGAGGCGCGGTGTGGGGGATCGTGGGGATCGATCGTGCCCATCTCCCCCACGCCCGCGTTAATTGCGCGCCTTGATGACGCGAAGAAATGGCCACGGGGAGGCGAGCAATCCCCCCGGGCCACAGAAGATCTGCGCCCGGGCCGAGGCTAGGGAGTGGCGGGCCCGGGCCTGCGGCAGCGTCCCGTCGCGCGCGTGCGACGGTAGGACTTCTCCGCCACGTGGCTCGATGTGGGGCCCGCGGCCAGCCCGCGGGTCAACCACGGTCACCTTAATAAACAAAAAGTGCTCCGAAGTCGGCGGCAACGACGAGGTCGGCCCCTCAGGGTGTGAAGCCGGCCAAGCTTCCCGTCCTTCCGTCCGCCGTGAAGCTCGCCCGGCTTCGGGGACTACTGTCGGGGTAAATAGCCATGGGTAGCCCAGCCGGCTTCCCCTGGCCCCTCAGAAAAAATTGTGAGCCCGTCCGGCTCATAAGAAGACTCAAGACTTAGGCCGCCTCCCCCCTAGCCGACTACCTTCCTGGCCGGCTACGGGGGCGGCCCGCCCTTTCATCCTCATGAAGAAAGCTGTGGAGGGCCGGCTACGGCAGGGCCGGCTATGGCAAGGCCGGCTACGACGAGGCCGGCTACGACAAGGCCGGCAACTGCTAGGCCGGCTCCCATAAAGCAGTCAACGCCGTACCCACATTGTACGCGTCCACTCTGCGATGATGAAGCGGGGCGTGGCTACAGTGGAGCCTGCCACCCCCAAAACCCGGAGCACGCCTAGTACAGCGCGTCGTTCGGGCAGTTGCGGCCCGCCCGGCGCGGCACTGTAGCCACGGCGGTTCTGACGCCGTCCACGACGGGCCGCCAGTGTGGCCCCCGAGGCGGTGGGCCCCTTCGGGCAGCGAGATGTCGAAGGCGGCCGCACCTCCTCTCAAGCTGGCAAGACAGAGGGCCAACTTCACATAGCCGGCCTGCCACCCTCCTCGAAGGAGACGCCCATTAAGGAGACAAGATGCGGCGGGGCTACAGTAATCGCCCGCCAAGGCGGCGTTACTGTAGCCACGCTTACCCCGACCAAGCCTGCGTCAACGATACGGAGTAAAAGTAACCAGCTGCCGACCAGGCCCTGGCCAGTGGGGCCGGCCTGTCGACCCAGGAGCCGGCAGTCAGTGGGACCCACCAGCCGGCGGGCCCAGAAGCCGGCGGAGAAGCCGGCGAGCATAGTCACGGACAGCTGGGCCCAGTGCCCAGTCGGATTACCGTTGTACCCCCGGGGGGTAGGCCTATATAAACCCCCCGGTGCACCCATGCAAAGGGTTGGACTCTCATTCTAGACCTAGACACGAAACAAGGAGAAGAAGCAAGCTGAGCCAAGCCCTTCTTCCTCCTTCCACCCAAAACAGCTCAAGGAGCATTGTAGCTACTTGTTCACTTAGTAACCATGCGGAGCCCCCACAAAGCAGCAGTAGGGGTATTATCTCCTCGGAGAGCCCTGAAGCTGGGTAAGATTCGCCGGCGTGCATGTCTTCGCCTCATCTCGTTTCCAGGCACCGGCGATGTTCTATTGGCCCCCGCAATGATAAGCCACCCATTGGCATATGTCGCTCCTACCACCTGACACTGACGGAGGGGGAATCGATCACGGAGGGCTTCTACATCAACACCATAGCCTCTCCGATGATGTGTGAGTAGTTTACCACAGACCTTCGGGGCCATACACTACAAAAAAAGACACATCCGTGACATTTTGGGCCGAACAATTTTTTTCTTCTGTCATACATATGACACTTCTATGACGATAATTGTGACAAAACCCGATATCATCATAGATGTGGTGGGCTGCTACTTCTATGACAAAAATTCATGACAGAAAATGGGCTTTTCGTCCTGGGCGGGCCGGAGATGCAGCTGCATGACATTCTTTGGGCCGTCCATGACGGAAAAAACCGTGGTAGAAGCGGGGGGGGGGGGGGGGGGATTTTGGGGAGTTCCCGGTTACGGTGGGAGGTCGGAGGCCGAGTGATGCGCGTTTCTCTCGTACACGTACGCGCGTGTGTGCGAGGCGTTGGCTCTAACTGAACCCGAGCGAGGCGTTGGGCTCTAACTGAACCCGAGCGATTGCACTGCAGGCTATGCATTACTGAACCCAAGTGATCGATCGATGGCTGTTAACTGAACCCGATCGAGCGATTCCTTCGCTAGTGCTGCTAATTGAAGCTGATCGATTGGATGAACAGTGAGCGTTGCCGGGGGGGGGGGGGTGGATGAACAGTGAGCGGTGGCGTTGCCTCTGGATGAACAGGATCCCGTGGTGTGGCGGAGGGCTGGATGAACAGTAGACAGTGGAGGGGTGCCCGTGGAGGGGTGGTTGAACAGGACTCCGTGGTGTGGAGGGCTGGATGAACAGTAGACGGTGGAGGGTTGCCCGTGGAGGGGTGGTTGAATAGTAGCCGGTGGAGTAGCGCGCGGTGGAGGCTGGATGAACAGGAGCCCGTGGAGGCTGGAGGAGGTCGACGGTAGCCCGTGGAGGCTGGAGGAGGTCGACGATGGAGATGAACGGTATCCAGTGGAGTCCCATTTTGCGGCACGCCACACCCCTCCTGATGAACAGGACCCCCATTTCGATCGTAGGAGGTCCGTTTCGTCCGTTTTGCGGTACACCACACCCCTCCCAATCAACAGGACCCCCGTTCCGACCGTAGGAGGTCCGTTTCGTCCATTTTGCGGTACGCCACACCCCTCCCGATCAACAGGACCCCCATTTCGACCATAGGAGGTCCGTTTCCTCCATTTTGCGGTACACCACACCCTTCCCGGTCAACAGGACCCTGTTCCGAATGTAGGAGGTCAGTTTCCTCCGTTTTGCGGTACGCCAGGCCTGGTTTCCATCGTCTGTTCCGTCCAAGTCCTCCCGATGAACACGACCACACATTCCGTTCTGACCTAGCCGGTTGGCTCGCACGCGTTCTGTTGCCTCCCGATGAACACGACGCATTCCGTTGCCTCCCCATGAACACGATGCATTCCGTTGTCTCCCCATGAACACGATGACGCTGGTTCTCCGTTCCGACCCAGCCATGTACACGAGCCCTGGCCGTACGTATGCGTGAGTAGGCGTTCGAGACCCCGCCCGTATGTACACATACATGGCCGTATTTTCTTTCTTGCACCCTGGCCGCCTTTACTACGACACGTGCGCGCCTCTACATCCACCAGTATATATGTACGTACACGTTCGCGACCAGAATGACAATGCTACGTACGCTTCGACCAGGTGGGTCCCGACTGTCAGGAACTTCCTTGCGTGCGAAGATGTAGCTGGTGGGTCCCAGCAGTCAGGGGGGAAACTTTTTTTCACGAAATACGGTGGCCCGTCCGGTGGGTCCCCGCTGTCAGGTGGAGGAATAATTATTGTGCACGTAATATGGAGGCACTTCCTTGCTGCGGCGGTGGACCCAGCTGTCAGCCTCTCCACGTACAGTCCATGTCCAATGGAAGCCGTTCCTTGACCACGTTGACCATGCCGCGCTGAGAGCACCAGGGCGGTGGACGACGGCGAGGCCTAGGAAGGGGACGACGCGGAGCCGGGGAAGACGCGGCAGTGGATGCCCACGCGTAGAGGAGTACGAGGGTTCACTGGTTCGCTGCGGTGTGAGGCTGCCATCGCCGCAGAATAACAGGGGGTGTGGATGAGTAGAGGGATGACCTAGCCAGCAGTGGGAGTAGTAGGGGGCGGTGAGGCCTCTGCCGCATCGCAGCCGGCCACGGGAGGCAGGAGCACGAGGCACGACCGGCGCTGGTTTGGGCGGCTGGAGCAAGAAGACCAGAGGTTGAAGAAGCACTACGGCCATTGGATGGACATGAAACGGTCACTAGAGCTAGAATCGTGCATATTGACTAAGTTGACAAAGCCCTCCGTCCCGGCCAACTTAGTAGGCCCACAAGTCAGCCTGCCACTATACTGTCCTAGCTAACAGGGGGAGTATTCATTTTTTTGTGCGTAATAAGGAGGCACTTCCTTGCGTGCGAAGATATAGCTGGTGTTGGGGAACATAGTAATTTCAAAAATTTCCTATGCCCACGCAAGATCATGGTAATGCATAGCAATGAGGGGGAGAGTCTGATCTACGTACCCTTGTAGATCGCAACGGAAGCATTGACACAACGTAGAGGAAGTAGTCGTACGTCTTCTTCCCGACCCGACCGATCCAAGCACCGTTACTCCGGCACCTCCGAGTTCTTAGCACACGTTCAGCTCGATGAAGATCCCCGGGCTCCGATCCAGCAAAGCTTCGGGGAGGAGTTCCGTCAGCACGACGGCGTGGTGACGATCTTGATGTTATACCGATGCAGGGCTTCGCCTAAGCACTACAACGATATGATCGAGGTGGAATATGGTGGCAGGGGCACCGCACACGGCTAAGGAACGATCTCAATGATCAACTTGTGTGTCTAGAGGTGCCCCCTTCCCCCGTATATAAAGGATGCCAGGGGGAGGGCTGGCCGGCCAACTATGGAGGCACAGGAGGAGTCCTACTCCTACCGGGAGTAGGACCCCCCCCCCAATCCTATTCCTAATAGGACTCCCAAGTGGAAAGAGAGAGAGGGAGATGGCCGGCCACCTCTCCTAGTCCTAATAGGACTAGGGGAGGGGGGGAGGCGCACATCCCACTATGGGCAGCCCCTTTCACCTTTCCACTAAAGCCCAATAAGGCCCATATGGCTCCCGGGGTGTTCCGGTAACCTCCCGGTAATCCGGTAAAATCCCGATTTCACCCGAAACACTTCCGATATCCAAATATAGGCTTCCAATATATCAATCTTTATGTCTCGACCATTTCGAGACTCCTCGTCATGTCCGTGATCACATTCGGGACTCCGAACAACCTTCGGTACATCAAAATGCATAAACTCATAATAACTGTCATCGTAACGTTAAGCGTGCGGACCCTACGGTTCGAGAACAATGTAGACATGACCGAGACACGTCTCCGGTCAATAACCAATAGCGGGACCTGGATGCCCATATTGGCTCCTACATATTCTACGAAGATCTTTATCGGTCAGACCGCATAACAACATACGTTGTTCCCTTTGTCATCGGTATGTTACTTGCCCGAGATTCGATCGTCGGTATCCAATACCTAGTTCAATCTCATTACCGGCAAGTCTCTTTACTCGTTCCGTAATACATCATCTCACAACTAACATATTAGTTGCAGTGCTTGCAAGGCTTATGTGATGAGCATTATCGAGAGGGCCCGGAGATACCTCTCCGACAATCAGAGTGACAAATCCTATTCTCGAAATACGCCAACCCAACATCTACCTTTGGAGACACCTGTAGTACTCCTTTATAATCACCCAGTTACGTTGTGACGTTTGGTAGCACCCAAAGTGTTCCTCCGGTAAACGGGAGTTGCATAATCTCATAGTCATAGGAACATGTATAAGTCATGAAGAATAGCAACAGCAACATACTAAACGATCGGGTGCTAAGCTAATGGAATGGGTCATGTCAATCAAATCATTCAACTAATGATGTGACCTCGTTAATCAAATAACAACTCTTTTGTCCATGGTTAGGAAACATAACCATCTTTGATTAACGAGCTAGTCAAGTAGAGGCATACTAGTGACACTCTGTTTGTCTATGTATTCACACATGTATTATGTTTCCGGTTAATACAATTCTAGCATGAATAATAAACATTTATCATGATATAAGGAAATAAATAATAACTTTATTATTGCCTCTAGGGCATATTTCCTTCAGTCTCCCAATTGCACTAGAGTCAATAATCTAGTTCACATCGCCATGTGATTTAACAGCAATAGTTCACATCACCATGTGATTAACACCCATAGTTCACATCGTCATGTGACCAACACTCAAATGGTTTACTAGAGTCAGTAATCTAGTTCACATATCTATGTGATTAACACCCAAAGAGTACTAAGGTGTGATCATGTTTTGCTTGTGAGATAATTTTAGTCAACGGGTCTGTCACATTCAGATCCGTAAGTATTTTGCAAGTTCTATGTCTACAATGCTCTACACGGAGCTACTCTAGCTAATTGCTCCCACTTTCAATATGTATCCAGATTGAGACTTTAGATTCATCTGGATCAGTGTCAAAAACTTGCATCGATGTAACCCTTTACGACGAACCTTTTTGTCACGTCCACAATCGAGAAACATATCCTTATTTTACTAAGGATAATTCTGACCGCTGTCCAGTGATCTACTCCTAGATCACTATTGTACTCCCTTGCCAAATCAATGTAGGGTATACAATAGATCTGGTATACAGCATGACATACTTTATAGAACCTATGGCCAAGGCATAGGGAATGACTTTCATTCTCTTTCTATCGTCTGCCGTGGTCGGGCTTTGAGTCTTACTCAACTTCACACCTTGTAATACAGGCAAGAACTCTTTCTTTGACTGCTCCATTTTGAACTACTTCAAAATCTTGTCAAGGTATGTACTCATTGAAAAAACTTATCAAGCGTCTTGATCTATCTCTATAGATCTTGAAGCTCAATATGTAAGTAGCTTCACCGAAGTCTTTCTTTGAAAAACTCCTTTCAAACACTCCTTTATGTTTTACAGAATAATTCTACATTATTTCTGATCAACAATATGTCATTCACATATACTTATCAGAAATGCTGTAGTGCTCCCACTCACTTTCTTGTAAATACAGGCTTCACCGCAAGTCTGTATAAAACTATATGCTTTCATCAACTCATCAAAGCGTATATTCCAACTCCGAGATGCTTGTACCAGTCCATAGATGGATTGCTGGAGCTTGCATATTTTGTTAACACCTTTAGGATCGACAAAACCTTCTAGTTGCATCGTATACAACTCTTCTTTAATAAATCCATTAAGGAATGCAGTTTTGTTTATCCATTTGCCAGATTTCATAAAATGTGGCAATTGCTAACATGATTCGAACAGACTTAAGCATAGATACGAGTGAGAAGCTCTCATTGTAGTCAACACCTTGAACTTGTCGAAAACCTTTTGCGACAATTCTAGCTTTGTAGATACTAACACTACTATCAGCGTCCGTCTTCCTCTTGAAGATCCATTTATTTTCTATGTCTTGCCGATCATCGGGCAAGTCACCCAAAGTCCACACTTTGTTCTCATACATGGATCCCATCTCTGATTTCATGGCCTCAAGCCATTTCTCGGAATCTGGGCTCATCATCGCTTCCTCATAGTTCGTAGGTTCGTCATGGTCAAGTAACATGACCTCCAGAACAGGATTACCATACCACTCTGGTGCGGATCTCACTCTGGTTTACCTAAGAGATTCGATAGTAACTTGATCTGAAGTTTCATGATCATTATCATTAGCTTCCTCACTAATTGGTGTAGGAGTCACAAGAACAGATTTCTGTGATGAACTACTTTCCAATAAAGGAGAAAGTACAATTACCTTATCAAGTTCTACTTTCCTCCCACTCACTTCTTTCGAGAGAAACTCCTTCTCTAGAAAGTATCCATTATAAGCAATGAATGTCTTGCCTTAGGATCTGTGATAGAAGGTGTACCCAACAGTCTCCTTTTGGGTATCCTATGAAGACATATTTCTCCGATTTGGTTTTGAGCTTATCAGGATGAAACTTTTTCACATAAGCATCACAACCCCAAACTTTAAGAAACGACTACTTTGGTTTCTTGCTAAACCACAGTTCAGATTGTGTCGTCTCAACGGACTTAGATGGTGCCCTTTTTTAACGTGAATGCAGCTGTCTCTAATGCATAACCCCAAAATGATAGTGGTAGATCGGTAAGAGACATCATAGATCGCACTATATCTAATAAAGTACGGTTATGACGTTCGGGCACACCATTACACTATGGTGTTCCTTGTGGCGTGAGTAGTGAAACTATTTCACATTGTTTTTAACTGAGGGCCAAACTCGTAACTCAAATACTCTTCTCTACAATCAGATCATAGAAACTTTATTTTCTTGTTACGATGATTTTTCACTTCACTCTGAAATTCTTTGAACTTTTCAAATGTTTCAGACTTATGTTTCATCAAGTAGATATACTCATATCTGCTCAAATCATCTGTGAAGATCAGAAAATAATGATACCTGTCGCAAGCCTCAATATTCATCGGACCACATACATTAGTATGTATGATTTCCAACAAATCTATTGCTCGCTCCATTGTTCCGAAGAACAGAGTCTTAGTCATCTTGCCCATGAGGCATGGTTCGCAAGCATCAACTGATTCATAATCAAGTGATTCCAAAAGCCCATCAGCATGGAGTTTCTTCATGCGCTTTACACCAATATGACCTAAATGGCAGTGCTACAAATAAGTTGCACTATCATTATTAACTTTGCATCTTTTGGTTTCAATATTATGATTATGTGTATCACTACGATCGAGATCCAACGAACTATTTTCATTGGGTGTGTAACCATATAAGGTTTTATTCATGTAAACAGAACAACAATTTATTCTCTTACTTAAATGAATAAGCGTATTACAATAAACATGATCAAATCATATTCATGCTCAACGCAAACACCAAATAACACTTATTTAGGTTCAACACTAATCCCAAAATTATAGGGAGTGTGCGATGATGATCATATCAATCTTGGAACCACTTCCAACACACATCGTCACTTCACCCTTAACTAGTCTCTGTTTATTCTGCAACTCCCGTTTCGAGTTACTAATCTTAGCAACTGAACTAGTATCAAATACTGAGGGGTTGCTATAAACACTAGAAAAGTACACATCAATAACATGTATATAAAATATACTTATGTTCACTTTGCCATCCTTCTTATCTGCTAATCACTTGGGGTAGTTCCGCTTCCAGTGACCAGTCCCTTTGCAGTAGAAGCACTTAGTCTCAGGCTTAGGATCAGACTTGGGTTTCTTCACTTGAGCAGCAACTTGCTTGCCGTTCTTCTTGAAGTTCCCCTTTGCCCTTTTCTTGAAACTAGTGGTCTTGTCAACCATCAACACTTGATGTCTTTCTTGATTTCTATCTTCATCGATTTCATCATCATGAAAAACTCGGGAGTCGTTTTCGTCATCCCTTGCATACTATAGTTCATCACGAAGTTCTACTAACTTGGTCATGGTGACTAGAGAATTCTGTCAATCACTATCTTATCTGGAAGATTAACTCCCACTTGATTCAAGCGATTGTAGTACCCAGACAATCTGAGCACATGCTCACTAGTTGAGCGATTCTCCTCCATCTTTTAGCTATAGAACTTGTTGGAGACTAAATATCTCTCAACTCGGGTATTTGCTTGAAATATTAACTTCAACTCCTGGAACATCTCATATGGTCCATGACGTTCAAAATGTCTTTGAAGTCCCGATTCTAAGCCATTAAGCATGGTGCACTAAACTATCAAGTAGTCATCATATTGAGCTAGCCAAACGTTCATAACGTCTGTATCTGCTCCTGCAATAGGTCTGTCACCTAGCGGTGCATCAAGGACATAATTCTTCTGTGCAGCAATGAGGATAAACCTCAGATCACGGATCCAATCCGCATCATTGCTACTAACATCTTTCAACACAATTTTCTCTAGGAACATATCAAAAATAAACACAGGGAAGCAACAACGCGAGCTATTGATCTACAACATAATTTGCAAAATACTATCAGGACTAAGTTCATGATAAATTTAAGTTCAATTTAATCATATTACTTAAGAACTCCCACTTATATGGACATCCCTCTAATCCTCTAAGTGATCACGTGATCCAAATCAACTAAACCATGTCCGATCATCACGTGAGATGGAGTAGTTTCATTGGTGAACATCACTATGTTGATCATATCTACTACATGATTCACGCTCGACCTTTCGGTCTCCGTGTTCCGAGGCCATATCTGTATATGCTTGGCTCGTCAAGTATAACCTGAGTATTCCATGTGTGCAACTGTTTTGCACCCGTTGTATTTGAACGTAGAGCTTATCACACCCGATCATCACGTGGTGTCTCAGCACGAAGAACTTTCGCAACGGTGCATACTCAGGGAGAACACTTCTTGATAATTAGTGAGAGATCATCTTAAAATGCTACCGTCAAACTAAGCAAAATAAGATGTATAAAAGATAAACATCATATGCAATCAAAATATGTGACATGATATGGCCATCATCATCTTGTTTCTTTGATCTCCATCTCCAAAGTACTGTCATGATCTATATCGTTACCGGCATGACACCATGATCTCCATCATCTTGATCTATATCAATGTGCCGTCATGTGGTCGTCTCGCCAACACTTGCTCTTGCAACTATTGCTATCGCATAGCGATAAAGTAAAGCAATTATTGGGTGTTTGCATCTTATGCAATAGACAGACAACCATAAGGCTTTTGCCAGTTGCCGATAAGTTCAACAAAACATGATCATCTTATATAACAACTTATAACTCATCACGTTTTGACCATATCACATCACAACATGTCCTGCAAAAACATGTTAGACGTCCTCTACTTTGTTGTTGCAAATTTTACGTGGCTGCTACGGGCTTAAGCAAGAACCAATCTCACCTACGCATCAAAACCACAACGATAGTTTGTCAAATAGACTCCGTTTTAACCTTCGCAAGGACCGGGCGTAGCCACACTTCGTTCAACTAAAGTTGGAGAAACAGTCACCCGCAAGTCACCTATGTGCAAAGCACGTCGGGGAAACCGGTCTCGCGTAAGCGTACACGTAATGTCGGTCCGGGCCGCTTCATCCAACAATACCGTCGAACCAAAGTATGACATGCTGGTAGGCAGTATGACTTATATCGCCCACAACTCACTTGTGTTCTACTCGTGCATATAACATCAAACCATAAAACCTAGGCTCTGATACCACTGTTGGGGAACGTAGTAATTTCAAAAATTTCCTACGCACACGCAAGATCATGGTGATGCATAGCAACAAGGGGGAGAGTCGGATCTACGTACCCTTGTAGATCGCAACGGAAGCGTTGACACAACATAGAGGAAGTAGTCGTACGTCTTCTTCCCGACACGACCGATCCAAGCACCGTTACTCCGGCACCTCCGAGTTCTTAGCACACGTTCAGCTCGATGACGATCCCCGGGCTCCGATCCAACAAAGCTTCGGGGAGGAGTTCCGTCAGCACGACGGCGTGGTGACGATCTTGATGTTATACCGATGCAGGGCTTCAACTAAGCACTACAACGATATGATCGAGGTGGAATATGGTGGTAGGGGGCACCGCACACGGCTAAGGAACGATCTCAATGAT
This sequence comes from Triticum monococcum, assembly GCA_034509565.1. Taxonomy (NCBI): domain Eukaryota; kingdom Viridiplantae; phylum Streptophyta; class Magnoliopsida; order Poales; family Poaceae; genus Triticum; species Triticum monococcum. Next base: position 50,396,911 of record CM067844.1, read on the forward strand.
CAACTTGTGTGTCTAGAGGTGCCCCCTGCCCCCGTATATAAAGGATGGCAGGGGGAGGGCTGGCCGGCCAACTATGGAGGCGCAGGAGGAGTCCTACTCCTACCGGGAGTAGGACTCTCCCCCCAATCCTATTCCTAATAGGACTCCCAAGTGGAAAGAGAGAGAGGGAGATGGTCGGCCACCTCTCCAGTCCTAATAGGACTAGGGGAGGGGGGGAGGCGCGCAGCCCACTATGGGCAGCCCCTTTCACCTTTCCACTAAAGCCCAATAAGGCCCATATGGCTCCCGGGGGGTTCCGGTAACCTCCCGGTAATCCGGTAAAATCCCGATTTCACCCGGAACACTTCCGATATCCAAATATAGGCTTCCAATATATCAATCTTTATGTCTCGACCGTTTCGAGACTCCTCGTCATGTCCGTGATCACATCCGGGACTCCAAACAACCTTCGGTACATCAAAATGCATAAACTCATAATAACTATCATCATAACGTTAAGCGTGCGGAGCCTACGGTTTGAGAACAATGTAGACATGACCGAGACACGTCTCCGGTCAATAACCAATAGCGGGATCTGGATGCCCATATTGGCTCCTACATATTCTACGAAGATCTTTATCGGTCAGACCGCATAACAACATACGTTGTTCCCTTTGTCATCAGTATGTTACTTGCCCGAGATTCGATCGTCGGTATCCAATACCTAGTTCAATCTCGTTACCGGCAAGTCTCTTTACTCGTTCCATAATACATCATCTCACAACTAACATATTAGTTGTAGTGCTTGCAAGGCTTATGTGATGAGCATTACCGAGAGGGCCCAGAGATACCTCTCCGACAATCGGAGTGACAAATCCTATTCTCGAAATACGCCAACCCAACATCTACCTTTGGAGACACCTGTAGTACTCCTTTATAATCACCCAGTTACGTTGTGACGTTTGGTAGCACCCAAAGTGTTCCTCTGGTAAACGGGAGTTGCATAATCTCATAGTCATAGGAACATGTATAAGTCATGAAGAATAGCAACAACAACATACTAAACGATCGGTTGCTAAGCTAATGGAATGGGTCATGTCAATCAAATCATTCAACTAATGATGTGACCTCATTAATCAAATAACAACTCTTTTGTCCATGGTTAGGAAACATAACCATCTTTTATTAACGAGCTAGTCAAGTAGAGGCATACTAGTGACACTCTGTTTGTCTATGTATTCACACATGTATTATGTTTCCGGTTAATACAATTCTAGCATGAATAATAAACATTTATCATGATATAAGGAAATAAATAATAACCTTATTATTGCCTCTAGGGCATATTTCCTTCAGCTGGTGGGTCCGAGCTGTCAGCGGTGGTAACGTTTTTTTTGCGAAATACAGAGGCCCTTTCGGTGGGTCCCTGATGTTAGGTGGAGGAATCATTATTTTGCGCGTAATAAGGAGGCATTTCCTTGCGTGCGGCCATGGACCCAGCTGTCAGCCTCTCCACGTACAGTCCACTTCAAATACATGTCGGTCGCTGACCATGTTGACCAGGCCGCGTCGAGAGCACCAAGGCGGTGGACGACGGCGAGGCCTAGGAAGGGAACGACACGGAGGTCGGGAAGACTCGGCAATTGTTTCCCATGCGGAGGGGAGTACGACTGTACGGGGGTTTACTGGTTTGTCTTCCGTCGCCGGAGAATAATAGGAGGTGTGGGTGAGTAGAGGGATGGTTAGGCCAGCGATGGGTGTATGGTGGGGCGGTGAGGCATGCGCGATAGCAGAGCCGGCCGCGGGGAGGAGGGAGCAGACAGTCTCGCCGGCGCTTGTTTGAGCGGCTGGAGCAGGAAGAGCAGAGATTGAAAAAGCACGACGGCCGTTGGATGTCCATCCAACAGTCACTGCTTGTGCGTCAACCTTTTTTTAGGAAAGCCTGAAATCTGTGGAAAATAGCATACATCCCATCTGCCATTATTTCTGATAATTTATAGCCCATTTGCTAATTATTAAGGTTTTTTTTGGAGCTCATATTCTTTTTGTTAGCATTACAGCCCATATTGTGGCCACGGTTAAAAAATTATACGAAATTTTGCATATTTTGGTGCGGTACGAACTGTTTTTAATCCCGAAATTTTGACTCACATTCAAACTGATTTTAAAAATAAATGTATATCAATATAAAATCCAAAAAATTCTCCACGCATAAAAATTAATGTAATTTATAATCGCCAAATGAAAAAAAAGATATTTGAAACTAATTGCCGGTTTGATGTGTTTTAAAAATGTACAACCCATTTCTCATTACTGATGGGTCATTTTCTCGGTCAGCCGAATGAAAGCTCTCCTCATCTTGAAAGATTTGCAGCCCAACAGGCCTGACAAAGCGACTTACTTGGCAAATCACAAAAAAATTGGGCTGTGGCCGTGGACCCAGCTGTCAGCCTCTCCATGTACAGTACTCTTCCGATGGAATGTCGTTGACCATGTTGACCACGCCGCGCCGAGAGCACCAAGGCGGTGGACGACAGTGAGGCCTAGGAAGGGGACGACGCGGAGCCGGGGAAGACACGACAGTGGATGCCCACGCAGAGAGGAGTACGAGGGTTCACTGGTTCGGCTGCAGTGTGAGGCTGCCGTCGCCGCAGGGCCTGGCTAGCGGTGGGAGTAGTAGGGGGCGATGAGGCCTCAACGGCAGCACAGCCGGCCACTGGAGGCAGGAGCAGGCAGTCTCCCCGGTGCTGGTTTGGGCGGCTAGTGCAAGAAGAGCAGCGATTGAAGAAGCATCAGGACCGTTCGATTCAAATCCAATGGTTACTGCTGCTAGAATCGTTTGTTGACTAAGTTGACAAGCCCTGCGTACGCGTCAACTTAGTAGGCCCACAGGTCAGCCCCCCAACCGGTGTGCCCCAGATGTCAGTGGGAGGAATCATTTTTTTCGCGTAATAAGGAGGCAGTTGATTGCGTGCGCCCAGGCCAGCGGAGGGAGTAGGGTGGGCCGGGGAAGCCTGCGAGGCATCATAGCGGGCCACAAGAGAAGGGAGCAGGCAGTCCCGCCGGCGCTATTTTAGGCGGCTGGACCAGGAAGATCAGAGATTGAAGAAGCACGTCGGCCGTTGGATGGACATCCAACAGTCAGTGCTGCTAGAATTGTGTGTTCAGTGACAAAGCCTTGCATAAATAAGTCAGCCTCGAAATCTATGGCGTGTACAGCCCATTTGCTGTTATTTTTATAATTCTTACTCATTTTCTAATTCATATGGAATTTATTGCAGCCGGTTTTCCATTTTTAGAATTGTTGGCCATTTTCTGTTCAGTACCAGGGTCAAAAAATTAACTAAAGATGTGGGAAATTTTGAAAATTCGCAATTTTTTGCTGGGGAACGAAATATTCTTAATCCAAAAATTAATAGCCATACTAAAACAAATTTAAAAACAAATTAGTACTATGTCGTGTTAAATCCAATGAAATACGTATAATATATCAGTGAAGAAGAAAAACAAAAAAAGAAACTTATATCCCATTTGCTATAATTTTTTTTGGAATTTTCAACCCCTTTTGATATTACTTTTAACAGACATTGACCATACTCTTAAGCCAGGCCGGAATGCATCCCTCCTCGTCTTGAAAGATTTACAGCCCAGTAATTCGGAGAAAACAAATAGGCATAGCTTGCGTATTCTTCAAAAAAAATACTGGGCTACCTATTTTCCCAAAGAACTGGTGCATGAGCATTTAGCTTTATTTATTTATTTATTTATGTTTAGGGGACCATGAGCATCTACCTGGGCCGGATTCATGTGAGATCCTCCCTTCCAGTTAATTATGGGCTTCTCTATTGGGCCTTCATCAGTGGGTTGCATGTTATCAACAAGTGGAAAATGTGTTCCGTACGAAAATAGTATGCGCTACGTACGGTACGGTGCACTAAAGGATCGAACCGTGAAACGACTTCCAAAACATTGTGTTTGTCATTCTAACAACACATTTATTCAACCAACAGACGAAATATACTACTGATTGTACATTGAAAACAGCAGCAACAACAACCAGGGCTGGGGGTGCAACAGAAGCAGTAAGCAGGCCAGAAGAGTGAAGACGTAGCTCTCTCTTCCAAACCAAACATCAGCCATCATTACAAAAGGGCTACCAAAAAAGAACAAGTGTATGCATCAAACTAAATAAAGATCCTACTACACCAACTGTACGCATCTAACTAACTGGCTCAGTTAGATGTTACTATTTATTAAGCTATGGAGATTGGCTGATGGCTTGAACCAGATGGGTGCCTGACGGGGGAAACTCCAGCCAGCAGGTCGATGTCTGATACTTGCGACCCTCTCTCCTACTTTGGCCTGCAGAGCGTGGCGGCACATATCAGGGTATGGTGCATGCAGAGACGCATGGTACGCTGTGTACACACATTTTTGCCTGATGAACGAAACCGCGCTGCCATCATGATCCTTGCCGTCGGTTATCTCCTGGTTAATCGGATAATTCAGTCCGACAAATAGAGAGTGTGTACCAAGGATACTTACCAGCCTCCAGTCAAAAATTCCTGAAGGCCCAGAGAAGCTGGGATCCTGCTCAAAGACCTTGCAGTGACTGTGATTGTATTCCGCGAAACAACACGTTTGGTACATGTGAACGATCATCAATCTTTCATCGTTGTCTGATCGAGTCAGGAACCACCTGCAACTGCCATGCCGCTTTTCTTTGAAAGGTTCTGGGATTAGGAAGGGTTGGGGCACCAGGCGGCCTACAACATCATATCAAGTTGGAGTCAAATAAAAAAGGGCTCTTGATTTAGTCAATTTTAAGAACAACATGTTATGAGCATGAATATTATTTCAGCAAATGTTGACAGTAATATAAGCAAGCCATCATGATATCATAGGAAAGTAACATACTGCTGTAACAGCCGTTTGTAGCGATGACTGGAGTAGGCCAGCAATACGTCCAGCCATATAAGGAGTCGACATCGTAAATGAAGCCCTTGTGTTCAATGGCATCAGAGAACCATGGAGGGTTTATGATCCTGCGATGGACGTGCAGATTTATCCACTTACCACAGTGACCTGTCAGATAGGCGAGGCCGCGGTTGAAGAACGCAATTAGCCTGAAGTCTTTATAATTCGCAGATCTTGTGGGCACTTGGCAGATTACAACCTTGAGAAAATCAAACTTGGTATCATGTTGGCTACTGTAAGATTCCGATTATTCTAGGCCGCAGTGCCAAAGCAGTGTAGTGTTAATCAAAGGAAGGGGGATCAATCGCCGGGTGTAGACCTCCATGAGCATCCAGCTGCCACGACCGTCGATGAGCACCATCCAAGACATGTTCATGCCGACCCAGTACATACCGTTAATGTAGTTGAGGCTGACGGGGATTGGATCGCAGTCAATGCTGCGTGACACGCCGTTTCTGAAGATCAGGCGGCATCAGCAAGCAACGAGCTAGCTTAAACAGCTCCGGCCTGAGGGCTTTGAGTAAACGGTACAACCCCGACGAGCACACGGCGAGCGGCATGGTACTGAGATTGTCCACACGCGAAACAATGAGCTTGATTACCTCTGTGGGGAGGAAATTCCAGCCACTCTTTCAGCGGACGCTGCTCGGTTCTGCCATTGTTAGTGCTTGGGTTTCGGACGAGGGGGGGGGGGGGAGGCGCCTTAGCGGGGATGGAAGATTGGACGAGATTATGTGCGGACAAAGATGGAGAAGCGAATATGTGCTGCGGGAAGTGGACAGGTGATGATGACTACAGCACGCCGCTTGACTTACAAGACACATACCAGCAGCGTAGGTTCATGTCGATGCCAGACAACTTGCTTGAGTGATCACAATACTGGTACTCCCTACAGTGCTATGCCCTAACTTGCTTGAGTAGAGTAGTAGAGTAGGACTCTGCTCTACTATAGTGCTATGCCCTAACTTCAATGCCCGAGCGTGGAACGACTACGAACCGTGCTCAAAGACCATGTCTATGTGGTGTTTGGACATGGGCGACAACCTCAACGCCAACGGTGCTGCTCCCGTTGCATCGTATGTGTTTCTGTCCTTCCTATTCGAAATCATGGTAGAATTCATGATTTATTTTGTGCTTATTCGGATTAAATCTCGTAGTAACTTGCTCATATATTCAACTTGCGCAACGTCCCCTCCAGGCAATCCCGTTTCATGGACGGCCTGGTCGATGCCTCCAAGGAGCCCTTCATCCACTGTTATGAGTGCCCAATGCCGTTTTGTGGCTCGCCGGCGGACATGGTGCATCACCTCATGGATGCGTGCAGCGGTCACTGCTGGCCCTTGGCGGAGAACATCAAGTACGAGACTGTCACACCCTAGCTAGTTCAAGCTTTAGAGTGTGCATCATGTTTAAATTTCCTTAAATTTGAAATGGGGAAGACAGAAACCCCAACACCCCCTGGAAACAACTAGGGTTTACTAAAATTATTTTCAATGAACCCAAGATGCCCTTCACAAAATGTTCATCATTTCTGGATTGGGCTAAAACCCCTGGCAAAAATGGTGCACTCTTTTCTAGGACATTCTGGATTCTCTGAATTAAATCATAAGTATTTGAATTTGGGCATTTAAATGCTCAAATAATTCTGGAAATAAGTTTGGGCTGTTGGGAATAATCTAAACAGAGCCCCTGATTATCAGGATTTTTAAAGATGTCTAGTTATTTTTAATAAAGCCCAACAGTTGCAGAAAAATAGAAAAAGGAAAACAAATTAGAAAAAGAGAGAGAGAGAGAGAGAGAGAGAGAGAGAGAGAGAGAGAGAGAGAGAGAGAGAGAAACTTACCTGGCGTGACCCAGCTAGCTCACCCGCCGGCCCACCTGGCGGCCCAGCACTGTGGTGGCCCGCGCCAGCCAGCTACTTCTTCCCCGCCAGACAGGCAGGGAGGTGATGCCGGCATGCCCGAGCTCGCCACGGCGTCACCTGCTTGCCGCCCGCGCCCCTGGACGCCTGGACGGCACGTCGCACCCCGCAGCCCCTGGACACGCCATTCCCCCTGTCTCTCTCCCTTCACCGTTCCCCACCATGGCCGATACTCCTGTCGCCGCACCATCTTCTTAGCTGTGCCCTCCGTCGTCCCCGCGCCGCGCCATCGTGTCCATGAGCTCCGCCGTCGTTGACTACATCGAGTAGGCCGAGCCCGAGCGCTTGCTCACCCCGGAGACGCTGCACCGAGCTCGTCGTCAACACCGGCCACCGGAGATCCCCATCGCCGCCCCCGCTGCATCAGCTCATACCCGACCTCTCCGACTGCCTCGACGAAACCCCCGTGAGCTCAGCAACCTCCCCACCCTCTCCGTTCTCTCTCTCGAGCCCCATAACGAGTGCATGTAGATCACCCGCACGCACCGCCGCGGAGCTCGTCGCCGACGAGGCTCCGGCCACCCAATGGCCACGCCACCCTGTCCACTAGTCCTACCGCACCTCCAGGAGCTCAATGCACCAATCCACGTGCCTCCCCGTGCCCCCTAGTGACTAGTTCATCTTCACCCGAGCTCCGGTCGCCGCCAAACTTGTCGTCGGCGACGTTTCTGGCCACCCCAGCTCCACCCACCGCCACCACTCGACGCGGCTTCCTCCCTGTATCACGTAGATAGTCTCCGCCGCGCTTTTGGTCGACGGAGTGCAAATCCCGCATTGCTCCACCGCGTCTGGCCTCGCCGTCGGCTAGACACCGGCGAGTTGACCCTGTTTGACCCCCGTGTGGGCCCAGGTTGACTCCCCTCCTAAGTCTATGACAGGTTAAAACTAATCCAGCAACACCGCCCGAATGTGCCGACAAATCCCGATAGGAGCTGCACATATCTCTTTCTCAGGGCACACTCAGATTGTCCAAACTTCCGGTAGGCCAGCCCACAGTTGCCCTTGGTAGCCACTAGCGGCTGACGAGTTGGACCAACACTCAGAGGAGCACTGGCCTGGGGGGGGGGGAGGGGGGGTTTAAATAAGATGACCCTCGGGCTCCGGAAACCCAAGGGAAAAAGAGGCTAGGTGGAAAATGGTAAAACCAAGGTTGGGCATTGCTGGAAAAGCTTTAATCAGGACGAACTATCAAGGGGTTCCCATTATAACCCAACCGCGTAAGGAACGCAAAATCCGGGAACATAACACCGATATGACGGAAAACTAGGGCGGCAAGAGTGGAACAAAACACTAGGCGAGAGGCCGAGCCTTCCATCCTTTACCAAGTATATAGATGCATTAAGATAACATGGCAATATAATGATATCCCAACAAGTAAATAATGTTCCAACAAGGAACGGTCTCCAATCTTCACCTGCAACTCGCAACGCTATAAGAGGGGCTGAGCAAAGCGGTAACATAGCCAATCAACGGTTTGCTACGACATGGTGGGTTAGAGGTTTGACATGGCAATTTGGGAGGCTTGAAAGCAAGTGGTAGGCATCATAGCATAGGCATAGCAAAAGAGCGAGCATCTAGCATAACAAAGATAGTAGTGATTTCGAGGGTATGATCATCTTGCCTGCAAAGCTGTCAGAGTTGACTGGATCCTCGAAAGCAAACTCAACGGGATCCTTGTTAGAGAGCTCGTCTCCCGGCTCTACCCAAACAAGACAAACAAGCAACAAGGACACAATCAACCACATGCAAGGATCAAACAATATGATGCAAACATGGTATGCTATCACTGGTAGAAAAAGGGCCTACAGTCCCGGTTCGTAAGGGCCTTTAGTCCCGGTTCCTGAACCGGGACTAAAGTGTTGGTACTAATACCTCCCCCCTTTAGTCCCGGTTCAATCCTGAACCGGGACTAAAGGGCGCGGCCACGTGGAGCTCCACCTTTAGTCCCGGTTGGTAACACCAACCGGGACTAAAGGAAATTTTATGATTTTTTTTTGAATTTTTTTTTTTGAAATTTTTTTATTTTCAAATTTCTAAATTATTTTAACCTCTAGTCTGTAATCACCACCCCTCATCACTTCTCAATTTATCCTTTAATCACCCCTCATCATTCCAAATCATCTAACTTCCCGACCGGTCACCCATCCCTCTCACTACTCTAGCCCAAGCACGCTTAACTTCCGGGTTCTATTCTCACACGCTCCAAGTCTGCACTTGTTGTTTTCCTGACAATAGTAAGATGTCAATCCTATTAACCTTTAGGAATTTTGCTTGAGCATGAAGTGACACATTTCACTGTTTGAGTTTGAAACTATTGTTTTAAAAAACAATAATTATTTAGTAACACTAATATTTCTTGAATAATTAGTTTGACCATTGTTTGACCACAGTTTGACCACAGTTTGACCAGATTTGACCAAAATTGAAAAAATTAAAATAATTATTTAGTAACACTAATATTCTAGAATAATTAGTTTGACCATTGTTTGACCATAGTTTGCCCACTGTTTGAATATTTTTCAATTTTTTCCACTCTAAATCTTAAAAGCCCCGTAACTTTTTTTCTATTAGGTTTTTGAGGATTTTGAAAATGTTTAACGGGGTTCCCCCGATTAAATTTGGATGTAACTTTTCGAGTAGATGATTTTTCATATAAAAAACTTTTTCATCCGAGTTAGTATGCAAAAGTTATGCCCATTTTTACAAATTTCAGAGAGATTTTGCAAATAAAGTCAAAATTCACATTTGCAAATTTTCCCAACAACTAGACCACATATCACATGAGAAACTTATTTTCTTTTATTTTTTTGACATTTCCATTATTTTCTTTTATTTTTTATAAAACTGAAAAGGCGATCCACGGGGGGGGGGGGGGGGGTAGAGTTTGAAAATGGGACCTTTAGTACCGGTTCGTGGCACGAACCGGGACTAAAGGTCTCAACCCCATTAGTTCCGGTTCGTGCCTCAAACCGGGACTAAAGGTTTAATCTTTAGTCCCGGTTTGAGGCACGAACCGGAACTAAAGGTCATCGCACGCTTTAGTCCCGGTTCGTGGCTTAAACCGGGACTAAAGGGCCCTAGTGAACCGGGACTAATGCCTTAGCCGCACGAACCGGGACCAATGCTCACATTAGTCCCGGTTCTAGACTGAACCGGGACTAATGGGCTGAGCCGGCCTGGACCATAGCCCTGTTTTCTACTAGTGTATGCGGGATGCAATATGCGATGCATATGCAAGATTTGACAAGGCATGCATGAACCTGGCCTCAACTTGTAAATCCAAGTGCTCCACTGGAAAGATGAGATGAAATCGCTTGAAAACGATATAAAGAACGCCGGAATTGGAGTTACGGTTTGCAAATGGCAAGCGATTCAAATATGACACTGGTCTGCGATTTACAGCAAGTAGCCATCTAAATGCAATGAGACGAACATGCTACAGCACTCAAACATGACAACAAAATACATGGCAGGGTTCCACTCAAGATGCTTACCAAAAGTCTAGCACCGAGATACGACCAATTCATCCAATAACAGGTTCAAACAAGCATGGCAAAAATGCATATGGTAAACAGATTTCAGACTTAATGAAATTAACACTTGTCTAGAATTTCAGATCAGATAGCACTCTTTGGAGCAACAAAACTACATGCTACAGGACCTGAACATGGCAAATTAAAACATGGAATGGAGCTACTCAAAAAGCTTAACAAAAGTCCTTTAGTGACCTTGAGCCAAAAGGGATCAGAAAACACATTTGCAAGCATGTGAACATGGCAAAACATAATCAGTTCTCAGACTTAGTGAAAACTGGAGCATGCTGAAAAAAGATCTCAAGTAGGCATGTTTACGAGCTCGATGCACTCACTACGGAGCATGTCATGATAATCTACCCATCAAGAATACACAAAATGCAAGCTAGACATGGCAAAAACAATAACATAGCATGCACGGATCAACTACCACATCCTCGGCAAAATTGCTAACAAGTAGACAATCTGCCCAGATTCATGAAGTAGCAAAAGTAGAGCTTGATTGACTCAAGCTAGGGTGCTCCATAAATGCAAAAAAGACATGGATGGATAGAGCACTACAAGATTAATAAAACATCCTTACTGATCATCCGCAAAAGAGGCACGGATCACTAGGAAACGACATGAACATATGGCAACTTGGGATAAACAGATCAAGGACTTGGCAACTAAGTCCCTGAAATCAGGATTACCAAGTGCCTCACTTTGCAAGCTTGTGCTAGTCACCACACACATCACAAAAATACATGGGTTGCACCTCTGGAAAGATAGAAAAACCCTTAACAAAACATATGTAGAGCTCATGGGCATATCATGCACACAATAATCATGTCAAAAAATGACAAATATCTAAATGGAACAGCAGATCTGACAATTATCTCAAGTAGCACTCTTCTAACAGCATTTCTGGCATCAAGATGAACTCAAATGAAAATGGTGCAATGAGATGAAATGATGTACTCTCTGAGACGAACATTTTGATATGATATATGCACAAATCGGAGTTACGGATGCGGAGTTACGACATGATGAACAAGGGCATATGGATCTGGGAATTTCGGGGACTTAGTGAAATTATACCTCCGCGAAAATCAACGCGGGACGGAGGGATCCAGGAGGGGGCGGTGCAGATGTGAGACGGGATGTGTTTGGATGAGATCCCGGTGGATCTCGTCCCGATCCACCGGAGAGGACGACGACGGCCGGAGGGAGGACCTGGTCGCCGGAGTGCGGCGCCGGTCGCCGGAGACGGGCGCGCCGGCGAAGGATGGCGCAGGGCCCGCGCGGGTCGGCGAGCAAGGCGGGTCGACGGCGAGTCGTGCTGGAGGCAGCGCGGGATCTGCGCCGGCGATGGTGGCAGGCGCGTGCCGGCGAAGGACACCGGTGGCGGCGTAGGGCGGGACCGGCGCAGTTCCGGCGAGGAGGTCTGGCGCGCGAGTGCGGCGCGGCCAGGGCGCGCGTGTGCGGCGGCGGGTGGCTCCGGGCCCGGGCGGGCCTGCCACGGGCCCCACGGGCCGCGGCGGGAGGAGAGAGAGTCGCGGGACGACGGGAGGTGAGGTGGCGCGCTCCGGTTGGTTGGCGGCGGCGGGATGACTTGGCGCGCTGTGATTCGCTGGAGCGACGTGGAGGCTGGACATGTCCGGCGCGGTCGGACATGTCCGGCAGCGCGAGGAGGAAGACGCTAGGGTTCATCCGCGAATTTTCGGGGGGAGGTGCAAATATATAGGTAGAGGGAGCTAGGAGAGTCCGAATGAGGTGCGGTTTGCGGCCACGCGATCGTGATCGAACGACCGAGAGGATGGAAGGGGTTTTGGTGGGTTTTGGGCCAACTTGGAGGGGTGTTGGGCTGCAACACACACGAGGCCTTTTTGGTCCCTCGGTTAACCGTTGGAGCATCAAACGAAGTCCAAATGATACGAAACTTGACAGGAGGTCTACCGGTAGTAAACCAAGGCCGCTTGGCAAGTCTCGGTCCAATCCAGAAATGTTTAACACCCGCACACGAAAGAAAGGTAGAAATGACCACCGGAGGAGATAGGAGCGCCGGAATGCAAAACGGACAACGGGGAAAATGCTCGGATGCATGAGATGAACATGTATGCAAAAGAATTTCACATGATGACATTATATGCAATGCATGACACGCAAGCAAAGACAAGGCAACAACAGCGAATAAGCGGAGGACACCTGGCACATCGGTCACGGGGTGTTACAACACTCCACCACTACGAGAGGATCTCATCCCGAGATCTAGAATGGCACCGGACGGAAAACGGAAGAGAAAGAGAAGAGGTAAAACTAAGTTGCTCCTTTGACAAACGAGTGAAACCAAAGAACCTTGAAAAGTTGAACAAATTGAAAGAAAGAGTACAACAGAGATGAACGAAGTTGAAAACACTCCGTTAGGAAGGAGGAACAAGGAACATTACTAGAACCTTGTAGGTTGAAGACATAAGAAAAGTGCCACCAAGGACAAGAAGTACATGCAAGCACTCCGGATAAAATGAGATGTAGAAGGAATGATAAAGATCAATTACAACAACACTCCGGTTGGAAATGGAAGGGATTTAACATGATCTTGACAAAACAAGAAGATGGGTTGAAGAGAACAATGACACAATGCCTCCGGAACGAAAGAATAGAAGTTGTATCGACGGAACAAAAGAACGGAGAAGAAAACAACATCTTCTACCTGCCAAGCATCTTAAAGAGAAGGGTCACACGGAGTTGTTGGAACAATCCACAACGAAAAGATAGGCTTGAAGTGGGCTTATGGAAAACATCTCAAAACCAAGAGGTGAACATCTGCCACTAACGGAAACGATATATTGGATTGATATGAACAAGAAGACGAGAACTTATTTCACCGGGGGGATAGATGAAGAAGTTGGGTCATATATAAGCACCATAAATAGCAAGAATCCTTAGGGAAGGCTTTGGTGAAATATAACCTAAGATAACTCCAATGATGAGATTGATGGATTTAAAATACCTCATTCTTAATAACATATGAATCATGAAACATGAACTCAAATTATCAAGAATGACATAATACCACCTCCAAAGATACGGTAGAAAGAAATTGCACTCCGGATTGCAAGATGAAGAAAAACTTGAGCTCTTCTGAAAAGAATCTTGATGAGCACTTCGAGAAAGATTTAAATCCTTGATGACCAGTCATGTACATCCTCGTTGAAGAATTCCGGTAAGAAAAGAATGAACAGCCAAAATGAAGAATAAAAGAATAAGGTTGAAGCCTTGCAATGATTTAGATGGATCTCCGTGATAATTAGAGCTTGGAAATCCGGGAAAGAAAAATGAGTACTTGAAACCAAGAATTTAATCATCGTGACCAAACTCCGAAAGAAAATATTAACATCTGGATGAAACAAGAATAAGAATTACATTATGCTTATCCTTCACCAATTTAATTGATGAAATACAATGGATTTGGCACACTACTTATTCTCATGGACAGGACTAAGAGAGATATAGTGCCAACTTGGGAAGGTCTTCTTTGAACCACCGGTAGGATTGACAACGAATAAATTGATAAGGAAGAGAAACCTGGAAGAACCACCGTAAGAAATGAAAATGAACGAAGATACTTGAGAGAATTTAGATACAACTGAAACGAAGAGATCACGAACTTAATAGAGAATATTTGAATGATGCACCGGTAATATCTGAGATGATGGACTCCGGATGATCAAACTGAAAAGACTCCTGAATTTGCACCGGATGGATAAAAAAAGAATTCTCACAATCAAACAATTATGAGAGGATGGCCTTGAATTAGAACCACGAATCTTGAGAGAACAGATATGATTTGGAGGGAAAATCTTCTTCTGCCTTCAAAATCTGAGAATTACGACGGGAAACACCACCAAGGGCTGTTGAGATACTCCAGAATAACGACAGGAAAAGTTGAGCCAATGATGAAAAAAATTGTGAAAGATCTAGGAGAAGACATTTGACTGATGATAAATCATTCTTACGTAAAACTTTGAAAAGAAAATATGAGGATAGGTCCGGGAAGATTGGAAGAGTCAGGTAAGATCCTGGGAAAAGACCTGTGGGTTAGGGCCCACTCAAAATAAACACCGTTGGAATGATTACTTGAAAGATATTGCACCGGTTGAATTAAATGACTTGAAAGAGATAACAACCTCGAAATAGATTGAACTGATCTTGAATGAAAAAACGAGCCTTCTGAGATATCTTGAGCACTCCGGGACAATAGATTAGCGAGAGGTGAACGATTAAGAATTGCACCGGCATGAGAAAACATTGAAATACGGAAAAGAATATGATCAACACCGAAAGCTTGAATTGGTTCCACCGGAGAAGAAAAGAATGAATAATGGTGAGCTAGAAACTTCGTTAAAATCTTCATGAGCATCACCGGGTAAGAACATGAAGGAAGAAGAATGGGGAGACTTCCATAATAAAATGGATACTTGATAAAGAAACCCGAGTCCTTGAAGAAAAAGGGTGGGTGGGTGGGAAAACAAAAGCAACTTGGGATGGAAGAAAACGACACCGTTGAGAAAGCTGAGATTGGATCTTGCGGATGTTGAAATGTTCGGATCCACTTGAAGAGAAACACACTGGTGAAAAGGATTGACATGACAGACTCGATAATCGAGAAGGATTAGTATTCACATCGGAGTATGAGAACACCATTTGGGGAAGGTATGGAATCAACACTTGTCATTGAAGCAACTCGAATACCACAACTCAAAACAAAACAAAGGATTGGCTTGCAGAATAAGCCGGAACAAACATATGATAGAGATTTCGTCCGAAGTTTTCGTGGTGGGGCCTACACGGGCTCGATTGTACAGCACCATCATGTACAAGGCAGTGCACATGACATATGAAGCGTCCCCGAGTCGGCATAGCCAAGGACTCTTTAAGACACAACGAGACCACTCTAAAACCAACCGTGAATAGGCGGACCACTAGACGTCGAACCCCAATTTCATATCATACATTTGTTGGAAAGATATCCTAAGAGCTACTTGAATTCCCAATTATAAACTCCCGAAATTTTCCGGTTATGCAATCAGGTGTTGGGGATACAGGGGAAGCATAATATCACACCCAAATCTAGCAAATCCTACATCCAGCTGTATCCATCCTTCAACACATAACCAAGAAACCTTCGGAAATCGTCTACCTCAACCTTCGAAAAGCATCCATTATACGAGTTATGGCAATACTCCCGAACTCCCGCTCCAGTACTGGGTGGCATCGAGGTTATCTCACCAACAACTGCATAAAAGAGATGTTCGATGTCGGCGAAACTAATCTCAGGTATTCCAGAACTGCAACGATAAAATTGTGACGACAACACCTTGGAGCTCAACTCCCCGGGACACTGCCACAAAACCCCTGACAGGAGGCACCAAGACAATGTTCTCGTCACAAAACCATCAGAACGATTCCAAGATACCCGCGTGATCCTAAATTTTTTTATTGAAATTTGAGAAGAGAAGAGTCAAAACTCTACGTCAGGATGCCTTACCAGAGCGATGAGGAGACTGGGAAGTAAAAGGAATTCCTAAACTCTCTGATATATAGTTCCTAAATGACTCAGAACATTTTTCTAGACACAACTCGGCTGCTAAAAATGATCAATCAGTGGGGGCTCCTAAGGTCGGGGAAGGCTCAAATTACAAACTTGTAACGCCCTCGATGCGGCTATATCTCCCACGTGTCGAAGCATGACTTAGAGGCATAACCGCATTGAAAGCAATGTCGCAAGTGAGGTAATCTTCACACAACCCAAGTAAAACGTAAGGGAAAGAGATACATAGTTGGCTTACAATCGCCACTTCACACAATACATAAATAAAGCATTACATCAACCAGATACAAACACGGTCTGGCTACGGAACCAAAATAAAAGAAGAACCCCAAATGCGACAAGGTCCCCGATCGACCCCAACTGGGCTCCACTACTGGTCAACTAGAACGAAACAACACAAAGGACAAGATCTTCATCGAGCTCCTCCTGAGCTGGGTTGCGTCATCTGCACGGACTCATTGGCACCTGCAAGCTGGTTTTGGAAGTATCTGTGAGCCACGGGGACTCAGCAATCTCGCACCCTCGCGATCAAGACTATTTAAGCTTATGGGTAAGGTAAAGGTATGAGGTGGAGCTGCAGCAAGCGACTAGCATATATGGTGGCTAATATACGCAAATGAGAGTGAGAAGAGAAGGCAAAGCACGTTTGAGAAAGTATGATCAAGAAGTGATCCTAAACAATCTACGTCAAACATAACTCCAACACCGTGTTCACTTCCCGGACTCCGCCGGAAAGAGACCATCACGGTAACACACGTTGTTGATTCATTTTAATTAAGGTCAACTTTAGGTTTTCTACAACCGGATGTTAACAAATTCCCATCTGCCCATAACCACGAGCATGGCTTTCGAAAGTTCAAATCCCTACAGGGGAGTCCCAACATAGCCCATGACAAGCTCTCACGGTTAACGAAGGAATATACCTCCTCCCGAGACGTTCCGATCAGACTCGGTACCTCGGTTCTTCAAGACACTTCGACATGTTAAAACTAATCCAGCAACACCGCTCGAATGTGCTGACAAATCCCGATAGGAGCTGCACATATCTCTTTCTCAGGGCACACTCAGATTGTCCAAACTTCCAGTAGGCCAGCCCAGAGTTGCCCCTGGTAGCCACCGGCGGCTGACGAGTTGGACCAACACTCAGAGGAGCACTTGCCCGGGTGGGTTTAAATAAGATGACCCTCGGGCTCCGGAAACCCAAGGGAAAAAGAGGCTAGGTGGCAAATGGTAAAACCAAGGTTGGGCATTGCTGGAAAAGCTTTAATCAAGACGAACTATCAAGGGGTTCCCATTATAACCCAACCGCGTAAGGAACGCAAAATCCGGGAACATAACACCGATATGACGGAAAACTAGGGCGGCAAGAGTGGAACAAAACACTAGGCGAGAGGACGAGCCTTCCACCCTTTACCAAGTATATAGATGCATTAATATAACATGGCAATATAATGATATCCCAACAAGTAAATAATGTTCCAACAAGGAACGGTCTCCAATCTTCACCTACAACTAGCAACGCTATAAGAGGGGCTGAGCAAAGCGGTAACATAGCCAATCAACGGTTGGCTAGGAAATGGTGGGTTAGAGGTTTGACATGGCAATTTGGGAGGCTTTAAAGCAAGTGGTAGGCATCGTAGCATAGGCATAGAAAAAGAGCGAGCATCTAGCATAACAAAGATAGTAGTGATTTCGAGGGTATGATCATCTTGCATGCAAAGCTGTCAGAGTTGATTGGATCCTCGAAAGCAATCTCAACGGGCTCCTCGTTAGAGAACTCGTCTCCCGGCTCTACCCAAACAAGACAAACAAGCAACAAGGACACAATCAACCACATGCAAGGATCAAACAATATGATGCAAACATGGTATGCTATGCGGGATGCAATATGCGATGCATATGCAAGATTTGACAAGGGATGCATGAACCTGGCCTCAACATGGAAATCCAAGTGTGCCACTGGAAAGATGAGATGAAATCGCTTGAAAACGATATAAAGAACGCCAGAATCGGAGTTACGGTTTGGAAATGGCAAGCGATTCAAATATGACACCGGTCTGCGATTTACAGCAAGTAGCCATCTAAATGCAATGAGATGAACATGCTACAACACCCAAACATGATAGAAAAATACATGGCAGGGATCCGCTCAAGATGCTTAACAAAAGTCTAGCACCGAGATACGGCCAATTCATCCATTAACAGGTTCAAACAAGCATGGAAAAAATGCATATGGCAAACAGATTTCACACTTAGTGAAATTAACACTTGTCTAGAATTTCAGATCACATACACTACTGGAATCAGCTACTTTGCCATCTGCCAGCTCTTTGCCGCCTGCTAGCAGACGGCAAAGAAGCTCTTTGCCATCAGCTACCGAAAAGCAGACGGCAAAGAAACCGCTGACGGCAAAGAAGGCCTTTGCCATCTGCCGGCTCTTTGCCGTCCGCTAGCAGACGGCAAAGAATCTTTGCCGTCAGCTAGCTGATGGCAAAGAGAGAGGTCGCCACCACCCCCCCCCCCCCCCCGTTTAGAAAAAACTTAATGCCCCACCTCTTTGCCGTCTGCTAGTAGACGGCAAAGAGAAAAAAAGGGCGGACGGCAAATGGTCGTTAAGAAGACGGCAAAGAAACACTCACGCGGATCAATCACCTGGATCGATGAGTTGGCAAGATCTGAGATGCACGCTGATCACTCCGTCGGACGCATACCCAACCCACCCATGATGCACGCACCCCCAGGGAAACACCCACGCGCCCCACATCTCACCCCACCCCACAGTCTGCCTTATCCACGTCTCACCCCACCCCACCACGTCTCTCTCTCATCTCTCTCCCTGCTCTCGATCCACTTCCCCCGCAAGCGCTCGCCACCACCTCGCCGGTAGTCCCCGGCCTCGCCGGCAGTCCCCGGCTTCGCTGGCCGCCATCGCGCCCACCGGCCATGGCCCAGCCCCGGCCTCGCTGGCCGCCATCCCGCCCGCCGGCCATGGCCCGGCCCCGGCCTCGCTGGCCGCCATCGCGCCCGCCGGCCATGGCCCGGCCCCGGCCTCCCTGGCCGCCATCGCGCCTGCCGGCCATGGCCCGGCCCCGTCGCCTCCGGCTGATTCCTCTGCACCCCGTCGCCTCTCGCCCCCGTCGACCTCCTCGCCCCTTCGCCTTTCGCCCGGGTGACCTCCGTGCCCCGTCGCCTGTCGCCACCGGCGGCCTCCATGCCCCGTCGCCTATTGCCCCTACAGGCCTCGCCCCCGTCCCCCCTAGGTCTCTGTCGGCCCCGGCGCCGTCACCCTCCCTCGACGCCGCACCATATTCTGCCTCAAGGAGTAGCGGCAGGTCCTCGGGCGTCCATGGTGGCGGTTGATACTGTGGTTTTTGTGCCGATTTTGTGTAGATGGATAATGTGGTGTTCATGTAAATAGAGTAATTTTGTGTAGATGGAGCAGATGCAAATCTATTCTGTGTAAATAGACTAATTTGGTATTGTGAAATTTGTTCATTCATCGTCGATTGTTGGAACAAAGCATAGATGGATACTGTGGTGCACTTGGGCTGCTGGTTCACTATATTTTAATAAACAAAATCCTTTTATGTCTCTGATTTTAATAAACGTGTAGATTGACATTTTTGCCGTCTGTTATTAGTTGGCAGACGGCAAAACATTAGTTTGGCGGACGGCAAAACCTCCGTTAGCACCTAACGTGGCTAACACCCACTATTTGCCATCCATTTTCTTTGCCGTCCGCCACTGACGGCAAAGAGGCCTTTGCCGTCCGCTGCAAAAAGCAGACGGCAAAGAAGGTGTTTGCCGACCCTGTCTTTGCCGTCCCTATTTGCCGTCCGGTGCTGACGGCAAAGCTCTTTGCCGTCCGCCGTCCGTGCCTTTGCCGTCCGCCGTGGCAGACGGCAAAATACTGGATTCCTGTAGTG
Organism: Triticum monococcum; assembly: GCA_034509565.1. Taxonomy (NCBI): domain Eukaryota; kingdom Viridiplantae; phylum Streptophyta; class Magnoliopsida; order Poales; family Poaceae; genus Triticum; species Triticum monococcum. The sequence continues at coordinate 50,416,840 of CM067844.1, forward strand.
ATAGCACTCTTTGGAGCAACAAAACTACATGCTACAGGACCTGAACATGGCAAAGTAAAACATGGCATGGAGATACTCAAAAAGCTTAACAAATGTCCCTTAGTGACCTTGAGCCAAAAGGGATCAGAAAACACATTTGCAAGCATGTGAACATGGCAAAACATAATCAGTTCTCAGAATTAGTGAAAACTGGAGCATGCTGAAAACAGATTTCAAGTAGGCATGTTTACAAGCTAGATGCACTCACTACGGAGCATGTCATGATAATCTAAGCATACACCCATCAAGAATACACAAAATGCAAGCTAGACATGGCAAGAACAATAACATAGCATGCACGGATCAACTACCACATCCTCGGCAAAATTGCTAACAAGTAGACAATCTGCCCAGATTCACGAAGTAGCAAAAGTAGAGCTCGATTGACTCAAGCTAGGGTGCTCCATAATTGCAAAAAAAGACATGGATGGATAGAGCACTACAAGATTAATAAAACATCCTTACTGATCATCCGCAAAAGAGGCACGGATCACTAGGAAATGACAAGAACATATGGCAACTTGGGATAAACAGATCAAGGACTTAGTGGAATTGCTAAGTCCCTTAAATCAGGATTACCAAGTTCCTCACTTTGCAAGCTTGTGCTAGTCACCACACACATCACAAAAATACATGGGTTGCACCTCTGGAAAGATGGCAAAACCCTTAACGAAACATATGTAGAGCTCATGGGCATATCATGCACACAATAATCATGGCAAAAATGACAAATATCTAAATGGAGCAGCAGATCTGACAATTATCTCAAGTAGCACTCTTCTAACAGCATTTCTTGCATCAAGATGAACTCAAATGAAAATGATGCAATGAGATGAAATAATGTACTCTCTGAGACGAACATTTTGATATGATATATGCACAAATCGGAGTTACGGATGCGGACTTACGACATGATGAACAAGGGCATATGGATCTGGGAATTTCGGGGACTTAGTGAAATTATGCCTCCGCGAAAATCAACGCGGGACGAAGGGATCCGGGAGGGGGCGGTGCAGATGTGAGACGGGATGTGTTTGGATGAGATCCTGGTGGATCTCGTCCCGATCCACCGGAGAGGACGACGACGGCCGGAGGGAGGACGCGGTCGCCAGAGACGGGCGCGCAGGGCCGGCGCGGGTCGGCGAGCAAGGCGGGTCGGCGGCGAGTCGTGCCGGAGGCAGCGCGGGATCTGCGCCGGCGATGGTGGCAGGCGCGCGCTGGCGAAGGACACCGGTGGCGGCGAAGGGCAGGACCGGCGCGGTTCCGGCGAAGAGGTCCGGCGCGGCCGGGCGCGCGAGTGCGGCACGGCCAGGGCGCGCGAGTGCGGTGCGGACAGGGCGCGCGAGTGCGGCGGCGGGTGGCTCCGGGCCCGAGCGGGCCTGCCTCGGGCCCCACGGGCCGCGGCGGGAGGAGAGAGAGTCGCGGGACAACGGGAGGTGAGGTGGCGCGCTCCGGTTGGTTGGCGGCGGCGGCGGGATGACTTGGCGCGCTGTGATTCGCCGGAGCGACGTGGAAGCTGGACATGTCCGGCGCGGTTGGACATGTCCGGCGGCACGAGGAGGAAGACGCTAGGGTTCATCCGCGAATTTTCGGGGGAGGTGCAAATATATAGGTAGAGGGAGCTAGGAGAGTTCGAATGAGGTGCGGTTTGTGGCCACGCGATCATGATCGAATGACCGAGAGGATGGAAGGGGTTTTGGACCAACTTGGAGGGGTGTTGGGCTGCAACACACACGAGGCCTTTTTGGTCCCTCGGCTAACCGTTGGAGCATCAAACGAAGTCCAAATGGTACGAAACTTGACAGGCGGTCTACGGTAGTAAACCAAGGCCGCTTGGCAAGTCTCGGTCCAATCCGGAATGCAAAACGGACAACGGGGAAAATGCTCGGATGCATGAGACGAACATGTATGCAAAAGAAATGCACACGATGACATGATATGCAATGCATGACACGCAAGCAAAGACAAGGCAAGAACAACGAATAAGCGGAGGACACCTGGCACATCGGTCACGGGGCGTTACAGGGCAGTACCCTATACTACCACTTCAACAGGCAAGCAACCCATTGATCATTCCGATACAACCCATGTTCTCGCTTCTGCTCTTGTTTACTGCATTAAGACAACGCGATTCAAACTGCTGTGTGCTACGGTAGTTGAACCTTATCCTCTGCATGACCTATCATGGCCACAGTAACTAGATGAAACCCACTAGCATGTGTAGGAGTTGATTTAGCCATGTATGTGATTCTTACCTTGCTATGCCTGCTATGCTTAGAGTTGTGTCAGGTCTGGTTCATCTGGGTGATGGGCTAGAGTGAAATGATTATGTCGGTAATGTGAGGGATGTGTGGAACATGTTTTGGTAAAGGTATCGATGAGAGGCCATGTAGGAGTACATGGTGGGTTGTTTCATTGAGGCCGTCCCTAATAACTGAGATCTGTATGTGTGATTTTAAGATTCAGCTACTACCATGCATTGGGATCCTTAATTGACCCTCTCGGCTTCTTAAATACCCTAGTACTCTGTCCAGGAGTTGCAAATAGTTTCTGGTGTTTGTAGGTTATGTGTTGGTGGCCGTGCGTAGCGCTGACCCTAGGGGTGGGCTATGTTGCGGTAGATACACCGTGGACGGGTATGCCGGGCGCCCGTTTGGCGTCTCGGGACCCTGTTCACATCGTTCGGGGCCGTATGTGGAAACCTCGGCCGGACTCCCTGCGGATGGAACCTGGATAGGCGATAAACCTGGACTAGAGACTTAAGTGTTTAGGTAGGCCGTGGCCGACACCCTCGCTGGGCTTCCGCTTGAAGGTTGCCGAGTACATGTCGTGTAAACGGCGGTAAGTGGTGAAAGCGTGTATGAACAAGTATACCCCTGCAGGGTTAACATCATCTATTCGAATAGCCGCGTCCGCGGTAAAGGACTACTTGGTTGCCTATACAGTTCATAGACAAGTTAACGGTTACTACTAAAAGACTCAAGATAAGTGTGAGTACCGAGGATGGCCCTCTCATAGGATGACGAGAGAGGATCCCCGGTGGAGTATTGTGTTGGTGAGTAGTGGACTCCTGTGCGAAAACTATTTTACTAGTGGAGTTCCGTACGATAGCTTAGCCAAGGGTCAAAGCTGGCTTGCTGCAATAACCCCACCACCTTCTTGAGAATGAGCATGTATAGTAGGTTCTGTTGTAAGACTTGCTGAGTACCTTTGTACTCATGTTTGCTTAATTACTGTTTTCAGACGACAACACCGCCCCCTCCGATGGGTTCTACATAGACCTTGACGTCGACGAGTGAATAGCCACCCAGGTGGTGATCCTGGCCATGGAGGGCCCTATTTAGATAGACAGGCTTCGAGAAGCCTTCTTTCTTTCTAGTGTCTGTACTCAGACTAGTTGCTTCCGCTTGTGCTTGTATGATTGTATGACTTGAGTGTCAGGTCATGTGATCCCTATCTGTATGAACATGTTATGTATGGCTCTCAGGAGCCTTTAAATAAAGTACTTGAGTTGTAGAGTTTTGTTGTGATGCCATGTTGTATGTACTCATATCGGGCATATTGTGTGTATGATTGAAATGCTTGGTATGAGTGGGATCCGACAATCTAGGTGTTTATCCTTGGCAGCCTATCTTATGGGGAAATGTAGTCTAGTGTTCCTCGAGCCATAGTAGTCCGCTACATCCCGGTTCACCGGAGTCCTGCTAGCCCAGCACTATTGTTCAGGACACTTGACTGGCCGGCATGTGTTTCACTTCGTTCCTATGTCTGTTCCTTCGGGGAAATGTCACGCGGTGACATCCGGAGTCCTGCCTAGCCTGCTACAGCCCGGGTTCCCCGGAGTCCTGTTAGCCCAGTGCTACAGCCCGGAATCACTCGCTGATGACCGACATGCTTAATGTGATTCATGTATGCCTGTCTCCATAGGTCAGTGCCACTTTGGGCTCACGACTAACAATGTCAGCCCGGGTTCTCTATCATATGGATGCTAGCGACACTATCATATACGTGTGCCAAAAGGCGCAAACGGTCCCGGGACATGGTAAGGCGACACCCGTGGGATACCGTGCGTGAGGCCGCAAAGTGATATGAGGTGTTACCGGCTAGATCGATGTGGCTTGGAATCGGGGTCCTGACAGCATTGGTATCACGCATCAGCTCATCCCCGACCTCTCCGACTGCCTCGACGAGACCCCCGTGAGCTCAGCAACCTCCCCACCCTCTCCATTCTCTCTCTCGAGCCCCGTAACGACTGCATGTAGATCACCTGCACGCACCGCCATGGAGCTCGTCGCCGACGAGGCTCCGGCCACCGAATGGCCATGCCACCCTGTCCACTAGTCCTACCGCACCTCTAGGAGCTCAACGCACCAATCCACGTGCCTCCCCGTAACCCCTAGCGACTAGTTCATCTTCACCCGAGCTCCGGTCGCTGCCAAACTCGTCGCCGGCGATGTTTCCGGCCACCCCAGCTCCACCCACCGCCACCACTCGACGCGGCTTCCTCCCTGCATCACGTAGATAGTCTCCGCCACCCTTTTCGTCGCCGGAGTGCAAATCCCGCATTGCTCCGCCGTGTCTGGCCTCGCCGGCGGCTAGACGCCGCTGAGTTGACCCTGTTTGACCCCCATGTGGGCCCAGGTTGACTCCCCTCCTGAGTCTATGACAGGTGGGGCCGACCTACTAATTAGTTTAGGATTAGTTTTAACTAAATTTAATTAGTTCAGTCACTGACATGTGGGCCCAGGCCCCACTGACAGTTAATTAGAGTTAATTTAACTCTGTTAATTAGCTGAGTCACTGACAGAGAGGGCCCACCAGTCAGGTTTGACCTGGCCGACCTAGTTTACTGCTTACGTCACACCTATGTCATGTTGACGCATTAATTCAATTACTGGAATTATTCTTTAATAGGAAATTCCAGAAAATAGTCAAAACTTCTAAAAATCATAGAAACATGCTACCCGTTCACCATGCCTGAGTCGCTGGAGGATCACCACCGCCTGCTAGTCTCGGAGGAGTACGACAGCGTCTTCCTCTTGATCGTGGGCACCGGCGAGGCCCGCGCAGGCTGCCGCCCCGTCTCTGTAATGTGCGTCAGGGGCGACGCCGCTGACGGTGACACTGACATGAGGCCGATGTACGGGTTCGTGGTCAGTGTTACTACCCCTCCGGGTCGTGTGGGCGGCGACACCTGCCTCATCGAACGGACTTGGACTCTAGGGAGCTGGGACTATCCCGCCAATGTGGACTTGGAAAACCCATGGCATCCTTTACCCGCCGACGCGGTGCATGGGGACTCCAAGGAGGTTCACCTGGACATACGCATTATCAAGTTAAATGTTGATCATTAGTCTTTGCTCAATGTAATCCGCTGTCTAAGCATGTGGAGACTTCCATGCAGGATCTTGCTCTATTGGACTATCGCGCATGAATAAAAGTGTATCCGTTTATGGTTTAGTCTAGAATCTTCCATGTGTGAATTTTTACTACAGTACTGGTGAAAGACTTACGATGAACCATTTCTTACATCTCCTCTGCCCGCTTGCAAGTCATCCTGATTTAATCCCTCTGTCTAGGTGTATAAGGGCATGGTTAATATTACTTAATAGTATAGCCAACTGTTGACTATAAGAAGTGACATGTCATATGTAGCCGACATGTATAACAATCGATACTCAAGAACTAATTCTTAAAGATCATTTCTTGCAAAGCACAATAAGTGTTATTTCTTCACAAGTTTTGGATGCAGGTTGAACAGTTGAACACTTTTGTTTGCAAAAGATACCTTTTTATCTATTTCACCCAGATGTTTGTGAGCTCTAGAGATGAAATAATATCCGAAGAAACCTATTGATACCCGTTACACATGAGATGACCCCCACATCCTTTGTCAAAATAAACAACTCCCCGATCAATGCATTTCACTCTTCGGTGGAACGCACGGGCACCTTACTACTATAGATTAGTACGACCAAAAATTGAACTAACATTATATATAGTACGATAAATGCTGATGCATGTCACCTAAAATTATATCATTCAAAACTATGTTCAAATACGAATCCAACGATATAGTTTTTATTGACATGCACTAACATTTTGTCTGTTAAACCTTCAGTTAAATTCAATGGGGGACTAATAAACCACAACCGATGTAGTACAAGTGTAGAGGGCAGCGCTACACGAGAGTCTCACCTCGCACCCCGCTTGTGGTGCGGCAGTAAAGCCGTCATATCACAAAACCCAACCGCTCCCAGTAATAAGTGGCCTGGTAAAATAAACGGACAAGCAACCATCACATCCCTCCGTCTTTTTTGCATTTCATCTCTCTGCATTTACTTTCTCCGGTTCATCTCGCACACTCGATCCCTAGCTACTACTCCTAGGGCCAGTTCTTTTGGCGGCATCCCCATCTTTTCCCACAAGACTAGTCACAGTGGAGAGTAACAATAAGGCGCCTCACTCATTTATTTGGGCTTCTAAACTACTACTCCGTCCTGGTTTATTCCTCACCATTGTAATTTGTGCTAAATTTTGACCAAATATTTAACTGGTTTATTCCTCACCATTGTAATCCCTCCGTCTTGGTGTGTAAGTCATCTTACGAAAACCAAATAATCCCAAAACACTTAGGCGCGGTGCATTAACTTCTACCTCGTTTCTTGTTTCTTGACATATCAACCAATAAGAGATAAAGAGTGTTAGCAATACTATTAATTAGCAAATAAACATTAACGTTTCTCGTTTTCTCCTCCTCCTTGGTCACGGTGCACAGCCTAATATGACTTACTCACCTAGACGGATGGAGTAGTGCATGTGACATGCACTAACATTTAATTAGTTAAATTTATGATCAAAATTTCACACAGATTACAATGGGGACCAATAAACCAGGACGGAGGTAGTAGTTATGGGATTACTAATCTAGAAGCCTAAAAGAACTGGCCCCTGGTACTCCTACTAGTAGTAGTACTCAAGTTGGAATTCCAATTGCATGGCACAACTTGTTAGGCAAAAAATTCGATACAGGGTGTAGGAAGCGGTTTGGGAATTTGCATGCCTTTCCAACCAGTGAGATACTCCGTACAAAGTACGACAGAGAAATAACCACAGAGAAGGAAGCTAAAAGTAAACAATCAAACGAGCATTTTTGCATTTGTTTTGCATTGAATCGTTTCACAAGCTTGACTAGTGCTGTTTTTCTACTTCTACAAAAACCGCATCGTAATGTTAAAACGTGCATTTGCACATACTAAGTAATAGTAGTATTCCCTCCGTCTAGGTGTATAAGTCTTCCCTCCTTCTTAGTCACGGTGCACAACCAAAGATGACTTATTGACCTGGACGGAGGGAGTAGCACAGTCTGCAAGCATATATTGAGAGAGACGTGTAGTGCGATAGTATATAGTAAAGTTTGTGCTATATGCACGTACTTGCAAAATGCGTACGAATACACAAGGTTTCTAAACTTTCCCTTTTACATACTTAATTAAGGACCCTAAAAATTCCTGAACGTTCGGGATTTATCATTTACGTCCCAAAACTAATGAGATCGGCTTACGAAACAAAAATTATACTCCTCCTAAAAGCCACAACGCTCGCAGGAGCGCTTGCGGCGCGCCACGAGTGCCCTGGTGCGCGACCGTTTCCCAGCGCGCCGACACAACGCCTCCTCAGCCTCGCAACTCGCGAGGTGCTGATTGGCGGCTTGCCGGCGGGCGAGCACGATCTCACCGGTGTGGTGATCCGGCGTCAACAGGTACTCCTCCTCGCTGGAAGCGTGCACCCGGTCCACGTACCGCCAAGCGTAGATGAGGCGCTTGGGCCCGGCTGCACTCAGGGCGTCGGCACAGGCGTCCTCCGCCACCCTCACGGCCCTCGCACGAGCCTTCTGCCAAAGCTCCAATTGCCTGACTCTCTCGGACTCGACATAGGCCTCCCAGGCAGCTTGTTCCGCGGTGCGCTTCTATTCCTTGACCTTCTTCTCTGCCTCTATTTTGGAGCGCTCTACTAGAGGCAAAGCCTCCCACAAGGCGACATCCATTTCTTTCCAAAGCTCCTCAAGGCTGGGGGCTCGGCGGGCAACGCGGCATTCTCCTCGTAGCGGGGAGCCGACGCGTCCTCCGGCGCGCGTGTTGGCAAGATTGGGAACGCCGACGCGTCCACCTCGACGCGTCGCGGCAAGGAGCGGAACACCAACGCGTCCTCCTTGACTAGTGGCGGCGAGGAACGGACTGGTGACGCGTCCTCCTCGACTAGTGGCGGTGAGGAACGGAACGGTGACGCGTCGCGTAGCGGCGAGGAGCGGAACACCGACGCGTCATCCTCGACTAGTGGCGGCGACGAATGGAATGGCGACGCGTGACCGTCCACGTGGTGTAGCGAGGGGCTCCTAGGGCTTGGGAGGGGCGATGCCACGGTGGTCGATGTGAGAGGGAGGGGGAGGTGATAGCGATGAACGTGAACATGAGGGGGAGGATATAGTGATGTCGTGGGAGGCACAGTATTTATAGTGAGCAATGGCACACCTACGTAAGATATGGACTGAGCTGCACTGACTTAACTGTAGGTCCAGTTGCGTCACTGACATGTGGGCCAAACCCCTGTTGGGCCCATATGTCAGTGACCCAATGCACCTGCAGTTAAGTAATAGCTACGTGGGCATATTTGTTGGAGTAAATTACGGGGGAGCGAAGGGGTGGAAATATTGCTGGTCAAAACGGATTGGACGAGTGTGGGGGGAGGAGAGTTATGCATGCAGATTTTTTCACATGGGCTTCCTGCAGGTATGGGGAACAGTGCATAATAAGTCATCTTGCATGCCGGGCTAGGTACAGTCTCAAGTCATTAAAAACATACACGCCCCACACATGTTCATATTTCAAGGTGCACTAAATTATTGCATGCGATGATTAAGGCTGGCCATAATGGTGGTATCTTAGCTGGTATCATGCACACGGGAATAGCAAACATGCTGATGTGGCAAAGAATTAAAGAACAGAGGGGGGTTATAGTAACTAGTGTTCAAGCATGCATTGGTAAACACATTTTTTTGTGGTAGCGTCTCTTGCATCGGGGGACTATGACAGGTTTGCTATGCGTGACCTGAAGATGAAAGCATTGAGCATCTCGAAGTTGATCAACAATCTTCAATTGTCAAAGATTAGCCGTTCGGCCAACAAGGTGGCACACTTAATCGCTAAGTATAGCTTTGACAATAGATTAGATGGTATTCTTGTAAATAACGTACCGCCCTGTGTGGTGAATATTGTATCGAATGAGCATACTGGTGTGGCTGGTTAATTAATATAAGGTGGTGTTCAAAAAAGTATAAATTTGGTCAAACACTTTGCAAACGGTTGACTAGAGTAAAAAGGACCAGAGGGAGTATCGTGCATGCGGAGTAGGCAAAAAAAAGTGCTTGTCCAAAAAAATGCAAAAAATTGCTCATTTATAGTCGGTCGAAGTCTCAAAGGGCGCGACCGCGCGAGGGAGGCGCGACGTTTGACGGAATTAAGTGAAGTTACATCCACGCGCCGGCATGGCGTGCGAACAGGCAGGAGCTATACCGTCAGGCCTACGATATGGGTCTAGTAGACATGACATCTAGTGGGTCCTGCATAGTTCTCGAGAACTCTTTGGGGGCTTGCAGCCGTTTATCCACTGGGCAAGCCAGCAACCCCACACCGTTCGCATGCCCTACTCGTCCCCGTCTTCTACCTTACAACAGTTCGCTCCTAGTCGTCCTGTCCTTTCACATTAGTTCGCTCCTAGTTTTTTTTGCGGGGGACAGTAGTTCAACTTCTCCTAACCCTCCTCCAAAATCCATGGCCTCCCAAATCTCCATGGTCACCGCTGAGTACCAGGTTAGAGCCATCACCGGCAATCAGTTCATCGTCATCTACACACGTGGATCCGAGACGGTGAAAGCATGGCTTGCTCGCTTCCTACGCATGTTCAACAGTTCAACGGATGAGTGGGTCGCTGGGATAGATGTTGAGTACACCACAGTCCTGGGACGAGAGAAGGATCTAAAGGACGAAGAGAGGAAGAAGCCCGCCGTGATCCAGGTTTGCGTACATAACGTTTGCTTGGTCTACCACATATGCCATGCCGACGTTGAGTGCCAGGATTTTAAGAACTTCCTCAACGACAAAAGAGTGAAATTCGTTACTGTAGGCTTAAGAACGACATGGATGTCCCGCGTCGTATATGCCTCGTTGTAGGCCAGCCCTTCGATCTCCAGAAGGCGAGCCTGGTGTCCTCCTGTCAACCTTCAATCCTGACCCTGGCAGCAGCCATGATTGATCCTTCATACGCTAAACTGAAGAAACCTCATCACGAGTTTCATCATGCATGGGAGTCAAAGACATTAGATGAAGATCACATCCTGTACGCAGCAATGGATGCCTACCTTTGTTTAAATATCTACAAGGGTTGGATGAAGAAGCAGAGCCCAGTGTCCGGTTCAAGCAAAGAAGCGTCGACGAAGAGGAAGAGGGACGAGGACGAAGTCAAGGACGTGGACTCGGACTCCTAGTAGGTGGCAGTGCCGTCGCTCATGCTGGTTCTACTGCAGTGTCAAGCAGACTAGTTGCATAGTTTATTTTCAAGGGTGTGTTGTGCTGAGGCCCCAGCAGAACTATGTTTATGTTCTTTCTCGTTATTTGAACTCTTTGGTATGTACAGTAGTACTAGTACTATGTCTTACTACTGTTCTTCTTGCAGCTGGTACTACTTCTCGTATCTTGATGTTCCTACTGTACTTAATATGTTCGTACTAGTAGTATAATTTGTGTCAGTCGATTTGTGAAAGAAGTTCGACGGAGCGAAGGAAGAAGATGACAGAAGATGTGGAAGAAGCCCTTCTAGCCATCCATGTTGCATCAAACGGCTCACATGAGTCGACTGACCCAAATTGCTCCTCCGGATTGCAGGATCCACGTGGCATTCAAGGTCTCGAAGGTAGATTCCGCGTCTGCACCAGGTTTGCGGGTTCGACGCGCACGCGACCGGCTTCTGCCGCGATAGCCACCATGTGCGCCTCCTCCGTGCGGGCGGATACGAAAATGACACGCTAGTTCCTCCTCGCTGGCGTCCTGGAGCACGCGCTCGTCCTCCTCTTCGTACACTGCGTGCATAGATGCGGCTCCACCAGCTACTCGCGTGCTTGGCAGCGCGGCGGCAGCGCGAGGAGGGACTGCAGACGACGTGAGCTGACGAGCCTTCGGCTTCATGGCATAGGGATGGCGGCGACACGGCAGTGATGGGCGAGGAATTGTTGGCTAGAGCAGGCGGGCGCCGGCATGCGCAACGGTGGCGGCGGCATATTGATGAGTGCGCGCGTGGGAGCTTACTTTAGTTTTATATACAAGGTTGGTCAAACTTAAAAGAAAACTGTACTAGTACACATAAAAATTAGACTTAGGCAGCGCTTTTATTAGTTAGTACCACAGTCACGATACGGAATCTTGTGCAAGCACGTGAACCGCGGCCGCGCGGTCGATCGAACGGTGCGTCACCGTGTCGCGCTCGAAGGACATCCACCGCACCTTTTTGTGTGTGTGAAAATAATCCTCGAATATTACTCAACTTTTTTTTCTTGTGGAAGTTCTTGACGCTGCAATATTTCCATATATTTGAATTTAGCTCCAGTTCGTGTTTATTTGGATTTGGACGTTTTAGGTGCGCCCTAGTTTTTTAATACTGATTTTATGTGTGTGATTGAGAGAGAAAGTGTGTGTGTGTGTCCATATGTGTGTTGTGGCGGAAGGGCAATGTGGAGACAGTGTGCGTGTGATACAGACATAGAGAGGTGTGAATGTGCAAATGATCATGCATGAATGAGACATAGACAGATGCTGATACGTTGTGTATACATGAGAGAACGGTCTTCTAGTTTACTTGTGTGTGTGTGTGAGAGAGAGAGAGACAGAGAGAGGAGCATCCGTAACACAACAACCATCCCTCGCACGGTCGCATGCAACACATGAATCAATGCGGACATTTTGACACCCTCACCCGGCCTCTGCCCACCTCAAGGCCCACACAATCTCTTTGTGAATACCCATTTCTCTCCTTAGGTTTGTTTTCTCTCAATATCTGACACACACACACACACACACACACACACAGAGAGAGAGAGAGACAAACGCAGAACAACACACACACACACACACTTCCCCGAGCACACAATTCATCCCCATCCAAGGTTATACGGCGAGCACTCTCGCTTGTGCTTCTTTGCACCCCAACATGCACAACACCTCAATCTTCAAAGAGGGCATCGAGCAGATCGAAGACGGCGACCACACCGCGCTAGAGAATGCGGGGTCATTTGGAAGCAGGGTGATGTGACGATGGCTGACTGACTCCTCCCCCACCCTCTCTCTCTTGCACAAAATGACCAATCCCTCTCTCCCCCGCACAAAATTGTCAATCCCTCAACCCACGAGATCCTTCCCCTCTCGTCCAAGTTTTTCCAGCTCTCTCACCAAACATGTTGTCTCTTCTCCTTCCACGTATACAGAATCTAGATGCACACGCATCTCATGTATATTACATGTATCCATGTTTCTCACAGACCTAACTTCTTCCTCTCTCTTTCTCTCTCCATCTCTCTCTGTCTCGTTAGGTTTGTCTCCTACTCTCTCGTCCACATACATACAATCTTTCCCGCCCTATCTTCTCCATCTTCAAAAGCTCTCTCTACACGTTTCATTCACACATTGGGATATGTCAGAATGTTGCTTCTATAATGGCTGATGTAGAGTTATGGTTGTTTTTGTTGCATCCTACAAAGTAATAACTATGAAATGCATTTAGATTCTCATTTGACTGGGATTATGTGAGTTTGAGCATGTTGTGAAGTACTATAGACCTTGTATACATCTTGGGATTCGACAATGATTGTAACTATTGAATTGTATAGACCATTACATTCGAAGTCAATAGCAAAATATATTTATTTCACAATTTCAACAAATGATTAGTTCACTACAAACTAAGAAAACAAATGTGTACTCCCTCTGTTTTTATTTAAGTCCGCGTATTAGCATTGGTCAAAGTCAAGTTTTGTAAACTCTCAGTAAGCTTATAACAAAAAATATTAACATATACAATAACAAATAAATACCATTAGATTCATTATTGAATGTACTTTCACATCATACATATTTGTTATGGTAAATGTTTATATTTTTCTATAAACTTGGTCAAACTTTAGGAAGTTTGACTTCGGTCAAACCTAATATGCAGAGTTTACTACTACTACTCGCTAGTTGCTTAGCCGAATCACTCAACACGCCACACGGGGAGTCCAGTGTCACAAAATTTTGAGGTCGGCGAGAAAATCTCCCGCGACCCTGATTCGAGCAGTGGGAAGTTACCATCATAGCCTTCGGAACATGGCTACGGATGATGCTTGGTAGGGGGCTGCTTTCGTAACTTCAGGTTCACCCTACCCAGCCAACCCCACCCCGGCACCCAGAGTAGTACCCCTGAATACTCCCCATTTTCTATCCCCGCCGCAAAATAGACTTCTGCACGGCACCGCAGCCTTCATGCTCCTCCCCTTTACATCATCGCACTCGTCCATCGCAGCGCATCTGCCTCATCGACGACCTCGTACGCCGCACTGGAGCCGGTCCACCATCGTCGATGTACACGGAGCCTCTTCCCCGACATCGTCTTCCACGGTCTCGGATCTGCTTCCCGGAAACCGACGCCAAGCGTAGAAGTACCACCATCATGGACAATGAACTGACTCCCGTTGCCGACCATGACTCATAGAGGCCACCGCGACCATCGTTCTCCTCCTCGATTGGTAATGTGTGTATTGAATCACTTAGCAGTACACGTGCAGTTCCAATTTTGTTCATACCTACCCTTCAAATTTCCTGGGTGCTATTGTTCCCGTAAAAGTAATTGGTTATAGCCTCCATTGTCCAACAGAATATCAGCTTGTAATTGTGCGTCGCTCCTATATCGCGTGTGCTTGGGTAGGTTTTCCATCTGCAGCCAGTAGTGTGGCAAATGATGGAAAGGTTTTTAGAACTAGCAAGATGCCCATGCGTTGCACGCATCAAGATGCATTTGTATGAGTAGTTTATCTTGTGGGAGAAAAGGATGAACGAGGGAAGGCCTTATTTGCAAATCTGGAGAGGGGTATGGGTATCTTTTTGCAAAATTCCCATTTGTTTCCTTCCTATCTGTCAGATATAAATCAGACGGCCTATATTGCAAGAAAAAAGTATAGAGAAAAAAAGTAGACAGCAAAGGAAGTAGAGATAAATACTAAATATTAAATAAATATAACAGTAGAGAAGAGAGTAGAGATAGCATGTTAAGATTTTTAAAGTGTCGCGCGTTGCGATTCTATTGGAGATGCTCTAACATGGCAGACGAGTTCTTTAATGTTGCCCACAAGATGCGCGAGTATTACTAGTAGCATATTTTTCTTGCCATTTTGAGATTTTAAAACCACGAGTGTGAACATGCAGAGGAGCAATGAAGACCAAAAACGGGATATTCGGGACATCTTCAAGGAGCGTGCCAAGTTAAAGAGGAGCTGCACCGAACTTGTAAAACGAGCTTTGGTAAGTAACACCCTTGCAATTACTTTCGTGTAGCCTCGTGTTCTTTGATGTGTATATGTTGTAGTTTCTGTTTCTCTTAAGTGTGGTGTTCTTCGATGTGTAATAAGAAGAGTCTTAATCGTCCTAATGCTTTCGTTTTTAGCTTGATGTAGGAAGTGGGTGTTCTCACCTTGTAGTCTATTTTTATTTTTTTTCCTTTTGAATTCACTTCTTCGAGTTCTGTTTATCTGGCTTCTACTAAATGGATCTGGGTTGCTCTGAGTATTGATCTAAAAAAGAAGTAACTTCATGTCAGGATGCAGTTCCTGCGAGGAGGGAAGTATGGTCAACCTCGAGATCATGTTTCCAAAATGAGTCTGGATTACACACAAGGTGTCACTTCCCTAATGATGCTGGATTAGACACAAGGTGCAAATTGCCAGATGATGCTGGATTGCACACAAGCCAGGTGGAGTCATCAGCTGTTCGTGTCCTTGTGGCATTAGTAAAGGCTGAAATAAAGCGTGCAGCATCCCTTGAGAATGTAGCTGAGTTCCTGAAGAAGCGAAAAGAGCAATCAGATGCTCTCTTCACCCAAACCAAAGAAGAGACGGAAGAAGCCAGAAATAAGCTAGCAGAGGCAGAGCAGGCTAGGCGTCTCCTGCTATCTAAAACTGTTGTCAATACAAAATTTCCTTCATAATAGCTAGGTTCAAATGTTTATCCAGTCAGCATGCCTATTGTCATGTCCGTGCATCTACTGATGTGGCACAAAATGTATTTTTTCGGGTCATGTAATAACAGCAATTACTTTCCAAACAATAATAGACGAAGCATTGGACATGGTATAGTTCACGCGCAAGCCCGACATTCCAAGTTCAACTTCCACATCAAACTCATGTTCACAGATATCTGCACATTCATACATAATGTCCACAACCATGATTCACTTCAAAGCCAAAAAATGTGAGGAGAGTTATAAATAAAGAAAATCCTCTACTAGTTCCTGCTACCAGTGCGAGCACAACAAGTCAAGACCATGTGTAAATTAATTATATTTTAGTCATTTTTTGTGTTCTAAAATGCCTGCCGGCTCGCGGAAGGATGTGTTGTCGGCACACGCATGGATTCAATGAAGGCAGGCGGGGTAGTCTTAAGCTGGTTGCACGCGGCAAGGAGGCGTGCTCAGCTGGGCCTGCAGCGAGTGCGGCCCTCTTGGCCGGCGCGCCGGTTCAATGCCTGCGCTATGAGAGGTCGCGTCCGTGTCAAAGCAATCACTCCCTCCAGTCCTTTTTTGTTTGGGTATAACAAAATCTCGTTTTCCATTCACATTTTACAAGTAAAATTCGTGGACAAACTTTGACCCAAAGTACGATGGGGACTAGTAAACCAGAATGGAGTTAGTAGTTTTTTTAATCAAAGAAGGGTTTCCCCTTCCGATTTTCATTCCTGAAAACCGACATCTAAATCTAAACCATAGTATTTGCCCTATAACTACCAGGTTCAACATCTCGCAACATAAACCCATACAACCTCCATCGCAAAAAAAAAACCATACAACCATACACCAAGGAGGTACGTAGTAGTATGAATTCTATTTTCGCTCCATACCAATCGTTCTAAAAACTGCTTACTACTTATAACGCGCCATTGAAAATCGGAACTCTTAACCCCGCTAAAAAACGATATTTTAAACCTGGCTACTCGATCTGTGGCAACTGGCGAGCCACCACGCTCCAAGTCGTTCACCTGTTGTCCCGACCATCAACTCCTACGGATCAAATTATCACGCGAGCTGACTATTCCTACAAAGGTGCTCCACCACATACCCGGTACCCGCGAATGCAGCAATCGTGCACCTAGGGTTTTAGGGTTTATTTGTTAACATCGCCTTTACGTATCACTCATGTGTGCGAGACAGCGAGAGGCCGACTGCGTGCGTGTGCCTCTTCTCTTCGTATATGTACTCCACCATTTGTCTGGTGTCCAAAAAATTATAATAACTACTAGCAATGTGCCAATGCGTTGCCACACGATCAAAGTAGATTAATACATATTCACTGATTTGATAAAAAAAGTCTAGTTTTGAAATACGTATATCACTAAAAGTATGTTATGTTTCACTTAAAATATATTCCTTTGGTGGTTTTGATGAGATAAGGGAGGAATGTTGTTGGTTTAAAGATTCGAGAAGTGGTATATGTCTAATTTCTACTCTTACTAGAAAGATGCCCGTGCGTTGCACGGAACATCAAGATCTTGTGGGAGAAAAGGATGAACGAGGGAAGGCCTTATCTGCAAATGTGGTGAAGAGTGTGGGTAAATTGCCATATTTTCCTTCCTATCCGTCAGATATAAATCGGACGACCTACATTGCAGGATGGCAGGCCCACCATCATCACCAACTCTATTTTTTATCCCTACTCTTATAAAAAAGCATTGTGGGTGATGATCGTGTGCCCGCCATCCTGCAATATAGGCCATCCGATCTATATCTGACGGATAGGAAGGAAACTATGGCAATTTTGCAAAAAGATACCCACACCCCTCTCCACATTTGCAAATAAGGCCTTCCCTCGTTCATCCTTTTCCCCCAAAAGATAAACTACTCATACAAATGCATCTTGATGTTTCGTGCAACGCATGGGCATCTTGCTAGTCGTTGCAAAAAGCCCATGTGTGTGTGTGTGAGAGAGAGAGAGAGAGGGAGAGTGGAGGAGGACGGAGTGCATGTGTGACAAAGACACAAGGAGTGTGTGTGCGATAGGTATCAGCTTAAAATGAGGCGATAGTGTGTGTGTGCACGATCGAGAGGGCGTGTCTCAAGAAGGGAAGAAAAATCTACATAGATACAAGGAGCGGGAGAGAGACATGTATGCGATGGTGGAAGCACGAGTGTGCGGGTGTATAAACCTATCTTGAGGCTAGCTAGTCGATAAATGTTTGTGAGAGAAATACGAGTCGGGGTGCGAAAGCGAGAGTTTTGTGTGTGTGTGTGTGTGAGATGGTAGTCAGGAAGGGGTGTGGAAGCAGGAGTTGTGTGTGTGTGTCTGTGAGAGAGAGAGAGAGGAGATGGTAGTCGGGGTTCTGATCGGTAAACAAATGAATAATGTCAATCTGGATGGAGACGAAAAGGAGACCGCAACAAATGTTGTGTCTACAGGAGAGAGAGAGAGAGAGTAATTTTAGTGGTATGAGTCATATGTAGAGACATATAGGGTGTGTGAGAGAATCCCATAGAGAGAAAGACAAAGTGAAAGACGAGTGGAGACTGTGTGTGTGGCGGTGAAAAAGAAAGCTTTGGTACCGAGTGATACCAGAGAACAGTAGACACATGAGAGATAATGAAAACCGTGTAATGTATAATGATAGGGAGAGTGTGACACTTCTCAAGGGAGACGTCGAGAGACCATGTTTGCGAGGATAGGAGAAACATGAAGTGAGCGTGCGGGTGAACTGGAGAAAAGAGAGTGATAGCTACCTGAAGGAGCATGCATGCAAGAGAGATGGGCATGAAAGGAGTGAACAAAAAAGGGATTCAAATATTTGAATTCGAGATGATGATACATGTAATCCATACTCGAACCAAAATTGATCTATCAAACATTCATACTCATATGAATTCACGCACATCTATGTTATTTAATATGTAGATATTACTGATCCATACATTTTAGTATAACATAATTTGGTTAAATTTTTTCGAATTCAACCTTAAGATTTCGAGATCGTTGTATTTGTAAATCATATTATAGATATAAAGGAGTAGAATTCTTTGTTGTGCTTTTGAAAGTATATATATATATATAAATGATGTATATAAAATGTAATTCCAATTGAAAATGGATCCCGCCCGAAAAAAATAGAATACAAACAGGATTCGAATTGAGTTGGCACGGTAAACGTGCACTCTGCAAAATTTGAATGAAGTGGGGAAAGTCATAGTAACCGCCCGAAACCAAAATTTGCGAGATGGAAATCACTACTGCCGATCCTTGGCACGCAAAGCCTATCTGCTGGATTTCTATAGGTTTCGATAGCGGTAGGTTTGTAATTTCACCCAAACGTGATGTAACCGCCTCTCATCTGGATTCATACATGGTGGGCGCCAATAGACAGTGTGTCCTCGGCCGAAATCGACTCCCTCCCTGATTCATATTCATAAATGGTGGGCGCCAAAAACAAACTCTCGTCGGCAAATATTCGGTGTATGCGACACTACCATCCTATCTCCAACCGACTAATGTTGCTATGATGTAGTAGAAATTTGAAACAGGGGCTAAGTGTATAAATTTCCTCGCATTTGAGACAAGCGCGCCCTGAATACATGGTTCCCCCCTTCCTCTCTATCTCCCTTTTCCCCATTCGTACTCCGTGGGCGCCAAAACACCCTCTCCACCCCACCCTCCTCCGTCCGCCGCCGTCCACCACCCCATCCACCGCCGTCCTCCTCCACCATGCCGGAGCTGATACCCCGACACCGCCGTCCATTGCAAGAGATCAACCTCTCTCATCCACGGCTTCGGACCGGGATCCTTGCATCCCGTACTCTTGCTTCATCCCCGCCGCCGTCCACCTTGCCGGCATCGCTCCTACGACCGTCTCGTCCACCGTGCCCCACCACCACCGTCTACCCTCCTAGATCTGCTTCCATGCCGCCGACAGCCATCGCTACCGCAGCACCGTCAAATTCTCAGGAGATGCGTACATGGCGCCACACCAGATGCGGTACTCTTTCATATCTGCTCAACTTATTTATCGCAGCAAGAAAATAGATCGCCACTGCTTTACTCTGATTTCTTGTCTTGGTTGCGAAGTTGCCTTTGTCCGGTTTGCACCTTTAGACCCGCCATGGCACGCTCAACACTATACTCCCAATGCTTATGGTTTTCCCCTTTTATATTCCACACTTATTAAATCACATTAGACTAAATTTCAAAATTGGGTCAGTCGATTTTTCAGAGCTCGTCGGAGTTCACCGGTGCGATCGAAGGGGCTCGTGTGGTTGTGGAGCCTCGCCGAACGAAGAAAACTCGACGCAGGTGGGGGTTTGGGCGGGGGTGGGGTGGGGGTAGCGGAGGAACACAGGCGGTGGGGGTCGGTGGTCCGGCCGGCGGACCGTGCGGTGTTTTGTATGGGAAGAATCAGAGACGAGGAAGAAGAAGGGTTAGGAGACATAGGATCTTCATCCAACCGCCTGAAATGGTTGAGAGACAACTGGGAGTTGCATTCTTAATGCGCTCTGGTTCATCATGTGTGGGCACTGCGCAACCAACATTTTATTATCCAAAATCTGCTTGCTCTTCTTTACCATGTTCCTCTTCCGTTCTTCTTTAATATGTACTCTCTCCGTTCCTAAATACAAGTCTTTGTATAGATTCCACCATGGACTACATATGGAGCAAAATGAGTGAATCTACACTCTAAAATGTATCTGGATACATCTGTATGTGATCCATAGTGGAAATCTCCACCAAGACTTATATTTTGGAATGGAGGGAGTATGATACTAGTATAGTATGTTCCTTGTACTGAAGATGAGCATGGACATTTGCAGTGTAGAGGTCTATACGGTCGGTTGTGATGGACACTTTGAGCCTCTTTGATTCGTAGGATCTTGTAAACATAGGAATAGGATTTGTAGTGGCCTACCCACTTGAATCCTATAAGAATAGCAAGGAAATGTGGGGTGCTGTGTCGCCTTTGAGAGTTACACTGATATTAACAGTACCGCACCTTCACTTGAAGAGAGCTGGTATCTGAAGCCTTTCTAGCCGTACCGGCAATACTAGCACATATATTCCAGCAAGTTCCACTTTGCTAATTTTACTCTGATGCTTAAGGTTTTCCCTTTATATCTACACTATGATCTGTGTAGCTGCTTTGTGTCGCACTAGCAACAGTACTCTTGAAGCTAAACACTGCAATGACTTACAAAATTGGCACCAAGGCATTGAGTGCCATTCTAGATGCAATGAAACTCATACGCTCCCCACATGTTGATTCTTGTTCAGAATATGATCCTAATGACTATTCTAACCTCGAGGAGTCAAAGGCAGACGGACTGTCCTATTCACCCATCAAGGTGCCTGTTCTAATTTGGCAGTGTTTTATTGATTGCGGGTATCTTGCATATGTTGTCTTGCATTTCTTCTACTTTGCTGCACCGCCATCTGCTTAGTTTACTCATCATATATGTAGAGATGCCATGCCCATCCATTATCAATACATATTCCATCTGTCATCATACCATGTTTTTCCACTCAAATGCCGTTCTTGTGCATCAGACATCAAAAAGGAAGAGGGTGATTGCCGAACCTGAAGGAGCACCAGCAAAGTTCTTGAAAAATGTGGTGGTGCCGGAGAAATCAAACAGCACCCCACTTATATTGGTTGTACAACCAATGACACAAAACGTAGGACCAACTCCAGCAGACTGTACCCATACTTCACTGGCCACACCACTAGCCCCACCACACAGGACCTGCACTCCAGCAAAAGGTATACCGATTTCATTTGCCATAGCACCAGCTATACCACAGAAAAATCCCACTCCAGCAAAAAGTACAGCAAGTCCACCGGCCGAAGACCTATCCCAACTGCAGAGACGGCCAATTCCTGTAGATTGGAACCCCATTCCATTTATTCCCAGTTTAAAAGACAATGCTTTCAATGTTGTTAGGGACTACGTGCATATATTCCCATCATGGGAAGATTATTGTGAAGACAAACACCATTTTCACATATTCCTGTCCAACTTACGTGTAAGTGCTATTATTCATGGTTATTATTTTCTTGTTTTCTGATGATTGAACACATCAATGATTTACATTACATTGTTGTAACTAGGCGAGGGTCAATCTGGATAGTCATGACGAGCAAAGCTTGCTTGTGCTTTTCAAGGAAGTATTGCAGCAGTATTGGTGTTACCTGAGGAAATCACACTTTGATGGCAAGTCTATAAACGAATTTCCGGTGAAGTCTCATGTGCTAAATTTAGAAGACATTGAATGGAAAAACCTTGTTATGCACTGGTCTCGTTCCCAGAATGAGGTACTGTATATGAAATCACATGACAATTTGAACTTCTACTTTTCCGCATGTGCCTTATGGATCATTTTTGCAGGAAATCTGCTCGAAGAAGAATTCCGGTTTGACAAGAATGACGGGATATCGCAAATATGCTGCCCGCTGCTTTGCTCTTGTTAGTACCTATTGTCTTGTATCACTATACTTGCATACATACCTGGTTCATTATGTGACAGCAGTATGCATGATAGCTTGCTTATCAATTGTTCGCTCCAAATTATCTGATCTGTATGAATGGTTACATTAGTGTAGAATATATCCAATGCCAATGTTTTTTATCTCTACATTGTTCTTGTAAGTACATGTTGTCCTTTATCGGTGTACTTATAATGACAGGTAGTTGTTCATGTATCATCACTCTGCAGCTTATTTTCCTTTGCCCTCCATTTTCTACACATCAGATCTATATTTACTCTTACCATAAGGTTGGTACTGAAGAAGTTTAGCTGTGCATTGCTCTTGGTTGTACCTTTTGCCTGCATCGCTGTACTTACATTTATAGCTACTTGGTTATGTAGCATCACTCTTCATCTTACCTTAAATATTCTCCATTTTTCCGTATATTATCACACTATATTTACTCTTAACAAAATATAGAATAAAGGCAATGCTTTTGAAGAAGATTCTGTGGTAAACTTCTTGAATTGCCACCCCCCCCCCCGTCAGCATGGACAAGGCCTTTATAGAGCATGCCTTCACCAATAATGTAAGTTTGTCCATCTCAAGCCTTCAAACTTTGTTGTATATATTTGGTTAGGCATGACTGCAACAACTGTTTATTTTTGGTGTTTGCATCAAATTGCTTATTTAGTGTTTATTATGTAGTTCATAAACAAAAGTTTGTCCTTTCTCAATTTATGTTGTTAGTTGTAGAACCAAGTTCCTTCTTCATACCATGTAAATTAAACTATACAGAGCAAGTGATCTTCTTTTGCATTGCATGTATGCTTCTGTTCTTCATCCGTAATCCAGTGGTGTGGTGAACCTACCCACTACAGCACAATGTCATATTCTGCAATGTCTTAACTATGAACAATGTCATATCATTCTACTATTATTTAAACCGTATCTTTATTTGCCAATCTGAAATGGTATAAATTGACAGCACACTAACCATTGATACTTATGAGTTCTTGATCTGTAATCTAGTGGTGTCGTGAATCTGTCAACTCCTTCACAATGTCATTTCCTGCCATGTCTTGACCTGAACAATACCATATTGTGTTAATGCAATTTTAAACTGTGTCACTTTATTCGTCAGTAAGAAATGTGATGAATTGTCAACACTGATACTTTTATGTGCGAAACCTGTCACCTGTGTGCTTGTTTATCTTTCAGAATGAGGAAGATATAAGTGTTGAACAAGCGCAGTCTCATCATCTTGCTCAGCTGCTTGCGCTGCAGCTCCCCAGTAGGGCTAACCTTTCATGAACTCTATTGAAGTGCTGTCGGTTTTGTATATTATTTTGTCGGTGTGTTTATTTGCACTGGTGGCAATCTTTGATGCCCAGTGTATGTAATCTGCTGTCTGCTTGTGCTTTATTATCATAGTGGCAAACTTTGATGCCCAGTGGATGTAATATGTCATAATTTCTTTATTGTATAGTCTAGGTTTTTTCTTATTCACGATGCTGCAGTTATTTTACTGTATATATATCCTATCTTCGCAGTAAACCGGCCAAACAGTAAAATTACGGTACATAATCGGGCCGTCATGCAATCACGATGTAGGTTGGGCCTGAAACGTGCCGAACAGCTCATGGGCCGGCAGCAGCCCGAAATGAACCCCGTCCCATGATTGCGCGAATCAAATCACGGGCTTTTAACAGGCCAAAATTGTCTCGGTCCTTGTTTGGCCCAATCAGATATCGACTGCGATTAGGCCGGATGCAAACCGGGCCGTAGTTAGGCCCAACTATATGACAGACTTTTAACATGCAGAAATTAATATAGGGGCGAATTGTTAAACAGGCCCTTAAAAGGCCAAAACTAATATTAGGCCGAATTACTAAGTGGGCCTTTAGCAAGTGGGCCCAAAAGCATAGTGCCCAGTTGATGGGCCGAATCTGATATGGGCCATAATTGAGCCCAAAGCCTCTTAAAGGGCCAGACCTGATCTGGGCCGTAATTTGGCCCAGAATATGGTAGGCTTTTAATGGGCCGGATCTCATATGGGCCACTATTAGGCCCGGAGCATGGCAGGCCATTAATGGACCGGATGAAATATGGGCCGGCATTTGGCCCAAAACATGGTAGCCAGTTAATGGGCCGTCCTACTAGGGTCCTCAAAATCTTGTGGGCCTACATCTGGGCTGGCCCATTAATGTCGGCGAAATCTCGTGGACCTTTAGCTGGGCCGGCCCATTATGATCTGCAAGAATCTTGTGGGCCTTTACCTGGCTAGCCCATTATGGCACACAAAAATCTTATGGGCCTTTACCTGGGCCGGCCCATTATGGCCCGCAAAATCTTGTGTGCCTTTAGCTGGGCCAGCCCATTATGGTCCACAAAATCTCGTGGGCCTTTAGCTGGGCCAGCCCATTATTGTCAGCAAAATCTTGTGGGCCTTCAGTTGGGCTGGCCCATTTAAACTTGATGGGCCGGTCCACGTGTAACATATCATAGGTGTGTCTCGCCCATTGGATGAGTGACACCTGTGCCAATGCGGACCTGACACGTGTCTCCTCCAGCCAATGATGATTTTACACGTGGAAAATCTCCATTGGTCGGGGCTTTTAACGGGTTATCGGATCCAAAACCCGACCCGATAGCTTAACGGCGTTCCGTTATGGTGGATGCCACGTGTTGGTCACCCTTGACGAAAGCACTTCTGTGACGCGCGATTTATCATCATGGAAGTGGACACTTCCATGATGATAATTTTGGTAATATCATGGAACAGTTCTACGACAGCACAGGTATGACTATCTTGATTCTGTCATAAATCGTCATGGATGTACATGCATGACAGAAAATGCGACCTACTGTGACAAACATGTGTCATCACGGAAGTGTATTTTTTGTAGTGATAGTTATTAGCTAGATGGCTTCTTCTCTCTCTTTGGATCTCAATACAAAGTTCTCCTTGATTCTCTTGGAGATCTATTCGATGTAATTCTTTTTGCGGTGTGTTTGTCGAGATCCAATGAATTGTGGGTTTATGATCAAGATTATATATGAACAATATTTGATTCTTCTCTGAAATCTTTTATGCTTGATTTAAATATCTTTGCAAGTCTCTTTAAATTATCAGTTTGGTTTGGCCTACTAGATTGATCTTTCTTGCAATGGGAGAAGTGCTTAGGTTTGGGTTCAATCTTGCGGTGTCCTTTCCCAGTGACAGAAGGGGCAACAAGGCACGTATTGTATTGTTGCCATCGAGGATAAAAAGATGGGGTTTATATCATATTGCTTGAGTTTATCCCTCTACATCATGTCATCTTGCCTAATGTGTTACTCTGTTCTTATGAACTTAATACTCTAGATGCATGCTGGATAACGGTCGATGTGTGGAGTAATAGTAGTAGATGCAGAATCATTTCGGTCTACTTGTCGCGTACGTGATGCCTATATACATGATCATGCCTAGATATTCTCATAAGTATTCGCTTTTCTATCAATTGCTCGACTGTAATTTGTTCACCCACCGTAGACTCTGCTATCTTGAGAGAAGCCACTAGTGAAACCTATGGCCCCGGGTTTATCTTCCATCATATTATTTTCATATAAACTTGTTATTTCTATTACCGTTTATTTTGCAATATTTATTTTCTAATCTATATCATAAAAATACCAAAAATAGTTATCTTATTATCTCTATCAGATCTCACTTTCATAAGTGACCGTGAAGGGATTGACAACCCCTTTATCGTGTTACCTCCTACTAGATTGATACCTTGGTGCTCAAAAACTGAGGGAAATACTTACACTACTATGCTGCATCACCCTTTCATCTTCAAGGGAAAACCAACGCATACTCAAGAGGTAGCAAGAAGGATTTCTAGCGCCGTTGCCGGGGAGGTTGCATCAAGTCAAGACATACCAAGTTCCCATCACAAACTCTTATCCCCCGCATTACATTATTTGCCATTTGCCTCTCGTTTTCCTCTCCCCCACTTCACCCTTGCCGTTTTATTCGCTCTTTTTTCCATTCGCCTCTTGCTTGCTTGTGTGTTGGATTGTTTGCCGCGATGGCTTTACCAAAAAGCATTGATCCTCACCTTAGAAGGTTGGAAGAAATTGAAAACAACGTTAGAAGTTTGATGTCCTTGAAGTTTGAGCATAATAATTTCTTCAGAAACGAGCTTAAAGAACAAAAAAGTTTTATGGGGTACATGAATAAAGAGCTCGATGATATGTCTAAAGAATTTTATGGTTTGAAATCTCAGTTCGCTCATCTTGAAAACTTAATAGCCCAAATTTCGGATAAGCAGGCTACCTTAGTTAATAAGATGGCCACCGAACCGGAAGAACTAGACGATAATAAGGATGAAAATCTGAAAGTGATTGATGTGTCTCCTATTAAATCTTTGTTTTGCAATATGAATGTTGATAATGATGGGATTGCAGATGAGTCAACTTTAGTTAAAAGGTGTCCCAATGATTCGGAGTTTTTAGATCTTGATGCAAATATTGGTAAAAGTGGGATTGAAGAGGTCAAAACTTTACATATCAATGAACACACTATTTTGGATTTCAAGAAATTTAATTATGATAATGGCTCTTTGATAGATTGTATTTCCTTGTTGCAATCCGTGTTAAATTCTCCTCATGTTTATAGTCAAAATAAAGCTTTTACCAAACATATCGTTGATGCTTTAATGCAACCTTATGAAGAAAAGCTTGAATTAGAAGTTTCTATTCCTAGAAAACTCTATGACGAGTGGGAAGCTACTATTAAAATTAAAATTAAAGATCATGAATGCTCTGCTTTATGTGATTTGGGTGCTAGTGTTTCCACGATTCCAAAAACTTTGTGTGATGTGTTAGGTTTCCGTGAATTTGATGATTGTTATTTAAATTTGAATCTTGCGGATTCCACTATTAAGAAACCTATGAGAAGGTATAATGATGTTCTTATTGTTGCAAATAGGAATTATGTCCCGTAGATTTCATTGTTCTTGATATAGATTGAAATCCTACATGTCTTTTTATTTTTGGTAGACCTTTCCTTAGAACGATTGGTGCCATTATTGATATGAAAGAAGGGAATATTAGATTCCAATTTTCGTTAAGGAAAGGCATGGAACACTCTCCTAGGAAGAAAATTAAATTACATTATGAATCTATTATGAGATCCACTTATGGATTGCATACCAAAGATGACAATACCTAGATCTATCCTTGTTTTTATGCCTAGCTAGGGGCTTTCAATGATAGCGCTTGTTGGGGGGCAACCCAATTTCATTTTTGTTTCTTGTTTTTTGTTTATGTTCAGTAATAAATAATTCATCTAGATTCTGTTTAGATGTGGTTTTATGCTTTTAATTAGTGTTTGTTCCAAGTAGAACCTTTGGGAAGACTTGGGGGAAGTTTTTGCAATCTTGCTGTAAAAAAACAGATACTTTAGTGCTCACGAGATTTGCTGCCATTTTTTGCTGGAGAGTGCGATTAGGTTGATTCTTTTTGAAGATGATTAATAGACAAATTCCTCACGTCAAAAAATCTATTTAAGAATTTTTGGGGTTACATTAGTATTCTAAACCTACAGATTACTACAGACTGTTCTGTTTTTGAGAGATTATGTTTTTCGTGTGTTGTTTGCTTATTTTGATGAATCTATGGCTAGTATCGGGGGTATGAACCATAGAGAAGTTGGAATACAGTAGCTTTAACACCAATATAAATAAAGAATTAGTTCATTACAGTAACTTGAAGTGGTGGTTTGTTTTCTTATACTAACGGAGCTCATGAGATTTTCTGTTGAGTTTTGTGTTGTGAAGTTTTCAAGTTTTGGGTAAAGATTTGATGGATTTTGGAATAAGGAGTGGCAAGAGCCTAAGCTTGGAGATTCCCAAGGCACCCCAAGGTAAAATTCAAGGACAACCAAAAGCCTAAGCTTGAGGATGCCTGAGGGAGTCCTGGATTAGGGGGTGTCCGGATGGCCGGACTATACCTTCAGCCGGACTCCTGGACTATGAAGATACAAGATTGAAGACTTCGTCCCATGTCCGGGAGGGACTTTCCTTGGCGTGGAAGGAAAGCTTGGCGTTACGGATATGCAGATTTCCTACCATTGTAACCGACTCTATGTAGCCCTAACCTTATCCAGTGTCTATATAAACCGGAGGGTTTTAGTCCGTAGGACAACATACACAACAACAATCATACCATAGGCTAGCTTCTAGGGTTTAGCCTCTCTGATCTCGTGGTAGATCTACTCTTGTACTACCCATATCATCAATATTAATCAAGCAGGAAGTAGGGTTTTACCTCCATCGAGAGGGCCCGAACCTGGGTAAAACTTCGTGTCCCTTGCCTCCTGTTACCATCCGGTCTAGACGCACAGTTCGGGACCCCCTACCCGAGATCCGCCGGTTTTGAACCCGACATTGGTGCTTTCATTGAGAGTTCCTCTGTGTCGTCGCCGTCAGGTTTGATGGCTCCCACGATCATCGATAGTGATGCAGTCCAGGGTGAAACTTGTCTCCCCGAACAGATCTCTATCTTCGGCGGCTTTGCACTGCGGGCCAATTCACTTGGCCATCTGGAGCAGATCGAAAGCTATGCCACTGGCCGTCAGGTCAGACTTGGAAGTTTAAACTACACGGCTGACATACGCGGGGACTTGATCTTCGACGGATTCGAGCCACTGGCGAGCGCGCTGCACTGCCACGACGAGCATGATCTAGCTCTGCCGCCTAACAGTGCCCTGAAGGCCGCACCCGCATCGGCTTAAACCCTTTATTCGGAGCCAACTGCCCCGATCGAGGATGGGTGGATGGACGCCTCCTCGGGGGCTGCGATCCTAGCGGCGATCGAGCCGAACACCAGCCCCGCACTCCGTGAGACTTGTGA
The DNA here is from genome assembly GCA_034509565.1 of Triticum monococcum. Lineage (NCBI taxonomy): Eukaryota > Viridiplantae > Streptophyta > Magnoliopsida > Poales > Poaceae > Triticum > Triticum monococcum. The sequence goes on from CM067844.1 coordinate 50,445,564, forward strand.
TTCCAAGGACCCGGACTCCTCTCCGGACTCCGAACCATTTGCGCCTTTGCCGATCGAATCTGATTGGGCGCCGTTAGTGGAGTTTACTGCCGCGGACATCTTTCAGCACTTGCCCTTTGGCAATATTATGAAATCACTAAAGTCTCTCTCTTTATCAGGAGAGCCCTGGCCGGACTACGGTCAGCGAGATTGGGATACGGACGATGAAGAAATTCAAAGCCCACCCACCACCCAGTTTGTAGCCACTTTCGACGATTTAACCGACATGCTCGACTTCGACTCCGAAGACATCGACGGTATGGACGCCGACAAAGGAGACGATGAAGAACCAGCGCCTACTGGACCCTGGAACGCCACCTCGTCATATGACATATGCATGGTGGACGCACCAAAAGATGATGACGAGGAGCGGAAGGAGGCACCAAAGGCTTGTTCCCTCGAAAAGTAGTCAAAGCGGCGACGCAAGCGCCGCCCCAAATCCCGCCTCAATAGAAATAGCGATCACACAGACCCAGCGCTGGAGCAGGGCGAACCGCTGCCGGACAACGGCAATCCGGATAATCAAACCGAACAAACAAATCCTATCAAGGATAATGGTCCGGACGACATAACGCCGGACAGACACTTGGAGCAGCAGACTGCCCGTAAAAGGCTTGTTGCCACCGCAAGGAGCCTGAAAAAGCAGAAACAAAGGCTCAAGGCCGCGCAAGACACACTCCAAATCAAATTGAGTAAAATACTCAACACTTCAGCAAGGTACGGCGACAATCGCCCCTCCAAGAGCTACCCAAAGCGGAAGTTGCTACCCGAATTCGATGAGGAGGCCTCAAAACCCCCACAACCAAATATCAAAGCAGCCACCGGGTCGGATAGATGACCCCTCTACCAACACAGAGCGGCATACAACGCCGCTCACAATACAATACGCGACCCATGCGAGGGCTCGCACCCAAAGGACGGCGCAACCAGATCCATCTATGGACCACGCAAGCGCGCCCCAGCATACAATGCAACACAACAAACATCCGAACAACGCGGTACACCCAGCTACAGGGGTGCCGCACACCCCCTATGTTTCACCGATGAGGTGTTGGACCACGAATTTCCAGAGGGATTCAAGCCCATAAACATAGAGGCATACGACGGAACAACAGACCCTGGGGTCTGGATTGAGGACTACATCCTTCATATCCATATGGCTTGAGGAGATGATCTCCATGCCATCAAGTACCTACCCCTCAAGCTCAACGGGTCAGCTCGTCACTGGCTCAAAGGCCTCCCCGAAAGCTCCATTGGAAGTTGGGAAGAGCTCGAAGACGCCTTTCGGGCAAATTTTCAAGGGACTTATGTCCGACATCCGGATGCGGACGATTTGAGTCATATAACTCAACTGCCCGGAGAGTCAGCCCGAAAGCTTTGGAACAGGTTTCTTACTAAAAAGAACCAGATTGTCGACTGTCCGAACGCTGAAGCCTTGGCAGGTTTCAAGCATATCGTCCGTGACGAATGGCTCGCCAGACACCTCGGCCAAAATAAGCCAAGAATGATGGCCGCATTAACGAACCCCATGACCCGCTTTTGCGCAGGTGAGGACAGCTGGCTAGCTAGATGCAGCACCAGCGACCCCAGTACATCTGAAGTTAGAGATGGAAACGGGAAATCATGGCGCAACAGCAATAACAAACGCCAGAATAAAGCAGATGGCACGAAGGGCACGACAGTAAATGCCGGATTCAAAAGCTCTCGGCCAGGTCAAAAGCCGCCCCCTAAAGGCACCAGGGAGGAACTGTCCAGCCTCAACAAAATTCTGGACCAAGTATGTCTGATCCATAGTACCCCTGGTAAACCTCCTAATCATACCCACAGAGAATGTTGGGTCTTCAAGCAGTCCGGCAAGCTCAACGCCATACATAAGGGGCAGGATACACCAAGTGAAGACGAGGACGAGCCTCCCAAGCAAGACACGGCGGAACAAAAGAAATTTTCACCAGAAGTCAAAATAGTAAACGTGTTACACGTGATCAAGGGAAAAACAACACGGCACTCCCAAGAAAATATACCCAAGTGCCTGTCACCGCGAAGTCCTGCCACTGGTCGTCTCAACCGATCACTTTCGACCATCGCAGTTACTCAGCAAGTATCCGACACACAGGATGGGCTGCCCTGGTATTAGACCCAGTAATTGGCGGATATCACTTCACACGAGTCTTGATGGACGGCGGCAGCAGCCTAAACTTAACATATCAGGATAAAATCCGTGCGATGGGGTTAGACCCAAAACAAATTCGCCATAGCAATACTACCTTTAAAGGAGTAACGCCAGGCCCAGGGGCTCGTTGTACGGGCGCCCTCCTACTACAGGTTATATTCGGCTCTCCCGATAACTTCCGTCACGAGCATTTAACCTTCCACACTGCTCCGTTTCAAAGTGGCTATCAAGCACTGCTCGGACGTGAAGCTTTCACTCGCTTTAATGCAAACACACTATGCCTCCCTCACACTCAAGATGCCCGGTCCACGTGGCATCATTTTAGTGAACGGAAATATTAAGCGCTCTCTACGCGCCGAAGAGAGTGTGGCTGCCGTGGCAGCCGCACAATAAAGGCGCCCGGACCAGTGAAAGCATCCAAATAGGTCGTCAAGACCTCAGACACAACTAATCAAGTCCGGCGCCGCTATTTATACCGAATAAGTGTTCACACCCCTATTTGTCAATACAAGGGGCTCAACGCGCGCAAACAAGTGGCAATTTCTTATCATCTTGAATTATACATGGTTTCTTTAAAAACTGTCCTTTTTGCACGACAACTTTTTCACTTAACTTCCTCTCTTTTACAGACGACCATCGTGCTACACCCGTCCAGGATACTGCACAACGGAGACACATGCGCAGACGTGCAGCAGGGACCTGCTCCAAGGATTCTTTTTAGATTAAGACCCTGCATAAACCTTTTTTACTGTCTCTTGTTGATACATATCCACCATTGAGAAGGATGCTGACGTCTTGGCATGTGGCCATGCCAGAACAATGCACGTACCTGGACATAAGGGCCTTCTTACAAAGGCCATTATTTAGGCCCAGTTTATACCACAAAGACCGAATACCTTAGGGAGTGTTCGGCGTCGCAAGTTTGGCCCTATATGCATCAGCTCCGAATCATTATCTTTGGTCAAATGTTGGGTTTGCTCGGCTCCTGTGTTTTGGTGCCTTAAGTTCCACTTTACCGGCTAAGGTAGCACTAGGAGAACTACTGCGATTGTGCCCTGGTTCATCCGGACGAGCACCTCAGTAGAGAAAGCCGAAAACTGACTGTCATGATATAGCATGAGACTGGTCAACCACTCGATGACCTGTGGGAATGTTAGAATTCCTCCGCCTTAACGAAGGGCCATTTTCCGGCCAGGCATGTACACACCCCGGAACCGGGAGAGTGCGGAGCCACCAGGGGCTATCTAGTAGCCCCACTGTCAAACTCCTATGGCAAAGTGAAAGTGCTAAAGCGTTATAGTCTGGTTGCCTCGCTCGCTCCGCTATCACCTCCTTAATAGGACCAAGACATTGGGTTAAGTGTGAACGCGTGTTTTGCGAGCACCTCCGCATTATATGCGTGGGGGTTGAAGCCGACGACTGCAATCTTTCAGGTTATACACATGTATACATAAACGGCCGCCCAGGAGGCGTCATATTACTTTCAGGCAAAAGTATAAAAATAGCCTTATAAAAATTTATAAAAGCATTTCGCTTACAATGATATTACATATCACTCAAACATAATATTTTTTGAGCACTGGGTCTCTATCAAACGGGCACCCTCAAGAACTTCTTCAAAGTAGTGCTCAACAGCCTTTCGACCTATAGCCGAATCCCGCGCTGCAACATTGGTAGCATCCATCTCCGCCTAGTATGCCTTAACACGGGCAAAGGCCATCCATGCGCCCTCTATGCACGCCGACCTCTTCATCGCATTAATGCGCGGCACCACGTCAAGGAACTGCTGCACCAAGCTGAAATAGCTGTTCAATTTTGACCTTTCCGGCCATAGCTGATCCACAACAGACCTCATGGAGAGTCCGGACAACCTATTTAGTTCGGCCCATTCGGCTAATTGGTCAGTCAATGAAAGTGGACGCTCGGGAGAATGGAATTGTCTCCAAAATAGCTGGTCTACTTCATGGTCCGTCTGACCCTGGAAGTACTTGGCCGCATCGGCAGCGCTCGCCGCCAAATCCATATACACATCTTCCGAACTCCACAGCCAATCCAGAGGGGCATACCGTGGATCTCCGAACTTCCCCCGCAACATAAAGGATTTCCCAGCTACAATATCCCCGGCTTCCCGCAACTCCTCCTTCTTTGCCCTCATAGCAGAACGCAGGTCTTTTCTCGTCGCAGCAGCCTTCTCAAGGTCTGATGCCTTCGCTTGGTTTTCCTTTTCAAGAACCCAACAACGGTCGACGGCGGCTTTTAATTCTATGGCCATCTTGGCCATCTTGTCTCGGCTCTCGCCATGCGCGGCCTTCTTGGCTTGCAACTCTTTGGCCGCCTTCAAAGCAGCCGCATTACCCAACCTCGCTTGTTCCTTGGCTCGGGCAAGTTCTGCCCGCAAGGCTTCAAAAGTGGCAGTTCCATTTGCAGTCACAACATATTAAAGATGCTGGCATGATACTGCACTTCCTATTGTGGCGTTTACCAGATAATGACACTTACCCTGTGCCTCGTCAAGCCTTTTGTTAACAAGCTCGATGTCGGCGTCTGCCGCATCCAACTACCGTTCTAAATGGGCAAACTCGCTAGTCCGGCTAGCCACCGGAGCTTCCATCACCTGCACATACAGGCAATATGGTTATTACCTGGGAATATGATCCTCTGTTCGTCGTCGTTTCTGACGACAACGAGAGTCTCAGGGGCTACTATCTACACAGGGCACACCTAGCATGTGCAGGACTGTCATACATTCTTTTACATATCTCAAAGCCTGTTAGTAGACTCATAAAAGCTTCATGCAATCCGCTTTCGGCGGATGATATTCTCTCCATCACCGTATTCATCAGCACATGTTGTTCATCTGAGATGGCCGCTCGCCCCACCAACTCCCTTAGAACATCCGATCGCACACTAGACGGTGCTGGACTCTTTTGTCTGCTCTCTTCGGGAGCCGGACACTGGGAGCTTCGGGGGTCAATGGGATTGTCTTCTGGCCTCACTGGACTCGGAAAGGCCCTCCACGACGACACTTCAGGGTCGCCCGCTTCCAGAGCAGAGGAGTCCGGAGGAGGCGTTTCGCTCTCCATCATCTCTAGAAGAAGATCCCCCGAAGACGAGCTGATTTGAGAGGGGCTAAGGCCCGAACTGCAAAAATATATGCGGTGGTTATCTTCTCAGAAGAAAAAGATGGCATATTTGTACTATTAAAGTATTTCGGGTCACTTACGACTCGCGGAAGAATTGATCCCCCCGCGGACTTTGTGCGGCAACATCGCCCCCAAAGGTGGGACCCTCTATGGGAGACTTCTTCTCCCGTTTGGAAGCTTCGGCTTCCGAATCCCCGGGCACAGTCCTTTTCCTCTTCTGGTCGTCTTCCTTCATGGAGACGCTTGCTCTCTCGGCTAGAATGGGCAGCGTTGGGGGCCCGCATCCGCCCGCATTATCCTCCACAGTATCTTCCTTCAAGGGCTCCGGGCAAGGTGCGGTCTGGAGCATCTTTTCCAATACTGGATTTTCCAAACCCTCAGGGAGGGGGGCCGAACACCGAATCAACTTCGCCTTTGTTAGCCAGTCCTGGTCAAAAAGCAAACTCTCAGAAATTACTTCGTAACAAAGGAGATAAGTATGTTCGGCCAGAAGATGCCTTACCTATTCGGCGACACGGTTACTACTCAGGCCCATGTCCTCGGTGATTTTCGGACACTCCACCTGAGGTCCGAAGAATGACTTGTACATCTCCTCGTGCGTCAGGCTGAGAAAATTTTGAATGACACGCGGTCCCTCGGGATTGAACTCCCATAGGCAAAGAGGCCGGCGTTTGCAAGGATGGACTTGACGAACCAGCATAACTTGTATTACCACAACCAAACTGAAATCTCCATTGAAGAGATCACGAATGCGGCTTTGCAGTATAGGCACGTCCTTGGCTGGACCCCAGCTCAGACCTCTGCTGGTCCATGACATCAGTTGTGGTGGAGGGCCCGAGCGGAAAACAGGGGCTGTCGCCCACTTGGCACTTCTAGGAGCCGTGATGTAGAACCACTCTTGTTGCCACAATTCAGACACCTCTGGGATGGAACCTTTGGGCCACGAAGCTCCCGCCATCTTGCGTATTGAGGCACCTCCACACGCTGCATGTTGCCCCTCGATCATCTTCGGCTTCACTTCAAAGGTCTTGAGGCATAGGCCAAAGTGAGGGGTAACCCGGAGGAAGGCCTCGCACACGACAATAAATGTCGTGATATGAAGAAAAGAGTCTGGAGCTAGATAATGGAAGTCTAGCCCGTAATAAAACATCAGACCCCTGACGAAAGGATCCAGAGCAAGGCCTAGACCTCGGAGGAAGTGGGAGACAAACACGACGTTCTCGTTGGGTTCGGGGTGGGAACGGCCTGCCCTTGGGGAGGCAGCCGATGCAAAATCTCGGCGGTCAGATATCTGGCCTCCCTCAACTTTTTGATGTCTTCTTCCGTGACGGAGGAAGGCACCAATCGGCCTTGAAGGCTAGATCCGGACATGACTGAAGGTTCAGAGCACCTGACCTGAACTTTGGGCGCTTGAGCTTGAGGTGGGAGAAGGATTCGATTGACCACGGGAGGGAAAAATAAAAGCCTTGTCCCTTTATAAAGAGGGTGAATATCAAGCGTCCTCTCTGTGTCCGTTTGGACTTGCCTATAATCTAGGAGTCCTAGAAGCGGTTGGGTTACCCACGCCCGTATTGATGAGAATCCGGAATAAGGGGACACGATCTCTGCTTTAACAAGACGTGCCAAGGAAATCGCCTCGCATGACGCGCTGAGGTGGCATAATGAAACGACTCGGATAAAGGCTTGGTCGTGGTGTGTCACACTACGGAATACGTCAGCAGATTAGATTTGTGTAAATATTATTATCTCTATGGGAATATGTGGAAACTTATTTTGTAGAGCCAGACACTATCTTTGTGTTCAAAATCTTCTATGAAGTACTTGGAGGCGGAACCCGCCTTGCAATGCCGAAGACAATCTGCACGCCAGACTCGTCGCCACTGAAGCCTGGTTCAGGGGCTACTGAGGGAGTCCTGGATTAGCGGGTGTCCGGATGGCCGGACTATACCTTCAGCCGGACTCCTGGACTATGAAGATACAAGATTGAAGACTTCGTCCCATGTCCGGGAGGGACTTTCCTTTGTGTGGAAGGCAAGCTTGGCGATACGGATATGCAGATCTCCTACCATTGTAACCGACTCTATGTAACCCTAATCCTATCCGGTGTCTATATAAACCGGAGGGTTTTAGTCCGTAGGACAACATACACAACAACAATCATACCATAGGCTAGCTTCTAGGGTTTAGCCTCTCCGATCTCGTGGTAGATCTACTCTTGTACTACCCATATCATCAATATAAATCAAGGAGGACGTAGGGTTTTACCTCCATCGAGAGGGCCCGAACCTGGGTAAAACTTTGTGTCCCTTGCCTCCTGGTACCATCCGGCCTAGATGCACATTTCGGGACCCCCCTACCCGAGATCTGCCGGTTTTGACACCGACAATGCCCCGGAAGGAATCCCCTCTTTCGTCTTCTTCTATCGGTAACTTTACTTGAGGCTATATTTTTATTCACAACATGATATGTGTTTTGCTTGGAGCGTCTTGTATGCTTTGAGTCTTTTCTTTTTAGTTTACCACAATAATCCTTGCTGTACACACCTTTTGGAGAGACACATATGAATCGGAATTTATTAGAATACTCTATGTGCTTCACTTATATCTTTTGAGCTAGATAATTTTGCTCTAGTGCTTAACTTATATCTTTTTAGAGCATGGTGGTGGTTTTATTATATATAAATCATTGATCTCTCATGCTTCACTTATAATTTTTTAGAGTCTTTTAAAATAGCATGGTAATTTGCTTTGGCTATAAAATTAGTCCTAATATGATAGGCATCCAAGATGGGTATAATAAAAACTATCATAAAAAGTGCATTGAATACTATGAGAAGTTTGATACTTGATGATTGTTTTGAGATATGAAGATGGTGATATTAGAGCCATGCTAGTTGAGTAGTTGTGAATTTGAGAAATACTTGTGTTAAAGTTTGTGATTCCCGTAGCATGCATGTATGGTGAACCGTTATGTGATGAAGTCGAAGCATGATTTATTTATTGATTGTCTTCCTTATGAGTGGGGATCGGGGACGAGCGATGGTCTTTTCCTACCAATCTATCCCCCTAGGAGCATGCGCGTAGTACTTTGTTTTGATAATTAATAGATTTTTGCAATAAGTATGTGAGTTCTTATGACTAATGTTGAGTCCATGGATTATACACACTCTCACCCTTCCACCATTGCTAGCCTCTCTAGTACCGTGCAACTTTCACCGGTACCATACACCCACCTTATACCTCCCTCGAAACAGCCACCATACCTACCTATTATGGCATTTCCATAGCCATTCCGAGATATATTGCCATGCAACTTACCACCATTCCGTTTACTATGACATGCTTCATCATTGTCATATTGCTTTGCATGATCATGTAGGTGACATCGTATTTGTGGCAAAGCCACGTTCATAATTCCTTCATACATGTCACTCTTGACTCATTGCACATCCCGGTACACCACCGGAGGAATTCACGTAGAGTCATATATTGTTCTAGTATCGAGTTGTAATTTTGAGTTGTAGGTAAATAAAAGTGTGAGGATCATCATTATTAGAGCATTGTCCCGAGTGAGGAAAGGATGATGGAGACTATGATTCCCCCACAAGACGGGATGAGACTCCGAACGAAAATAAAAAAAGAGAAAAAAAGAGAAAGGCCATAAAAAAGAGAAGGCCCAAAAAATGAAAGAAAAAGAGAGAAGGGACAATGCTACTATCCTTTTACCACACTTGTGCTTCAAAGTAGCACCATAATCTTCATGATAGAGAGTATCCTATGTTGTCACTTTCATATACTAGTGGGAATGTTACATTATATAATTTGGCTTGTAGATTCCAATAATGGGCTTCCTCAAAATGCCCTAGGTCTTCGTGAGCAAGCAAGTTGGATGCACACCCACTTAGTTTCTTTTTGTTGAGCTTTCATACACTTATAGCTCTAGTGCATCCGTTGCATGGCAATCCCTACTCACTCACATTGATATGTATTGATTGGCATCTCCATAGCTCATTGATACGTCTAGTTGATGTGAGACTATCTTCTCCTTTTTTCTTCTCCACAACCACCATTCTATTCCACCTATAGTGCTATGTCCATGGGTCACACTCATATATTGCGTGAAGATTGAAAAGGTTTGAGAACACCAAAAGTATGAAACAATTGCTTGGCTTGTCATCGGGGTTGTGCATGATTTAAATACCTTGTGTGGTGAAGATAGAGCATAGCCAGACTATCTGATTTTGTAGGGATAACTTTCTTTGGCCATGTTATTTTGAGAAGACATGATTGCTTTGTTAGTATGCTTGAAGTATTATTATTTTTATGTCAATATTAAACTTTTGTCTTGAATCTTTCGGATCTGAACATTCGTGCCACAATAAATAAAATTACATTGAGAATTATGATAGGTAGGATTCCACATCAAAATTCTGTTTTTATCATTTACCTACTCGAGGACGAGCAGGAATTAAGCTTGGGGATGTTTGATACGTCTCCAACGTATCTATAATTTTTGATTGTTCCATGCTATTATATTATCTATTTTGGATGTTTAATGGGCTTTAATATACCTTTTTATATTATTTTTGGGACTAACCAACTAACCAAAGGCCTAGTGCAAATTGTTGTTTTTTTGCCTATTTCAGTGTTTCGCAGAAAAGGAATATAAAACGGAATCCAAACGGAATGAAAACATGGGGAGAGTTATTTTTGGAACAAACGTGATCCAGGAGACTTGGAGTGGACGTCAAGAAAGAAGCGAGGAGGCCACAAGGTAGGAGGGCGCGCACAGGGTGGTAGGCGCGCCCCCGCCCTCATGGGCCCCTCGTAGTTCCACCGACGTTCTTCTTCCTCCTATATATACCCATATACCCCGAAAACATCCAGGAGCACCACGAAACCCTATTTCCACCGCCGCAACCTTCTGTACCCGTGAGATCCCATCTTGGGGCCTTTTCTGGCGCTCTGCCGGAGGGGGAATCGATCACGGAGGTCTTCTACATCCACACCATAGCCTCTCCGATGATGTGTGAGTAGTTTACCACAGACCTTCGGGTCCATAGTTATTAGCTAGATGGCTTCTTCTCTCTCTTTGGATCTCAATACAAAGTTCTCCACGATTCTCTTGGAGATCTATTCGATGTAATTCTTTTTGCGGTGTGTTTGTCGAGATCCGATGAATTGTGGGTTTATGATCAAGATTATCTATGAACAATATTTGATTCTTCTCTGAAATCTTTTATGCATGATTTAAATATATTTGCAAGTCTCTTCAAATTATCAGTTTGGTTTGGCCTACTAGATTGATCTTTCTTGCAATGGGAGAAGTGCTTAGCTTTGGGTTCAATCTTGCGGTGTCCTTTCCTAGTGATAGAAGGGGCAGCAAGGCACGTATTGTATTGTTGCCATCGAGGATAAAAATATGGGGTTTATATCATATTGCTTGAGTTTATCCCTCTACATCATGTCATCTTGCCTAATGTGTTACTCTGTTCTTATGAACTTAATACTCTAGATGCATGCTGGATAATGGTCGATGTGTGGAGTAATAGTAGTAGATGCAGAATCGTGTCGGTCTACTTGTCGCGGACGTGATGCCTATATACATGATCATGCCTAGATATTCTCATAAGTATTCACTTTTCTATCAATTGCTCGATCACCCACCGTAGAATCTGCTATCTTGAGAGACGCTAATAGTGAAACCTATGGCCCCCGGGTCTATCTTCCATCATATTATTTTCATATCAACTTGCTATTTCTATTACCGTTTATTTTGCAATCTTTATTTTCCAAACTATATCATAAAAATACCAAAAATATTTATCTTATTATCTCTATCAGATCTCACTTTCGTAAGTGACCGTGAAGGGATTGACAACCCCTTTATCGCGTTGGTTGCGAGGTTCTTGTTTGTTTGTGTAGGTACTAGGTGACTTTCAGATCACCTCCTACTGGATTGATACCTTGGTTCTCAAAAACTGAGGGATATACTTACGCTACTGTGCTGCATCACCCTTTCCTCTTCAAGGGAAAACCAACACATGCTCAAGAGGTAGCAACGGCAAAGATCCTATTTGCCATCAATCAGTTCTTTGTCGTCGGCTGGCGGAAAACAAAGATTAATTGCCGTCCTCTGGCAGACGGTAAAGAGGTGGGTGGGGTCTAGTGGAGGTCCAAACCCTAACGCCCCCTCCCCCCACTTTGTCGTCCACTAGCTGACGACAAAGAACGTGCCCACTAATGGCCACCCCTTCCTCTCTCCCCGGCCCCACCCCTCTCTCTTCCCCTCTCTCTACACCCGTGCCCGCACCGCCGCCGCCCCATCATCCTCCCTGCCTTGAAGCCCCCCGTCCCCGCCGTCCCGTCGCCCCTACCGCCCTTCGCCTAGCACAACCGCCACCCCACCATCCTCCCTGCCCTGGATCCCCCCGCCCCTACCGCCCGGCGCCTCCCGCCCCTGCCGGCCCGGCTCCCACGCCGCCCTGCCGCCCCGTCACCCCGATCCCCATCGCCCCTGCCACCCGAGTGCCGCCACTGCGCGTGAAAGCACAAGTGCTCCCTGGGTGATTTTGGTCATTAATGTCAACATATCTCTTGTTGGACTAATACTTTTATCTAGTATATTTCAGATGAGTTCAACAGTGGAGTGGCTTGGACAATAGGATGTGGAACCCCTTCAAGATGCTAAGGACAAAGATTGGCAAAATCTCAAGACTCTTCATTTTCATTTTAGTGATCCAAGATCACATTGAGTCCATAGGAAAGCCAATACTATTAAAAGGGGATGAGGTGTTGCTTAATGGCTTGCTTGCTCAGTGATATGCTCCAAAAACCACAACCACTTTCTCATTTCGACATATGTCCCAAACCTAAAGTCAAACTCGGCCCCACCGATTTGATTGATCAGGCGCCACCGAGTTCATTTGACATCACCACTGCTAGAAACCCTAATCAGTTCGGTCTCACCGATGGGATCTCGGTCTCACCGAGATGGGCTTGCAAACTCTCTGTTACCTGTTGCAATAATTTCGGTCTCACCGAGATATGCAATCGGTCCCACCGAGTTTGCTTGACCAACTCTCTATTTTGCTTATTACCAAAATTAGTCCCACCGAGTTTGTGTAATCGGTCAAACCGAGTTGAGGTTTTACCCTAAGCCTAGCACATCGGTCCCACCGAAAACTCTAATGTTCACATTTTGAACTAAATTGTTTTGACGAAGTTTCTCGATTCGGTCCCACCGAGTTTGGTAAATTGTGTGTAACGGCTAGATTTTGTGTGGAGGCTATATATACCCCTCCACCCATCCTCCATTCGGAGTGAGAGCCATCAGAACGTGCCTACACTTCCACTACTCATTTTCTGAGAGAGAACCACCTACTCATGTGTTGAGACCACGATATTCTATTCCAACCACAAGAATCTTGATCTCTAGCCTTTCCCAAGTTTCTTTCCACTCAAATCATCTTTCCACCATATCCAAATCTGTGTGAGAGAGTTGAGTGTTGGGGATACTATCATTTGAAGCACAAGAGCAAGGAGTTCATCATCAATACACAATCTATTACCTTTTGGAGAGTGGTGTCTCCTAGATTGGTTAGCTGCCACTTGGGAGCCTCCGACAAGATTTTGGAGTTGAACCAAGGAGTTTGTAAGGGCAAGGAGATCGCCTACTTCATGAAGATCTACCCAAGTGAGGCAAGCCCTTCGTGGGCGATGGCCATGGTGGGATAGACAAGGTTGCCTCTTCGTGGACCCTTCGTGGGTGGAGCCCTCCGTGGACTCGCACAACCGTTACCCTTCGTGGGTTGAAGTCTCCATCAATGTGGATGTACGATAGCACCACCTATCAGAACCACGCCAAAAATCTTCGTGTCTCCAATTACGTTTGCACACTCCAATCCCAATCCCATTTCTCTACTTTCTTGCAACTTGCATGCTTTACTTTCTGTTGCTCATATACTCTTGCCATGCTTGTTTGAAATGTATTGTGAATGTTTAAACTTGTGCTATAACTCCACCTTAACTTGAAGAAATTTAAAAACTGCTACTTTTCTTTGTTGAGGGTCTAATCGCCCCCCCTTCTAGACACCTCTTCTCGATCCTACAACGCGGCGTCACCCACCCCCACCCTCCCTGCCCCAGAGCCCCCGCCCCCATCGCCCCAGACCGCCCTGCCTCGCCCTCCTCCTCCACCGCCGCTCGATCGCCACTGCCGCCCCGCCCCCCTCCTCCACCGCCGCCCGTCGCCACCGCTGCCCTCTCTCTAGTGAGCTCCACCGCTGCCCTCTCTCCTTTTTTCTTCTTTTTTCTGTTTTTTAGATTTACTTTAGTTTAGGCTTAGTTTTGTTTAATTTTAGTTAGGTTGATGGCAAAAACAATAATGCTATATTACTCATCTTTCGATTTTAATGTGCAGTTGTTTTGTCGCTGCGAGGGTCTCGTGTTTGACGAGCTCTACCCCTGCGTTCGTGGGTGAGCACAAATTACATCTCCTCCTCCTCCCTTAATTATTTGCTTTGTTCCGGCCTTCGTGCCGATGACACTAGCTAGGTAACTACAGTCGCGTAACCAGTATGTGTCTCCGTCCAAAAGGGTTGCATCGATAAATATGCATTCAGTTGCATATTTATCACCGTAACTCATTCGAATTGTCCAGCGATTTCCACAGACAGCCTGAGTATGTGTAGATTGAGTACGTTCTCCATGCTCTACCCCATTCCTAGACAAAATTTCGTCAGCGCCCCCCTGTTGTTCTTCGGATGCACATTCTCCCGGCTTTTTGCCGAGATGTGTATCAGGAGAAAAGCGGGGAGGTGCTGAGCGAGTCCTGGATTAAGGTTTCCCTTTCAGGTTTCTTTTCCACAGGCCCCTCACGACGGCATGATAATCGATCCTTTTGAAGGACAAAACATACCAAGGAGGCAAGCAGCATAGATGTGTGGCAGGATATCTAGATGATCTTCTTGACGATCACTTTGCTTGTTTTCAGGACCCGCACGCCACTTCCACTTGGTCTCGGCATGTTAAATAGCCCTGTCGCTTATCACATTATTTGCATAAATACGCTTTGACGTATCAATCAGATTATAATGGAAACACTTTGCGGCCCAACATATGTGGCACTGGCTTACTCCTTCATTATATTTCACTATTTTTCTCAATTGCACCCGTATACTTGGTACGATTTAACTCGCCAGGGGCTCCATTGCGCTCCATACGTTTGCAACAAGTCCGAACACTTTTTACAGTATAATTCGGAGCCCCGAATATAGCATTATATGCATCGGCTTCGAATCATGTCTTTGGTCAATAGTTGGGTTGCCCAGCTCCTGTGCTTGCTACCTTACGTTCCGTCTTATCGGCAAGGGTAGTAAAGGGAGAACTACTGCGATTGTGTTTCTGGTTTATCCGGATAAACACCTCAGTAGAGAAAGCCGAAAACTGACTGTCATGATGCAGCGAGAGCTGGTCAGCTATTCGGTGGCTAAACATAAATCTCTTGCGATTGTTTCCGCATCAAGCAACGGATCAGCCTCCAGCCGATCAGGTGTCTACAGCGTCCTAGTCCAGATAAACAAATACTAACTAGGGGTTGGGCCTACACACCTATTGTCAAACTCCTATAGCTAAGTGAGGGTGATAAAGCCACATAGTCCGATTGCCTGGTTCGCTGCACTAAACACCTCCTTCAAGGACCAAACTCTTGGGTCAAGTGTGTTAGGTTCCAACCCGAACACCCCCGTACTACCTACGTGGGGGCTGAAGCCGACGACTGGCCAACTCTCAGATTTAATAAAATGGCCGCACATGAGAAAATATTTTTTAAAAACACAATATATTACATATAGGCTTTGTTCCATAATACAGGACCGCATAACACAAATACATTCATTCAAAGATAATATCCTTTGCACACTGGCCCTCTACAATGCGGGATTCTTCCAGGACATCATCAAAATACCGCTCGAGCGTGCGGTGCTCTTTGCACAGGCGGTCCCTCAGTCGCAAGCTTGACGGTGTCCATCTTCTCCCACTGTACCTTGACACGAGCAAAGGCCATCCGCGCACCTTCAATACAGACCGAACGCTTTATGGCATCAAGCCGAGGGCAGGCAACGACCAGCCGCTTCACGAGCCTGAAGTGGCTGATGGGTATGGCTTCAGCAGGCCATAGACGGATTATCAAATCCTTCATGACCAATCCGGCCACCTTATGCAGTTCGGTCAGCTTTTTCAGCTAATTGCTAAGGGGCACCAGATGCTCTGGCGCAAGGTATTGTGACCAGAACAGCTTCTCCGTTGAGCTCCCCTCTTCGGCTTGGAAGAACTCCGCAACATTAGCACCACTATGAGGCAGATCCGCAAACGCTCCTGGAGAAATCCAAATCCGGGTCAGTAAGAGGTACCTTTTCTTCACAAATTTGCTCTGCATAATAAAGGCCTTACCCGCCACAATCTACTTGGCCTCCTGGATTTCCCGGAGGGCACCCTGGGCTTCAACCCGGGCCTCTTGTGCGCTTTGGCGGGCCTTAGCAAGTTTGGGCTCTTGGTCCGCAATCTTGCGCTCCAAGGACTCACATTTATTTATAGCGTCCTTGAGCTCCTGCTGAACCTCCCCATCCCTTGACTCGTGTTTTTTGTGGGCGGCTTGTTCCTTCTCCGCTTTCTTCTGAGCCTCGGCTAGCGCATTCTTGACAGACTCCACCTCAGCCGCAGCTCCTATGAAACATCATAATAACATAATCAACACAAACAATTCATATCATTTTAGATCTAAATAGGCCATTGCATACCATGCTTGTCCTCTAGTTGGTTTTTGACACGGCCGAGCTCTTCATAGGCCTGCTCTAGACTCTGTTTCAGTTTGGAGACTTCGGCAGAATGGGAAGTCGCAGCCAGCATCGACGCCTGCTTATTCACATAGACATATATGATTAGTCTCCTGCGAAAATTATTTGATCCTTAGTCCGGCCTTTCTTTTCGAACACCAGACAGAGTCTCAAGGGCTACTGTCTATACTATGGCATTCTTTTTGCATAATTACGTCACATACCTCAAAGCCTGTTAGAAGGCTGGCGCAGGCTTCGGTCAGTCTGCTCTTAGTAGACTGAACCCTCTCAACCACCGTACCCATCAGGATACGGTGTTCTTCTACAATGGAAGCACCTTGAAGTGCTTCCAATAGAGTATCCGGTGCCTCTGGATGGACAGAGGTCACCAGCGGAATAGGTGCACCTCCTTCTATCGAAGGAGGCTGCTTACCTGACTCCGGAGCCGTATGGGCCTCCGGAATAGTAATCGGCTGGGGCAGAATTGGGTATGGCCCCCATCGCCAGTGTCCAGGGGTGTCTGCCCCCCATGTGTCTGGCAGCCGAGGTATCACCCTCTGGCACAACCTTGATGGCCTCCTGTACCTCTCCCTGGCCTGGGAGGGTCCTTCGGGACAACACTTCAGCGTCGTCCATAGTTTTGGGGGAGGAGGCCGGCGGAGGCGACCCGCTATCCATCACCTTTGGATCCAGCGAATTCCTCGAAGATGAGGATCGCTGGAGGTGGACGAGAGCCGGACTGCAGTGCACGATTCAACATGTTAAAGCCACGAAGTAAAGGAGCTAGATATATATGTGTGTAAGTGCCTTTGAGTACTTACGATCCGGCTAGGGGCTTCTCCCTTGGACGCCACTCAGGGCTGCTATCGATGTCTCATTCGGAATTGTCCGCAAGGGAGACCCTCCCTTTCTTAGATGCCTGTGCCTCTGCCTCCAGATCCGTGGAGGCCGCCCTTTTCTTCCTCCCCCCCATCGGGGGGAGAATTGCTTTCCTCCTCCTCCTCGTCGTTCTCGGTGGGGGAGGAGTGGGTTTCCATGTCTTCGGATGTTGTGTCCGAAGTGCCTTTACGACGGAGGCCGCTTCTTGTCTCCTTGCCCTTATTATCGGCCTTCTTCTCCGGCGCCTTGTAGGGTGTCGGAACCAGCATCTTCGTCAGAAGTGGGATAGCTGGGTTTTCAGGCAGCGGAGCCGGACACTGGATCCGCTCCACCCTATTTATCTAGCCCTGAAAATACAAATGGAGAAGCTTAGACATCTTCCTTGAATGCACAAGAAGAGATACACCTTGAAGTATTAAAAACTTGTCGGAATCGCTGGATGAATCAGGTTGTATCCGCGGTCCTAGGTTGTCTTCGGCCGCGACTGATTGCCCTTGAAAAGCACCTTCCAGATACCTTCGTGCGTGGAGCCAAAGAATTGCTGCAAGGTCTGGTGCTTGGCCGGATCGAACTCCCACAAATGGCAGGTCCGGCTTTGGCAAGGAAGGATCCGACGAAAAAGCATCACCTGGATCACATTGACGAGCTTGATGTTCTTGTCCACCATGCTCTTGATGCGTGTCTGCAGCACTGACACCTCGTCTAACGACGCCCAGTTAAGGCCCTTGTTCAGCCAGGAGGTAAGCCGCATTGGGGGCCTGGACTTGAATTCGGGAGCCGCGGCCCAGGTGGCATCGCGGGGCTCTGTGACATAGAACCACTGCTGCTGCCACCCTTTGACGGTCTTGGAACATCCCAAATTTTCAATTTGAAATGTTATACATAGGTCATCATATGCATATCATATTTTATTTGCATATCATTTGCGACCCTAGAAATCCTAAGCAACTCAAGGACCCACTGAGAGAGTTGGGATTTTCACTATTTTCATATTTGAATTTTTCTCAAAATTTAAAAACAGGATCATTTTGGTTTTAATATTTTTCTCTTCGAAATATTTCCAATATCAAAATAAATGAGAGGAGATAAAACGACTTCTCCAAAATAAAATAAATATTGGAGGAAAAATGTTAAAATCAAATAAATATTTTATTTGGGATTTTATTGCTATTTTATTTGAACTAGAAAAATATACATTTTTCAAAATTGCATTTTAGGCCAAAGAAATGTTCACTATGTTCTAAATATTTTATTTAGACGGTGAAAATTGTTTTTGGCATTTTTAGAAATTTTTTATATTTATTTAGGATTTTTCCTTTTCAGTGAAATTTATTTATTTTAAAAAAGGTTTTGGGCCGGCCCAAGCCGAGCCGGGCCGAAGCCCAGTCACCGCCGCCTTCCCGCCGCATGACGCCGTGCCGTCGCTGGACTCCCGAAGGAGTCCGAGCTCGCCCCACCGCGCCACCCTACCCTCTCCCCAAGTCGGCTACCACCCCCCGACCTCCTATAAATACCGCCGCCCCGCCGCCCTTTTTTTCACCGTCCCGCACCACCGCCGCCGCCGCCCGCGCCGCTCGCCGCCGTAGCCTGCCGCCCCGCGCGCCGCCGCCGCTCCGCCTCCCGCGACACGCCACACCGCCGCCTCTCCTCTCCTCGCCGCCCCGCTGACCTCCGCCGCGCTGTCGCCGGATCCCGCGCCGCCTCGCCACCAGTTTTCACCCGAGGACCGGTAAAAACCCGCAAAGCTGCCGCCGTTTTTTTGTAAACCCTAGATCGGTTTTTTTTATTTTAGATCGGTTCAGTCTTCTCGGTTTTCTTCGGTTAGCTCTAATCTACGAACGTTCGTTCGTTATTTCATTTTAATGAACGAATTCGTTTGTTAGTCTCTGTTAGCGGACGTTCGTCCGATAGATTTTCATTTTCATTTTTATTTTCGGCCAGGGACCAATCCGCAATTATTTTTATCGTAGCTTAGCCCCTGATCTTCAAACTCTCGCAACTTTTTAACCGTTCGACCAAATCCAGTGAAACCAACGCCAAAATCTTTGTCTCGAGCCCCTCGTTCTGGTTAATGAACTTGAACATGGTTTTGACAATTTAAAATTTGGTTTCAAGCAGATTTGAATTCGAAGTTCTTTTGGTCGTAGTTTCAGTTCCGTAGCTCCGATTCAATTGATTCTTTTTGAAAATCGAAGCTCTTCAGTTGAACTTTCAGATTGGATCTTCTTATTTGAGTTTTACCCTTGCAGCTATGCTTGAATGCTTATGTATGCTATTGTTTTTTTGTGATAGAATTTCCGGAGTGCGAAGCATGCTACTACGACTCTCTAGGGTTTGTGGATCGTCAGCAAGGCAAGTAACACTTTGATCATACTTCTTTATTACCCAGTTTTTATGCATTAGCTGGAATCT
This sequence comes from Triticum monococcum, assembly GCA_034509565.1. NCBI lineage: Eukaryota > Viridiplantae > Streptophyta > Magnoliopsida > Poales > Poaceae > Triticum > Triticum monococcum. The sequence goes on from CM067844.1 coordinate 50,465,041, forward strand.
TCAAACATTGCATGAGTAGGATCTCTTAACATGTGGGTTTGGGAAGTAGATGATGAGGTAGAATCTATTGCCCTTTTATTATCAAACCCTTGGGAGTTACTTCTACGTTATGCTTAGGTTGCCATGCTATGCTCATAGACGTGGTTTGGTTTGAGTGATCCATGACAGATGTGAGATTGTTAATTAATGGTTAACTTAAGGTGGCTACTTAAATACACATCTGGGTGGATTGCTTGTGGGCACTTGGGGATATACTAGTGTTGTCCTTTGGTTCGCCACCCAGGCTCAAAGGGATCATAAGGCTAGAAACTTCCGTGTGCAGCCACAAGCAATTATGAGCTCTACCATAGTTGAGTATGTTGCATGACCTCTTTCAGTGGTAGGCTAGCAGATGTAGGGGAAAGTAGGTGTAACTGTCTACCAGAGTAAAGAGTTAATATTTCTAAAAGATTGTGTCTTGGTCATCCGTTTATCAAACACCATGTAGTGCGAGAAATCCAACGAAGGAGATCGAGTCTTGTGGGGAAAAGTGCGCAACCTCTGCAAAGTGTACAAACTAATCATGGTTAGCCGTGTCCCCGGTTATGGACATCCTGAGTATCTGGTTCTTGAATTATCATGTTGATCTCATCACTCTAAATTAATTTGTTGGGTTGTTAACTACTGTTTAATTGGGATTGAGATGGGGTTACCATTCTCAATGTTTATCAACTACCATGATAGTTAAACAAAATATATTCCTTTGTTGTAGGGAAAAAATTGGCTTTTCGCAAAAACATTTTAACCATAGAGCCTCCACCAGCCATATATGCATGTAGTGATAGCATTTACTTGTTCATTGCTCTATTGTGTTATCTTGCCAGCATATTCCATGTGCTGACCCATTTCAGGCTGCAACATATCACATTGCAGATTTTTTAGATGAAGAGTAAGGTGTGCTAGGTCGTTTGTCGTGCACTCAGCTATGCCGTTGGAGTTGATGGACTCACTTTATCTTCCAAGCCTTCCGCTGTTATCATATTTAGACGCCTTAAGCCATATTATTGTATTAAGTTCTCTTGTGAGACATTCGATATAATAAGTATGTGATTGCTACTTTGTTATAAATCCTTCGATTGTGTGTGTCAGCATTACCGATCCAGGGATGACACTTATGCGTAGAGATTTGACCATGTGAGGTCGGATCGCTACAAGATGGTATCAGAGCACACGTTGATTGTAGGACACGACCACTAAGATAAGTCATAGGTCACTCTTCTCTACTCATTTCTGAATCCTCTCCCTTTTTCCACTCTATAGGATGGCGGACCTAAGGAACAAGTTTGCACAACCGGATGAAGACACACCTTTTGGACGACATTTGAAGGAAGTCACTAGGTACCTGAACATGGGAATACCAAGCTTCACCGGGACCTACACCGCCACTTTACCAGAAGAGGAGCGTTGGATGATTCGAGTTCAAGTTCTAGGAAGGATATTTACGCTAGTTACTGAGCCCATAGAGTTTTCCTTTGATGCACCAACATGGAGTTTAGGAATGAGCATGGCAGCCCACATCGCCATGGGACGCATCGGCGAAGTCTATCAGAAGGATCTTAAGGACACCATCTACCAGATATGTGGGCGCAGATATGAGCAATGGGAGATGATCAGCACGAGGAGGGACAGGTCCATTGCTGCTTTCATCCAGGAGTTAAACCAGCACATTCGTCGCCAGGAGAACCAAATGTGCACAAGCATGATAGACCTGAAGAAGTTGATGACTAGGAACATGGAGCTGGAAGAGGAACTGAAGTCTACACGCGGTGGATATATATGAGGAGGAAATCACAATACCAGTAGAAAATAATGACGACCTGACAAGGAAGCTAGGAGTATTCATGGGAGACCCCGCGCCAGGAGGAGATGACGACCATCCTAGGGACATTCGTTCTAAAGACTACATCATCATCGACGACACCAACTCCGACCCCGACAGTAGTGATGATGACTATGAAGACGAAGCTGGAGCGGATATCATGGATTCTTCCATCGATCGAAATTTCTAGATGACCACCATATTATCAGTAGTATTCCCCCATGTATATAGTAGTAGTCCGAGCACTTTTGTAACGGTAGTTAGATTGTTTGTATGCCCTTGTTTGAATTGAGTGGTGTGATATGAATGTATTTGTCTCATGTGCATATTGGTAGTGCCTTCTCACTAGACCTCACTCTATTCTAATCTCTCCCCTCTAAACCCATCAGATGCCTCCGAGACGTGACCCCGGATTTGCCTTTCCACCAGAGCTCACTCAGTTGATCCAACAGCAGAATGACTTGATGCAGCTACTAGTCCAGAACCAAGGCAACAACAACAACAACCCACCGCCACCACCTCCAGTTGACAACTTAGCTCGTTTTTTGAGGTTGCAACCGCCGGTGTTTTCCAGTAGCACCGAGGCAATAGTTGCTGATGACTGGCTCCGTAGGATTGGAAGGGAGTTGACCACCACAGGTTGCACGGATGCTGAGAAGGTGCGTTTTGCTGCACATAAATTGGATGGATTCGCAGCCTCATGGTGGGAGAATTACACAGCCACTTTCTCCATAGCCAATGTCACTTGGGAGCAGTTTTAGAAAGCATTCCGCACTGCACATATCTCAACTAGAGCTATGAGCATGAAGAAGCATGATTTTCGCCACTTACGCCAGGGAAACCATACTGTGGGGTAGTACGTGGATGAGTTCAGTAAGTTAGCCCGCTATGCCCCAGATGATGTGGCCACAGATGTCGCGAAGCAGGAGAAGTTTATGGAAGGGCTGAATGATGAGATGAGTATGCAATTAATGGTGGCAACATTTAACAACTACCAGGAGTTGGTAGACAAGGCTCTTATGATTGAAGGGAAGCAACAGCAGTTTGAGAGCCGCAAAAGGAAGTATGGACAAGGGAAGTACAATTCAGGAGCTCGGCAGAAGCCTCGTTTTACCCCGAACTCGGGAGGATATACCCATAACCATGGAGGCCACACACACAATGGAGGAAGTTCGCATAACCACAGTGGCCCCAAGAATGGAAATGGGAATGGAGCAAGCAGCAACCAGAACCGCCCTAACCCAGCCACACCCGCTAAGAAGGACCAAAGTCACATTACCTGTTTCGAGTGCGGGAAGAGTGGACACTATGCCAATGAGTGTTCTGAAGCAAAGAATGGAAATGCCAATGGAGGGTCTGGGAAGAAGCTCAACCCTTTCAACAGGGGACAAGTGAACCACGTGAACATGGAGGAGGTTGAAGAGCAGCCAGATGCAGTTATAGGTAAGTTTTTGGTTAAGTCATTCACTGCAATCGTTCTTTTTGATACAGGTGCATCGCATTCATACATATCAAGGGGATTTGTGGATAAACATAAGTTGCCCACCAAAGTTCTTAGGACACCTATGTTAGTAAGCTCGCCGAGAGCGGAGTATATGGCAAGCCAAGGATGTTTTCAGGTGCCATTGAACATAGGTAGGCATGTTTTGCCCTCAAACTTAATAATTCTGGAGTCTCAAGGATTGCATGTCATACTAGGAATGGATTGGCTATCGATGTATGGAGGAAACATCGACTGCGCCAGTAAGTCAATTCTGCTCACCACCCCGAAGGGAAAAAGGATTAAGTATATATCTAGGCATGCGCCTAGGAGGACCAAAGTAAATTCCCTCTCATGAGTTGTTCAGGAGGAAGTGCCTGTACTAAAGGATTACCCGGATGTATTTCCAGAGGAACTACCAGGAATGCCGCCGGATCGAGACATTGAGTTTTCGGTAGAGCTGTTGCCAGGCACCGGACCAATATCGAAGCAACCATACCGGATGCCCGCAAATGATCTGGAGGAGATTAAGAAGTAGATTAAGGAGTTATTGGAGAAAGGAGACATTCGAAGAAGTTCATCACCATGGGGAGCCCCAGTGCTCTTGGTTGAGAAGAAGGATCGATCTTTGAGAATGGTTGTTGATTATCGTGCATTGAATGAAGTAATGATCAAGAACAAGTACCCACTGCCAATGATCAATGATTTGTTTGATCAACTACAAGGAGCTAAAGTATTCTCCAAGATCGATCTGCGATCAGGATACCACCAGCTGAAGATCCAAGAACGGGATATACCTAAGACAGCCTTCACCACAAGGTACGGGCTATATGAGTATATTGTTATGTCATTTGGGTTGACAAACACCCCAGCCTATTTCATGAGTATGATGAATAAGGTGTTCATGGAGTTTTTGGATAAGTTTGTAGTGGTGTTCATTGATGATATTTTGGTATACTCGAAGAATGAAGAGGAACACAAGGAGCATTTGCGTTTAGTTCTCGAGAAGCTCAGTGAACATCAGTTGTATGCTAAGTTCAACAAATGTGAGTTTTGGTTGAAGGAAGTTGGATTCCTTGGACATGTTATATCAGGAGAAGTTATAGCAGTAGACCCCACCAAGGTTCAGTCAGTCACTGATTGGCTAGCACCCACCTCAGTAGGAGAGATCATCAGTTTTCTAGGACTCACGGGATACTACCGTAGATTCATTGCGAATTTTTCCAAGATTGCGAAGCCTATGATGGAGTTGTTGAAGAAGGACACCAAGTTCAAATGGACAGATGAATGTAAGGCAAGTTTTTAGGAGTTGAAGAAACATTTGGTTACAGCCCCAGTGTTGATTCGGCCGGATATACGCAAGGATTTCCAAGTGTATTGCGATGCTTCTCGCCTAGGACTTGGAGGCGTACTTATGCAAGACGAAAGAGTGGTTTCATACGCCTCACATCAGCTTCGACGGCATGGGTTGAATTATGCCACGCATGATTTGGAGTTAGCAGCTGTAGTTCGTGCACTCAAGACTTGGAGACACTTTCTTATTGAAAATTGATGTGATGTGTACACGGATCATAAGAGTTGGAAGTACATATTCACACAGAAGGAGCTGAATCTTAGGCAAAGGAGGTGGTTGGAGCTTATAAAGGATTATGATATGAAGTTGCACTATCATCCAGGCAAGGCCAATGTCGTAGCAGATGCTTTGAGCCAAAAGAGTTGTGCCACTACCCTCGTAAGCGGAGGATTACCAAAGGAGTTAGCCGAAGATCTCAGGGAGCTTCGTTTGGAGATAGTCCCTAGAGGTTTTGTCGCAGCATTGGAGGTTCAGTCAACATTATTGGGAAAGATTCGAGAAGCTCAGAAGGATGACAATGAAATTGCTGAGATAAAGGAGAAAATGAGCAAAGGAAAAGCCAAAGGTTTTCATGAAGACGAGCACGACACTTTGTGGTTTGAGGACCGTGTTTATGTACCCAATAATGCAGAGATCAGGAAGTTAATACTCCAGGAAGCTCATGACTCGCCATACTCGATACACCCCGGAAACACCAAGATGTATTTGGATTTGACGGAGCGTTTCTGGTGGACTAGTATGAAGAAGGATATTGTCGAGTATGTAACCGTATGTGATGTATGTCAGAGAGTAAGGCAGAATATCAGAAGCCAGCAGGATTACTACAGCCTATGCCAATACCCGAATGGATGTGGGACAAGCTTGGCTTGGATTTCATCACCGGATTACCCAACACCCGGTCAGGATATGATTCTATTTGGGTACTAGTGGATCGTTTAACCAAAGTGGCTCAGTTTATCCCAGTGATAACCACCTATACAAGTGCGAAGTTGGCCAAGATATATATGACCAGGATCGTATGTCTGCATGGAGTTCCGAGGACCATCATATCAGATAGAGGGACGCAGTTTACTTCAAAGTTTTGGCATCAGCCGCATCAGACTTTGGGTACCAGGCTAGAGGTTAGTACAGCTTTTCATCTGTAGACAGATGGGCAGACCGAGAGAGTCAATCAGATTTTGGAGGACATGTTGAGAGCTTGTGCACTAGATTATGGATCTAGTTGGGATGATAATTTGCCTTACGCAGAGTTCTCATACAACAACAGCTACGAGGCCAGTTTGAAGATGGCACCTTTCCAAGCCTTGTATGGAAGGAGATGCAGGACACCATTGATGTGGGATGAAGTTGGAGACCGTCACTTGTTTGGCCCGAATTTGATCAAAGAATCCGAAGAGAAGGTCAAGTTGATTCGCGATAGACTGAAGGTAGCTTTGTCCAGGCAGAAGAGTTATGCAGACTCAAAACGGAAGGAGGTAGTTTATGAAATAGGAGACAGAGCATATCTTCGTGTGTCACCTCTGCGAGGAGTTACATGCTTTGGAGTTAAGGGAAAGTTAGCCCCGAGATTTGTAGGACCATACGAGTTTTGGTAAGAATGGGAGAAGTTGCCTACAAGTTGGAGTTAGACAAAGGACTATCAGGAGTTCATGACGTGTTTCACGTTTCCCAGTTGAAGAAATGTCATGCAGAGATGGTCGACATTCCTCTGAGAGATATAGTGCCCCTGGAAGCAATTTAGTTGGATAGCGATTTGACCTACGAGGAGAAACCTGTCAAGATTCTCAAGTTTGCCAGCCGAGTCATACGCAGCAAGGTTATCAAGTTTTGTAAAGTTCAGTGTAGCCACCATACTGAGGATGAAGCCACCTGGGAACGAGAGGATGATCTACGGAAGGACCACCCACACCTATTTTCTAGCCAACCCGAATCTCGAGGGCGAGATTAATCTTAAGGGAGTAGGTTGTTTGTAACATCCCAAGTTTTCAATTTGGAATGTTACACATAGGTCATCATATGCATATCATATTTTATTTGCATCTCGTTTGCGATCCTAGAAATCCTAAGCAACTCAAGGACCCACGGAGAGAGTTGGGGATTTCACTATTTTCTCAAATTTTGAAAGGAGGATCATTTTGGTTTTAATATTTTTCTCTCTAAAATATTTCCAATATCAAAATAAATGAGAGGAGATAAAATGACTTCTCCAAAATAAAATTAATATTGGAGGAAAATGTTAAAATCAAATGAATATTTTATTTGGGATTTTATTGCTATTTTATTTGAATTAGAAAAATATGCATTTTTTCAAAATTGCATTTTTTAGAACAGAAAAATGTTCACTATGTTATAAATATTTTATTTAGACGGTGAAAATTGTTTTTGGTATTTTTAGAAAAAATATATATTTATTTAGGATTTTTCCTTTTTGGCGGAATTTATTTATTATAAAAAAAGTTTTGGGCCGGCCCGGGCTGGAGCCCAGTCGCCGTGCCATTGTCGGACTCCCGAAGGAGTCCGAGCTCGCCCCGCCGCGCCACCTGACCCCCTCCCCAAGTCAGCCACCACCCACCGACCTCCAATAAATACCGCCGCCCCGCCGCCCTCTCTTCCCCGTCCCGCACCACCGCCGCCGCCGCCTGCGCCGCTCGCCGCCACAGACCGCCACCTGCGTGCCCGCGCCGCGCCGCACCACTGCCCTGCTGACCCGCGCCGTCGCTGCCGCCGGTTTTTGCCCGAGAACAGGTAAAAACCTATTGTCGCCGCTTCGTCGAGAATTTCTCCAAGGTTGCTAAACCTCTAACTGAACTCCTCAAGAAAGATAAAAAGTTCGAGTGGACCCCACAGTGCGAGTTCAACTTTCGAGAACTGAAAAGACTCCTGACATCTGCTCCCGTACTGGTACCACCAGATTTCTCCAAGAACTTTATTATCTATTGCGATGCCTCGCGACAAGGACTAGTTTGCATACTCATGCAAGATCGTCAGGTAATTGCCTATGCCTCACGGCAATTACACCCACATGAGGAAAACTATCCCACACATGATCTAGAGCTTGCAGCTGTAGTCCATGCACTCAAAACTTGGTGACATTACCTTCTCGGTAATCGTTGCGAGATCTTCACCGATCACCAAACCGGATTTGAATCTCAGGCAACGATCTTGGGTCGAGTTGATCTCCGATTACAACTTAGGAACAACTTACACCCCGGGCAAGGCCAATGTCATGGCTGATGTGCTAAGTCGTAAATCCTATTGTAACAACCTGATGTAACAACAAAGTCAACCACTTCTCCATGAGGTATTTCGTAAGCTTAATCTTCAAATTGTTCCTTGAGGATTCCTATCCACCCTGATGGCGAAGCCTAACCTTACGGATCAAATCATAGCTGCCCAGAAGCGTGATAAGGGCATATCCCGAATTAATGAAAACATTGCTAGCGGAGTCGCTAGATGTTTTTCCATGGATGAGCGAGGTGTTGTCTTCTTCGAGAACCGCTTGGTGGTTCGCAAGAAACAACATCTACGCCAGTTGATTCTTTAGGAAGCTCATGAATGCCCTCTCACCATTCATCCCGGTAGTACTAAAATGTATCAAGACCTACGCCAGAGGTTTTGGTGGACTAGGATGAAGAGAGAAATTGCTCAATACATTGCTAGTTGCGATGTCTGTCGTCGTGTTAAAGTAGAGCACCAACGGCCTGCTGGCACCCTTCAACCTTTGGCTATTCCTGAGTGGAAATGGGATAAAATCAGTATGGATTTCATTACTGGGTTTCCCAGGACCAAGAGAGGAAATAATGCTATCTTCGTCGAGATCGACCGTCTTTCCAAAGTAGCCCATTTCCTACCTATTCGTGAGAGTATCATCGCTAGCCAGGTAGCTGACCTATACATCTCCCGAATAGTGTCTCTTCATGGTGTCCCATTGGAAATTAACTCAGACTGTGGTAGTCTCTTCACCTCTCGATTTTGGGAAAGTTTCAAAATGCTATGGGATCTCGCCTCTCTTTTAGCACCGCCTTCCACCCTCAATCAAGTGGTCAAGTAGAGAGAGTCAATCAAATTCTGGAAGATATGCTTCGAGCTTCTGTCATCTCATTCGGAATGGGTTGGGAGAAGTGCCTTCCATTCGCGGAGTTTGCTTATAAGAATAGTTATCAAGCTAGCTTGGGCCAAGCTCCTTTCGAAGTTCTCTATGGACGAAAATGTCGAACGCCTCTTAACTGGTTAAAAACCGGGGAAAGACAACTCTTTGGCAGGGATATGATTCAAGAAGCAGAAGAGCAGGCTCGCATTATTCATGAGAAATTGAAAACAGCCCAATCTCGTCAAAAGAGACAATATGATCGTAAACATAAGCTCATGTCTTACGAAGTCGGCGAGAAGGCTTACCTTCGGGTTACTCCGTTACAGGGAACCCATCGCTTCGATATCAAAGGCAAATTGGCTCCTCGTTACATTGGACCCTTTTGCATTCTTGCCAAACAAGGAGAAGTTTCCTACCAATTCGAACTACCTCCGCATCTTTCTAGAGTTCACGATGTCTTCCACGTTTCTCAACTCAGGCATTGCTTCGCGGATCCTATCCGTGGAGTGGACCACGAAACGCTTGATCTACAAGATAACCTCTCATATCGGGAATATCCCATTCATATCCTTGATCAAGCCGAGCGTACCACTCGACGCCATAACATCCAGTTTCTCAAGGTTCAATGGTCACACCATTCTGAAAAGGAAGTCACTTGGGAAAGGGAGGATCGTCTTCGACTCGAGTACCCCACCTTCTTCCCGGAGGATCCTAAATCTCGGAACGAGATTCTTTTGAGTGGGGGTGAGTTGTCACACCTAGCTAGTTCATGCATTAGAGTGTTGCATCATGTCCACTTTTACAAAAACTTGAAATGGGGACGACAGAACCCCCAGCACCCCCTGGAAACAACTAGGGTTTACTAAAAATATTTTCAATGAACCCAAAATGCCCTTCAAAAAATGTTCATCATTTCTGGATTGGGCTTAAACCCCTGGCAAAAATGGTGCACTCTTTTCTAGGCTGGATTCTTTGAATTAAATCATAAGTATTTGAATTTGGGCATTTAAATGCTATAAAATATTTCAAATGCTCAAATAATTCTGGAAATAAGTGTGTGGAAATAATCTAAACAGAGCCTATGATTCTTTTCAGGATTTTTGTAAGTGCCTAAGTATTTTTAATAAAGCCACAAACTTACAGAAAAATAGAAAAACAGAAATAAAAGAGGAGCAGGAAACTTACCTGGCCACAGCCCACCTGGCCGGCCCATCACTGTGCTGGCACGTGCCAGCCAACTGCTTCTCCCTCGCCAGGCAGGCACAGAGGTGACGCTAGTGAGCACGAGCTCGCCACGGCGTCAGCTGCTTGCCGCCTGCGAGGCCAGGACACCTCGGCGAGCTCCACGTCGCCGCCCCGACCCCGTGGACATCTCATTCGCCCCCTGCCTCTCTCCCTCGCTCCCCCGAAGCCATGGCCGACTCAGCCGCCGGCGCCTTGCCGCCGTAGCCTCAGCCACCGTCGTCCCGTGTCACCCCACCATGCCCACGAGCTCCGCAACATCTCCCTCGACCTCCTCGACGAGCCACGAAGCCTCGGACGCACTGCAACGCCGCCACTGCCGCCGTTCCCCTCGTCGGTCACCGGAGATCGTTGCCCACGATTCGCCGCCTCCCAAGCTTCCCCGAGCCCGCTTCAACGCCCGCTGCACTCTCCGTGAGCTTCTCTCTCTTCTCCCCCTAGCCACGTCGCTCGAGCTACCCTCTAACCCCGTTGTCCATCACGGCCGAGAGCGCGGCTTCACCGGCCATGTCGCCGCCATGGCCACAGGCGCGTAAGCTCGATTACGAGCGCATCACCACACTCACCACGTTCCCAGGAGCCTAACGCACCACTCCCCGTGCCTCGCTGTGCCCCGTAGCCTCAGGTTCATCCTCGACTGAACTTCGGCGACCGCCAAGGTCGTCGCCGGCGTCGTTCCCGGCCTCCCCAAGCTCCACTTCCACCACCAAACGCTGCGGCTTGCTCCTAGATACGCGTAGGACCAAACCGCAGTCAATTTTGTCGACTGTGGGCAAAACCCGAGCCCCTTCGCCGCATCTGTCGTCGCCGGCGTCAAGCCGCCGGTGAGTTGACCACGTCCGACCCGTGTGGGCCCAAGTTGACTTCCTCCCTGAGCCTATGACAGGTGGGGCCGACCTGTTAATTAGGTTAGGATTAGGGCTAACTAATTTTAGTTAGTTTATCTCACTGACATGCGGGCCCAGGCCCCACTGACAGTTAGTTAGTATTAACTAAACTCTCTTAGTTAGCTGAGACACTAACAGACCGGGCCCACCAGTCAGGTTTGACCTGGGCTGGCACCTTTGACTCGCTGACGTCATAGTGACGCAGTGCTGACGCAATTATTCATTTTCTGGATTTATTTTTATATAAGAAATTCCAGAAAATAGCCTAAACTTCTAAAAATCATAGAAAATCAACCATAGCTCCAAATCAAACAAAGTATATATGAAAAATGATCAGAAAAATTCAATCTATCCATATGTAATGGTGTCATGCATGACAAGACAATTTAACCTTGCTGTTTAGGTGAAACAAGCTAATACACTAATTATGCATAAGAGCTTAAGCTTTCATTTGAATCTTTCATTCAAATGGAACCATTTCAACTTGTTTCACATTGCATTAGGCAGGACACATCATTTTGCCATGTCATAGTATGCATCATATTGTTGCATATTGCGATGTGTTGATTATACTTTGTGGTGTCTTTCGTGGTAGGTTCTGCCTCTCCGAGGATATCTCCGAGTATCCAACTGAAGAGCAGTACCCTACTACCACTCCATCAGGCAAGCAGCCCCATTGATCATATCGATACAATCCCATGTTCTCGCCTCTGCTCTCATTTACTGCATAAAGACAACAACGTTTCAAACTATTGTGTGCTACGGTAGTTGAACCCTTATCCTCTGCATGACCTGTCATTGCCATAGTAACTAGATGAAACCCACTAGCATGTGTAGGAGTTGATTGAGCCATCTATGTGTTTCCTACCTTGCTATGCCTGCTATGCTTAGAGTTGTGTCAGGTCTGGTTCATCTGGGTGATGGGCTAGAGTGAAATGATTATGTCGGTAATGTGAGGGATGTGTTGAACATGATTTGGTGAAGGTATCGATGAGAGGCCATGTAGGAGTACATGGTGGGTTGTTTCATTGAGGCCGTCCATAAGAACTGAGATCTGTATGCGTGATTTAAAATTCAGCTACTACCACACTTTGGGCCCTGAAATATGACCCCGCTCGACTTACTGACCCCTCTCGTCCTCTGTCCAGGAGTTGCAACTATTTCTGGTGTTTGTAGGTTATGTGTTGGTGGCCGTGCGTAGCGCTGACCCTAGGGGTGGGCTATGACGCGGTAGATACACTATGGTCGGGTATGCCGGGCGCCTGTTTGGCGTGTCGAGACCCTGTACACATCGTTTGGGGCTGTTGAGGACACCCCGGCTGGATTTCCTTGCGGATGGAACTTGAATAGGCGATAAACCTAGACTAGAGACTTGTGCGGTTAGTCAGGTCATGGTCTACACCCACGTCGGCTTTCGCTTGAAGTTTGCCGAGCACATGTCGTGTGCAGACGCTAAGTGGTGGAAACATGTGTGACAAAGTACACCCCTGCAGGGTATAAAACTATTCGAATAGCCGCGTCCGCGATAAAGGACTACTTGGTTGCCTATACAGTTCATAGACACGTTAATGGTTACTACCAAAAGACTCAAGATAAGTGTGAGTACCGAGGATGGCTCTCTCATAGGATGACGAGGGAGGATCTCCGGTGGAGTATTGTGTTGGTGATTAGTGGACTCGTGTGCGAAACTATTTTACTAGTGGTGTCCCGTAGGATAGCTTAGCCAAGAGTCAAAGATGGCTTGCTGCAATAACTCCACCACCTTCTTGAGAATGAGCATGTATAGTAGGTTCTGATGTAAGACTTGCTGAGTACCTTTGTACTCATGTTTGTTTAATTACTGTTTCAGACGACAACACCGCCCCCTCCAATGGGTTTTATGTAGATCTTGACGTCGATGAGTGACTTGCCACCCAGGTGGTGATCCTGGCCAAGGAGGACCCTAACTAGATAGACAGGCTTTGAGAAGCCTTCTTTCTTTCTAGTGCCTGTACTCAGACTATTTGCTTTCGCATGTGCTCGTATGCTTGTATGACTTGAGTGTCGGGTCATGTGACCCCTACCTGTATGAACATGTTATGTATGGCTCTCTGGAGCCTTTAAATAAAAGTACTTGAGTTGTAGAGTTTTGTTGTGATGCCATGTTGTATTTGCACATATCAAGCATATTGTGTGTATGATTGAAATGCTTGGTATGTGTGGGATCCAACAATCTAGTTGTTTATCCTTGTCAGCCTCTCTTATGGGGAAATGTAGTCTAGTGCTCCTCGAGTCATAGTAGTCCACTACAGCCCGATTCGCCGGAGTCCTGCTAGCCCAGCACTACTGCTCAGGACACATGACTGGCCGGCATGTGTTTCAGTTCATTCCTATGTCTGTCCCTTCGGGGAAATGTCACGCGGTGACTTCCGGAGTCCTTCCTAGCCTGCTATAGCCCGGGTTCCCTGGAGTTCTGTTAGCCCAGTGCTACAGCCCGGATTCACTCGCTGATGACCGACATGCTCGATGTGATTCATGTATGCCTATCTCCATAGGTCTGTGCCGCTTTGGGTTCACGACTAGCCATGTCGGCCCGGGTTCTCTGTCATATGGATGCTAGAGACACTATCATATACGTGAGCCAAAAGGCGCAAACGGTCCCGGGCCATGGTAAGGCGACACCCGTGGGGATACCGTGCATGAGGCCGCAATGTGATATGAGGTGTTACCGGCTAGATCGACGTGACTTGGAATCGGGGTCCTGACAGCTTGCTTCAGGGTTGCCACCTCGGTCGTGGCCCCTGGCAAATATACAATGATCCTGTCATTTTGCAACCGCGTCTTCTTTTATATATATACATATCTATAGACAGGGTATTACTTACCCTTGTTCTCCTTGAGCTGCCTCTTGTCAAGGCCGAGCTATTTCTTGGACCCCTCGAGGTCCTGCTTCAGTACGGCGACCTCCGCAGTCAGTGCGGCGGACGCCAGTAGCGAGGCCTGCATACGCATATTGACATACTTATATTAGACTCCTGCGATATTATTTGCTCCTCTGTTCGGCTTTTCTTTGTGAACACCGAACAAAGCATCAGGGGCTACTGTCTATGTGGTAATATTTTTCCTATATTTTAAAACACTTACCTCAAAGCCTGTTAGAAGGCTGGCACAGGCTTCAGTCAATCCGCTCTTGGCGGACTGAACCTTCTGGACCACCGCACTCATAATAGTACGGTGCTCCTCGTCGATGGAAGCGCTGCGAAGCGCTTCCAACAGATTGTCCGATGCCTTTGGATGGACAGAGGTCACCGGCACAGGCGTCTTGCCCCTCTTAGAAGGAGGCCGCCTGCCCGAGCCCGGAACCACTGGAGGTTCCGGCGCGGTGTGCGGCTGAGGGCCGAACTCGGAGGTCTCAGGGGCCTTGTCCCCTCGGCTCCCGGAGTCCGGGAGGCCGCCTTGAGGCGCCTCCTGGACTGTCTCCCCTCGACCCGGTGCCTCGTGAGACAGCACCTCGGCGTCGTCCGCAGGATAGGGGAAGGTGGCGGTCGGGACTAGATCGCTATCCATGTCCGACGAGCCCAGGAGCCGTCCGATGATACATCGATACGGGCTCGGGGCGGCCTTCATAATCATATTTTGGCGTTAGGTGAAGTAGTGTGGCAAAGGAATACTATGACTTACTCTGTTATCCAAATGCTTACGACTTCCCCAGGGGCTTGGCCCTGGGCAGCCACTCGTCTTCGCCGTCGGCGGCGGTGGTGGAGTAGTCCCGAAGGAGAGTTCTCCCATTCTTGGACCCTTCGGCCTCCCTAGTTGGGGCGACCTTCCTTTTCTTGTCTCCCCCATTTGGAGGGGGGCATCCTCTTCTGCCTCCTCGTCCTCGGGGGAGGATTGCGCCGTAGAGTCCTCGGACGGTGAGTTCGATTACGCCTGGCGTCGGGAACTCTTTCGGATTCCCTTGGCATTCTTGGTCTTCTCCGGCACCGTATAAGAAGCCGGAGTCAGCATCTTCGCCAAAAGAGCATCTGCTGGGCCTTCGGGCAAAGGAGCTGGGCAGTCGATCTGTCCGGCCGTCTCCTACCAGTCCCGTCAAAGGTACGGGAGTTTAGATCCCACATGGAGTCAATCTAAACAAATAAGTATCCTGTGAAAGGTAAAGTAGCTTACCGCACTGGCTTGGCGCTTCGCATTGAATCCGCAATCGTCAGTAATGGGAGGGGGACCTCGGCGCTTTTGAACAGCACCCTCCAGGCATCTTCGTGAGTTGTGTCAAAGAGCCTGTTCAGAATTCAGTGCTGCGCCGGGTCGAACTCCCACAAGTTGAAGTCCCGTTGTTGGCACGGGAGGATCCGGCGGTGGAGCATGACCTGGACTACGTTGACGAGTTTGAGCCTCTTGTTCACCATGTTTTGAATACATGCACTACAAAAAAAGACACATCCATGACATTTTGGGCCGAACGAAATTTTTTTGTGCCATACATATGACACTTCTATGACGATAATTGTGACAAAACCCGGTATCATCATAGATGTGGTGGGCTCCTACTTCTATGACAAAAAATCATGACAGAAAATGGGCTTTTCGTCCTGGGCGGGCCGGATACGCAGCTGCATGACATTCTTTGGGCCGTCCATGACAGAAAAAACCGTGGTAGAAGCGAGGGGGAGGAAAATTTCGGGGAGTTCCCGGTTACGGTGGGAGGTCGGGGCCGAGCGATGCACGTTTCTCTCGTACACGTACGCGCGTGTGTGCGAGGCATTGGCTCTAACTGAACCCGAGCGAGGCGTTGGGCTCTAACTGAACCCGAGCAATTGCACTGCAGGCTACGCGTTACTGAACCCGAGCGATCGATCGATTGCTGTGAACTGAACCCGATCGAGTGATTCCTTGGTTACTGCTGCTAACTGAAGCCGATCGATGGGATGAACAGTGAGTGTTGCGGGGGGGGGGGGGTTGGATGAACAGTGAGCGGTGGTGTTTCCTCTGGATGAACAGGACCCCGTGGTGTGGTGGAGGGCTAGATGAACAGTAGACGGTGGAGGGGTGCCCATGGAGGGGTGGATGAACAGGACCCCGTGGTGTGGAGGGCAGGATGAATAGTAGACCGCGGAGGGGTGCCTGTGGAGGGGTGGTTGAATAGGACCCCGTGGTGTGGAGGGATGGATGAACAGTAGACGGTGGAGGGGTGGTTGAACAGTAGCCGGTGGAGTAGCGCGCGGTGGAGGCTGGATGAACAGGAGCCCGTGGAGGCTGGAGGAGGTCGACGGTGGATGAACAGTAGCTCGTGGAGGTTGGAGGGGGTCGACGGTGGAGATGAACAGTATCCCGTGGAGTCCCGTTTTGCGGTACGCCACAGCCTCCCGATGAACAGGACCCCCGTTTCGACCGTAGCGCTCCAACACAAGTCCGTTTCCTCCGTTTTGCGGTACGCCACACCCCTCCCGATCAACAGGACCCCCGTTTCGACCGTAGGAGGTCCGTTTCCTCCGTTTTGCGGTACACCACACCCCTCCTGATCAACAGGACCCCCGTTTCGACCGTAGGAGGTCCGTTTCCTCCATTTTGTGATACGCCACACCCCTCCCAATCAACAGGACCCCCGTTTCGACCGTAGGAGGTCCGTTTCCTCTGTTGTGTCACATCTCTAGTTCTGGTATGATCCTAGGCTTGCTTGTGCATCATGTTTAAACTTAAAATAAATTTGAAATGGGGAAAGTTGCAAACCCTAGCACCAAAGTTTTTCCAATAGGTTCAACTTTAAAATGGATTTTCAATGAACCCAAAATGCTATTCAAAAATGTTCATGCTCTTTGGATAATGTTGCGAACAACAACGAGAGGTGATGCACATTTTTGCTACACATTTTGGATTTTTGAATCAATGCATAAATATTTGATTTGGAGCTATTCAAATTATATGAATATTTTAATGGCTCCAAAAATGTTGGGAATTGGTGAGGGCCTCTGGAATATTATATCTAGATGCCACAAATATTTTCAGCATTTATGGAAATGTTTTAACATTTCTTTTAGAGTCAAAACAAATGCCATAAATAGAAAGAGAAAACAAAAAAATAGAAAACACTTACCTAGGGCCTGGCTTACCTGGCACCCCAGCCGGCCCAGCCCACTGGCCTCTTCCAGTCACCACTTACCTCCCGCCAGGAGGACGCCGAGCGTGTGGCCGCCGCACGCCGGCACACGCCCGGCCACCTCCTGCTTCCCGCCGTTACCTCGATGCCCAAGACGACGCCACGCAGTCTCCCCGAACCCCCTCTCACTCCCTCTCGCTCCTCCCCCTCCTCTGTCCTCTCCCCGCAGCACACCTGAGCGCGCTCGTCTCCGCCGATCACTGCCACCGCGGCCACTGGCCTGCCCTAGCCTCACGGACGTGCCCCAGAGCTCCGCCTCGCCGCCTGCTACGTCCTCAATGAGCCAGGCGACCCGAGAAGCTCTGCATCAACGCCATCTTCATCTTCTTCATCGTCGCCCACTGAAGCTCGCCGGCGTGGATTCGGGAGCTCCAGACCCTCCCCGGCCTCGCCGTTGACTCTGCTGGATTCACAATGAGCCCCTGTTTCTTTCCCCTCTCTCCCCGTGCCCGTCCGTGCCTTCTAGCCACTGTGACCATCGGAGCCGATTGCTCCTCGCCGCCGGCCATGTCGCCACCGCGGCTACGGCCGTGCAAGCACGCGTCCAAGCTTACCACTGAGCTCACCGCACCCCCACGAGTCTAACGCGCCTAACAGCAGCCTCCCTAGCGCCCTGCAGTGCCTAACCCGCATCAACCGAGCTTCGGCCGCCGCCGCGAGCCCTGCTCCGGCGAGCTCCGCCATCCCCGTGACCTTCCCTATGGCCAGGTGGATGCGGTCGAGCGTGGGCTGCCGATTGGTAGTCCTCGCGCGCTCTTCCACCGCCTGTAGCACGTTCCGGCGAAGCACCGCCACGCGGTTTTGTTGTCGCCGGCCGAACTCTGACGAGGCTGACGTGGCGGCTGAATTAGCGCTAATCCCCACCATTAGCCACCCCACCAGCCGCTAACAGTGGGCCCCAGGGCCAAGTCAAACCCTGGTCAGTGCGGGTTTGACCCGGGGTTAACCCCAGTGTCACTGACATGTGGCCCCACATGTCAGGTTTGACCTGGTTAGCCCTGCTAACGCCTCTGTGACGTCACACTCACGCAGTAATAGATTTCTGGATTTTAAATAATTCAGAGAATTCTAGAAATAGTTAAAACTTCTAAAAATCATAGAAATTAAACCGTAGCTCAGAATGAAATAATTTATATATGAAAAATTATCAGGAAAATGCAAGGAATCCATCTACGCTAGTTTCATGCATGAAAAACCAACTTATACTTGCTGTATAAGTGAAAACGTAATAATGGCATGTTATATACTTAATTTGGGGTTTGCATATGAACCCTTGGTTCATATGGACTTCAACCAAATTGATGCTAGATGCATTAGGGCAAATCATAGCATCTTTGAAATGTCATCTTCATGCATCATATTGTTGCATATGGTTGTCTATTGATTGCTGACACCGTTCCCTCTCGATAGGTTCTACTCCGGAAGTTGTCCCGAGTACCTGTCTGAGGAGCAGTGCTTCTTCGTCGATCTATCAGGCAAGCAACCCCCCTTGAGCATCTCGATAAATCCCACTCTCTCGCTCCTGCTCCTTTTACGGCATTAGGACAACAACAATTCAAACTGCTACTTTCTGCTACGGTAGCTGAACCCATTCCTCTGCATGACCTGTCATTGCCACAGTAAATAGTTGAAACTCACTAGCATGAGTAGGAGTTGCTTGAGCCTTGATGTGCCTGCTCATCCATGCTTGTTTTCTTTATGCCACTAGCATGTGTCAGGTCTGATTCATCGGAAATGAATTGGAGTGGTGAACATGTCCTACCAGTAAAGGCTAAGTGTGTGAACACGTTTTGGTAAAGGTAGCGATGAGAGGCCATGTAGGAGTACATGGTGGGTTGTCTCATTGGAACCGTCCCTAAGCACTGAGTTCTGTGTATGTTATCCAAGTCCAGTTACTACCACACATTGGGTTCCGGTTATCCGGCCCCTCTCGGCTTATTAATTCACTTGATCTCTGTCCAGGAGTTGCAACTAGTTTCTTGCGTTTGTAGGTAGTGCTACTTGTCTACCAGGTGGTGTCCGACGGGACAGGCTTGGGACAGACTAGGCACCGTGGTACGGTGTACCAAGTGGCACCCGGATGGTGGGCTTGGGAACCCTGCACACATCGTTTGGGGCCGTGAGCGACACCCCGGCCGGATCTCCTTGCGGATGGAACCCGAATAGGCGATAAACCTGGACGAGAGACTTGTGTGGTTAGTCAGGTCGTGGCCGACACCCTCGCCCGGCTTCCGCTTGAAGGTTGTCGAGGTACATGACGTGTACAGGGCTATAAGTGGTGAGAGCGTGTGTGAAGAAGTACACCCCTGCAGGTCAACATTATCTATTCGAATAGCCGTTTTCCTCGGATATGGAAACTTGGAGGACTTATGTAGTACATAAACAACTTGAAGTGGATACTCTAAAATCCGCAAGATAAGTGTGAGTGCTATGGATGGCCTTCTCATAGGGAGACGGGAACGGATCCATAGTGGAGTATTGATATGGTGAATATGTGGACTCGTGTGCGTCTTCTCACCTCAAGAAGTTTCTGATACTCGTAGTATAGGTTAGCCACTGAGTCAAAGCTGGCTTGCTGCTGTTAAACTCCACCACCCCCTTTGTTGATAATGTTGCATATGTAGATAGTTCCGATGTAAGACTTGCTGAGTACCTTTCTACTCACGTTTGCTTATTTATGTTTTGCAGTTGGTTACACTAGTGGCTTTGACAAGTAGCTTGTATCCCAGCTACGATCTTGTACCCTTGGGAGGGTCGTGTATAGTCAGGCTTCTTAGTCTTTTCCTTTTGTAGTTGTCTGTACTCAGACATGTAATGCTTCAGTTGCTTGTATGCTCTGAATGATGGGTCATGAGACCCCTGTTTGTATTGAATACTATGTGGCTCTTCTGGGCCTCTGTCTATATGAGTTTGAGTTATGTTGTGATGCCATGTTGTACCGCACATACCTGCATGTCATGCGTACGTGTAACGTGTATTGCTATGTGTGGGATCCGACAACCTAGTTGTTTATCTCTGGTAGCCTCTCTTATGGGGAAATGTAGTCTTGTGCTTCCATGAGCCATAGTAGTCCACTACAGCCCGGTTCACCGGAATCCTGCTAGCCCAGCACTACTGCTACGGAACACTTGACTAGCCGGCATGTGATTCACTTCGTTCTTGTGTCTGTCCCTTCAGGGAAATGTCACACGGTGACATCCGGAGTCCTACCTAGCCTGCTATAGCCCGGGTTCCTGGAGTCCTGTTAGCCCAGTGCTACAGCCCGGATTCATACGCTGTTGACCGACCTGCTCGTGGTTGATTCATGTATGCCTGTCCCTGTAAGTTAGTGCCACTTTGGGTTCATGACTAGTCATGTTAGCCCAGGTTCTCTGTTATATGGATGCTAGCGACACTATCATATACGTGAGCCAAAAGGCGCAAACGGTCCCGGACCAGGTAAGGTGGCACCCGTGGGAATACCGTGCGTGAGGCCGCAAAGTGATATGAAATGTTACACGCTAGATCGGTGTGACTTAGGATCGGGGTCCCGACAGCGTTGGTATCAGAGCCTGACTGACTGTAGGATTACCAAGCCACACTGGTCAAAGTCGAGTCTAGAAATGCTTTAGTTATATAAGGGAATTGATTGTGGAAGGGAACGTAAGGCTCTTTTTACTCCTTTACCTCATGTCATTCTTTCTGAGTCAGCCTCTTATTTTCTACGAGGGTTAAGGACTAGGCTTGTCCTTTATCTCTCAGGATGACGTGTTACTAAACCGTAAAGTCTTAGGATTGTTGGGTTGTGTTTCCGTACAGTTCTACTACTTTCGTGTGTCCTCAGTTTGACCCAGAACCTTGATATTATGATGCTGATTGATTATGCTATTCCTTTGATGAATGTCTCAAAAATCCTTTTGAGCATTTACAGCCGTTATGCTGCCGAAATTGTCCCAGGATTTCAAGAGTTTCCAATGCTTTTGCATTACATTCTGCATCCTTCTGTCGATGCTAATTCCATCCTTGTTTCCTTGGTTTCTGTGCCAGGATGTCGTCTGCTAACCAAGGTTCAGTTGCTCATAGCAAGAACCACAGAGATGGTAGGGATGAGGATCCTCCTGACCAGCCTTTGATGACAGAGTTCTTGTTAGCATCCGAGAGGAACAAGCGTGAGACTAACCACTTGCTGGCACAGATTGAGCAGAACACCGTACATCCGCATAAGAAGTTGGTTTCCATCAATGACTTCATTGGTCTGAAACCACCCACCTTCCATCATTCCATTGAGCCACTCGATGTAGATGACTGGCTCCATAGCATCACTCACAAGTTGCATTCCGCGAATGTAGCTGAAGGTGACAAGGTCACCTATGCTACCTATCACCTGCAAGGTCCTGCTAGTATTTGGTGGGAGAGCTATGAGGCTATGCTTCCAGCTGGTCAGATTCCTACCTGCAGGGATTTCACCAAGGCTTTTCGTGAGCGCCACATTCCTCAGGCTCTCATTGACCGCAAGAGGGAAGAGTTCTGTAGTTTTACCTAGCGTAAGTTGCCTGTTGATGCTTATAGTAGAGAGTTTGGAAGCCTCGCCCGCTATGCTATAGAAGAAGTGTCCACAGACGCTAAGAAGTAGGCTAGGTTCTGAAAGGGTCTCAACCCTAAGTTGCGTCGTGATCTCCACCTACATCATTGTGATACTTTCCAGGCTCTCGTGAACAAGGCCATTAATGCAGAGACAGCTCAACTCACTTACGAGGAGTCTCGTAAGCTCTACCATGATATGGGTTGTTCCTCCCGCTCTGGCTCTCAGAAGCGACGGATTTGGATTCCGAACTCAGCTCTTCCACCTGGATATGCACCAAGGCCATCCGATGTGGCACCTCACCCAACTCAGCAACATGCTCCACCCAGGCCTATTAGTGGACCACTTGCCAATGTAGGTCCACGTCCTACCTCAGGAACTTGCTTCACCTGCGGAGAACCAGGACACTACGCACGTGACTGCCCTCACTCCAGTTATACTCCACCCCAGTCTAAGAGGTCTGTTGGCCATGAAAAGCCATCAGGCAAGATGATCGGTACCAAGCCAGCCTCCATTGAACGAGCATGTGTGCACCATGTCTCAGCTACAGAAGCTCAAGATGTGTCACACCCTAGCTAGATTATGCATTAGAGTGTGCATCATGTTTACCTTCATCAGAAATTGAAATGGGGAAAGCAGAACCCCCAGCACCACCCCCCCCTGAAATCAACTAGGGTTTACTAAAAATAAATTCAATGAACCTGAAATGCCCTTCAAATATGTTCACCCTCTTTGCCTTGGGTTAGAACCCTTGGGAAAAATGGTGCATATAATTTTAGGTCAACAAAAGGGGCATTGACTTAATTCATAAATATTTGAATTTGGGCATTTAAATACTATTATATAATTCAAATGCTCAAATAATGTTGGAACTATTTTTGGGCCACTGAAATATTTCAGAAAGTGTCCATAAATATTTTCAGGATTTTATAAAATGATTTAGTATTTAAACTAAATCAAAACAGAATAACAAAAATAGAAAAACAGAATAAAATTAGAAAAGAGAGAGAGAGTAGGCCAGAGGGCCACTTACCTGGCCCAGCGCCAGGCCACCAGCGGCCCAGCCCACCAGGCCATTGCCAGTCATCCCCTAGCTCCTGCCAGGAGGACGAAGGGCGTGTGCCCGCGGTGCGCCAGCACGCGCACGGCCACCGACGACCACCTCCTGCTTCGGTCGCCTCCCCGACGTCGCTTTGGACGCCACGCACCCCCCTGGCCCTCTCATTCCCCCTCCCCGTGCTCATTCCCTCCTCTGCTCTCTCTCCCGCGCAACCGCCATGAGCCCGAGAGCGCTGACGAGAACCACCACGGCCACCGCCTCCCCCTCGCTTCCCTGGCCAGTTTAGAGGCTCCGCCTCGACCCCGTCTTCCTCCTCACCGAACCACGCCCCGCCAGAAGCCCTGCATCGTCGATTTCAAGCTCATCTTCAAGCTTCAGCACCGACGATCGCCGCCGTCGATTCGCTTGCTCCAGTGCCTCCCCGAGCTTGCCGAGGCCACCGCTGCACCCGCTGTGAGCTCCTGTGTCGTTTCCCCCTCCCCCCTGGCTCGTTTTCTTCCTCTAACACCAATGCCCGTCGGAACCGAGAGCTCTTCACCGCCGGCCATGCCACCACCGTGACCACAGCCGTGCAAGCTCACTCCCGAGCACGGCAACGTGCTCCACACCTCACCAGGAGCACGTGGAACCCATCAGTTTCCCCTCCCGTGCACCATAACGCCGATCCGCTCAACTCCCGAACTCCGGCCGCCGCGCAAGTTGCCGCCGCCATCGTTTTAGGCCACTAGGGCTGCTGCCGTGTGCACAGATGGATGCGGGCGAGTCCCAGCTCCGCGTAGATGCCCTCCGCTGGCCATTTGGTCGCCGGAGGAGGATTTCCGAGCCCCTCCGCCGTCTCTGGCCTTGCCGGCAACTAGCCGGGGTCAACTCCGGCGTGTTTTGACCCCGGGTCGGCTGGGTTGACTCCCCCCTGACTCACTGACGTGTGGGCCCAGGTGCCTGCCTAATTACTGTTAGTTAATTAGAGTTAATAAAAATTAGCTAATTAGTGAGCCACTGACATGCGGGCCCCGCCCGGCTAACCAAGTTAGTTAGGGTTAACTAACTTAGTTAGTTGATTGTGCCACTGACCAGTGGACCCCACTGGTCAGGTTTGACCTGGAGGCGCCAGTTGACCTGCTGACATCAGGGTGATGTCATGCTGACGCAATAACTCCTTTTCTGGATTTAATTTTATATAGAAAATTCCAGAAAATTGCCTAAACTTCAAAAATTCATAGAAATTCAACCATAACTCCAAATGAGACAAATTATATATGAAAAATTATCAGAAAAATTCAAGGAATCCATCTATACAATTTTCATGCATGTTTGAACAATGTTTGTCCTCTGTTTTGGACAAAACAAATAAAGGGCATTTAAATAATCATATATGGGGTTGGAATTTGAATCTTGTACTCAAACCAACTCCATCTAAATCATAGCTAGTTGCATAAGCTCAAGACACATCCATATTGCCATGTCCTAGCATGCATCATATTGTTGCATATCGTCATGTGTTGATTGTGCTCGGTTGTGTTATTCGTGGTAGGTTCTGCCTCCGAGGATATTCACGAGTATCCAACTGAAGGGCAGTATCCCGTCACCACTCCATCAGGCAAGCAACCATTGATCATTCCGATACAACCCATGTTCTCGCTCCTGCTCTTGTTTACTGCATTAAGACAACACGATTCAAACTGCTGTGTGCTACGGTAGTTGAACCCTTATCCTCTACATGACCTGTCATTGCCACAGTAACTAGATGAAAGCCACTAGCATGTGTAGGAGTTGATTGAGTCATGTTTTGTGATTCCTACCTTGCTATGCCTGCTATGCTTAGAGTTGTGTCAGGTCTGGTTCATCTGGGGGATGGGCTAGAGTGAAATGCTTGTGCCAGTAATATGTGGGATGTGTTGAACATGTTTTGGTAAAGGTATCGATGAAAGGCCATGTAGGAGTACATGGTGGGTTGTTTCATTGAAGCCGTCCCTAAGAACTGAGTTCTGTATGCGTGAATTAAGATTCAGCTACTACCACACATTGGGCCCTGAAATATGACCCCGCTCGACTTACCGACCCCTCTCGCCTCATTCCAGGAGTTGCAACTAGTTTCTGGTGTTTGTAGGATATGTGTTGGCGGCCGTGCGTAGCGCTGACCCTAGGGGTGGGCTATGTTGCGGTAGATACACCGTGGCACGGTGTACCGAGTCACCCGTTTGGTGTCTCGGGAACCCTGTTCACATCGTTCGGGGCCGTTGAGGACACCCCGGCCGGATTTCCTTGCGGATGGAACCTGAATAGGCGATGACCCTGGACTAGAGACTTGTGAGGTTAGTCAGGTCGTGGTCTACACCCACGTCAGTTTTCGCTTGAAGTCTGCCAAGCACATTTCGTGTGCAGACGCTAAGTGGTGGAAACATGTGTGATGAAGTACACCCCTGCAGGGTATAAAACTATTCGAATAGCCGTGTCCGCGGTAAAGGACTACTTGATTGCATATACAGTTCATAGACAAGTTAATGGATACTACTAAAAGACTCAAGATAAGTGTGAGTACCGAGGATGGCCCCTTCGCAGGATACGAGGGAGGATCCACGGTGGAGTATTGTGATGGTGAGTAGTGGACTCGTGTGCGAAAACTATTTTGCTAAAAGATTCCGTAGGATAGCTTAGCCAAGAGTCAAAGCTGGCTTGCTGCATAAACCCCACCACCTTCTTGAGAATGAGCATGTACAGTAGGTTCTGATGTAAGACTTGCTGAGTACCTTTGTACTCATGTTTGCTTATTTATTGTTTTCAGACGACAACACTGCCCCCTCCGATGGGTTTTACGTAGACCTTGACGTCGACGAGTGACTAGCCACCCAGGTGGTGATCCAGGCCATGGAGGGCCCTATGTAGATAGACAGGCTTCGAGAAGCCTTCTTTCTTTCTAGAGTCTGTACTCAGACTAGTTGCTTCCGCATGTGCTTGTATGACTGTATGACTTGAGTGTCGGGTCATGTGACCCCTACCTGTATGGATATGTTATGTATGGCTCCCTGGAGCCTTTAAATAAAGTACTTGAGTTGTAGAGTTTTGTTGTGATGCCATGTTGTATGTACTCATATCGAGCATATTGTATGTATGATTGAAATGCTTGGTATGGGTGGGATCCGACAATCTAGTTGTTTGTCCTTCGCAGCCTTTCTTATGGGGAAATGTAGTCTAGTGCTCCTCGAGCCATAGTAGTCCGCTACAGCCCGGTTCACCGGAGTCCTGCTAGCCCAGCACTACTGTTCAGGACACTTGACTGGCCGGCATGTGTTTCACTTCGTCCCTATGTCTGTCCCTTCGGGGAAATGTCATGCGGTGATCTCCGGAGTCCTGTCTAGCCTGCTACAGCCCGGGATCAACCGGAGTCCTGTTAGCCCAGTGCTACAGCCCATAATCACTCGTTGATGACCGACATGTTCATTGTGATTCATGTATGCCTGTCTCCATAGGTCTGTGCCGCTTTGGGTTCACGACTAGCCATGTCGGCCCGGGTTCTCGGTCATATGGATGCTAGCGACATCGTCATATACGCGAGCCAAAAGGCGCAAACGGTCCCGGGCCATGGTAAGGCGACACCCGTGGGATACCGTGCGTGAGGCCACAAAGTGATATGAGGTGTTACCGGCTAGATCGATGTGGCTTAGAATCGGGGTCCTGACAAGATGATCCCGATGTCGTACTGGGTACGCTTCTTGTCAATTGTAACCCAGCTTCAGTTCTGATCGATACTGGAGCATCCCACTCCTTCATATCCGAAGGTTGTGCTCGGTTGCACGACATGTCATTTTGTGATATGCCAACTCCACTAATAATCCAGACTCCTGGTTCCAAATGGCAAACCTCCAAGGTACGCCATGGTAATGAAATCCTTGTTGACAGACTGGTACTCATTGCTTCTTTGATATCTCTCAAGTCCTCAGATATTAACATCATCTTGGGTATGGACTGGATGACAGCTCATCATGCCAAGATCGATTGTTACACTAGATCTGTTCAACTTACACATCCATCTGGCAAAATAGTCACTGTCTCCACTAGAGTTGCAAGGCGTCAACTCTATTCTCTTAATGCCAGCCCTCTTCCAGACCTTGAACATATTCCGGTAGTCCGTGACTTTCCGGATGTTTTCCAGAAGAACTGCCAGGTGTCCCACCTGACAGAGATGTAGAGTTTGTAATAGAACTTATCCCAGGAACTGTTCCAATCTCTAGGGGACCATACAAGATGGCACCTTTGGAGTTAGCCGAGCTTAAGAAACAACTTGATGAGTCCTTGCAAAAGGGTTTCAATCATCCTAGTTCTTCTCCTTGGGCTTGTCCTGTCCTCTTCGTCAAGAAGAAGGATGGTACGGATCGGATGGTTGTAGATTATCGTCCCGTTAATTTGGTCACGATAAAGAACAAGTATCCTCTCCCCAGGATCAATGACCTGTATGATCATCTCGCTGGATCCTCAGTCTTTTCCAAGATGGATTTGAGGTTAGGCTACCACCAAATCAAGATCAAAAACGGGGACATCCCCAAAATGGCCTTTGTCACTCGTTATGGCCAATACGAGTACACCGTGATGTCTTTCGGCCTAACCAATGCTCCAACTACTTTCTCCCGCTTGATGAACTCGATCTTTATGGAGTACTTAGATAAGTTCGTCATGGTTTATCCCAATGATATTCTTATTTACTCGAAGAACGAGGAAGAGCATGCCGAACATCTTAGGCTTGTGTTAGAAAAACTCAGAGAGCATCGCCTTTATGCCAAGTTCTCCAAGTGTGAATTTTGGTTGCCAGAAGTGACCTATCTGGGCCACGTGATCTATGGTAAGGGCATTGCTGTCAATCCCGAGAGAGTCAAAGCTGTTCTCGATTGGACTCCACCCGAAATGGTCAAACAAGTTAGGAGTTTCCTTGGTCTAGCCAGTTATTGTTGCCGCTTCGTTGAAAACTTCTCCAAAGTGACCAAACCCCTCACGGAGCTTCTCAAGAAAGATAAAAGGTTTGAGTGGACCCCACAGTGTGAGCACAGTTTTCAGGAACTGAAAAGACGCCTGACTTCTGCGCCCATACTCGTGCCTCCGGATTTCACCAAAGACTTTGTTATCTATTGCGACGCTTCACGTCAAGGACTAGGTTGCATTCTTATGCAGGATCGTCATGTGATTGCCTATGCATCTCGACAGTTGCACCCACATGAGGAAAATTATCCTACACATGATCTGGAGCTTGGAGCCGTAGTCTATGCACTTAAGACTTGGCGACATTACCTTCTTGGTAACCGTTGCAAAATCTACACTAACCATCAGAGTCTCAAGTATATCTTCACCCAACCGGATCTGAATCTCAGACAGAGACGTTGGTTGGAGTTGATCTCAGACTACGACTTAGGAATCACCTACACCCCAGGCAAATCCAATGTCATGGCTGATGCTTTAATTCGTAAATCCTATTGCAACAACCTCATGTTGCAACAATGTCAACCGCCCCTCCATGAGGAATTCTGTAAGCTTAACCTTCACATAGCTCCTCGTGGTTCCCTTTCTACCTTGGTGGCGAAACCTACCCTTACAGATCAGATCATAGAGGCTCAGAAGCATGGTACGGGAATTTCCTGGATCAAGAAGAATATTTTCAAGGGAGTTGTTGGCTGTTTCTCTATGGATGAACGAGGTGTTGTTTACTTTGGAAACCGTTTGGTGGTTCCCAAATGTCAATAGATGCAGCAACTGATCCTTAAGGAGGCCCATGAATCCCCTCTCACGATTCATCCCGGTAGTACAAAGATGTATCAGGACCTGTGCCAGAGGTTCTGGTGGACTAGGATGAAGAGAGAAATCGCTCAGTATATTGCCAACTGTGACGTTTGTCGTCGCGTTAAGGTAGAGCATCAGAGACCTACTGGCACCCTTCAACCTTTAGCTATTCCCGAGTGGAAATGGGACAAAGTTGTTATGGACTTCATCACCAGCTTTCCCAGGACCAAGAAAGGAAATAATGCTATCTTCGTAGTCATTGATCGTCTCTCCAAAGTGGCTCAGTTCCTACCTGTTCGAGAGAGTATCACTACTAGTCAGCTCGCTGACTTATATATCTCCCGAATAGTGTCACTCGATGGTGTTCCACTAGAGATCAATTCAGACCATGGCAGTCTTTTCACCTCTCATTTCTGGGAAAGTTTCCAAATTGCCATGGGCACCCATCTTTCCTTCAGTACCGCTTTCCACCCTCAATCAAGTGGTCAGGTGGAAAGGGTCAACCAAATTCTCGAAGACATGCTTAGAGCTTGCGTTATCTCATTTGGTATGGATTGGGAGAAATGTCTTCCCTTTGCCGAGTTTGCTTATAACAATAGCTACCAATCCAGTCTTAAGAAAGCTCCTTTTGAGATTCTCTATGGACGAAGATGTCGAACACCTTTGAACTGGTCAGAAACCGGCGAAAGACAATTCTTTGGACCGGATATGATCCAGGAGGCAGAAGAGCTAGTTCGCACCATTCGTGAGAATTTGAAAACAGCCCAATCTCGTCAAAAGAGCTAGTATGACCGTTGTCATAAGGAAGTGTCTTATGAAGTTGGCGACAAGGCTTACCTTCGGGTTACTCCTTTGAAGGGTACCCATCGTTTCGGTATCAAGGGCAAGTTGGCTCCTTGTTACATCAGTCCTTTTCGCATTCCTGCTAAACGAGGAGAGGTTGCCTACCAGTTGGAACTACCCCCACATCTTTCTCGAGTTCATGATGTCTTCCACGTCTCTCAACTCAGGCGTTGCTTCTCGGATCCCATCTGCGGAGTGGACCACGAAACGCTTGATCTCCAAGATAACCTCACTTATCGAGAGTACCCCGTTAGCATTCTGGATCAAGCAGAGCGTATCACTCGACGTCATAACATCAAGTTTCTCAAGGTTCAGTGGTCTCATCATTCCGAGAGAGAAGCTACTTGGGAGCGAGAAGATCGTCTTCGACTTGAGTACCCCGCTTTCTTTCTGCCAACTCCTGAATCTCGGGACGAGAATCTTCCGAGTGGGGGCGAGTTGTCACATCCCTAGTTCTGGTATGATCCTAGGCTTGCTTGTGCATCAAGTTTAAACTTCAAATAAATTTGCAATGGGGAAAGTTGCAAACCCTAGCACCAAAGTTTTTCCAATAGGTTCAACTTTAAAATGGATTTTCAACGAACCCAAAATGCTATTAAAAAATGTTCATGCTCTTTGGATAATGATGGGAACAACAACCAGAGGTGATGCACATTTTTGCTACACATTTTGGATTTTTGAATCAATGCATAAATATTTGATTTGGAGCTGTTTAAATTATATAAATATTTTAATGGCTCCAAAAATGTTGGGAATTGGTGTGGGCCTCTGGAATATTATATCTAGATGCCAAAAATATTTTCAACATTTATGGAAATGTTTTAACATTTCTTTTAGAGTCAAAACAAATGCCAGAAATAGAAAAAGAAAACAAAAAAAATAGAAAACACTTACTTGGGGCCTGGCTTACCTGGCACCACAGCCGGCCCAGCAGAGGCCCAGCCCACTGGCTTCTGCCAGTCACCACTTACCTCCCGCCAGGAGGACGCCTAGCGCGTGGCCGCCGCATGCCAGCGCACGCCCGGCCACCTCCTGCTTCCCGCCGCTGCCTCGACGCCCAGGACGACGCCATGTAGTCTCCCCGAACCCCCTCTCACTCCCTCTCGCTCCTCCCCCTCCTCTGTCCTCTCCCCGCAGCACACCCGAGCACGCTCGTCGCCGCCAATCGCTGCCACCGCGGCCACCGGCCTGCCCTAGCTTCGCGGACGTGCCCCAGAGCTCCTTCCTCGCCGCCTGCTATGTCCTCAACGAGCCAGGTGACCCGGGAAGCTCTGCATCAATGCCATCTTCATCTTCGGCCACTGAAGCTCGCCGGCGTGGATTCGCGAGCTCCAGAACCTCCCCGACCTCGCCGTTGACTCTGCTAGATTCGCCGTGAGCCCATGTTTCTTTCCCCTCTCTCCCTGTGCTCGTCCGCGCCTTCTAGCCACCATGACCATCGGAGCCGATTGCTCCTCGCCGCCGGCCATATCGCCACTGCGGCTACGGCCGTGCAAGCACGCGTCCAAGCTTACCATTGAGCTCACCGCACCCCCATGAGTCTAATGTGCCTAACTGCAGCCCCCCTAGTGCCCTGCAGTGCCTAACCCGCATCAACCGAGCTCCGGCCGCCGCCTCGAGCCCTGCTCCGGCGAGCTCCGCCGTCCCCGTGATCTCCCTATGGCTAGGTGGATGCGGTCAAGCGCGGGCTGCCGATTGGTAGTCCTCCCGCGCTCTTCCGCCGCCTGTAGCGCGTTCCGGCGAAGCACCGCAGCGCGGTTTGGTCGTCGCCAGCCGAACTCCGGCGAGGCTGATAGTGGGCCCCAGGGCCAAGTCAAACCCTGGTCAGTGCGGGTTTGACCCGGGGTTAACCCCAGTGTCACTAACGTGTGGCCCCACACATTAGGTTTGACTTGGTTAGCCCTGCTGACGCCTCTGTGACGTCACGCTGACGTAGTAATTGATTTATGGATTTTAAATAATTCTTAGAATTCCAGAAAATAGTTAAAACTTCTAAAAATCATAGAAATTAAACCGTAGCTCAGAATGAAATAATTTACATATGAAAAATTATCAGAAAAATGCAAGGAATCCATTTATGCCAGTTACATGCATGAAAAACCAACTTATATTTGCTGTATAAGTGAAAACGTAATAATGGCATGTTATATACTTAAGTTGGGGTTTGCATATGAACCCTTGGTTCATATGGACTTCAACCAAATTGATGCTAGATGCATTAGGGCAAATCATAGCATCTTTGAAATGTCTTCTTCATGCATCATATTGTTGCATATGGTTGTTTATTGATGGCCGACACCATTCCCTCTCGATAGGTTCTACTCCGGAAGGTGTCCCGAGTACCTGTATGAGGAGCAATGCTTCTTCGTCGATCTATCAGGCGAGCAACCCCCCTTGAGCATCTCGATAAATCCCACTCTCTCAATCCTGCTCCTTTTACGGCATTAGGACAACAACGATTCAAACTGCTACTTTCTGCTGCGGTAGCTGAACCAATTCCTCTGCATGACCTATCATTGCCACAGTAAATAGTTGAAACCCACTAGCATGAGTAGGAGTTGCTTGAGCCTTGATGTGCCTGCTCATCCGTGCTTGTTTTCTTTATGCCAGCTATGCTTAGAGTTGTGTCATGTCTGATTCATCGGGAATGAATCGGAGTGGTGAACATGTCCTACCGGTAAAGGCTAAGTGTGTGAACATGTTTTGGTAAAGGTAGCGATGAGAGGCCATGTAGGGGTACATGGTGGGTTGTCTCATTGGAACCGTCCCTAAGCACTGAGTCCTGTGTATGTTATCCAAGTCCAGTTACTACCACACATTGGGTTCCGGTTATCCGGCCCCTCTCGGCTTATTAATCCACTTGATCTCTGTCCAGGAGTTGCAACTAGTTTCTAGTGTTTGTAGGTAGTGCTACTTGTCTACCAGGTGGTGTCTGATGGGACAAGCTTGGGACAGGCAAGGCACCGTGGCACGGTGTACCAAGTGGCACCCGGATGGTGGGCTTGGGAACCCTGCACACATCGTTTGGGGCCGTGAGCGACACCCCGGCCGGATCTCCTTGCGGATGGAACCCGAATAGGTGATAAACCTGGACGAGAGACTTGTGTGGTTAGTCAGGTCGTGGCCGACACCCTCGCTCGGCTTCCACTTGAAGGCTGTCGAGGTACATGACGTGTACAGGGCTATAAGTGGCGAGAGCGTGTGTGAAGAAGTACACCCCTGCAGGTCAACGTTATCTATTCGAATAGCCGTTTTCCTCGGATATGGAAACTTGGAGGACTTATGTTGTACATAAACAACTTGAAGTGGATACTCTAAAACCCGCAAGATAAGCGTGAGTGCTATGGATGGCCTTCTCGTAGGTAGACGAGAACGGATCCATAGTGGAGTATTGATATGGTGAATATGTGGACTCGTGTGCGTCTTCTCACCTCAAGAAGTTTCTGATACTCGTAGTATAGGTTGGCCACTGAGTCAAAGCTGGCTTGCTGCTGTTAAACTCCACCACCCCCTTTGTTGATAATGTTGCATATGTAGATAGTTCTGATGTAAGACTTGCTGAGTACCTTTGTACTCACGTTTGCTTATTTATGTTTTGTAGTAGGTTACACTAGTGGCTTCAACGAGTAGCTTGTATCCTAGCTACGATCTTGTACCCTTGGGAGGGTCGTGTATAGTCAGGCTTCTTAGTCTTTTCCTTTTGTAGTTGTCTGTACTTAGACATGTAATGCCTCCGTTGCTTGTATGCTCTGAATGATCGGTCATGAGACCCCTGTTTGTATTGAATACTATGTGGCTCTTCTGGGCCTTTATCTGTATGAGTTTGAGTTATGTTGTGATGCCATGTTGTACCGCACATACCTGCATGTCATGCGTACATGTAACGTGTATTGCTATGTGTGGGATCTGACAACCTAGTTGTTTACCTCCGGTAGCCTCTCTTATGGGGAAATGTAGTCTTGTGCTTCCATGAGCCATAGTAGTCCGCTACAGCCCGGTTCACCGGAGTCCTGCTAGCCTAGCACTACTGCTCCGGAACACTTGACTGGCCAGCATGTGATTCACTTCGTTCTTGTGTTTGTCCCTTCGGGGAAATGTCACGCGGTGACATCTGGAGTCCTGCCTAGCCTGCTACAGCCCGGGTTCCCGTAGTCCTGTTAAGCCAGTGCTACAGCCCGGATTCATACGATGTTGACTGACATGCTCGTGGCTGATTCATGTATGCCTGTCCCTGTAAGTTAGTGCCAATTTGGGTTCATGACTAGTCATGTCGGCCCGGGTTCTCTGTCATATGGATGCTAGCGACACTATCATATACGTGAGCCAAAAGGCGCAAACGGTATCGGGTCAGGTAAGGTGGCACCCGTGGGAATCCCGTGCATGAGGCGGCAAAGTGATATGAAGTGGTACACGCTAGATCGGTGTGACTTAGGATCGGGGTCCCGACACGTTGTGCAGTACGCCATGCCTCGTTTCCATCGCCTCTTCCATCCAAGCCCTCCCAATGAACACGACCACGCATTCCGTTCCGACCCATGAACACGACGACGATGCTGTTTCTCCGTTCCGACCCAGCCATATACACGAGCCCTCGTCGTACGTATGCGCTAGTAGGCATTCGAGACCCCGCCCGTATGTACACATACGTGGACGTATTTTCTTTCTTGCACCCTGGCCGCTGTACGTACGTGTACATGCTACGTGCGCGCCTCTACATCGACCAGTATGTACGTACACATTCACGACCAGAATGTCAACGCTACGTACGCTTCGACCAGGTGGGTCCTGACTGTCAGGCACTTCCTTGCCTGCGAAGATGTAGCTGGTGGGTCCCAGCAGTCAGGGGCGAATCGTTTTTTTGCCCAGACGCACCTCTTGCATGCGAAGATGTAGCTGGTGGGTCCCAGCAGTCGGGCGACTAGTCCCAGCAGTCAGGGGGGCGAATTGTTTTGGTTTTTTTGCCCGCACGCACTTCCTTGCGTGCGAAGATGTAGCTGGTGGGTCCCAGCAGTCAGGGGGCGAATCTTTTTTTGCCCGGACGCACTTCCTTGCATGCGAAGGTGTAGCTGCTGGGTCCCAGCAGTCAGGGGGGAACATTTTTTTTTGCAAAATATGGTGGCCCGTCCGGTGCGTCCCTGCTGTCAGGTGGAGGAATCATTATTTTCCGCGTAATAAGGAGGCACTTCCTTGCTACCGCCATGGACCCAGCTGTCAGCCTCTCCACGTAAAGTCCACATCCGACGGAATTCGTTCCTTGACCACGTTGACTATGCCGCGCCGAGAGCACCAGGGCGGTGGACGACGGCGAGGCCTAGGAAGGGGACGACACGGAGGCAGGGAAGAGTCGGCAGTTGTTTCCCACGTGGAGGGGAGTACGACTGTACGAGGGTTTACTGGTTCGTCTGCCGTCGCCAGAGAATAACAGCAGATGTGGGTGAGTAGAGGGATGGCTAGGCTAGCGATGGGAGTATGGTCGGGTGGTGAGGCCTGCGCGGCAGCACAGCCGGCCGCGCGGAGGAGGGAGCAGGCTGTCCCACCGGCACTTGTTTGAGCAGCCGGAGCAGAAAGAGAAGAGATTGAAGAAGCACGACAGCCATTGGATGGACATCCAACAGTCAGTGCTTGTGCGTCAACCTTTTTTGGGAAAGCCTCAAATCTGTGGAAAACAGCATACAGCCCATCTGCCATTATTCCTAATAATTTAGAGCCCATTTGCTAATTCTTAAGGTTTTGTTTGGAGCCCATATTCTTTTTGTTAGCATTACAACCCATATTGTGGCAACAGTTAAAAAATTATATGAAATTTTGCATATTTCGGTGCGGTCCAAACTGTTTTTATTCCTGAAATTTCGACTCACATTCAAACTGATTTCAAAAATAAACGTATATCAATATAAAATCCAACAAATTCTCCACGCATAAAAATTAATGTCATTTAAAATCTTGAAATGAAAAAAAAAGATATTTGAAACTAATTGCTGGTTTGATGTGTTCTAAAAATGTATAACCCATTTCTCATTACTGATGGGCCATTTTCTCGGCCAGCTGAATGAAAGCTCTCCTCGTCTTGAAAGATTTGCAGCCCAACAGGCCTGACAAAGCGACTTACTTGGCAAATAACAAACAAATTGGGTTGTGGCCGTGGACCCAGCTGTCAGCCTCTCCAGGTACAGTACTCTTCCGATGGAAGTGGTTCCTTGACCATGCCACGCGGAGAGAACCACGGCGGTGGACGACGGCGAGGCCTGGGAAGGGGATGACGTGACAGTGGAAGCCCGCGCGGAGAGGACTACGAGGGTTCACTGGTTCGGCTGTGGTGTGAGGCTGCCATTGCCGCAGGGCCAAGCCGGCGGTGGGAATAGTAGGGGTGGTGAGGCCTCTGCGGCAACACAGCCAGCCACGGGAGGCAGGAGCATGCGGCATGACCGGCGCTGCTTTGGGCGGCTGGAGCAAGAAGACCAGAGGTTGAAGAAGCACTACGGCTGTTGGATGGACATCGTACGGTCACTGGAGCTAGAATCATTCATATTGACTAAGTTGACAAACCCTTTGTCCCCGTCAACGTAGTAGGCCCACAAGTCAGCCTCCCAGCAAGGTGGGTCCCAGCTAGCCGGGGGAGTATTCATTTTTTTTGTGCGTAATAAGGAGGCACTTCCGGTGGGTCCGAGCTGACAGCGGGGGGAACGTTTTTTTCGTGAAATACGGTGGCCCGTCCGGTGGGTCCCAACAGTCAGGGGGAAACTATTTTTTCGCAAAATAATGGTGGCCCGTCCGGTGGGTCCCCGCTGTCAGGTGGAGGAATAATTATTTTCCGCGTAATAAGGAGGCACTTCCTTGCGGCTACCATGGACCCGACTGTCAGCCTCTACGCGTACAGTACTATTCCGATGGAAGTCGGTCGTTGACCATGTTGACCACGCCGCGCTGAGAGCACCATGGCGGTGGATGACAGCGAGGCCTAGGAAGGGGACAACGCGGAGCCGTGCAAGACGCGGGAGTGGATGCCCACGTGGAGAGGAGTACGAGCATTCACTGGTTCGGCTGTGGTGTGAGGGTGCCGTCGCCGCAGAATAACAGGGCGTGTGGGTGAGTAGAGGGATGGCCTGGCGAGTGGTGGGAGTAGTATGGGGGAGGTGAGGCCTCCGCAGTAGCACAGCCGGCCACGGGAGGCAGGAGCAGGCGGCACGACCGGCGCTGCTTTGGGCGGCTGGAGCAAGAAGACCAGACGTTGAAGAAGCACTATGGCCATTGGATGGACATCATACGGTCAGTGGAGTATTGACTAAGTTGACAAAGCTCTCCGTCCCTGTCAACTTAGGAGGCCACAAGTCAGCCCAACAATATGGTGGGTCCCAGCTAGCAGGGGGTATTGATTTTTTTGGGCGTAATAAGGAGGCACTTCCTTGCGTGCGAAGATATAGCTGGTGGGTCCGACCTGTTAGCGGGGGGAACGTTTTTTCGCCAAATACAGAGGCCCTTCCTATGGGTCCTAGCTGTCAGGTGGAGGAATCATTATTTTCCGCGTAATAAGGAGGCATTTCCTTGCGTGCGGCCGTGGACCCAGCTGTCAGCCTCTCCATGTACAGTCCACTTCCGATGGATGTCGTTCATTGACCACGTTGACCAGGCCGCGCCGAGAGCACTAGGGCGGTGGACGACGGCGAGGCCTAGGAAGGGAACGACATGGAGCCAGGGAATACCCGACAGTTGTTTCCCACGCGGAGGGGAGTATGACTGTACGAGGGTTTACTGGTTCGTCTGCCGTCGCCGGAGAATAACAGCAGGTGTGGGTGAGTAGAGGGATGGCTAGGCCAGCGATGGGAGTACGGTCGGGCGGTGAGGCCTGCGCGGCAGCACAGCCGGCCGTGCGGAGGAGGGAGCAGGCAGTCCCGCTGGCGCTTGTTTGAGCGGCTTGAACATGAAGAGCAGAGATTGAAGAAGAACGACAGTCGTTGGATGGACATCCGACAGTCACTGCTCTCGTGTGTTGACTAAGTTGACAGGGCGTTGCGTGTGCGTCAACCTTTTTTTTATGAAAGCATACGCGTCAACCTGTAGTAGGCACACAAGTCAGCCTCAAATCTGTGGAAAACAGCATACAGCCCATCTGCCATTATTTCTAATAATGTACAGCCCATTTTCTAATTCTTAAGAATTTTTTGGAGCCCATCTTCTTTTTGTTAGCATCACACCCCATATTGTGGCCACAGTTAAAAAGTATACGAAATTTTGCATATTTCGGTGCGGTCAACTGTTTTTAATACAGAAATATCGATTCGCATTCAAACTGTTTTGAAAAATAATTTATATAAATATAAAATCCAAATAATTGTCCATGCATAAAAATCAATGGAATTTAAGATCTTGTAATGAAAAAAAATGAAACTAATTCCCGGTTTGATGTGTTTTAAAAATGAACAGCCAATTTCTGGGCAAACCGAATGAAACTCTCCTCGTCTTGAAAGATTTGCAGCACAGTAGGGCCGGTAAAGCAAGTAGGCCTTGTTTGGGTATTTCTTTAAAAAAAATAGAACTGGGCTAGCCATTTTCAGCAAGAAAAAACCACAACTGGGCTCATGATATGGTAAACATAAATAAAACCCTGGCTAGACGGGCCACAGCCCCCGCACAGCCCCATTGTTACCCTGATCTATCGCTAAAACTAGTATAAATAACAACCGCTTGTTCCTAAAAAAACTTCCCGACTTGCTGGGTCCCTGGTGTCAGCCGTCGTAGTGTAATTCTCTCGTTTATTGACTATGTTGACAATGGCGTGAGCTGAAATGTCCATCCTTTCCTATGAAAATTTAGAGCCCATTTGATTTGGTAGTTCGAAATAAGTTTGTGGGTGCTGGTGGGTGCTAATCACTTGGCTTCTGTAATGCACAGTGAGCTCAAGCAGCCGGCGAGAGTGATGTTATTTCCCTTGGTTTGGATTTTTTACAATATTTCACTCTAAATTAAACGAATGGCAAGCCATTTGCCTTGTTACAAAGAAAATATGACAGTCACAGCCGAGTTGAAAAGGGCAGGAACATCTAACTCCAGCTTACAAACTGTACAAAAGCACGAGGGTTAATTGTTCATCAGGTTTACAAAAAAACCAGATTGAAAAGGGCAACAACATCTAACTCCAGCACTGTTTCTGGCAGCCACAGTCAAATGCATCGGTCAGGTCCATAGAATGAACATCCTGGGTCGTAAAATTTACTGGATTATGACCACAATATGTTGGAAATAAAAGCCCGGCACGTTCAGAAGCTTTTTTCCCACCTGAAACTCCTTTTTTTGCTCTTCGACATACCCATCCGTCAAAACCATGCTGCTAATAAACTTAAGCCTGATGGACAATAGTAACCTTGCATTCAGCAGGAAGAATGTGACAAATCTTGTGTTTGCACGGTTGACTACATATCGTTCTAGCGTTAATTTCTTCAATCAAATCTCATGAGAAGTGAGAAAATCCCGATGCTTACTAATCCACCGATTGGTTATAACTTTCTTACCCCGTCCTGTTGCCTAAATAGACATGAAGATTGAAAACAGTTAAGGGCTAAAAGAAGAGTGTCGAAAGAGCAACAGTTGAATGGTTAATTCTAGTACACTATATGCGGGCTTCCAATGTGCCTGAAATTATCACCTTTATATACAACTTCTCCAGACATGGAAAGCATTGCAGCAAGCCAATAATCTTGTTCAGATCAAAACTATTCATTTGGATATGTACGATCTTGATAGAATCCAGCACCATTGATAGGCCATCCATGGAGAAACTCTTCATTGAGCATAGAACATAATATTAGTACAAAATGTGTACTCCAAGATGATATATAAATTATGCGCAGAAATTTAAAATGCAGCTTATGGTTACAAGTGTAGATGATAATATAAAGTACCTGAAGAACTATGGAGCCAAACACCATATTGAAATGAGCACAGAGATCATGTATTACACCCAAGGTCTCCAGTTTAGGTGCAGAAAGGACGGTTATTTGCAACGGTGAATAACTAGAATCAAGGATCAACCTTTGAAGTGAAGGGGCATCTTGGATGATGAGCTGCCTTCCGTCAAAAGAAATTCCAATTCTTACAAGGTTAGGCTAATTTATTTGGGGACAACCGATTCTAACTGTGAAAACAAGCACCAAGCACTCCAGCGCAGGGCAACTGGAGTGGATGATGCTGTGCAATGAGGCCCGCACAAGTGAAAGTTTCTTGAGAAATGGGAGTCAAAGGTTTAGTACCAGATTGTCTGATAGGTAGCACTGTGCAAAGGTGGCGGTGTGGAGAGAGGATGAA
Source organism: Triticum monococcum (assembly GCA_034509565.1). Taxonomy (NCBI): domain Eukaryota; kingdom Viridiplantae; phylum Streptophyta; class Magnoliopsida; order Poales; family Poaceae; genus Triticum; species Triticum monococcum. Next base: position 50,504,611 of record CM067844.1, read on the forward strand.
AACCCCGAGATGGACATCGGTGTTGAGGGCACAAGTTCATGGCGTTCGGTATGTGGTATGTGATTTCTAGGGGAATAGTAGAACTCAAGCAGTTGTAGTTCTGTGAATTTAGGGGATTCCAGCCAGGCGTCCACCGTGTAGGGCATGGTATGCTTTCTCAGGTAGCATGCCAAGATGCAGAGGCTTTGAATGGAGCCCTGGTGGGAGGAGATGATGGCTCTGGGATTTCAAAATCATTAAAGAAAGATAGCTGACGACAGTCGAGATTAAGGGGAACGGCGCGCCATAGAAGGCGCCACCGAATTGAGAGGATTTGGGTGCGGCGTCAATCCTTGGTGGGGAGAGGCGAGATGATCTCCCCAAGGATGGCGTCCGGGAGATCGCTGATGCGGTCCACCCGAGATTCTACGGGTTCCTGAGATTCGGTGGGGGCGGGGTCGCCGCTTCTCCCCGTGTTGCCGGGTGCGGGATCTACAACAGGCGTCGCCGCTGGTGGGAGCCTCATCTTCTTGGTGCTGGGGTCAGCCGACTCCATTTTCCTCAAGGGCGTCGCGCTGCGCTCACGGGTTTGAGCAGAGTAACGAATGATGAGCCTAGTTGAAGTGCGAGCGAAGAAGAAGGGGAGCTGGGGGGGCGGTGTGCTGGGTGTGGGTAGCGCATCTCATTCAGTAAATATATGGGCTTTTGAATTGATTTTACTATTTACTAGTGTGGATGGGCTGTTTTGTCTTGGGACCCGAGAAACAATTACTACCAGTACAGTGGAGACACTCTACAGCTACCCAGAAAAACAATTACTACTAGTACAGTGGAGACACTCTACTGCTTCTGGCTCCTCCTAGGTCATTGAAACGTCTCCCTGTACTGAATGCCATTATACTTTTGTTCACCGACATGCGGGCCATGCAGCGCGTGGGCCCAAATGCCATCCACCAAATTAGAAGGCAGTATGCAAGCGGAGAGTCACCCCGGTCGTAGCGCGGCAGTAATGAGCCGTCGTATCACAAAACCCCACCTCCCCGCAGTCTAAGTTTGACGGACGAAGCAACCATCATTTCACTCTTCGCTGAATCCCCTTCTCCCTCACCGTCTTCAAGAAAGGCAACACTCGCATCTGCCACTGTTCTTCTCTCCGAACGAAGGGAAGGTAAGCAGATCCATGATGTTGGTATATTTTCGTTCAGAGGAAAAAAAAAGAACTTTTGCAAAGCAGTAACCGATCCTCACTCTCTTTTTTGTTTCATTGTAATTGCGATTGTGTTTTCCTTTCAATGGTCTCCTAGTATTCGTCAGTTTCATGATGGACCAAGGAGAACCAGGCAAAGATCTCCCGATATTGGAGCAGACGAGGGAGGCTAATCCCCACGAGACAGAGAGCTCCAAGAAGATGGAGGCAACCACCGAGGCGACCCCAGATACTGAGATAGTCAACGCCCCATTTGTGGTTACAGCCCCCATGGAACTGTAGGAGCAGTTTTCCCCCTTCGAGGATGTGTCCCCCCCCCTGCTGAGCTGCCCAAGGTGATTTCCTTCTTTGCCGATCTCGATTGTGGATTTTCATCTAAGTATGTGGTGATTTTTTTAGAAAAGGAAGTATGTGGTGATTAATAATGCAAAATTTTATTAGCTTCGATGCCATGGTATATGTAGTGGTTTAAATAACTTGTGTTTCTTATACTGAAAAGTAATTCAGAATTTGTTTCTGTTTCAATTAGAGCCCTGCTGCAGACAAGGATTGTGTGGTTGTACATGTCACTCGCTATGAGGCGGACGACCTGAATATACACACTGGGAAAACAGAGTTCTTAGGGTGTTGGATCCTGGAAGCCATTTGCAGTTATACCAATGAAGAGTTGTATTCCAGCCTCACTGTTGTCAGGCGTGTTGTCCAGGGAGTATTGAAGCACAAGAAGTTCAAAGCTACTCCTTCGTTTGTGAGGAATACTGTTCTTGTCAAGCTTACGCAGGAAGATGACGTGGCATGCCTCCACCAACAAGTTTATCAGTGGCAAGGCCACAAGGTTGTCTCCATGAAGGATCATAGGATTGAGCTGCTGCGGGACGTCCTCAATGATGTTCATGGCAAGGTCCGTCTTGTGTCCAACCCAAATTAGATTAAGGCATGAAATAGTTGCCCCAACTAGTGTTTAATAGTAGTTTGCATTGTGTCTAATTATCCGAACCTTGCCTGTTATCGACCCCTCTGGGGGTAGTACTCTGTTTGAATCCGTCTATGGGAACTGCTGCTACTTTTGTGTGCCCGTGAATCATGTGAGAACCATCGTAATTGTTGCCGAAACAGATGCGTCCTCACTAGTTTTTTCATGAATATGGCATGGTAAGACATAAGTTGTCACGGTTTATCATACGAGCAGTGTTTGTTTTGATGAAATAGAGCACTCGTTCGAGAACCGTGCGCCAACGTATACATAAGTACTTGTAAACACTGTTGGTGCTACCCCACTTGTAAGCAGTTGTGCAAAACATGGCACATTGGCTCAACTCGCTTCAACACTAGGCTATCGACCAGCTAACAATCAACAATCTGCTGTTTGACATATAAGCAACTATGTATCTTGTTACAGTGGTTCATGCAGTTAATTGAGGCCACAATGTAATAAATTCCAAACGTTCACACGCTAGTCCAGCGCTCATGTGGAACACTCACATTAAACTCGTCTTCATAAAAAACTTGAAAAGCATAAGTTCAGCAATCTTATACATCTCAATGATTCATAGAACATATCAAACATATACTAGTTCACAGCAAAAGACAAAGTTCTGAGAAGGTTTACAAATCAGGAAAAAACAAGCAAGGCTTCTCTCTGAGCAAAGGGCCTCCCGGCAGGCTTAAATTTCCTAGAGTTGACTCTGGTTTTTTCTTGTTGCCACCATTCAGGGTTAGGTTCTCTCATTCCAGAATAACCAATTATAATTGTGGTCTCAGCTGGAATGCTGAACTGAACCATGCAGTGTACTAACCAGGTGAAATTCTTATGCATTCCACTAAATTTAAGCACCGCCATTCGCAGAAATAAGCGGACCACAATGCCTCTTGTCCGCGCACCTGTCCAAAAACCCGCCGTGCAGCCGTGCCAGCTAGTCCTCGGTCCATGGATGAACTGGTAGAAAGTGCATTCCGGACTAGGATGCTGTTGTTTTCGCTCGTCCCTGCACTGCAATCAGGAAGTAAAACGTATGAATCAGCTTCTTTTAGATTGCGTTGGTCATTCTACCTTAGTTACTACCAATGTAGGGATACCTTGAAGATGGGAGGTTAGACGGCGGCAACGAGGGATAGCCATCTCATTTTGCGCAGTTGTACTAAAACTGAGGTGTGTGCTTTTGATTGCGCGGATAGAAATGATACGGAGACAGACATCCCGAAACGATATGGAGAAAGACATCCATGTTTGCCCAAATAAGAACTACGGTTATTTAAACAGTGACAGATATTACTACTTTCCCCTGTTTCCTCTTAGAACCAAGTCCTAGATTCATGCTACAGCTTTCCCACTTTCTTCCCTGTTTGAACCAACGTTTTGAGTCGACTGTATGAAATAGCTTTACTTCTAATAATAGTAGAAGTCTAGGTGGATTTGGAACAACAGACGGAAGTAGAAAAGTATCCACACGAAGGGAGCTGTGGTAGTAGAGCAAGGCAGGTTTCGAAGGAATATATACCTGAGGGTCGTCGGCAAGTCGCAAAGACGGCGTCGGGAGGCCGCATCTTGGCCACAATACCGAAGGGAGGAAGAAGGGGTCGGAGGCCCTCCCGAGCCAGCGCTCTCTCGGCGAGAACGACACGGCCGCCGATCGGGACGCGTGGACAGCGTGAACGATGCACCTACACCCCTGCCCCGGTCGAGGTTGTCCGGCCGGATTTGTGACCAGCCGTGAGCTGAGAGAGAGTGTGGCCACCTATGTGTTGCTTAGATCTAGAGAGCATGAGAGAGTGAATGAGAGGAACCCTAGTAAAGCAAGCCCTAAGGCTCCTACTTTTATATATAGTGGAGTGATTTTGTTGTACCAGCTTCAAAAAAATGCGCTCCTACGTGTACCCGCGAGTGGGTGTGAGAGAACTAGTGCGTGCGTGCACCGCTTCTCTTCGTGAGAGTACAATATACTATGCCCAAAGAATGTTCGCTGCAAGACTAATAGTACAAGTGTGTGACATGTGACCTAAAATAAAATGTGCACGCCATCTTTTGTTTTTTAGAAGTTCTGAGGGTAGGGTCTGAAGAGCACATATGTGCGTGACGTCTACCTGCAGATAGACGGTGGGTGCGACGTGCGAGTCTGCGAGAGGACTCGGGAGAGTAGTGACTCGTGAGGGTGCGTGTGCGTGAGAGAGAGGGGGGCACGTATCAATGCAATGCATGTGTCCGTAAATCATTATTCGACAAACGTTCACCACAAGCCTTTTCCCGACGAACGCCATAAGAACCGTTAGATCGGCATCCGACAGTGTCTGTTTTGCCATGTCAGTTAACAGAACAGCCACTCCTCCTACACAAAATCTTCCACGTGAGTTTTAGCAACTGGTGTATGCTCCATCCGTTCCGAAATGCAGTGCATATAGCTTTATTGAAAATTCAAACCTCGCAAACTTTTACCGAGTTTTCGTGTACCAAATTGCACATGTAGAATACCATGTATATGTCATTTCATTCATTTTTGAGAGGGAACTATAAAGTTGGGTGAGGAGTCTAGAAAGAAAGACCATCGTATCACCCGCAGCAATTTCAAGCATCCTTTAGTGTCGAGGAATATCATAGGAACTCTATATGATATGATTTTTATAGGATTTTTTCCTTTAGAGCCAATTGGTTCATAGGAATATATTCATATACTCCACATTTCAAAGGAAATAAACATGATATCATTTCTATAGCTTTAGAGCCACTTGGTTCATATGAATGGATTCCTATACTCCCTTAATTTCAAAGGAAAATAAACATTAGCGTATATTCAATAGAAAAGTTCCTATGATATGAACCAAATTACATCTCTTTTCTAATCCCTCCTCATAGGAATTGAGATACATGTCATCCCTAGATTCAATAGAAAAGTTCCTATGATGTGAACCAAATGACATATCTTTTCCAATCCCTACTCATAGGAATTGAGATGGTCCATGTCATCACTTTCCCTACAACTTCCATGTATACATCTTCTATTCCTAAATAGATAGTACAACCCACTAGTAGATTTTTTCCAAAACATGCAACTATGGCACAAGAACTATATAGTGTGCCAATAACTTTCTAAGATGGTCGCTGGATGAAGCTAACCCGACAGTGCAGAGGTTGGAAAATCCGAGCACTACTGGCCATTGGATATCATCAACATCCCACCAGATCTGCCACATGTACAATTTAGAAGACTCCATGGTTGAACTTAAGCATAATGCACAAACCTCAAAACACAAGCACTTCTCCTTTGTTCTAGAATCTTTTGTATCATAATTGATTATTTTTTTTCTAAATGAATTGCCATTATTTGTTTTTTACTTTATGATTTTCTCCCTCCGTTCCAAAATAGATGACCCAACTTTGCACTAACTCAAAGTTAATGCAAAGTTGGGTCATCTATTTTGGAACAGAGGGAGTACAATGCACAACCCCATGAATCTTAACATTTTTATAAAAGTTATTGATTTTGAATGAGATGAACTATAAGAACTAAACAAACATCTACATCATGCATATATGACTCAAAGCTTTACATGCTATAGTGTGTATTTATTCATAATTTGGTTTCGAAATCTCATGCGTTCAATACATGTGTACTCCATCCGTCCGCGAATAAGTGTACTTCTAGCCTTTGTTCTAAGTCAAAGTTTTAAAATTTTGACCAAATATATACAAAAGAGTAGTAACATATATGACATAAAATTGATATATTATGAAATTACAATTCAAAACGAATCTAGTGATACTAAACCAAGCCTCTAACCCACCTTGTCCTAGCAAACCGTTGTTTGGCTATGTTACCGCTTTGCTCAGCCCCTCTTATAGCGTTGTTAGTTGCAGGTGAAGATTGAAGTTTGTTCCATTTTGGAACATGGAGATATTGTTCCTTGTTGGAACATGTTTACTTGTTGGGATATCACAATATCTCTTATCTAATTAATGCATCTATATAGTTGGTAAAGGGTGGAAGGCTCGGCCTTATGCCTGGTGTTTTGTTCCACTCTTGCCGCCCTAGTTTCCGTCATATCGGTGTTATGTTCCCGGATTTTGCGTTCCTTACGCGGTTGGGTTATAATGGGAACCCCTTGATAGTTCGCCTTGAATAAAACTCCTTCGGCAATGCCCAACCTTGGTTGCCACCTAGCCTTTTCTTTCCCTTGGGTTCTACAGACTCAAGGGTCATCATTATTTTAACCCCCCCCCCCGGGCTAGTGCTCCTCTGAGTGTTGGTCCAACCTATCAGCTGCCGGTGGCCACCAGGGGCAACTCTGGGCTGGCCTACCGGAAGTTTGGACAATCTGAGTGTGCCCTGAGAACGAGATATGTGCAGCTCCTATCGGGATTTGTCAGCACATTTGGGCGGTGTTGCTGGACTTGTTTTACCATTGTCGAGGATGTCTTGTAACCTGGATGCCGAGCCTGATTGGATTGTCTTGGGAGAAGGAATATCCTTCGTTGACCGTGAGAGCTTGTGATGGGCTAAGTTGGGACACCCCTGCAGGGATTTGCACTTTCGAAAGCCGTGCCCGCGGTTATGGGCATGGGTTGACAGACTTGTATTCCTTGCATCACTTATAGCCCTCAGGTCTACAGATATTAACATCATCTTGGGTATGGACTGGATGAAAGCTCATCATGCCAAGATTGATTGTTACACAAGGTCTGTTCAGCTTACACACCCATCTGGCAAGATAGTCACCGTCTCCACTAGAGTTGCAAAGTGTCAGCTCTATTCTCTTAATGCCAACCCTCTTCCAGACCTTGAAGATATACCGGTAGTCCTTGACTTTCCGGATGTCTTTCCAGAGGAACTGCCAGGTGTTCCACCTGAAAGATATGTAGAGTTTGTCATAGATCTTATCCCAGGAACCGCTCCAATCTCTAGGAGACCTTACAAGATGGGACCCTTAGAACTAGCTGAGCTTAAGAAACAACTCGATGAATCCTTGCAAAAGGGTTTCATCCATCCTACCTCTTCTCCTTGGGCTTGCCCCGTCCTCTTCGTCAAGAAGAAGGATGGTACGGACCGGATGGTTGTAGATTATCGTCCTGTTAATTTGGTCACGATAAAGAACAAGTATCCGCTCCCTAGGATCAACGATCTATATGATCAGCTCACTGGATCCTCAGTCTTTTCCAAGATGGATTTGAGGTTAGGCTACCACCAAATCAAGATCAGAAATGGGGACATTCCTAAGACGGCTTTTGTCACTCGTTATGGCCAGTACGAGTACACCGTCATGTCCTTTGGTCTAACCAATACTCCATCTACATTCTCTTGCTTGATGAACTCGTTTTTCATGGAGTACTTAGATAAGTTCGTCGTGGTTTACCTCGATGATATTCTTATTTACTCGAAGAACGAGGAAGAGCATGCCGAACATCTTAGACTTGTGTTAGAGAAACTAAGAGAGCACCGCCTTTATGCCAAGTTCTCCAAGTGTGAATTTTGGTTGTCGGAAGTGACCTATCTCAGCCACGTGATCTCTGGCAAGGGCATTGCCGTCAATCCTGAGAGAGTTCAGGCCGTTCTTGATTGGACTCCGCCTGAAACAGTTAAGCAAGTTAGGAGTTTCCTTGGCCTAGCCAGTTATTGTCGCCGCTTCGTTGAGAACTTCTCCAAAGTGGCCAAACCTCTCACAGAACTTCTCAAGAAAGATAAAAAGTTTGAGTGGTCCCCACAGTGTGAGCACCGTTTTCAGGAACTGAAGAGACGCCTGACTTCTGCTCCCATACTTGTGCCACTGGATTTCACTAAGGACTTTGTTATGTATTGTGATGCCTCACGACAGGGACTAGGTTGCATTCTTATGCAAGATCGCCATGTGATTCCCTATGCATCTCGACAGTTGCATCCACATGAGGAGAATTATCCTACACATGATCTAGAGCTTGCAGCCGTAGTCTATGCACTTAAGACCTGGCGACATTACCTTCTCGGTAAATGTTGCGAGATTTACACCGACCACCAGAGTCTCAAGTATATCTTCACCCAACCAGATTTGAACCTTAGGCAAAGACGTTGGTTGGATTTGATCTCAGATTACGACTTAGGGATTACCTACACCCCAGGCAAAGGGAATGTCATGGCTGATGTGCTAAGTCGTAAGTCCTATTGCAACAATCTTATGTTGCAGCAGGGCCAACCACTTCTTCATGATGAATTATGTAAGCTCAACCTTCACATTGCTCCTCACGGATTCCTTTCTACTTTGGTAGCGAAACCTACTCTTGTGGATCATATCATAGAAGCCTAGAAGCATGATACGGGGATTACCCGGATCAAGAGAAACATTGCCAAGGACATTGCTGGTAGTTAATCTATAGATGATCGAGGTGTTGTTTTCTTCGGGAATCATTTGGTTATTCCCAAGAAGAAACATCTTCGGAAATTAATCCTTGAGGAGGCTCATGAATCTCCTCTCAGGATTCATCCCGGTAGTACTAAGATGTATCAAGACCTACGCCAGAGGTTCTGGTGGACTAGTTTGAAGAGAGAAATTGCTCAGTTCATTGCTAACTGTGACGTTTGTCGTCACGTTAAGGCAGAGCATCAAAGGCCTGCTGGCACCCTCCAGCCATTAGCAATTCCTGAGTGGAAATGGGATAAAGTTGGTTTGGACTTCATCACCGGCTTTCCCACGACCAAGAAAGGGAATAATGCTATCTTCGTAGTCATTGATCGTCTTTCCAAAGTGGCTCACTTCCTACCTATTCGAGAGAGTATCACTGCTAGTCAGCTCACTGACTTATATATTTCTCGAATAGTGTGACTTCATGGTGTTCCACTAGAGATCAATTCAGACCGTGGTAGTCTTTTCACCTCTCATTTCTAGGAGAGTTTCCAAACTGCCATGGGCACCCATCTTTCCTTCAGTACCGCTTTCCACCCTCAATCAAGTGGTCAGGTGGAAAGGGTCAACCAAATTCTCGAGGACATGCTTAGAGCTTGTGTTATCTCATTCGGTATGGATTGGGAGAAGTGTCTTCCCTTCGCCGAGTGTGCTTATAACAATAGCTACCAATCCAGCCTCAAGAATGCTCCTTTTGAGGTTCTGTATGGACGAAGATGTCGAACACCTTTGAACTGGTCAGAAACCGGTGAAAGACAATTCTTTGGACCGGATATGATCCAGGAGGCAGAAGAGCAAGTTCGCATCATTCGTGAGAATTTGAAAATAGCCCAATCTCGTCAAAAGAGCCAGTATGACCGTAGTCATAAGGAAGTGGCTTATGAAGTTGGCGACAAAGCTTACTGAGGGAATCCTGGATTAGGGGGTCTCCGGACAGCCGGACTATCTCCATGGGTCGGACTGTTAGACTATGAAGATACAAGATTAAAGACTTCGTCTCGTGTCCGGATGGGACTCTACTTGGCGTGGAAGGCAAGCTAGGCAATACATATATGGATATCTCCTCCTTTGTAACCGACATTGTGTAACCCTAACCCTCTCCAGTGTCTATATAAACCAAAGGGTTTTAGTCCATAGGACAACAATCACAACATACAATCATACCGTAGGCTAGCTTCTAGGGTTTAGCTCTCTGATCTCGTGGTAGATCTACTCTTGTAACACCCATATCATCAATATTATTCAAGCAGGACGTAGGGTTTTACCTCCATCAAGAGGGCCTGAACCTGGGTAAAACTTCGTGTCCCTTGCCTCCTATTACCATCCGGCCTAGACGCACAATTCGGGACCCCCTACCCGAGATCCGCCGGTTTTGACACCACCATTGGTGCTTTCATTGAGAGTTCCTCTATGTCATCACCATTAGGCTTGATAGCTCCTACTATCATCGATAGCGATGCGGTCCAGGGTGAGACTTTTCTCCCTGGATAGATCTTCATATTCGGCGGCTTTGCACTGCGGGCTAATTCGCTTGGCCATCTGGAGCAGATTGAAAGCTATGCCCCTGGCCATCAGGTCAGATTTGGAAGTTTGAATTATACGACCAACATCCGTGGGGACTTGATCTTTGACGGATTCGAGCCGCAGCTGGGCGCGCCGCACTGTCGCGATGGGTATGACCTAGATCTGCCACCGAACAGTACCCCAGAAGCCGCGCTCGCATCAGCTCCGACCCTTAGTTCAGAGCCAACTGCGCCAATCGAGGATGGTGGTTAGACACCGCCTCAGGGGTTGCAGTCTCAATGGCGATCGAGCCGAACACCAGCATAAATATCCGTGCAGCCCGTGACTCCAAGGTGTCGGACTCTATTCCAGACCCCGAACCATCCGCGCCCCTGCCAATCGAATCCGATTGGGCGCCGATCATGAAATTCACCGCCGCGGATACCTTTCAGCACTCGCCCTTCGGCGACATTCTGAATTCACTAAGGTCTCTCTCTTTGTCAGGAGAGCCCTGGCCGTATCATGGCCAACAGGATTGGGATGTGGACCACGAAGAAATTCGACGCCCACCCACCACCTACTTAATAGCCACTGTCGATGATTCAACCGACATGCTCGACTTCGACTCCGAAGACATCGACTGTATGGACAACGATGCGGGAGGCGAAGAGGAACCACTGTCCACAAGGCACTGGACGTCCACTTAATCATACGACGTATACACGGTGGTTACACCAAAAGAAGACGATGAGGAACGGAAGGACGCACCGAAGGCTTATTCCCTCAAGAAGCAGTCAAAATGGCGGCGCAAGCGATGCCCCAAATCACGCCTCGCCAAAAATAACGATAACATAGACCCAGCGTTGGAGTAGGGCGAACCACTGCTGGACCACGACAATACGGAGAATCAAACCGAACAAACCAATTCGGTCAATGATAATAGTCCGGACGACACAACACCGGACAGGCACCCGGAGCAGCAGAATGCCCGTCAAAGGCTTGTTGCCACCGCGAGGAGTCTGAAAAAGCAGCAGCAAAGGCTCAAGGCTGCGCAGGACACACTCCAAATCAGATGGAGTAAAGTACTCAACACAGCAGCGAAGTACGGCAACAATCGCCCCACCAAGGGCTACCCAAAGCAGAAGTTGCTACCTGAATTCGATGAGGAGGCCTCAGACCCCTCACAACCAAAAATCAAAACAGCCACCTGGCCAGATAGACGACCTCATGGCCAACATAGAGCGGCAAACAATGCCACCCACAAGACAATACGCGATTCACGCGAGGGCTTGCACCAAAAGGACAGCGCAACCAGATCCATCTATGGACCACACAAGCGCGCCCCAGCATACGATATAACACAACAAACATCCGAACAACGCGGTACACCTAGATACAGGGGTTCCGCACACCCCCTATGTTTCACCGATGAGGTGCTGGATCATGAATTTCCAGAGGGATTCAAACCTGTAAACATAGAGGCATACGACGGAACAACAGACCCTAGGGTCTGGATCGAGGACTATATCCTCCACATCCATATGGCTCGAGGAGATGGTCTCCACGCCATCAAGTACTTACCATTCAAACTCAAAGGGCCAGCTCGTCATTGGCTTAAAGGCCTCCCCGAAAACTCCATTGGAAGCTGGCAGAGCTTGAAGACGCTTTTCGGGCAAACTTTCAAGGGACTTATGTCCGACCTCCAGATGCGGATGATTTGAGTCATATAACTCAATAGCACGGAGAGTCAGCCCGAAAGCTTTGGAACATGTTTCTTACTAAAAAGAACCAAACTGTCGACTGCCCGGACGCCGAAGCCTTGGCAGCTTTTAAGCACAGCGTCCGTGATGAATGGCTTACCCGACACCTCGGCCAAGAAAAACCGAGAACAATGGAAGCATTAGAAAAGCCTCATGACCCGCTTTTGCGTGGGCGAAGACAGCTGGCTAGCCCGATGCAGCTCCAGCGGCCCCAGTACATCTGAAGTTAGAGATGGAAACGGGAAATCACGGCGCAATAGCAATAACAAACGCCGGAATAAAAGAGATAGCACGAAGAGCACGGCTCTAAAGCCGGATTCAAAATCTCTCGGCCAGGTCAGCAAAAGCCGCCCCCGAAAGGTGCCAGAGATGAACTGTCCAGCCTGAACAAAATTCTGGACCAAATATGTCAGGTCCATAGCACCCCTGGCAAACCAGCCAATCATACCCACAGAGAATGTTGGGTCTTCAAGTAATCCGACAAGCTCAATGCCGTACACAAGTGGGAGGATACGCCAAGCGAAGATGAGGATGAGCCTCTCAAGGAAGACACTGGGGAACAAAAGAAATTTCCTCTAGAAATCAAAACAGTAAACGTGTCACACGTGATCAATGGCAGAAACAAAACGGCACTCCCGGAAAAATAAGCCCGAAGGCCTATCACCGTGGAGTCCTGCAACTGGTCGTCTCAACCGATCACTTTCGACCATCGTGATTACTCAACAAGTGTCCGGCGTGCAGGATGGGCTGCCCTGGTACTAGACCCAATAATTGACGGATACCACTTCACACGAGTCCTGATGGACGGTGGCAGCAGTCTAAACCTGATATACCAGGATACAATCCACGAAATGGGGATAGACCCAACAAAATTTTCCATGGCAATATTACCTTTAAAGGAGTAATGCCAGGCCCAGGGGCTCATTGCACGGTCTCCCTGATACTAAAAGTTATATTTGGCTTTCCCGTTAACTTCCGTAGCGAACATTTCACCTTCCACATCGCTCCGTTTCAAAGTGGCTATCAAGCACTACTCGGACGCGAAGCTTTCGCTCGCTTTAACGCAATACCACACTATGCTTCCCTCACACTCAAGATGCCCGGTCCATGTGGCATCATTACAGTGAACGGAAGTATTAAGCGATCTCTGCCTACCGAAGAGCGTGCGGCTGCCATGGCAGCCGCACACTAAAAATGGCCTCCCCAACTAGAGCATTTAGCAGGTCGTCACGACCTCAGACACGGTTGGACGAGTCCGGCGCAGCGATATGCAATATTTACCGGATCAATGATCACACCCCTATTACAAATACAAGAGGCTCAACGTGCGCAGACAAGCGGCAATTCTTACTTACCTAGAATTATACATGATTTCTTTAAAAAACTATCTTTTTGCACGATAGCTTTTTTCACCAAAGCTCCTTTCTTTTACAAATAATCATCGTGTTAAACCCGTCCAGGATACGGCACAACTGAGACACAGGTGCAGACGTGCAGCAGGGACCTGCTCCAAGGATTCGTTTTATATTAAGACCCTATGTAAACCTTTTTTGCTGTCTCTTGTTGATACATATCCACCGAATTCTCAGCACAGTCGAGAAGGATGCTGGCATCTTGGCATGTGGCCACGTTAAAATAATGCATGTACCTGGACACAAGGGGCTTCTTACGAAGGGCACTATCTAGGCCCGGTTTATACCATAAAGTCCGAATACCTTAGGGAGTGTTCGGCGTCGCGAGTTTGGCCTTATATGCATCAGCTCCGAATCATTGTCTTTGGTCAAATGTTGGGTTTGCCCGGCTCCTGTGTTTTGGTGCCTTATGTTCCGCTTTACCGGCTAAGGTTGCACCAGGAGAACTACTGTGATTGTGCCCTGGTTCATCCGGATGAGCACCTTAGTAGAGAAAGCCGAAAAATGACTGTCATGATATAGCGTGAGACTGGTCAACCACTCGGTGACCTATCGGAATGTTAGAATTCCTCCGCCTTAACAAAGGGCCATTTCCAGGCCAGGCATGTACGCACCCCGCGATCTGAGAGTGCGAAGCCACCAGGGGCTATCTAGTAGCCCCACTGTCAAACTCCTATGGCTAAGTGAAAGTGTTAAAGCATTATAGTCCGGTTGCCTCACTCGCTACGCTATCACCTCCTTAATAGGACCAAGACGTTGAGTTAAGTGTGAACACGTGTTTTTTGCGAACACCCCCACATTTTATGCGTGGGGGTTGAAGCCGACGGCTGCAATCTTTCAGGTTATACACAGGTATACATAAACGGCCGCATAGGAGGCATCATACAACTTTCAGGCATAAGTATAAAAATAACCTTATAAAAAATTCATAAAAGCATTGTGCTTACAATGAAAATACATATCACTCAAACATAATATTTTTCGAGCATTGGGCCTCTATCAAACGAGCACCCTCGAGAACCTCCTCGAAATAGTGCTAGGCAGCCACCCGACCTATGGCCGATCCCTTTGCCGCAACAGTGGTAGCGTCCATCTCTGCCCAGTATGCTTTAACACGGGCAAGGGCCATCCGCGAGCCTTCTATGCACGCCGACCTCTTCATCGCATTAATGCGCGACACCGCATCAAGGAACTGCTGCACTAAGCTGAAATAGCTGTTCGGCTTTGGTCTTTCCGGCCATAGCTGATCCACAACAGACCTCATGGCAAGTCCGGACAACCTATTCAGTTCGGCCCATTTGGTTAGCTAGTCAGTCAATGAAAGCGGACGCTCTAGAACGTGGAATTGCATCCAGAACAACTTGTCCACTTCACGAGCAGTCTGACCTTGGAAGTACTTGGCCGCATCGGCAGCGCTCGCCGCCAAATCCATATACGCATCTGCCGAACTCCACAGCTGATCCAGAGGGGCATACCGAGGATCTCCGAACTTCCTCCGTAACATGAAGGGTTTCCCAGCCGCAATATCCCTGGCTTCCCGCGGCTCCTCCTTCTTCGCTCTCATAGCAGAACTGGTATCTTTGTCCGCTGCCGCGGCCATCTCAAGGTTCGTTGCCTTCGCTCGATTTTCTTTTTCATGGAACCGGCAACAGTCGACAGTGTCTTTTAATTCTACGGCCATCTTGGCCATCTTCTCCTAGCTCTCGCAATGTGCAGCCTTCTCGGCTTTCTACTCCTCGGCTGCCTTCAAAGCAGCCGCATTACTAATCCTCGCTTGTTCCTTGGCTCGGGCAAGTTCCGCCCGCAAGGGTTCCACGGTGGCAGCTCCATCTGCAGTCACAACATATTAAAGATACTGGCATTATGCTCCTCTTACTATGTGGCGTTCACCAAATAATAACACTTACCCTGTGCCTCGTCAAGCCTCTAGTTAACAAGCTCGATGTCGGCGCCTGCCGCATCCAGTTGTCGTTTTAATTGGGAAAACTCCCTAGTCCGGCTAGCCACCGGAGCTCCCACCACCTGCACATAAAGGCAGTTTGGTTATTGCCTGGGAATATGATCCTCTGTTCACCGCTGTTCTCGACGACAACCAGAGTCTCAGGGGCTACTATAACATGTGCAGTACTATCACATATTATCTCACATACCTCAAAGCCTGTCAATAGACTCATAAAGGCTTCATGTAATCCGCTTTCAGCGGACGAGATTCTCTCCATCACCGTACCCATCAGCGTACGGTGCTCTTCTGAGATGGCCGCTCGCACCACCAACTCCCTCAGAACGTCCGACCGCACACCAGATGGTGTCGGACTCTTTCGTATGCTCTCTTCGGGAGCCGGACACTGGGGACTTTGGGGGTCCACGGGATTATCTTCTAGCCTCACCGGATCCAGAGAGGCCCTCCGCGATGACACTTCGGGGTCACCCGCTTCTGGAGCGGAGGAGTCCGGGGGAGGCGTTTCGCTCTCCATCATCTCTGGAAGAAGATCCCCCGAAGACGAGCTCATTTGAGAGGGGCTGAGGCCCTAACTGCAAGATATATGCGGTGGTTATTTTCTTAGAGGAAAAAGATAGCATACCCTTACTATTGAAATTTTTTGGATCACTTACGACTCATTGGAGGGCTGATCCCCCCGCGGACTCTATGCGGCAGAAACACCCCCCAAGGCAGGACCCTCAGTGGGAGACCTCTTCTCCTGTTTGGAGGCTTCGGCTTCCGAATCCTCGGAAGCAGTCCTTTTCCTCCCCCGATTGTCCTCCTTCATGGAGACGCTCGTTCCCTCGGTTGGAGCGGATAGCGATGGGGGCCTGCGTCCACCCGTATTATCTCCCTCGGTATCTTCCTTCAAGGGCTCCGGGCAAGGTGCGACCTCGAGCATCTTCTCCAATACCGGATTTTCCAAACCCCCAGGGAGGGGGGCCGAACACCAAATCATCTTCGCCTTTGTTAGCCAGTCCTAATCAAAAAGCGAACTCTCAGAAATAACTTCCAATAAAAGACAACATGTTTGGCTAGAGGATTTCTTAGTTGTTCGGCGACGCAGTTACTGCTCAGGCCCACGTCCTCGGTGATATCCGGACATTCCACTTGAGGTCCGAAGAATGACTTGTACATCTCCTGTGCGTTAGGCTGACGAAACTTTGAATGGCACGTGGCCCCTCTGGGTTGAACTCCCACAAGCGCAGGGGCCCGCGTTTGCAAGGCTGGACTTGACGAACCAGCATAACTTGTATTACGGCAACCAAATTAAAATCTCCCTCGAAGAGATCTCGGATGCGGCTTTGCAGTATAGGCACGTCCTTGGCTGGACCCCAGCTCAGACCCCTACTAATCCATGACATCGGTTGTGGTGGGGGGCCCGCGCGGAAAGCAGGGCAGCCGCCCACTTGGCACTTCTAGGAGCCACGACGTAAAACCACTCCCGTTGCCATAATTCGGACACCTTTGGAAAGGAACCTTTCGGCCATGGAGCTCCTGCCATCTTGCCTATTGATGCACCTCTGCACGCTGCATGTTGCCCCTTGATCATCTTCGGTTGTACTTCAAGGTCTTGAGCCACAGGACGAAGTGAGGGGTCACACGTAGGAAGGCCTCACACACGACAATAAAGTCGTGATGTGGAGAAAGGAGTCTGGAGCTAGATCGTGGAAATCTAGCCCGTAATAGAACATCAAGCCCCTGACGAAAGGATCCAGAGTGAGGGCTAGACCTCGGAGGAAGTGGGAGACGAGCACAACGTTCTCGTTTGGTTCGGGAGTAGGGACGACCTGCCCTTGAGCAGGCAGCCAATGCAAAACCTCGGCGGTCAGGTATCTGGCCTCCCTCAACTTCTTGATGTGCTCTTCCGTCACGGAGGAGGGCATCCATCGGCCTTGAAGGCTGGATCCGGACATGATTGAAGATACGGAGCACCTAACCTGGGCTTTGGGTGTTAGAACTCGAGGCAGAGGAAGGGTTCGATTGAGCACGAGAGAGAAAGAGCAAAAACCCCGTCCCTTTATAAAGAGGGTGAATATCAAGCGTCCTCTCCGTAGCCGTTTAGGACTTGCCTATAATCTAGGAGTCCTAGACACGGTTGGGTTACCCACGCCGGTATTGATCAGAATCCCGTAATTGGGGGAACACGATCTCCGCTTCGGCAACACGTGTCATGAAACCTCCTCGCGTTATGTGTGGAGCTGGTTGAAAGAAAGAGTTCGAATAATCACCGGGCCATGACGTAACGTCATGCTGCCAAAACAAGCCAGCAAATTAGATCTGCAAACGCGTTATTCTCTCTGCGGTGGAATGTGGAACTTATTTTTCAAGGTCGGACAGTATCCTCGTATTCAAATTTTCCTGTGATGTATTCGGAGAAGGAACCCTCCTTGCAATGCCGAAGACAACTATGCGTCGGATTCATTGTCATTGAAGCCTGGTTCAGGGGCTATTGAGGGAGTCCTGGATTAGGGGGTCTCCGGACAGCCGGACTATCTCCATGGCCGGACTGTTAGACTATGAAGATACAAGATTGAAGACTTCATCTCATGTCCGGATGGGACTATACTTGGCGTGGAAGGCAAGCTAGGCAATATGTATATGGATATATCCTCCTTTGTAACCGACCTTGTGTAACCCTAACCCTCTCCGGTGTCTATATAAACCGAAGGGTTTTAGTCTGTAGGACAACAATCACAACATACAATCATACCGTAGGCTAGCTTCTAGGGTTTAGCCTCTCTGATCTCGTGGTAGATCTACTCTTGTAACACCCATATCATCAATATTAATCAAGCAGGATGTAGGGTTTTACCTCCATCAAGAGGGCCCGAACCTGGGTAAAACTTCGTGTCCCTTCCCTCCTGTTACCACCCCCCCTAGACGCACAATTCGGGACCGCCTACCCGAGATCCGCCGGTTTTGACACCGACACTTACCTTCGGGTTACCCCTTTGAAGGGTACCCATCGATTCGGTATCAAGGGCAAGTTGGCTCCTTGTTACATTGGTCCCTTTCTCATTCTCGCTAAACGAGGAGAGGTTGCCTACCAGTTGGAACTACCCCGACATCTTTCTCGAGTGCATGATGTCTTCCACGTCTCTCAACTCAGGCGTTGCTTCTCGGATCCTATCCGCGGAGTGGACCATGAAACGCTTGATCTCCAAGATAACCTCACATATCGAGAGTACCCTGTTCGCATTCTTGATCAAGTAGAGCGTGTCACTCGACATCATAACATCAAGTTTCTCAAGGTTCAGTGGTCTCATCATTCTGAGAGAGAAGCTACGTGGGAGCGAGAAGATCGTCTTCGACTGGAGTACCTCGCTTTCTTTCTGCCAACTCCTGAATCTCGGGATGAGATTCTTCCGAGTGGGGGCAAGTTGTCACATCCCTAGTTCTGGTATGACCTAGGCTAGCCTTCATGTTTGCATCATGTTTAAATTTCATTGAAATTTGAAATGGGGATTTGTGAAACCCTCAGAATCATTCTAGAAATGACCCAAATAAAAAAATTGCTCCAAAAGGTCCAAGAAAATGCTCATGTTGCTCTCTGGAAATATTGGACAGAGATAAAAATCAAATCAATATTTTTAAGAGATCATAAGTATTTATTTTGGGCATTTGGAATTAATCCAGTAATTATTTTCCTTGGATATATATTTGTTATATATATAATATATGTCCAAAAATGCTGTTAATTGTTGAGGAGTTTTGGAGCAATCCAACTAGTTCCTACAAAAATTGACAGAAGTAAATAAAATGATTTAGTATTTTACTAAATCAGAAACAAATGTCAGAAAATAGAAAATAGAAATAAAAGACAGAGGAGAGAGGTATGGCTTATCTGGCACTCGCCTGACATGGCCCAGCACGGCCCAGCCCACCAGAGCCAGACGCTAGTCATCTCCTTCCTTGCCAGGAGGACGACGGCGTGGTGCACGCACAGGAGGCGAAGCCACCTCCTGCTTCCACCTCCTGCTGCCTCCCCCGTCCACACTCGAGCGCCACGGAGACGCCCGCAACCCCCTGGTCACTCCCCCCCTCTCTCCCGTGCCTATCCCTTGTATGTCCCGCTTCCCCGAGCACCACTGAGCGAAGCTCGTCGCCGCCGCTCACCGTCGCCGTAGCTACTGCCCACGCCGAGCCTTGTTGCCGTGTGCCACTAGTCCGCCGTCGAGCACCGCCTCAGCAAGATGAAGGTCACATCACCGGACTCCCTGTGACGACACCTCCAAGCTGGCACCGCCGCATCCGCCACCGGACTTCGCCCGTCGATCTGCGTCGTCCAGTGCCTCCCCGAGCTCAACTACGATGCCGTTCGAATCTCTGTGAGCCCCGCCGTCATCTCACGCTTCTCCCTGGTCGCGCTTGCCCTCTACGCCATAGCCCCGCCATGGCCGAGAGCTTCTCGCTACCATGCTCATCCCTGCTATCGCTAGCAAGCCCTGACGACCAAACCGAGCTCGCAGACTTCTTCCACGTGCTTTGTAGATGCCTCTGCGCTGCTCAGCTCCCTCGCCCGCGAGCTCTAGCCCTCCCAGCCGCAACCACCGAGCTCCGGCCGCCGCCTCGAGCCCCGCTCCAGCGAGCTCCGGTGCCCTCGCATCCTCCCACCAGCTCCCCTGGATGCGGACGATGACGGGCTACGCCCCGGTGGTCTTCGCGCGTCCAGACGCCGCCTCTAGCGCGAGCCCGAGCAACTCCGGCGAGCCTCCGCTGCGAGATGTGGTCGCCTGTGCTTAATCCGGTGACGCTGACATGGCAAGATTAGTTTAGGACTAATCCCCCCATTAGTGACACTGACAGTGGGCCCCAGCGCCACTAATCCTATAATTAGGTTAAACTAACCCCTGCTTAACCTGTTACACTGACGTGTGGAGCCCACAAGTCAGGTTTGACACCAGTCAGCGCTGTTGACTTGCTGACACAAGCATGACGCAGTGCTGACACAGTTATTTCTTTTCTGGTTTTAATTTAAATCAGGAAATTCCAGAAAATGTTATAAACTTGAAAAATTCATAGAAATTCAACCGTAGCTCAGATTGAAATAATTTATATATGAAAAATTATCAAAAAAAATCAATCTATCCATCTGTGCCATTTTCATGCATGACAAACCAACTTATACATGCTGTATATGACGAAACACATGAATGGCATTTATAAAGGCTTATTTTGGAGTTGCATTTGAAACTTTGTTTCAAATGGACTTCATACAAATAAATGCTAGTTGCATTAACTCAAACAACATCACATCTTCATGCCATGTTCATGCATCATAATGTTGCATATGCTTGTGTATTGATTTCCGACACCGTTCCCTCTCGATAGGTCCCGCTCCGGAGAGTGCTCCAGAGTACCTGTCTGAGGAGGAGTGACCCCCTATTGTTCTACCATGCAAGAAAACCCCCTTGTTCATTCCAATACAATCCTACTCTCTCGCTCCTGCTCTCATTTATTGCATTAGGAAAACAATGATTCAGCTGCTACTCTATGCTGCGGTAGTTGAACCCATTCCTCTGCATGACCTGTCATTGCCACAGTAAATAGTTAAAACCCACTAGCATCTGTAGGAGTTGATTGAGCCATGTTGTGTTCCTACCATGCTTTGCCTGCTATTGCTTAGAGTATGTCAGGTCTGATTCATTGGGAATGAACTAGAGTACAGTGCTATGTTCTGATGTTGAGTGTTAAGCGTGTGAACATGATTTGGTAAAGGTAGCGGTGAGAGGCCATGTAGGAGTACATGGTGAGTTGTCTCACTGGAACCGTCCCTAAGAACAGAGTTCTGTGTATGTTGTCCAATGACTAGCTACTACCACACATTGTGTTCTGGTAACTCGACCCCTCTTGACTTATTAGACAACTTGATCTCTGTCCAGGAGTTGCAAATAGTTTCTGGTGTTTGTAGGTTGTGCTATTTTTCTACCGAGTGGCACCCGGCAGGGTGGACTTGGGACAGACTAGGTACATGTGGCCTGGTGTACCGAGTGGCACCCGGATGGTGGGCTCGGGAACCCTATACACATCGTTTGGGGCCGTGAGCGAAACCCCGGCCGGATCTCCTTGCGGATGGAACCCGAATAGGCGATAGACCTGGACTAGAGTCTTGTGTGGTTAGTCAGGTCGTGGCCGACACCCTCGCCAGGCTTCCGCTTGAAGGTTGCCGAGATACATGACGTGTATATGGTGATAAGTGGTGAGAGCATGTGTGAAGAAGTACACCCCTGCAGGGTTATCATGATCTATTCGAATAGCCGTGTCCTTGGTTATGGACTTCTTGGATGCTTACGTGGTACATAGACAACTTAAAGTTGATACTCTAAAATGCTCAAGACAAGTGTGAGTGCTATGGATGGCCTTCTCGTAAGGAGACGGGGATGAATCCATAGTAGTGTATTGATGTGGTGATTAGTGGACTCGTGTGCGCTGCCTCGCCTCAAAGAAGTTTCTCGTTGTCGTAGAACAGGATAGCCACTTAGTTAAAGCTGGCTTGCTGCAACTAAACCCCACATTACCTTCTTGATACAATGCATGTATGATAGGATCTGATGTAAGTCTTGTTGAGTACCTTTGTACTCACGTTTGCTTTATTTATGTTTTGAGGTGAGACATCTGTCTCACTATTAGTACCATTTGGACTTCGACGAGTAGCTTGTTACCTCAGCTAGGATCTTGTACCCTTGGGAGGGACTTGCAGATAGTCAGGCTTCTCAGCCTTTTTCTTTTGTAGTTGTCTGTACTCAGACATGTAAGGCTTCCGTTGCTTGTATGCTCTGAATGATGGGTCATGTGACCCCTGTTTGTATTTAATGCTATGTGGCTCTTCTGAGCCTTTATCTATATGAGTTTGAGTTATGTTGTGATGCCATGTTGTACAACACATACTTGCATGTTATGCGTACGTGTGATGTGTATTGCTATGTGTGGGATCCGACGACCTAGTTGTTTATCCTTGGTAGCCTCTCTTATGGGGAAATGTAGTCCAATGCTTCCTTGAGCCATAGTAGTCCGCTACAGCCCGGTTCACTGGAGTCCTGCTAGCCCAGCACTACTGCTCAGGACACTTGACTGGCCGGCATGTGTTTCATTTCGTTCCTATGTCCGTCCCTTCGGGGAAATGTCACGCGGTGACATCTAGAGTCCTTCCTAGCCTGCTACAGCCCGGGTTCCCTGCAGTCCTGTTAGCCCAGTGCTACAACCCGTATTCACACACTGCTGACCGACATGCTCGATGTGAATCATGTATGCCTGTCCCCGTAAGTTAGTGCCACTTTGGGTTCACGACTAGTCATGTCGGCCCGGATTCTCTGTCATATGGATGCTAGCGACACTATCATATACGTGATCCAAAAGGCGCAAACGGTCCCGGGCCATGGTAAGGCGACACCCATGGGAATACCGTGCTTGAGGCCGCAAAGTGGTATCAGGTGTTACATGCTAGATCGGTGTGACTTAGAATCGGGGTCCTGACATCACCTCCGCGGATATGTTTCAGCACTCGCCCTTTGCCGACATACTGAACTCATTATGGTCTCTCTCCCTGTCAGGAGAGTCCTGGCCGAACTATGTTCGGCAGGATTGGGATGCGGATGACGAAGAAATTTGCCGCCCACCCACCACCCACTTAGTAGCCACTGTCGACAATTTGACCGACATGCTCTACTTCAACTCCGATGACATCGACGGTGTGGACGATGATGCGGGAGATGAAGAGGAACCACTGCCCACAGGGCATTGGACAGCCACCTCATCATATGATATATACATGGTGGACACACCCAAAGAAGGCAATGGCGACGAGACAGCGGAGGATGACCCCTCCAAGAAGCAACCCAAGTGCCAACGTCAGCGGCACCGCTCTAAGACTCGCCAAAGCAAAAGCGGTGACACCGGCACAGGAGATAATAGCACTCCGGACAGTGCCGAAGATGACAACAATCCCCTCCAGCAAGATTTAGAGCAGGAGGATGGAGAAGCCAGCCCTCCCGAGAGACCGGCAGATGGAGAGGCGGAGGATGATAATTACATGCCTCCCTCCGAAGACGAGGCAAACCTCGACGATGACGAATTTGTCGTGCCGGAGGATCCCGCCGAGCAAGAGCGCTTCAAGCGCCGGCTTATAGCCACGACAAATAGCCTGAAGAAAAAGCAGCAGCAGCTTCAAGATGATCAAGATTTGCTAGCTGACAGATGGACTGAAGTCCTTGCGGCCGAGGAATATGAACTCGAACGCCCCTCCAAGAGTTACCCAAAGCGCAGGTTGCTACCCCGACTGGAGGAGGAAGCATTAAAACCTACATCTCCAGCATATGACGCGGTTGATCGGCCACCTCGTGGCCGCGACAGAGAGGCATTTCAGCCAAAAACTCAGCCCACACCCCGACGCCACTCAAATAAAAATGACAAGGCATTGGGAAACACGCTAGACCTGTGAGACGTATTGGAGGACAAAGCAAAACACGCAAGATCGATCTACGGATCATGAGGTCGCACCACTACTCGAGACAATAACCATCACCCCGGTTACAGTAAATGTAAATCCAGCCGGGCCGAACATAGCGGACAAGACTCATTCGAGCTGCGTTGCGACATAGCCCACTACAAAGGCGCCGCACACCCCATATGCTTCACAGACGAAGTAATGGATCACCAAATCCGAAAGGGTTTCAAACCTGTAAATATCCAATCATACAACGGCACAACAGATCCTGCGGTATGGATCGAGGACTTCCTCATGCACATCCACATGGCCCGCGGTGACGGTCCACACGCCATCAAATACCTCCCACTCAAGCTCAAAGGATCAGCTCGGCATTGGCTCAACAGCCTGCCAGCAGAATCCATTGGCTGTTGGGAAGATCTGGAAGCCGCATTCCTCGACAACTTCTAGGGCACTTATGTGCGACCACCAGATGCCGATGACTTGAGCCACATAATTCAGCAGCCACAGGAATCGGCCAGGCAATTCTGGACACGATTCCTTAGAAAGAAAAATCAAATCATTGATTGTCCAGATGCAGAGGCCCTAGCAGCTTTTAAGCACAACATCCGCGACGAGTGGCTCGCCCAGCACCTTGGCCAGGAAAAGCCGAAATCCATGGCATCCCTCACGACACTCATGACCCGCTTTTGCGCGGGAGAAGACAGATGGCTGGCTCGCAGCAATAACTTATCAAAGAACCACGGTACTTCAAATACCAAGGATAGCAATGGCCGCTCACGACGCAACAAACATAAGCGCCGCGTCAATAGCGACAATACCGAGGATACAGCAGACTATGTTGGATTCAGAGGCTCTAAACCCGGTCAGCGGAAAAAGCCATTCAAAAGAAGCACACCGGGCCCGTCTAGTTTGGACCGTATACTCGACCGCTCGTGCCAAATACATGGCACCCCGACAAGCCAGCCAACCACACCAACAGGGAATGTTGGGTGTTCAAGTAGGCCGGCAAGTTAAATGCCGAAAACAAAGATAAGGGGCTACATAGCGATGATGATGAGGAGACCCAGCAGGTGAACACTGGAGGGCAGAAGAGGTTCCCCCACAAGTGCGGACGGTGAACATGATGTACGCAACCCACATCCCCAAGAGGGAGCGGAAGTGTGCGTTAATGGATGTATATGCGTTGGAGCCAGTCGCCCCAATGTTCAACCCATGGTCCTCCTGTCCGATCACCTTCGATCGCAGGGACGATCCCACTAGTATCCGTTATGGAGGATTCGCCGCACTGGTCCTAGACCCAATAATCGACGGATTTCACCTCACTCGAGTCCTTATGGACGGCGGCAGCAGCCTGAACCTGCTTTATCAGGACACAGTGCGCAAAATGGGTATAGACCCCTCAAGGATCAAGCCCACGAAAACGACCTTCAAAGGCGTCATACCAGGTGTAGAGGTCCATTGCAAAGGCTCAGTCAAACTGGAAGTGGTCTTCGGATCCCCGGATAACTTCCGGAGCGAGGAGTTAATCTTTGATATAGTCCCGTTCCGCCGCGGCTATCATGCACTGCTCGGGCGAACCGCATTTGCGAGATTCAACGCGGTACCGCACTATGCATATCTCAAGCTCAAGATGCCAGGACCTTGGGCGCGGGGGGGGGGGGGGGGTCATCACAGTCCATGGAAACACAAAGCGCTCTCTCCGCACGGAGGAGCACACTGCGGCCCTTGCAGCAGAAGCGCAAAGCAGCCTCTTAAGGCAATCCACTAGTTCGGCGATTAAAGACCCGGACACCTTCAAGCGCGCAAGGAGTAATCGGCAACAAGACCGCCTAGCACGTTCCGAGCTCGCATAGCAATGCGGCCCCCACCCCAGTACCAGCCAAACGGCGAAATCCGTGCCACGCGTACATAATTACGCATTGAAAATACCATTTGCACAGGTGGGGAGGGGCACGACTACGACACGCCCTAAGACGCGGCTCAACCGCACTAGGGGCTTCCCGCCATGTTATTTTTCTCTCTTTCGGGACATTAATCTCTGGAAACCCTGTCCGGCAGTACGATTGCTGGACACACGATGCAACAACCAAGGAGGCAGAAAGCTACGTCGCACCACGGAACTCGCAGCTCCTCTTTGATAACGAGTGAAATACTTGCTTTAAATACCATTCCTCAGGTTGACCTTGGAGGGGACATGTCAAATAGTCCTACTTTTTGCTTATGGCACTACTTGTATCATTCTTCTTCGACGCACCTTTTTGAATAAACAATGCCTAGCACTAGACTATAACCGCATATATATGTTCATTCTTGACATTCAGCACCCGTACACTCTGGTACGGCCAATACGCCAGGGGCTTAAGCATACCCCATAATACGGCGTGAGATGTCCGAACACTTTCGATAGTGCGGCACCTCGAACTTATAGCATTATATGCATCAGCTCCGAATCATGTCTTGGGTCAATAGTTGGGTTTGCCCGGCTCCCATGTTTTGGTACCTTATGTTCCGCTATATCAGCTAAGGTAGCACTGGGAGAACTACTACGATTGTGCCCCGGTTCATCTGGGCAAGCACCTCAGTAGAGAAAGCTAAAACTGACTGTCATGATAAGGCGAGAGCTAGTCGTTGTTCAAGAGGTCTCGAGTCCCTAAAGAATTATGTCGTTTAGAGCGAGGAGTCGGCTTTGTCCGGCTTAAGGCCTGTATAGCGCCCCGAATTCGGCCTTCCGAATACTAGGGGCTTCACCAAAATTTAAAATTGTAGACTTCTATGGCTAAGTGAGAGTGATAAAGCATTATAGTAAGATTGCCTTGTTCGTCGCACTGAGCACCTCCCTCGAAGGACCTAACAATGGGAACAAGAGTGCTCAGATTCATCCCGAACACCCCAGCACTCGGGCATGGGTGCAGAAGCTGATGACTAGCCATCTCTCAGATTTAATAAACAGCCGCACAGAAGGTAATATTTTAAATTCAAACAAGCGTTGCATAGCGCATATGAACAAGTTTTCATAATACAGGATCACACGAGCAAGTTCATTCAAAAATTACATCCTTCGCACACTCGTCCGCCACAAGACGGGCACCCTTCAGGACACCCTCATAATACATTTTGGGGTGGCGATGCTCCTTGCCTTGCGGCGGCCCCTCCTTCACCAGCTTCTCAGCGTCCATCTTGGCCCAGTGCACTTTCGCACGGGCAAATGCCCGGCGTGCACCTTCGATGCAGACAGACCGCTTTATGACTTCCAGCCACGGGCAGCCATCCACAAGCCACCTCACCAGGCCGAAGTAGCTGTTGGGAAGGGAGTCGCCATGCCACATCCGAACTATAAGGCCCCTCATGGCCTGTTCGACCGCCTTGTGCAGCTCGACCAGTTGCTTCAGCTGGTAGCTCATAGGCATCGGGTGTTCGGTCCCAGTATACTGAGACCAGAACAACTTCCTTCTCCGTCGAGCTTCCCTCCTCGGGCTGGTAATACTTTGCGTCATCCGACACGCCGCGGAGCAAATCTGCGAATGCTCCTGGAGAGCTCCGGACTCGGGTAAGTAACAAGTAATTTACTTTCACATGCTTGCTTTGCATATTGAAGGCCTTACCCGCCACTATCTTCCGCATCGCCTCAATTTCCTAGAGGGACTTTTGGGCTTCAGCCTTGGCATGCTTTGTGCTCTCGAGGGCCACGGCAAGCTCGGACTCTCGCATCTTCGAGTCAAGATCCAAAGCCTCGTGCTTCTTCACGAGAGCCTGGAGCCCTTGCTGCACCTCGCCCACCCATGCCTCTTGTTTTTCCCGCTCGGTGCGCTCCTGGCCGCTTTGTTTTCGGCCTCGGACAACGCCTGCTTCAAGGTCGCCAGTTCGATTGTGGCCCCTGACACATCCATAATGATCCTATTAGTTTGCAACCGCATCTTATATATATATATATACACACATAAACACTATTCTGATCACGGGATCAGAATAATATTCTAATCACAACCTGACCTGCCCCGCTAGTAGTACCTTGAACTTCCCTCTGAACTAGGTTGAACTTCCGCCAACATCGCCCAAATGGGGCTTTCCATATACAGTTGGAAATCTATGGACATAATTATCATGACCCAACTTATATTTTTGGCAAAATATAAGTGGTTTAAGAGAAGTTTTGAAAACAGTTTTTTCTTCGCACAAAAAACGTGAATCGTATTTTTGATCGCATTTCTAAACCGTTTATCGGAATGAGGCATATAGTATGGCGTTGGAAAGCTGCTGCAAAACCGCTCCTTCCACATGTTGAAAGTTTTCTCTAATTCCCTATGGTTAAAGAGTAATTTGAAAAAACGTAAAATTTCGTAAACCGAACAGCTGAGTTTGTTTTTTCGATGTCTTTTCTAAACGGCTAATCCAATGGAGGCATATGATACAGCGTTGGAAAGCATATGAAAATGCGCTACTTTTTTATCTTGAAAGCTTTTTCTAATTTTGAATGGTTTAATAGTAATTTAGAAAATGGTCCAAGTCCTACCGTGTTCGTATTTTCGAGCTAATTTGTTAACCGTTCGTCCGAATGCAGCAAATGATATGGCGTTGGAAAGCTTGAACAAGTGCGAAACTTTTTGGTATGTATTGTTTCACCCAATTGTTTACGGTTTTAAGTCAGTTTTCAAAATGGCAAAAAACGTATTTTCGCCGTAATTTCTACAAACTTTATCGGAATGGGGCAAATAATATACCGCTGAAAAGCTATGGAAAATGCGAAACTTTTCATGTTGATGGTTTTCTCTGTTTCCTAGCCGTTTTCAAGTAATTTCGAAAATGGCGGGATCATGCGTTCTGCCTATATCGCGAAACAGATTCTTCGGAAATGCACCGCGTGAAGAACCTGAACTTCTCGGCGCGTGTACCTGAACTTCACTCTGTTTTTCACGTGATTTTTTTGCTCGTAGGTCTCCATCCACTACTCGTAACTCTCCATCCACTCACCGAAATAGAGCAAGTGTTGTACCGGTGGAAAGCTGCTGTAAGCACTTAACTTTCCCGTGTTGATCATTTTTTCATATTAGCGACAATTTTAAAAGTTTTTCATCTGAAATTCATCCATTGTAGTAATTGAACTTCCTGCTGTTTTCAGTTGAACTTCTGTGACGTATTTTCGTTTGTAATTTTCTCATCCATCGTTAGTGTTACACAAATGATATTCCTTTTATACAAACCCCTCTCACAATAATTTTTTTAACTTTCTCCGACCGAGGACTTGAAACATACACAAATGATATTCCTGTAGTTTTTAGGTAAATTAGAAAATGGCGAGATCATGATTTCTGCGTTCATCACGAACGGAAATGCACTGTGTGAAGTAGTTGAACTTCTAGGGCATGTCTGTTTGAACTTCACTCTGTTTTACTTTATTGTATTTTTATTATACGAAACAAACACCATGCAGTACGTGAACTTCTGGTTATTATCATTTTGAACTTCTCTCTGGTTTGAGAGAATTATTTTAAAACCCAAAAAACAACATATTTTTTTACGTATTTTGGACATCTAAATGCACGGTGAACCTCTCTCACAATAATTTTTTGAACTTTTCCTCACCGAGCACTTGAACTTCTAGCAACCATTTTTTCGTTTATGAGTTGTTTTTAAAAGTGCAAAAAATGGCATTATGTTTTTTATTTTTTGAACATGTAAATCATAGGTTTTAATAAACTCCGAACTTCTCTGTTATTTCAGTTTTGAACTTCACCTTTTTATTTTTTGAGTAAAGAATTGTATTCGATTTTTATACAGAAAAATCGAACATCAAAATACAAGATGAATCTTTCTCGCAAGAATTTTTGAACTTCCTCGGGCAGAGCGCTTGAACTTTTTTCAACAAACCTTTTAAGCTTTTATTTTCTATACTTTTATTCTCACCTGAAATGCATTTCTTAAAGTACATGGACTTCTCGTTGTTCTCACCATGAATTTCTATCACATTTTTGTACATACGTTGAATTACACCCAATCGAAGGTCGGGCGTCACTTTTTGCCATTTTAAAACATGTAATTGGAGGTCGGACATCTCGCAATATAAATTCTGAACTATGGACAGGAGAGAGAATTATGTGTGAATAAAGCAGGTAGCAATTTCCAACGTTCCCTCGTCGAGCACTTGAAATTCTAGCAAGATCTTTTTTTCATTTTTATGAGTTGGTTTTTCAAAATGCCGAAATAGCATTGGTTTTTGTTTTTGTTTTTTGAACATGTAAATCTTAGGTTTTCATAAACTCCAAACTTGCATGTTATTTTAATTCAAACCTCACGTTGGTTTTATTTTTCTATTAACGGTTAGAATCCGAGTTTTCAATAAACATCGAACCGCTTCATTAATTTAATTTGAACTTCTAGGTTTCTTTTAGAAATGGGGAAATCCATTTACTAATTAAATTTTCTTTTTTTAGAACCGGCAGTCTGGGCAGGCATGGGAGGGAAGAAGGCCGCGGCGGCAGAGAAAGTGAGCCTATATAGGTTGTACAACTTCGTTTTTCAAATTTGACCTTCATGGTTTTATTCTTTAGTGTTGAAGAAAATCCCTTTTGGACTTCTTGGTTTTATTCTTTAGTAATGTTGAAAATCTATGTTTTTATAAACATTAAATTTCTCTATCTTATAATTTGTACTTCTTGTTTTATTTTCCATTAACGACAAAAATCCAAGTTTTGTAATAAATTAAAAACATTGAACCACTCCCTTATTTTAATTTGACCTTCGAGGTTTTTTTAGAAACGACATAATTCTTTTTTATAACTTCAAATTTAAAATAGGGAAAATCCTTTTTTATATTTGAGGGAGATCATGGGACTTGAACGGCCTGGGTTCACCAATTTGAACTTCAAGAAACGATAAAAGAAACGCCTGCACACACGTTGCATAGCAATTCAAGTGCATCTGTACAGAAGCAAATCCCGCAGCTCTTCACACATTTGAACCTTTCACAATGTCCAGGGTGAACTTCATTGTTACACAACACACACCCGAAGAAGAGCACACAAACAACCCTTTTTTCCTGTTTTTGAGGATAGCTGGTGCTAAACCGAAACAGTAGAGGAGAAAATAATTCCATCAGCTTATTATTTTCTACTCTTACACAAAGAGGACCAAAGAGAACGAGGAAAACAGAACAAGAACACCACTTTTTGTACATGAACTTTTTATGCTAGTTTCTCTTCTCTGAACGCCATTTTTTATATTTCACCAATGAAAGATTGACTGTCGGTATATTAGCAGCAGAAAAACATAGCACTATACTCTTCTCGAACTAGTATTCTTGAACTAGTATACTTGTTTTTCTTGAACTGCAACAATGCACAGGAATCAAGTGCGCTCACAAAGGCTCCCACGCCTTGGCATAGAAGAAGATGGAGGGAGACACGCCCTCAGTGGCCTAGGCAGGCATGTGGCCGTGGCTGTTGGAGGGAGATGGCGAGGCCGGTAGCTGGTGCGCCACCCTCGCTGTGGGTGCTGCTGTCGTCTGTGAGTGGCGTCGAGATTTGAGAAGACGAGGCGGCGGCGCGCTGTGGAAGACAGGCGATTGCGGCGGCCGGGTTCGGGGACGTCGACGGATGGATCCCTATGCGGCGTGGCGTGGCTATTGAAGCAGGGGAGGCTGCTGTCGCGGTTGAAGCAGGAGAGGCGGACGGCAGTGGCGCAGGATGCAGGTCGGCGATGGCACGCGTCACCGGTGTCAGGGTCAGTGCCGATGGGAGTGGTTACTTGTGGGAAGGCAGCGACGCGGTTGGCGGCGCGGGACAGCTCGGGAGGTGGCGGCGCCGGGCAGGGAGGGTGGTCGGGAGGCGGCGGCGCGGGGCAGGGAGGGAGGTCGGGAGGCGGCGCGGGGCAGGTTAGGAAGCGGCGCGGGGTAGGTCAGGAGGCGGCGGCGGCGCGGGGCAGTGAGGGAGGTGGCGGCGGCACGGGGCAGTGAGGGAGCCAGCGGCTAGATGGGATCGGGGAGGATAGGGAAGGTTTTTTTTTCTGTTCTTCGTACCAGTTCGGGATCTCAGGAACACCCTCGCGAGCCCTATATAGGGCCTCACGTGATCCAAATAACTATTCTAATCCCAGGCATTACTTATCTTTGTTCTCCTCGAGCTGCCTCCTGGCAAGACCGAGCTGTTTCTCGGACCGCTCGAGGTTCTGCCTCAGTGCAGCGACCTCCGCAGTCAGTGCGGTAGAGGTCAGGAGCGAAGCCTGCACATGCATACAGACATACTTATATTAGACTCCTGCAGATATTATTTGATCCTCTATTCGGCTTTTCTTTGTGAACACCAAACAGAGCATCAGGGGCTACTGTCTATGCGGTAATATTTTCCTATATTTTAAATACTTACCTCAAAGCCTGTTAGAAGGCTGGCACAGGCTTCAGTCAGTCCGCTCTTGGCGGACTGAACCTTCTTGATCACCGCACTCATAATAGTGCGGTGCTCTTCGTCGATGGAAGCGCCGCGAAGCGCTCCCAGCAGGTTGTCCGGTGCCTCTGGATGGACAGAGGACACCGGCATGGGCGGCTTGCCCCTCCTGGAAGGGGCCTGCCTGCCGGAGTCCGGAACCACTGGAGGTTCCGGTGCGGTGTTCGGCTGGGGGCCGAACTTGGAGCCCCTGGGAGTCTTGCTCCCTTCACGCCTGGAGTCCGGAAGGTCGCCTTGAGGCGCCTCCGGGACTGTCTCCCCATGGCTCGGTGCCCCTTGAGACAGTACCTCGACATCATCCATAGGGCGAGGAGAGGAGGTGGTTGGAAGTGTATCACTATCCATATCCATCGATTCCAAGGAACCGTCCGACGAGGATACGTCGATACAGGCTCGGGGCGGACTACATGATCATATTCGACGATTAGGAGAGGCAGTGCAATAAAAGTATGCTATGAGTTACTCTGGTATCCGAATACTTACGACTTCGCCAGGGGCTTGGCACTGAGTAACCACTCGTCTTCGCCGTCCGTGGTGGTGGTGGAACAGTCCGGAAGGAGAGTCCTTCCCTTCTTGGACCCTTTGGCCTCCCCGGTTGGGGCAGCCTTCCTTTTCTTGTCTCCCCCGGCTGGAGGGGGAGAGTCTTCATCTTCCTCCTCCTCGTTTTCATGGGAGGAGTGCGTCTCGGAGTTATCGAGCGATGAGTCCGATACCACCTAGCGCCGGGATCTTTTTCGGGTTCCCTTGGCCTTCTTCTTGGTCTTCTACGGCACCTCATAAGGAGCCCGAGTCCGCATCTCCGTCAGGAGAGCGTCCGCAGGGTCTTCGGGCAGAGGGGCTGGACAGTTAATCTGCTCTGATGTCTCCACCCAGTCCTGTCAAAGGCATGGGAGCTCAGACCCGCACATGGTTAAGCTATGGGAAATAAATACCCTACCAGATGTACAGAACTTACCGGATTCGCAGGGCGCTTCACGCTTAGCCCGCGGTCCTCGGTAAGAGGAGGGAGCTTGGTGCCCTTCAACAGCACCTTCCAGACGTCCTTATGCGTCACGTCAAAGAGCTCACGTAGAGTCTGGTGCTGGGCCCGGTCGAACTCCCATAAGTTGAAACCTGTTGTTGACACAGGAGGATCCGGCGGAAGAGCATGACCTGGACTATGTTGACAAGCTTAAGTTTCTTGCTTATCATGTTCCAGATACAATTCTGGAGTCCGTCCAGCTCCACCGATGAACCCCAGGAAAGGCCCTTCTCCTTCCAGGAAGTGAGTTGCATGGGGATTCCTGATTGAAACTTGGGGGCCGCCACCTAGTTGGTGTCACGCGGATCGGTGATGTAGAACCACCCCGATTGCCACCCCTTTATGGTCTCCACGAAGGAGACCTCGAGCCACGTAACGTTGGGCATTTTTCCCACCATGGCTCCGCCACATTCCGCTTGTTGGCCGCGTACTACCTTCGGCTTGATATTGAAGGTCTTCAGCCACAGGCCGAAGTGGGGCCCGATGCGGAGGAAAGCCTTGCACATGACGATGAACGCCGAGATGTTGAGGATGAAATTATGGGCCAGATCATGAAAGTCCAGCCCATAATAGAACATAAGGCCGCGGACGAATGGATGGAGAGGAAACCCCTGTCCGCGGATGAAGTGGGGGAGGAAAACCACCCTTTTGTGAGGTTCCGGGGTAGGGAGGATCTGCCACGCGGCTGGCAGCCGGTGCACGATATCCGCGCTAAGTATCCGACCCCATGTAGTTTTTTTATGTGTCCCTCCGTGATGGAGGAGACCATCCACTTGCCTCCCACTCCGGACATATTTGGAGAGAGTTGAGGAGAAGGATGTGAACTTGGCGCTGGAGCTCGAGTGCGCGAGAATGGATGAGCAAGGAGGAAGAAGGCGTGGGTAGAAAAAGGTGAAACCGTATCCCTTTATAAGGGCGGACGAAACTATGCGCCCCCACTAGCCTGGTAAAACTCGCTTATCCCCCAAGCGCCGTAATTGATGGCGCGGTTGGGTTACCCATGTCTGTATTGATGGGAATCCCATAATAAGGGGACACGATCTCTCCTTTGACAAGACGTGCCAAGGAAACCGCCTCGCGAAACACGTTGAGATAGGTTATGAAAAATGATTCAAATAAAGACCTGGCTATGGTGTGATGTCATGCTACGTGGTACGTCAGCAGATTAGATTTGTTGACATATTATTCTCTCTATGGTGGTATGTGGAACTTGTTTTGCAGAGCCGGACACGATCCTCGTGTTCAAAATCTTCTATGAAGTATTCGGAGGAGGAACCCACCTTGCAATGCCGAAGACAATCTGCGCGCCGGACTTATCCTCATTGAAGCCTGGTTCAGGGGCTACTGAGGGAGTCCTGGATCAGGGGGTATCCGGACAGCCGGATTATATCCTTTGGCCGGACTGTTGGACTATGAAGATACAAGATTGAAGACGTCGTCCCGTGTCCGGATGGGAAGGCAAGCTTGGCAATACGGATATATAGATCTCCTTCCTTGTAACCGACTCTGTGTAACCCTAGCCCCCTCCGATGTCTATATAAACTAGAGAGTTTAGTCCGTAGGACAACATACAATCATACCATAGGCTAGCTTCTAGGGATTAGCCTCTTTGATCTCGTGGTAGATCTACTCTTGTACTACTCATATTATCAAGAACAATCAAGCAGGACATAGGGTTTTACCTCCATCAAGAGTGCCCGAACCTGGGTAAAAGATTGTGTTCTCGGCCTCCTATTACCATCCACCTTAGATGTACAGTTTGGGGCCCCCTACCCGAGATCCGCCGGTTTTGACACCGACAGGGGTGAATCATTTTTTTTGCCCGGATGCACTTCCTTGCGTGCGAAGGTATAGCTGGTGGGTCCCAACAGTTAGGGGGGAAACATTTTTTCGCGAAATACGGTGGCCCGTCCGGTGGGTCCCTGCTATCAGGTGGAGGAATCATTATTTTCCGCATAGTAAGGAGGCACTTCCTTGTTGCTGCCGTGGACCCAGCTATCAGCCTCTCCATGTACAGTCCATGTCCGATTGAAGTCATTCCTTGACCATGTTGGCCACGCCGCGCCGAGAGCACTAGGGCGGTGGACGACGGCGAGGCCTAGGAAGGGGACGACGCGGAGCCGGTCAAGACACGGAAGTGGATGCCCATGCGGAGAGGAGTATGAGGGTTCACTCGTTCGGCTGCGGTGTGAGGCTGCCGTCGCCGCAGGGCCTGGCCAGTGGTGGGAATAGTAGGTGGCGGTGAGGCCTCCGCGGCAGCACAGCCGGCCACGGGATTCAGGAGCAGGCGGCACGAGCGGCACTGCTTTGGGTAGCTGGAGCAAGAAGACCACAGGTTGAAGAAGCACTACGGCCGTTGGATGGACATCGTACGGTGACTGGAGCTAGAATCATTCATATTGACTAAGTTGACAAAGCCCTCCGTCCCCGTCAACTTAGTAGGCCCACAAGTCAGCCTCCCACCAAGGTGGGTCCCAGCTAGTAGGGGGAGTATTCATTTTTTGTGTGTAATAAGGAGGCACTTCCGGTGGGTCCGAGCTGACAGCGGGGGGAACGTTTTTTTCGCGAAATACAGTGGCCCATCCGGTGGGTCCCAGCAGTCAGGGGGAAACATTATTTTTGCGAAATAAGGTGGCCCGTCCGATGGGTCCCCGCTGTCAGGTGGAGGAATAATTATTTTGCGCGTAATATGGAGGCACTTCCTTGCGGCCGCCGTGGACCCAGCTTTCAGCCTCTCCACGTACAGTACTCTTCCGATGGAAGTTGGTCGTTGACCACATTGACCACGCCGCACCGAGGCCTAGGAAGGGGACGACGCAGACCCGGGGAAGATGCAGCAGAGAAAGCCCATGCGGAGAGGAGTACGAGGGTTCACTGGTTCGGCTGCAGTGTGAGGCTGTGGTCGCCGCAGAATAACAGGGGGTGTGGGTGAGTGGAGGGATGGCCTGGCCAGCGGTCGGAGTTGTATGGGGGTGGTGAGGCCTCTGCGGTAGCAAAGCTGGCCACGGGAGGCAGGAGCAGGCGGCACGACCGGCGCTGCCTTGGGCGGCTGGACCAAGAAGACCAGAGGTTGAAGAAGCAGTACGGCCGTTGGATGGACATCGTACGGTCACTGAAGCTAGAATCGTTTATATTGACTAAGTTGACAAAGCCCTTGGTACGCTCCAACTTAGCAGGCCCACAGGTCAGCCTCCGAAACGGTCCGCCCCAGATGTTAGGGGGAGGAATCATTTTTTGGGCGGCCGAAGCTAAGAATATCCGAGATGGAAGAAGAAGCACGACATCCGTTGGATAGACATCCAACGGCCACTGCTGCTGCAACCTTGTGTTGACTATAATAAGTTGACAAAGCCTTGCATACGCGTCAACTTATTTTTTTAGGGGACGTGTCACTTAGTAGGCCCACAAGTGTGTGGCAGAGAACTTATAGCCCATTTGTGTTTTGTAAAAATGTACATCCCGTTTTTGAATTCTAATGGAATTTACAACAACCCATTTACAGTTTGTTAAAAGTACAGCCCATTTTCTAGCTAGGACAATGATTAATAATTTCAACCAACCGTTGAAGACAGAATTCAATAAAATTTCCCACATTTTGATGGGATCCAAAATATTTTATCCCAAAATTTTTAGTCAGATTAAATCTAAATTTGTATTACGTAAAAATCCAATGAAACATTGCGCGCGCAACAATGAAAATTTAAGATTTTCAAAATCCATAAATAATATTTTATAAACTAATTTCGTGTTTGGTGCTTTTTTATAGTTACTGCCAAGTTTTTATAATTACATCCCATTTATTATTTTTAAAGCCCATTTTCCTGTTAAGCCTAATGCATCCCTCCTAGGAAAGATTTGCAGCCCAGCGGGGCGGAGAATAACAAGTTGACCTTGCCCGGGTATTCCTCAAAAAGACGTATAGCTGGGCTAGCCATTTTCATCTTGGAAAAAATAGTATCTGGGCTGGATATCTGGCCTGGGCTAGACGGGCCACGGCCCGCCCAGTTAATACCTTGCTCTCCTTTGAACAACAATGAAATCATCGCCAAGAAAAACTCTGTAGTGCTCACGCCTCAAAAACACAAATACTGCTCGATCTGCTTGGTCCCAGCTGTCGGCCGCACCTTGTGCAATTCTCTCGTTTATATTGACTACATAGGTTGACAATGGTGTGGGACCGTGATGTCAGGAAACCAGGAGAAAGCAAAAAAATATAGTTGTACATAATAAGGAGGCACTTGCGTATGTACGGCTATGGCCCTAGTGGGTCCCTAGTGTCACCCAGTCAAAATAAAGTCATCTTCTGAATCCTCATGTTCGCTGACAATGTTAACAATGCTGGGCGCCACGGCGAGCACAACAACTCGAAGGACAATGGAGAGGGCCTCGCGGGCCCTACGGATGGTCTGATACAGCGCCCGCTGCTCATTCAGGAAGCCAAGATCATCGGACACCTATGAGCACCTTTGAGAAACCGAGACGACATGAAACGGTAAGGCCGCGCTTGGGAGCTCTGGTTTATTTCAAACCTGTATTAACATACAAGTGTAATTTACTCGTCATCGGAAACAATGCGTAAAATACAAGCGTAATGAAACCGAGGGCCCGAGGTTTGTAAGTAAAACCGGCGGGTTACGCGTGTAATTTGAGAGACCATTGTATATTTTACGAGCACTGCTATATGGACGACATTACCAGATGATACATGCACGACGTGCATATCATGCCATCCATGGGCAAGGCTGAAACAACAGCTAACGGCTGGATTAGCAATCGTCCGAGTGTCGTGCAGCGTTTTTATTGTGTGTGAAGTACTTCTGATATTTTACTAGTCGAACTCGACCAACCAAGCGCCTTCGCCTGAGACCATCTGCTTTAATTTACAAGCATCAGTTTTACAAGCGGTTTTGGTTGGAAAACAACGGTCCAATCATGGCCTAATATCATGAGTTGGTCAGTAGATCATATGGTTTCACGTCTAACCTACCCGACTTCTCGTATAGGCTATGAATGAAACATCAGACGATGAACTTCTTAAGCACGGAAACAACAGAAGAGGATGATTGTCACACCCTAGCTAGTTAATGCATTAGAGTGTTGCATCATGTCTACTTTTACAGAAACTTGAAATGGGGATGACAGAACCCCCAGCACCCCCCGTGGAAACAACTAAGGTTTACTAAAAATATTTTCAATGAACCCAAAATGCCCTTCACAAAATGTTCATCATTTCTGGATTGGGCATAAACCCCTGGCAAAAGTGGTGCACTTTTTTCTAGGATATTGTGGATTCTTTGAATTAAATCATAAGTATTTGAATTTGGGTATTTAAATGCTATAAAATATTTCAAATGCTCAAATAATACTGGAAATAAGTGTGGGCTGTTGGAAATAATCTAAACAAAGCCTATGTTTATTTTCAGGATTTTCGTAAGTGCCTAAGTATTTTTAATAAAGCCACAAACTTACAGAAAAATAGAAAATAGAAAGCAGAAAGAGAAAGGTTTACCTGGCGCCCACCTAGCAGGCCCACCTGCCGGCCCAGCCCAGCCACCACTCCAGCGAGCTGCTTGGCTTGGCCAGGCAGGCAGGCAGGTGCTCGACGCCGGCGTCTGTGCGCGGCACGCAGCTGCCCGCCGCCCTGCTTCCTCCCCTCGCAGTGCTGCCGCCCTGGATCAGTCACACACCTCTCCCCCGAGCTTGCAGACACGCCTCTCTCTCCCCAGCTCCTCTCCCTCGCTCCCTCGAAGCCATGGCCAACGCAACCGCTGCCGTCTCACCGCCGTAGCCGCAGCCACTGTCGTCCCCGTGTCACCCCAGTGTGCCCACGAGCTCCGCAACACCTCCCTCGACCTCCTCGACGAGCCATGAAGCCTCGGACGTGCTGCAACACCGCCACCGCTGCCGTTCCCCTTGTCAGTCACCGGAGATCGTCGCCGACGATTCGCCGCCTCCCAAGCTTCCCCGAGCCTGCTTCGACGCCCGCCGCACTCGCCGTGAGCTTCTCTCTCTTCTCCCCCTAGCCACGTTGCTCGAGCTGCCCTCTAACCCCGTTAGCCATCATGGCCGAGAGCTCGGCTCCGCCGGCCAGGTCGCCGCCGTGGCCACAGGCGCGTAAGCTCGATTCTGAGCGTGTCACCGCACTCACCATGTTCCCAAGATCCTGTAGCACCATTCCACGCGCCTCGCCGTGCCCCGCAGCCTCAGTTTCGACCTCGCCCGAACTCCGGCGGCCGCCAAGGTCGTCGCCGGCAATGTTTCCGGCCACCCTAGCTCCACCCACTGCCACCACTCGATGTGGCTTGCTCCCAGCTATGCGTAGATGCTCTCTTTCGTCGTTTTGGTCGCCGGAGCACGAAACCCGTAACTCTCCATCGCGTCTGGCCTCGCCGGCGGCTAAACGCCGGCGAGTTGACCACGTCTGACCCGTGTGTGCCCAAGTTGACCCCCCCCCCCAGCCTATGACAGGTGGGGCCGACCTGTTAATTAGGTTAGGATTAGTGCCTAACTAATTTTATTTAGTTTAAGTCACTGACATGCGGGCCCAGACCCCACTGACAGTTAGTTAGTATTAACTAAACTCTGTTAGTTAGCTGAGACAGTGACAGACCGGGCCCACCTGTCAGGTTTGACCTGGGTTGGCGCCTTTGACTCACTGACGTCACAGTGACGCAGTGCTGACGCAATTATTCATTTTCTGGATTTATTTTTATATAGGATGTTCTAGAAAATAGCCTAAACTTCTAAAAATCATAGAAAATCAACCATACCTCCAAATCAAACAAATTATATATGAAAAATTGTCAGAAAAATTCAATCTATCCATCTGTAATGGTTACATGCATGACAAAATATTTTAACCTTGCTGTTTAGGTGAAACAAGCTAATACACTTATTATGCATAAGAGCTTAAGCTTTCATTTGAATCTTTGATTCAAATGGAACCATTTCAACTTGTTTCACAATGCATTAGGTAGGACACATCATTTTGCCATGTCATAGTATGCATGATATTGTTGCATATTGCCATGTGTTGATTATACTGTGTGGTGTCTTTCGTGGTAGGTTCTGCCTCCGAGGATATCTCCGAGTATCCAACTGAAGGGCGATACCCTACTACCACTCCATCAGGCAAGCAACCCCATTGATCATATCGATACAATCCCATGTTCTCGCCTCTGCTCTCATTTACTGCATTAAGACAACAACGTTTCAAACTACTGTGTGCTGCGGTAGTTGAACCCTTATCCTCTGCATGACATGTCCTTGCCACAGTAACTACATGAAACCCACTAGCATGTGTAGGAGTTGATTGAGCCATGTATGTGTTTCCTACCTTGCTATGCCTGCTATGCTTAGAGTTGTGTCAGGTCTGGTTCATCTGGGTGATGGGCTAGAGTGAAATGATTATGTCGGTAATGTGAGGGATGTGTTGAACATGATTTGGTGAAGGTATCAATGAGAGGCCATATAGGAGTACATGATGGGTTGTTTCATTGAGGCCGTCCATAAGAACTGAGATCTGTATGCGTGATTTAAGACTCAGCTACTACCACACTTTGGGCCCTGAAATATGATCCCGCTCGACTTACTGACCCCTCTCGTCCTTTGTCCAGGAGTTGCAACTATTTTTGGTGTTTGTAGGTTATGTGTTGGCGGCCGTGCGTAGCGTTGACCCTAGGGGTGGGCTATGACGTGGTAGATACACTGTGGCCGGGTATGCCGAGCGCCCGTTTGGCGTCTCGGGACCCTGTACACATCGTTTGGGGCCGTTGAGGACAACCCGACCGGATTTCCTTGCGGATGGAACCTGAATAGGCGATGAACCTAGACTAGAGACTTGTGCGGTTAGTCAGGTCATGGTCTACACCCACGTCGGCTTTCGCTTGAAGTCTGCCGAGCACATGTCGTGTGCAGAAGCTAAGTGGTGGAAACATGTGTGACGAAGTACACCCCTGCAGGGTATAAAACTATTCGAATAGCCGTGTCTGCGGTAAAGGACTACTTGGTTGCCTATAAAGTTCATAGACAAGTTAATGGTTACTACTAAAAGACTCAAGATAAGTGTGAGTACCGAGGATGGCTCTCTCATAGGATGACGAGGGAGGATCTCTGGTGGCGCATTGTGTTGGTGATTAGTGGACTCGTGTGCGAAACTATTTTACTAGTGGTGTCCGGTAGGATAGCTTAGCCAAGAGTCAAAGCTGGCTTGTTGCAATAACTCCACCACCTTCTTGAGAATGAGCATGTATTGTAGGTTCTGATGTAAGACTTGCTGAGTACCTTTGTACTCATGTTTGCTTAAATTACTATTTTCAGACGACAACACCGCCCCCTCCGATGGGTTTTATGTAGATCTCGACATCGATGAGTGACTTGCCACCCACGTGGTGATCCTGGCCATGGAGAGCCCTATGTAGATAGATAGGCTTCGAGAAGCCTTCTTTCTTTCTAGTGTCTGCACTCAGACTATTTACTTCTGCATGTGCTTGTATGTTTGTATGACTTGAGTGTCGGGTCATGTGACCCCTACCTGTATGAACATGTTATGTATGGCTCTCTGGAGCCTTTAAATAAAAGTACTTGAGTTGTAGAGTTTTGTTGTGATGCCATGTTGTATTTGTACATATCGAGCATATTGTGTGTATGATTGAAATGCTTGGTATGTGTGGGATCCGACATTCTAGTTGTTTATCCTTGACAGCCTTTCTTATGGGGAAATGTCGTCTAGTGCTCCTCGAGCCATAGTAGTCCGCTACAGCCCGGTTCACCGGAGTCTTGCTAGCCCAGCACTACTGCTCATGCCACTTGACTGACCGGCATGTGTTTCACTTCATTCCTATGTCTGTCCCTTCGGGGAAATGTCATGCGGTGACTTCCGGAGTCCTGCCTAGCCTGCTACAGCCCGGGTTCCCCAGAGTCCTGTTAGCCCAGTGCTACAGCCCGGATTCACTCGCTGATGACCGACATGCTCGATGTGATTCATGTATGCCTGTCTCCATAGGTCTGTGCCGCTTTGGGTTCACGACTAGCCATGTCGGCCCGGGTTCTCTATCATATG
Organism: Triticum monococcum; assembly: GCA_034509565.1. Lineage (NCBI taxonomy): Eukaryota > Viridiplantae > Streptophyta > Magnoliopsida > Poales > Poaceae > Triticum > Triticum monococcum. Next base: position 50,546,781 of record CM067844.1, read on the forward strand.
GATGCTGGCGACACTATCATATACGTGAGCCAAAAGGCGCAAGCGGTCCCGGGAAATGGTAAGGCGACACTCGTGGGAATACTGTGCGTGAGGCCACAATGTGATATGAGGTGTTACTGGCTAGATCGATGTGACTTGGAATCGGGGTCCTGACAGCGTTGAAATCAGAGCCGGACTGCCTATAGTTTCGTTGAGCCAAACCGGTCGATGTCGAGTCTAGAAATGATTTAGTTATATGTAGGGGAATTGATTGTGGGAGGGAACGTAAGGCTCTTTTTACTCCTTTTCCTTATGCCCTCTGATCTGAGTCATTCTCTTCTCATTCAACGTGGGTTAAGGACTAGGCTCTCTTCTTCTATCAGGTTCACGTGTTACTAATCCGTAGTAACTTATAGGATTGTTGTTACCAGCCTCAGTATAGTTTCTACTACTTTTAGTATGTTGCCAGTTGAATTACAAACTTGATATGATGCTGTTGAGTGGTATTGCAAACTGTTGTGGATGTCTCAAATCTTTTTCTGAGCATTTACAGCCGTTATGCTGTCCGATTTCCCCTAGAAAATTCTAATGCCTTTGCATTATTCTGTGCTTTCAGATGGCCACCCGTTCGTAGAACCAAGTGGTTCGTCTGACCCGGTGCCTCGATGTGCCCGACCACACGGCCATGTTGGTTCGAGTGATGGTCGAGTCAGGCTATCGGTGGTATGACGAATATACCGTCGAGGAGCAGTTCAGAGACTTCAACCAAAGCCAGTACCTCTGTATCATCAGGAAATATCCCTCTTATCATGGAGCCACTGAGCCCCTTAACTGTTCCTATGGACTTGGGTCACTATTGAGATGTCTATGCAGGATGCATCCTATTCAATGATGACTATCATTCGAGCCAGGACTGCCTTGCTACAGAACACCGATTTTTGTTACATGCCAGCCTCACTTCCTAGAGCACAAGGGTTCTATCAGGCCTTGTAATATGACTCTACACATGAGGAGTCACTACTCTGCACCACTGCTGAGATGCTCGAGGATAAGGACCGCGAAAATCGGGCCTTGCGTATGGAGCTTTTCCACACTCGTTCTGATCATTGGGCCACTTTGACTCGGTTTGCACCTGCGGTGCAGGCAGGATACATGGACATGAGGGACTTGTACCCTGTACGGTCTGGATTGCCAGATGGTATGGAGTGGCGCAATGTAGGAGACATCACCCCTCCTCGCGGTCCCCGTCTGCCACCACCAGTGGGACCGAGGCCACATCCGAGTCCCTATGGTCCACAGGCTCCGCAGGACCGTCTGTTCCTAGATGATCATGTTCCACTTCCAGGCTTTGGTGGCGACTTCTATGAGGATTACTACGAAGCCGTCTGAGCTAGTAGTAGTTTCACTAGTACTGTAATAGTTGTATTCTCCACAGTCCTGCATGACCCGTGGGATATGACTTGGTGTGTATCACGCTCCGGAGGTGTAGAAAAATAATGTATAGGAGCTTGGAATGCCTCCGATGAGATGTAATGTCTTTCACCGTAGTTGTACTCTAGCATGGGCATGTACTAAACTATGTATGGTGTGTATGACCAATGGTATATATATGGCAGTTTCAATATTACCATGCCGTGCAATGAACAGCTTAGCATTCCATGTTATCCATTACATTCTGCACTTCCTTGCTAAGTTTGTGCCATCCTTATCTATTTCTCCTAGGATGGTCAACACCCGCAGCAACCTTGCTGCCCCGGAGCAGGGGGAAGCCAGTGCAGTTAGGGGTGAAAATCTGCCTCACCCGCCTTCTCTAGCCGAAGTGATGCTGGAGGCGGAAAGAAACAAGCATGAGACTAACCGCTTGCTAGAGCGGATTGAGCAGAACACTACACGCCATCAGCAAAATGACTTGGTGTCAATCAATGACTTCATCAAGTTGTACACACCGAAGTTCAATCATTCCGTCGAGCCCCTCGACGTGGATGACTGGCTCCGCAGCATCACACACAAGCTATGTTCTGCTAACATAGCCGAAGCTGATAAGGTTACCTATGTTGCCTATCACCTCGAAGGCCCTGCTAGCCTTTGGTGGGAAAACTTTGAAGCTATGCGCCCGGTCGGCCAAATAACTACTTGGGCTGAATTCAATGAGGCTTTCCGTGAGCATCACATCCCGGAAGGTCTCATAGATCGCAAGAGGAAAGAGTTCTGCAATTTCACCCAAGGAAGACTGACTATGGATGCATATAGTCGTGAATTTGGGAATCTGGCATGATATGCTCCTGAAGAGGTATCCACCGACGCTAAGAAGCAGGAAAGGTTCCGCCAGGGACTTAGCCCTGAGCTTCGCCGCGATCTTCGTCTGCACGAGTGCACCTCCTTTCAGAAGTTGGTCAATAAAGCCATCAGTGCTGAGACAGGCAAGTCTGATTATGACGCTTCACGCAAGCACTCTCGTGATTTTGGCACTTCATCTGGCTCTAGATCTCAGAAGCGCCAGGTGTGGATTCCAAGCAAGGCACTGCCACCCAGGTTCATTCCGAGGCCATCCTTTGAGGCGCCTCGCCCCAACCAGCAGTTTGCACCGTCCAAGCCCTATGGTGGCCCCGCTGCTAACGCTGCTCCATGCCCCAATGTTGTGACATGTTTCAAGTGTGGAGAGATGGGTCACTATAGTTGAGAGTGTCCCCAGAACAACAACTCCAATCAGTCTGGAAAGTCCGTTGGTCATGGTAAGCCAGCGGGAAAGACATTCTACGCTAAGCCGGTCACCACTGCATGTGGCCATGTCAACTATGTCTCAGCCGAGGAGGCTCATGAGGATCCTAACGTCGTCCTTGGTACGCTCGTTGTTAATTGCCATCCGACATATGTTCTTTTCGATACTGGAGCATCTCATTCATTCATATCTGAGAGCTATGCTCGAATGCATAACACAACATTCTGTGACATGCCCACTACCATGGAAATTCAAACCCCTGGCTCTAGATGGCAAACTTCTAGAGTAAGCAATAGGAATGAAATTCTTGTTGATAGACTTCTCTTCCTTGCATCCTTAATAGCTCTCAAGTCCTCGGACATAAACATCATCTTGGGTATGGACTGGATGTCAGCTCATTATGCTAAGATTGATTGTGCCAATAGAACCGTTCAACTTACTCACCCATCGGGCAAGACAGTCAATGTCTTAACTCGAGAGGCCAAGCGCCAGCTTTACTCCCTAAATGCCAACCCCCTTCCAGACCTTCAAGATATTTCGGTAGTCCGAGACATCCCGGATGTCTTTCTAGAAGAACTGCCAGGTGTTCCACCTGACAGGGATGTCGAGTTTGTGATAGACCTTGTTCTAGGAACCGTTCCAATTTCTAGAAGACCCTATAAGATGGCACCCTTGGAGCTATCCGAGCTTAAGAACCAACTCGATGAGTCCTTGAAAAAGGGTTTCATCCGTCCTAGTTCCTCTCCTTGGGCTTGCCCCGTCCTCTTTGTCAAGAAGAAGGATGGAACGGATCGGATGGTTGTAGATTACCGACCTTTCAACTTGGTCACTGTCAAGAACAAGTATCCGCTTCCCAGAATCAATGATCTGTATGATCAGCTCGCTGGATCCTCGGTCTTTTCCAAGATGAATTTGAGGTTGGGCTACCATCAAATCAAAATCAGAAACGGGGACATTCGCAAAACGCCCTTTGTTACTCGTTATGGCCAATACGAGTACACCGTCATGTCCTTCGGTTTAACCAATGCCCCAGCCACCTTCTCTCGGTTAATGAACTCGGTCTTCATGGAGTATTTGGATAAATTCGTCGTAGTATACCTCGATGATATACTCATCTACTCCAAGAATGAAGAGGAACATGCCGAACATCTAAGGCTGGTATTGACGAAACTTCGAGAGCATCGCCTTTATGCCAAATTCACCAAGTGTGAATTTTGGTTGCCAGAAGTGACCTATCTAGGCCATGTAATCTCTGGTAAGGGTATTCCTGTCAAGCCCGAGCGAGTTCAAGTCGTCCTTGATTGGACACCACCTGAGATGGTCAAGCAAGTTCGGAGCTTCCTTGGCTTAGCGAGTCATTGCCGTCGCTTCGTCGAGAATTTCTCCAAGGTTGCTAAGCCTCTAATTAAACTCCTCAAGAAAGATAAAAAGTTCGAGTGGACTCCACAGTGCGAGTTTAGCTTTCAGGTACTGAAAAGAGCCTGACATCTGCTCCCATACTGGTACCACCAGATTTTTCCAAGACTTTATTATCTATTGCGACGCCTCACGACAAGGACTAGGTTGCATACTCATTCAAGATCGTCAGGTAATTGCCTATGCCTCATTTCAATTACACCCACATGAGGAAAACTATCCCAAACATAATCTAGAGCTTGCAGCTGTAGTCCATGCACTCAAAACTTGGTGACATTACCTTCTCAGTAATCGTTGCGAGATCTTCACCGATCACCAAAGTTTGAAATATATCTTCACCCAACCGGATTTGAATCTCAGGCAACGACGTTGGGTCGAGTTGATCTCGGATTACGACTTAGGAATAACTTACACCCCGGGCAAGGCCAATGTCACGGCTGATGCGCTAAGTCGTAAGTCCTATTATAACGACCTGATGTTACAACAAAGTCAACCACTTCTCCATGAGGAATTTTGTAAGCTTAATCTTCACATTCTTCCTCGAGGATTCCTATTCACCCTAATAGCGAAACCTACCCTTACGGATGAGATCATCAAGGCATAGAAGATAGATCCGGGAATCTCCCGTATTAAGAGAAACAATAAGAAGGGAGTCACGAATTGTTTCTCCGTTGATGATCAAGGCGTCGTATACTTTGGAAACCGCTTAGTGGTTCCCAAGGCACCAAACCTGAGGCGGCTGATCCTTAAGGAAGGTCATGAATCCCCTCTCACCATTCATCCCGGTAGTACTAAAATGTATCAAGACCTACGCCAGAGGTTTTGGTGGACTAGGATGAAGAGAGAAATTTCTCAATACAGTGCTAGTTGCGACGTTTGTCGTCGTGTTAAAGCAGGGCACCAACGGCCTGCTGGCACCCTTCAACCTTTGGCTATTCCTGAGTGGAAATGGGACAAAATCAGTATGGATTTCATTACTGGCTTTCCTAGGACCAACAGAGGGAATAATGCTATCTTCGTCGTGGTCGACTGTCTTTCCAAAGTAGCCCATTTCCTACCTGTTCGTGAGAGTATCACCGCTAGCCAGCTATCTGACCTATACATCTCTCGAATAGTGTCTATTCATGGTGTCCCATTGGAAATTAACTCAGACCATGGTAGTCTCTTCACCTCTCGATTTTGGGAAAGTTTCCAAAATGCTATGGGAACTTGTCTCTCTTTTAGCACCGCCTTCCACCCTCAATCAAGTGGTCGAGTAGAGCGAGTCAATCAAATTCTGGAAGATATGTTCCGATCTTCTATCATCTCATTCAGAATGGGTTGGGAGAAGTGCCTTCCATTCGCGGAGTTTGCTTATAACAATAGTTATTAAGCTAGCTTGGGCAAAGCTCCTTTCGAAGTTCTCTATGGACGAAAATGTCGAACGCCTCTTAACTGGTCAGAAACCGGGGAAAGACAACTCTTTGGCCCGGATATGATTCAGGAAGCAGAAGAGCAGGTTCGCGTTATTCGTGAGAAATTGAAAACAGCCCAATCTCGTCAAAAGAGCCAATATGATCGTAAACATAAGCTCATGTCTTACGAAGTCGGTGAGAAGGCTTACCTTCGGGTTAATCCGTTAAAGGGAACCCATCGCTTCGGTATCAAAGGAAAATTGGCTCCTCATTACATTGGACCCTTTCGCATTCTTGCCAAATGAGGAGAAGTTGCCTACCAATTGGAACTACCTCCGCATCTTTCTAGAGTTCACGATGTCTTCCACGTTTCTCAACCCAGGTGTTGCTTCGCGGATCCTATCTGTGGAGTGGACCATGAAACGCTTGATCTACAAGATAACCTCTCATATCGGGAATATCTTGTTCGAATCCTTGATCAAGCCGAGCGTACCACTCGACGACATAAAATCAAGTTCCTCAAGGTTCAATGGTCACACCATTCCGAAAAGGAAGCCACTTGGGAAAGGGAGGATCATCTTCGACTCGAGTACCCCACCTTCTTCCCGGAGGATCCTAAATCTCGGGACGAGATTCTTTTGAGTGGGGTTGAGTTGTCACACCCTAGCTAGTTCATGCCTTAGAGTGTTGCATCATGTCTACTTTTACAGAAACTTGAAATGGGGATGACAGAACCCCCAGCCCCCCCGGAAACAACTAGGGTTTACTAAAAATATTTTCAATGAACCCAAAATGCCCTTCACAAAATGTTCATCATTTCTGGATTGGGCTTAAACCCCTGGCAAAAATGGTGCACTCTTTTCTAGGACATTTTGGATTCTTTGAATTAAATCGTAAGTATTTGAATTTGGGTATTTAAATGCTATAAAATATTTCAAATGCTCAAATAATTCTGGAAATAAGTGTGGGCTATTGGAAGTAATCTAAATAGAGCCTATGATTATTTTCAGGATTTTAGTAAGTGCCTGAGTATTTTTAATAAAACCACAAACTTACAGAAAAATAGAAAACATAAACAGAAAGAGAAAGGCTTACCTGGCGCCCACCTAGCAGGCCCACCTGCCGGTCCAGCCCAGCCACTGCTCCAGCGAGCTGCTTGGCTTGGCTAGGCAGGCAGGCAGGTGCTCGACGTCGGCGTCTGCGCACGCCACGCAGCTGCCCGCCGCCCTGCTTCGTCCCCTCGCAGTGCTACCGCCCTGGATCGGTCACACACCTCTCCCCCGAGCTCGCAGACACGCCTCTCTCTCCGCAGCTCCTCTCCCTCGCTCCCCCGAAGCCATGGCCGACGCAACCGCCGCCGTCTCACCGCCGTAGTCGCAGCCACCGTCGTCCCCATGTCACCCCACCATGCCCACGAGCTCTGCAACATCTCCCTCGACCTCCTCGACGAGTCAAGAAGCCTCGGACGCGCTGCAATGCCGCCACCGCTGCCGTTCCCCTCGTCGGTCACCGGAGATCGTTGCTGACGATTTGCCACCTCCCAAGCTTCCCCGAGCCTGCTTCGACGCCCGCTGCACTCACCGTGAGCTTCTCTCTCTTCTCCCCCTAGCCATGTTGCTCGAGCTGCCCTCTAACCCCGTTGGCCATCACGGCCGAGAGCTCGGCTCCGTCGGCCATGTCGCCGCCATGGCCACAGGCGCGTAAGCTCTATTCTGAGCGCGTCACCACACTCACCACGTTCCCAGGAGCCTGTAGCACCATTCCATGCGCCTCGCCGTGCCCCACAGCCTCAGTTTCGACCTTGCCCGAACTCCGGCGGCCACCAAGGTCATCGCCGGCGACGTTTCTGGCCACCCTAGGTCCACCCACTGCCACCACTCGATGCGGCTTGCTCCCAGCTATGCATAGATGCTCTCTGCCGTCGTTTTGGTTGCCGGAGCATGAAACCCGCAGCCCTCCGCTGCGTCTAGCCTCGCCGGCGGCTAAACGCCGGTGAGTTGACCACATCTGACCCATGTGGGCCCAAGTTGACTTCCCCCTGAGCCTATGGTAGGTGGGGCCGACCTGTTAATTAGGTTAGGATTAGTGCTAACTAATTATAGTTAGTTTAAGTCACTGACATGCGAGCCCAGGCCCCACTGACAGTTAGTTAGTATTAACTAAACTCTATTAGTTAGCTGAGACACTGACAGACCGGGCCCACCAGTCAGGTTTGACATGGGCTGGCGCCTTTGACTCGCTAACGTCAAAGTGACGCAGTGCTGACGCAATTATTCATTTTCTGGATTTATTTTTATATAGGAAATTCCAGAAAATAGCCTAAACTTCTAAAAATCATAGAAAATCAAACATAGCTCCAAATCAAACAAATTATATATGAAAAATGATCAGAAAAATTCAATCTATCCATTTTTAATGGTTTAATGCATGACAAAACACTTTAACCTTGTTGTTTAGGTGAAACAAGCTAATACACTTATTATGCATAAGAGCTTAAGCTTTCATTTGAATCTTTGATTCAAATGGAACCATTTCAACTTGTTTCACATTGCATTAGGCAGGACACATCACTTTGCCATGTCATAGTATGCATCATATTGTTGCATATTGCCATGTGTTGATTATACTCTGTGGTGTCTTTCGTGGTAGGTTCTACCTCTGAGGATATCTCCGAGTATCCAACTGAAGTGCAGTACCCTACTACCACTCCATCAGGCAAGCAGCCCCATTGATCATATCGACGCAATCCCATGTTCTCGCCTCTGCTCTCATTTACTGTATTAAGACAACAACGTTTCAAACTGCTGTGTGCTACGGCAGTTGAACCCTTATCCTCTGCATGACATGTCATTGCCATAGTAACTAGATGAAACATACTAGCATGTGTAGGAGTTGATTGAGCCATGTATGTGTTTCCTACCTTGCTATGCCTGCTATGCTTAGAGTTGTGTCAAGTCTGGTTCATCTGGGTGATGGGCTAGAGTGAAATGATTATGTCGGTTATGTGAGGGATGTGTTGAACATGATTTGGTGAAGGTATCGATGAGAGGCCATGTAGGAGTACATGGTGGGTTGTTTCATTGAGGCCGTCCATAAGAACTGAGATCTGTATGCGTGATTTAAGATTCAGGTACTACCACACTTTGGGCCCTGAAATATGACCCCGCTCGACTTACTGACCCCCTCGTCCTCTGTCCAGGAGTTGCAACTAGTTTCTGGTGTTTGTAGGTTATGTGTTGGCAGCCGTGCGTAGCGCTGACCCTAGGGGTGGGCTATGACGTGGTAGATACACTGTGGCTGGGTATGCCGGGTGCCCGTTTGGCGTCTCGAGACCCTGTACACATCGTTTGGGGCCGTTGAGGACACCCCGGCCGGATTTCCTTGCGGATGGAACTTGAATAGGCGATAAACCTAGACTAGAGACTTGTGCGGTTAGTCAGGTCGTGGTCTAGACCCACGTCGTCTTTCGCTTGAAGTCTGCCGAGCACATGTCGTGTGCAGACGCTAAGTGGTGGAAACATGTGTGATGAAGTACACCCCTGCAGGGTATAAAACTATTCGAATAGCCGCATCTGCGGTAAAGGACTACTTGGTTGCCTATACAGTTCATAGACAAGTTAATGGTTACTACTAAAAGACTCAAGATAAGTGTGAGTCCCGAGGATGGCTCTCTCGTAGGATGACGAGGGAGGATCTCTGGTGGAGTATTGTGTTGATGATTAGTGGACTCGTGTGCGAAACTATTTTACTAGTGGTGTCCCATAGGATAGCTTAGCCAAGAGTTAAAGCTGGCTTGCTGCAATAACTCCACCACCTTCTTGAGAATGAGCATGTATTGTAGGTTCTGATGTAAGACTCGCCGAGTACCTTTGTACTCATGTTTTCTTAAATTACTGTTTTCAGACGACAACACCGCCCCCTCCTATGGGTTTTATGTAGATCTCGACGTTGATGAGTGACTTGCCACCCACGTGGTGATCCTGGCCATGGAGGGCCCTATGTAGATAGACAAGCTTCGAGAAGCCTTCTTTCTTTCTAGTGTCTGTACTCAGACTATTTGCTTCCGCATGTGCTTGTATGTTTGTATGACTTGAGTGTCGGGTCATGTGACCCCTACCTGTATGAACATGTTATGTATGGCTCTCTGGAGCCTTTAAATAACAGTACTTGAGTTGTAGAGTTTTGTTGTGATGCCATGTTGTATTTGCACATATCGAGCATATTGTGTGTATGATTGAAATGCTTGGTATGTGTGGGATCCGACAATCTAGTTGTTCATCCTTCACAGCCTTTCTTATGGGGAAATGTAGTCTAGTGCTCCTCGAGCCATAGTAGTCCGCTACAGCCCGGTTCACCGGAGTCTTGCTAGCCTAGCACTACTGCTCAGGGCACTTGACTGGCCGGCATGTGTTTCACTTCGTTCCTATGTCTGTCCCTTCAGGGAAATGTCACGCGGTGACTTCCGGAGTCCTGCCTAGCCTGCTACAGCCCGGGTTCCCCGGAGTCCTGTTAGCCCAGTGCTACAACCCGGATTCACTCGCTGATGACCGACATGCGCGATGTGATTCATGTATGCCTGTCTCCTTAGGTCTGTGCCGCTTTGGGTTCACGACTAGCCATGTCGGCCCGGGTTCTCTGTCATATGGATGCTAGCGACACTATAATATATGTGAGCCAAAAGGCACAAATGGTATCGGGCCATGGTAAGGCGACACCCATGGGAATACCGTGCGTGAGGACACACTGTGATATGAGATGTTACCGGCTAGATCGATGTGACTTGGAATCGGGGTCCTGACAGTGTTGGCATCAGAGCCGGACTGCCAGTAGGTTCGTTGAGCCAAACCGGTCGATGTCGAGTCTAGAAATGCTTTCATTCTATGTAGGGGAATTGATTGCGGGAGGGAACGTAAGGCTCTTTTTACTCCTTTACCTTATGCCCTCTGATCTGAGTCATTCTCTTCTTATTCAATGTGGGTTAAGGACTAGGCTCTCTTCTTCTATCAGGTTCACGTGTTACTAATCCGTAGTAGCTTATAGGATTGTTGTTATAGACCTCAGTACAGTTTCTACTACTTTTAGTATGTTGCCAGTTGAATCAAAAACTTGATATGATGCTATTGAGTGGTATTGCAAACTGTTCTGGATATCTCAAATCTTTTTCTGAGCATTTACAGCCGTTATGCTGTCCAATTTCCCCTAGAAAATTCTAATGCCTTTGCATTATTCTGTGCTTTCAGATGGCCACCCGTTCGCAGAACCAAGTGGTTCGTCTGACCCGGTGCCTCGATGTGCCTGGCCACACGGCCATGTTGGTTCGAGTGATGGTCGAGTCAGGCTATAGGTGGTATCCGGAATATACCGTCGAGGAGCAGTTCAAAGACTTCAACCAGAGCCAGTACCTCTGTACCGTCAAGATATATCCCTCTTATCCTGGAGCCACTGAGCCCCTTAACTGTTCCTATGGACTTGGGGTCACTATTGAGATGTCTGTGCAGGATGCAGCCTATTCAATGATGACTATCATTCGAGCCAGGACTGCCTTGCTATAAAACACCGATTTCTGTTACATGCCAGCCTCACTTCCTGGAGCACAGGGGTTCTATCAGGCCTTGTACTATGACTCTACACACGAGGAGTCACTACTCCGCACCACTGCTGAGATGCTCGAGGATAAGGACCGCGAAAATCGGGCCTTGCGTATGGAGCTTTTCCACACTTGTTCTGATCATTGGGCCACTTTGACTCGGTTTGCACCTGTGGTGCAGGTAGGATACATGGACATGAGGGACTTGTACCCTGTACGGTCTGGATTGCCAGATTGTATGGACTGGCGCGATTTAGGAGACATCACCCCTCCTCGTGGTCCCCGTCTGCCACCACCAGTGGGACCGAGGCCACATCTGAGTCCCTATGGTCCGTAGGCTCCGCAGGACCGTCTGTTCCTAGATGATCATGTTCCACTTCCAGGCTTTGGTGGCGACTTCTATGAGGATTACTACGGAGCCGTCTAAGCTTGTAGTAGTTTCACTAGTACTGTAATAGTTGTATTCTCCACAATCCTGCGTGAAGCGTGGGATACGACTTGGTGTGTATCACGCACCGGAGGTGTAGAAAAATAATGTATAGGAGCTTGGAATGCCTCCGATGAGATGTAATGTCTTTCACCGTAGTTGTACTCTAGCATGGGCTTGTACTAAACTATGTACGGTGTGTATGACCAATGGTATATATATGGCAGTTTCTATATTACCATGTCGTGCAATGAACATCTTAGCATTCCATGTTATCCATTACATTCTGCACTTCCTTGCTAAGTTTGTGCCATCCTTATCTAAACCGTTGTCTTGTTTTCTCCTAGGATGGTCAACACCCGCAGTAACCCTGCTGCCCCGAAGCAGGGGGAAGCCTGTGCAGTTAGGGGTGCAAATCTGCCTCACCCGCCTTCTCTAGCCGAAGTGATGGTGCGAGCGGAAAGAAACAAGCGTGAGACTAACCGTTTGTTGAAGCGGATTGAGCAAAACACTGCACGCCATCAGCGAAATGACTTGGTGTCAATCAATTACTTCATCAAGTTGTATGCACCGAAGTTCAGTCATTCTGTTGAGCCCCTCGACGCAGATGACTGGCTCCACAGCATCACACACAAGCTATGTTCTGCTAACGTAGCCGAAGCTGATAAGGTTACCTATGTTTCCTATCACCTCGAAGGCCTTGCTAGCCTTTGGTGGGAAAACTTTGAAGCTATGCGCCCGATCGGCCAAATAACTACTTGGGCTGAATTCAGTGAGGCTTTCCTTGAGCATCACATCCCGGAAGGTCTCATAGATCGCAAGAGGGAAGAGTTCTGCAATTTCACCCAAGGTAGACTGACTATGGATGCATATAGTCATGAATTTGAGAATCTGGCACGATATGCTCCTGAAGAGGTATCCACTGACGCTAAGAAGCAGCCAAGGTTCCGCAACGGATTTAGCCCTAAGCCTCGCCGTGATCTTCGTCTGCACAAGTGCACCTCCTTTCAGAAGTTGTTCAATAAAGCCATTAGTGCTGAGACAGGCATGTCTGATTATGACGCTTCACGCAAGCACTCTCGTGATTTTGGCTCTTCATCCGGCTCTCGATCTCAGAAGTGCCGGGTGTGGATTCCAAGCACGGCAGTGCCACCCAGGTTCATTCCGAGGCCATCCTTTGAGGCGCCTCGCCACAACCAGCAGTTTGCACCGTCCAAGCCCTATGGTGGCCCCGCTGCTAACGCTGCTCCACGCCCCAATGTTGTGACATGTTCAAGTGTGGAGAGCCGGGTCACTATAGTCGAGAGTGTCCCCAAAAGAACAACCCCAATCAGTCTGGAAAGTCCGTTGGTCGTGGTAAGCTAGCGGGAAAGACATTCTACGCCAAGCCAGTCACCACTGCCCGTGGCCATGTAAACTATGTCTCAGCCGAGGAGGCTCATGAGGATCCTAACGTCGTCCTTGGTATGCTCCTTGTTAATTGCCATCCGTCATCTGTTCTTCTCGATATTGGAGCATCTCATTCATTCATATCTGAGAGCTATGCTCGATTGCATAACACAACATTGTGTGACATGCCCACTACCATGGAAATTCAAACCCCTGGCTCTAGATGGCAAACTTCTAGAGTAAGCCACGGGAATGAAATTCTTGTCGATAGACTTGTCTTCCTAGCATCCTTAATAGCTCTCAAGTCCTCGGACATAAACATCATCTTGGGTATGGACTGGATGTCAGCTCATTATCCTAAGATTGATTGTGCCACTAGAACCGTTCAACTTACTTATCCATCGGGCAAGACAGCCAATGTCTTAAATAGAGTGGCCAAGCGCCAGCTTTACTCCCTAAATGCCAACCCCTTCCAGACCTTGAAGATATTCCGGTAGTCCGAGACTTCCCGGATGTCATTCCAGAAGAATTTCCAGGTGTTCCACCTGACAGGGATGTCGAGTTTGTGATATACCTTGTTCCAGGAACCGTTCCAATTTCTAGAAGACCCTATAGATGGCACCATTGGAGCTAGCCGAGCTTAAGAACCAACTCGATGAGTCCTAGAAAAAGGGTTTCATCATTCCTAGTTCCTCTCCTTGGGCTTGCCCCGTCCCCTTTATCAAGAAGAAGGATGGAACGGATCGGATGGTTGTAGATTACCGACCTGTCAACTTGGTTACTATCAAGAACAAGTATCCGCTTCCCAGAATCAATGATCTGTATGATCAGCTCACTGGATCCTCGGTATTTTCCAAGATGGATTTGAGGTTGGGCTACCATCAAATCAAAATCAGAAACGGGGACATTCCCAAAATGCCCTTTGTTACTCGTTATGGCCAATACGAGTACACCGTCATGTCCTTCGGTTTAACCAATGCCCCAACCACCTTCTCTCGGTTAATGAACTCGGTCTTCATGGAGTATTTGGATAAATTCATCGTAGTATACCTCGATGATATACTCATCTACTCCAAGAATGAAGAGGAACATGCCGAACATCTAAGGCTGGTATTGACGAAACTTCGAGAGCATCGCCTTTATGACAAATTCTCCAAGTGTGAATTTTGGTGGCCAGAAGTGACCTATCTAGGCCATGTAATCTCTGGTAAGGGTATTGCTGTCAATCCCGAGCGAGTTCAAGTCGTCCTTGATTGGACACCACCTGAGACGGTCATGCAAGTTCGGAGCTTCCTTGGCTTAGTGAGTTATTGCCGTCGCTTCGTCAAGAATTTCTCCAAGGTTGCTAAGCCTCTTACTGAACTCCTAAAGAAAGATAAAAAGTTCGAGTGGACCCCATAGTGCGAGTTCAGCTTTCAGGAACTGAATTATGCCTGACATCTGCTCCCGTACCGGTACCACCAGATTTCTCCAAGGACATTATTATCTATTGCGACGCCTCGTGACAAGGACTAGGTTGCATACTCATGCAAGATCGTCAGATAATTGCCTATGCCTCACGGAAATTACACCCACATGAGGAAAACTATCCCACACATGATCTACAGCTTGCAGCTGTAGTCCATGCACTCAAAACCTGGCGACATTACCTTCTCGGTAATCGTTGCGAGATCTTCACCAATCACCAAAGTTTGAAATATATCTTCACCCAACCGGATTTGAATCTCACGCAACGACGTTGGGTCGAGTTGATCTAGGATTACAACTTACGAATAACTTACACCCCGGGCAAGGCCAATGTCATGGCTGATGCACTAAGTCGTAAATCCTATTGTAACAAGCTGATGTTACACCAAAGTCAACCACTTCTCCATGAGGAATTTCATAAGCCTAATCTTCACATTGTTCCTCGAGGATTCCTATCCACCCTGATGGCGAAACCTACCCTTACGGATCAGATCATCAAGGCACAAAAGGTAGATCCGGGAATCTACCGTATTAAGAGAAACATTAAGAAAGGAGTCGCGAATTGTTTCTCCGTTGATGATCAAGGTGTCGTATACTTTGGAAACCGCTTAGTGGTTCCCAAGGAACGAAACCTGAGGCGGCTGATCCTTAAGGAAGCTCATGAATCCCCTCTCACCATTCATCCCGGTAGTACTAAAATGTATCAAGACCCCTGGTTGTTTTGGCCCTTCAATTAGCATACTCATGTGAATGTACTTCCTCTTCATGCACAACCAGGGGGGAAGGTTGTACATCCACACAAACACAGGCCAGGTGCTATGTGTGCTTCTCTGGCTGCCAAACGGATTGACTCCATCGGTGCTCGTGCCCAGCACGATGTTCCTTGGATCCTTCCCAAATTCTGGGTGTTTGAAGTTCAACGCTTGCCACTGGCTCCCATCCTTAGGGTGACTCAGCATCTTGTCTTTTTTATTTATCTACAGGTCATTTGCGTCATCTTCTCACTTCTTCTCCTCCCTATCCGTGTGCCAACGCAGGAGCTTTGCTACCTTAGGGTCCGCGAAATACCACGACAGACGAGGAGTGATCGGAAAGTACCACACCACTTTTCGAGGAGCTTTCTTCCTGTTCTTGTATCAAGTGACACCGCACACCGGACATCTGGTAGACTCTGCGTGCTTGTCCCGATAAATGATGCAATTGTTAATGCACACATGGTATTTCACGTGCGGTAAATCCAGATGACACACAACTTTCTTCGCCTCCTCGAAACTGGTCGGGCACTTGTTCCCCTTGGGAAGACATTCGTGCCAGAATGACATGTTCTCGTCGAAGCATGCGTCGGTCATTTTGTGTTTTACCTTCATCTCCAGAGCCATGAGCGGTACTTTCAGGCGTGTATCCTCGAGTCTGCATCCTTCATACAATGGAGCCGCGTCTATCTCCAGTTGATCCAGCTTGGCTTTCTCTCGGGCAGCAGCTCTTGCATTATCCGTCTGCTTGAGAAGCAGCTCTTGAATATGAGGGTCCTACACCCAGCCCATCGATGGTCCATCGTCGTCTGCTCCACCGACATCTTCATCTTCATGATCATGCCCTTCGTGTGCTCCGGCATCTTCCTCATCATCATGTCCGGCATCTTCTACATGATGACTGTGTACAGCATCACCGTCGTGATCATGTCCTGGAGATTCTTCATCTTCTTGCCCGCCTGAGCCGCGGTGGTTGTCTTGCTGCCCTTCCTCATTTCTTGCCCGCCCCCCATGGACGACTTCATAGTCATCTTCATCACCTTGCCGCCGATAGCCATCCATGAAACCACGCAAGAGCAGGTGGTCCCGCACCTGCCCGGAATGCGGGTCCGCAATAAGGCTCTTCAGCTTGCATCTTCGACATGGACATCTTATCTCCGTCTCGTTCTTTTGAAGCATCTTGGCCTTCACGGAGCTCAAAAACCTATTCACGATGCCTTCGGTCATCGTGCGGACCATGGTCGCCCGCGGGGTAGACGAAAACGATATTTTAGAACCAAGAAAAAATTTGGCATGACTTTCCGTAAATATAGGACCAAAAAGAATGCATAGTGTGAAAATTCTTGCCGAAACAGAAATGAATCAAGATTCCGGCAAAATATTGGCAACTATCGCATTTCAAATACCGGTACCTGCAAACACAAACATATATGCAAGACCACAAACATATGCAACACCACAAACATACATGGATCTAGCTAGGACACAAAAAGTGCATGTGCACGTTGTTGGAGCGAGCTAGGGAGAAAAAAAGTAGATCTACAACATGAAGATAGTTTTCCCCTTACTTACCTATAAAAAAGGTAATTTCACCACTTAATTTTGATGAATTTATGGTGCAAATGAGGTGAGGAGGAGGAGGCAGCTGACAAGCTTGCAGAAGGAGGTGGAGGGAATGAAGTGGGGAAAGTGAGTATGTAGGTGTGGCTGTCCAAAATATCTAGCTGGTCCCAGGTTAGTAATGGCGCAGCAGACAGCCATGCGCCATTAGTAACCCAACATACTAATGGCGCACCTCCTGGTCGTGCGCCATTAGTAGTTTTACAAAAAAAAGAAATATATATATATATATATACTAATGGCGCACTGTGGCATAGTGAGCCATTACTAGTTTAAACTAGTAATGGCACACTATGCCATGGTGCGCCATTAGTAGTTTTGCAAAAAAAGAATAAAAAAAATACAGTAGTGGCGCCCTCCATGGCTGGTGCGCCATTACTAGTTAGAACTACTAATGGCGCACTTTGCCAGGATGCGCCATTAGTATGTTTGGAAAAATGAAAAAAAATATGTTACTTGTGGCGCACCTTGTGCCTGGTGCGCCATTAGTGTCTTCCACACTAATGGCGCATCACTACATGGTGCGCCATAAGTATATAGTAGTGGTGCACCACTTCTCTCGTGCGCCATTAGTGTCAATTTCATCTATAGCCCTTTTCCTAGTAGTGTTCTTGAGAATGAGCATGTATTGTAGGTTCTGATGTAAGACTTGCTGAGTACCTTTGTACTAATGTTTGCTTAAATTACTATTTTCAGACGACAACACAGCCCCCTCCAATGGGTTTTATGTAGATCTCAACATCGATGAGTGACTTGCCACCCAGGTGGTGATCGTAGCCATGGAGGGCCCTATGTAGATAGACAGGCTTTGAGAAGCCTTCTTTCTTTCTAGTGTCTGTACTCAGACTATTTGCTTCCGCATGTGCTTGCATGTTTGTATGACTTGAGTGTCTGGTCATGTGACCCATACCTGTATGAAGGTGTTATGTCTCTCTAGAGACTTTAAATAAAAGTACTTGAGTTGTAGAGTTTTGTTGTGATGCCATGTTGTATTTGCACATATCGAGCATATTGTGTGTATGATTGAAATGCTTGGTATGTGTGGGATCCGACAATCTAGTTGTTTATCCTTGGCAGCCTTTCTTATGGGGAAATGTAGTCTAGTGCTCCTCGAGCCATAGTAGTCCGCTATAGCCCGGTTCACCGGAGTCCTGCTAGCCCAGCACTACTGCTCAGGGTACTTGACTGGCCGACATGTGTTTCACTTCGTTCCTATGTCTGTCCCTTCGGGGAAATGTCACGCGGTGACTTCCGGAGTCCTGCCTAGCCTGCTACAGCCCGGGTTCCCCAGAGTCCTGTTAGCCCAGTGCTAAAGCCTGGATTCACTCGCTGATGACCGACATGCTCGATGTGATTCATGTATGCCTGTCTCCATAGGTCTGTGCCGTTTTGGGTTCATGACTAGCCATGTCGGCCCGGGTTCTCTGTCAGATGGATGCCAGCGACACTATCATATACGTGAGCCAAAAGGCGCAAATGGTCCCGGTCCATGGTAAGGCGACACCCGTGGGAATACCGTGCGTGAGGCCGCAATATGATTTGAGGTGTTACCGCCTAGATCGATGTGACTTGGAATCAGGGTCCTGACAATGATCTTCTTAACAAGCAAATCACTGGCATTAGATCGACATGCAAAACAATACGAAGCATTATTCTCAGGAGGCACGGTGAACAGCTCGTGATGTCGCATGCCACGACATTCCAAGCTCAACTTTGCAATCAAACACAAGGCCTGGCATTACATAGACAATATTCAGAACAAACTCTTAACACAGGAATATCTCAGCAGAGTAACTATTTATTTCTAAACTGAACACAGGAATAGGAAAAAACACTCGACGCTGCCCACAGCAAGGGAGTCCCACTCAAAAATATCAAATGCATGTCTTCTAGCTAACATCTATGAGCAAATTTTGACAAGGTTTTCCAATTCCAATATATTAAACTAACGTCTTCTTGCTAACATCAATGATTAAACTTTTACAACCTTTTCCCAGTCAAAATATGTAATGCCTATGATCGTGGAGTCCCGTCGTAGCTTCTTGTACCTGTTTGGGCACTTTTTGCCCAGGGCACTCCACGTGTTGTTAAATTTTCAATGGTCTCTGCAGACTAGTCATGTCACCGGTGTCTAATAATACTCTGTAAAGCTTCTTGGACATTCCTTCTATAATGTAGCGCAAACAATGACTGCTTCCTTCTGCAAAGTGGAATGACCAACTGGACCCAGTAATGCAGCAGTTTGCCTTGGACTCATTGGCTCCTTTTGTGCAGTTCAACTAAAATTGAAGTCGAAATAAAACCGAGCTTTAATTTTGATATCCCTGTAAGCAACAATAGGTATAAGGGAAACAATTACTGAGAAATAATGGTTGATGACTTGTACTCCCAAAAGAAAAGCATGTACTGATCTACTTTATCTTAATGGGAAATAAAGCAGGAGAGTAGCAATTCTCCATCAGTGTGATTCATTCATAATAACTGAGACATTATCTTAACATTGCCTTGTTTCAACATGTATAAAGAACAACAAAGCAGAAAAGTACCATTCCTAAAACAATGCAACTGATTCATTTTAACAGAGACATTATCTTAACAATACCTTGGTTAAACATGTAGAAAGAACTACAAAGCAGGATAGTACCATTCCTAACAAGTGTTGCAGTTTTGAACTAAGATTCAGTAGTTAATTAATTCTGAGAGAGGCATTGCTTAATTTTACTAGCGGCATTTAGATTAATGAAAAGCATAAAAAGTTCCCGGGGAGAGTGGGCGCAACAACAGTATGTGCTTCCATATACTTATAAAGGGGGTGATGTAGAGTTTGTTGTAAAAAAGCAACAAGCATCATGTCTGGGTTGGTCCCATTTTTGTTCACTACTTAATGGGAAAAGACAGCAATACAATAGCTTCAATTCAACATTTATTTAAAACATTACCAATACAAGTAGCACAACATCTCAAAGCACACTACACAATCATGTGGATGAAGGCTTGTACTAACCTTTCAGGAGACGGACAAGAAAAAATAGGAATCTGCCAACACGAATAGGAAATCCAATCTCGTTTTGTGCAGTTGCACTGAAATCAAGCAAAGTGTTTCACGTAGCGAAGCAAAATGTCGCAATAGCAAGAAGTTGAATAGATATCCCTATTTAAACAGAGGAAAAAAGGAATCAATTACTGGCTAATAAAGGAGGGTGAAACATGCGGCCACAAAAATGGTAATCCTGCCAATCCCGAACAAGTGTTGCAGTTTTGAAATAAGATTCAGTAGTTAACTCTGAGAGTGGCATCAATTACTGGCTTTTAAAGGGGGTGATGCTGAATTTGTTGTAACAAAGCAACAAGCATCATGTCTGGGTTGGTCCCATTTTTGTTCACTACTTAATGGGAAAAGACAACAATACAATAGCTTCAATTCAACATTTATTTAAAACAGTACCAAAACAAGTAGCACAACATCTTAGCGCACACTGCACATCATGTGGTTGAGCCAAGATTTGAAACAACTCGCCACGAAGACAGGAAACAAATCTCGATCTCCTTTGTTACAGTTCCACCAAAATTAAGCAAAGTCACCGGTGTGACATTCAAGTTGAATTGCACAAAACACTCTTAAAACATAAGTATTTCTAGTAGCGAAGCAAAATGTCGCAATAGCAACAAGTTGATCGATACCCCTGTTTTAACAGAGGCAAAAAAGGAAACAATCACTTGCCAATAAAGGAGGATGAAACAAATGGTGACAGAAAGAAGCATCTAACTTATCTTGGATGGAAAACAAAGTAGGACAGTAGCATTTCTAAAACGGTTGCATTGATTCATATTAACAGAGACATTGTCTTGAAACAACATTCGTTAAAAAATGTATGTCGGTGTACAAAAAGAGGGGTACACTTTTTGTACCCCTATAACTGTGCACGGGCAGTCTGAGCCCCGGATACCGCCACCCCAAGCAAGGCAAGGGAGGTGAGCCAGGGTAAGACCGAAGCTCAAGAGAACTAGAACGAAGCCAAGGCCAAGACCACGAAGAGCAAAGGGGACGAAGCGGACTCCCCCGGCAAGATCCTTGCCGGGAGACAGTTCTAGCAGCCCCGGCTAGCCCAAGATCCTTGCCGGCAAGATCTTTGTGAAGACATTCAAGATCAGATACGCCCTAAGGAGACGACAACCCTTGGCGGGATCCTAGCCGAGGAAGACCACAAGGCCCCCGGCAAGCGCCTTGCCGGGGATGACAGCAGGCGCCTCGGCAAGACCCTTGCCGGGGCCCCGGCATGGCCCTTGCCGAGGACACCCGCAGGGCCACCATCAGGCCCATGCCGACTAAACCTCCACCACCGCATGCATGCAGCTGCCGACCCAACCAGCTGCGCAGGCACTTGCGTGGCGGCATGCAAATCTTCGTGAAGACCCACCACTGCGCCACCTCAGCTGCCTGCCTACCTACATGGCATCGCAGGCGTCGCTGGCCAGGGCGCGTGTCGACACAAGAAGGAGCGGCGACGGACGAGACAGGTTTCTCCCCCGTCCCCGATAAAGCAAGGACACCTAAGCAAGACGCATTAAATGCGCCTTGTCATGTGATGCGGGGGATAACCTCACAGCACTGTACCCTTTCCACCTCCTGTGTGCCACTGTGGCAACCCCTTTTTTCTATAAAAGGGGGCCCGAGGCGACCAGAGGAAGGATTCGGCTTTTTGGAGATCCTCACGCCCCATTGCTAGCCCAAGAACACAGATATACAATCCACCAAAGCAGGAGTAGGGTTTTACGCATCCTCGCGGCCCGAACCTGGATAAACGAACCCTGTTCTATCTGTTTGATCTGCTCTTCTCACGACCCCACGCCCCGCTAACCACAGTAGAGATTCTTGTGATCCCATAGGTGTCGTTCGCACCGACATCTTTGGCGCGCTAGGTAGGGGGCGCAGTTGTGAGAATCGGCTTTAGCAGTTAGTTCAGCACTTCTTCATCATCAAGGCGCCCAAGAAGAAGACGACGGTGGCGGTTGGCCAGTCGGAAGCCGGACAGTCCGTCCCAACGCGGGCGAGCAGAGGACCGGTCGCAGAAAGGACCCGGGGCGCTACTCGCGAACACCAACACCATCCCAGCAGCCGGAGTTTGGGAGGCGGCGATGTTTGTGCGCCTGGTAATGGGTCACACGTCGCCAAATCCAAAGGCGGAGCCAAGCCCTTCGCGGGTGGAGCGAGGCCTTCCAAGGTCATCGTCGCCCCGCCCGAAGGCGACGCAAGGGCCTCGAAGACTCCCACGCCGGCGCCAACAGCGCGCTCCTCCCAGGCAGCGCGCGACAAACGGCGTAATCACGCCGAAGATCCCGGGCGTCGCCGCGGGAAGATCCCCGAGCGCCACTCCCGGGATGTAGAAGACCTGCCCACTCGCCGAGGTGTTGGTGAAAACGGCATGCGACCGCGGGGTCGTGATAGAGCTCCTTCTGACATGGTCAGAAGTCGAAGCGCGTCGCGATCTGTGCAGGTTTCGCTGCCACCGATGCCAGCAGAGGCCCTGGCGTGCACGCAGTTGCTCCTCGACTTTCCTCCCAATATGGGGAAACTTGACGAATGGAGAGCCACTATCCGAAGCCTTGTTGCGGTGGCCAACAAAGACGAACCAAGTCCGGTGGGGTCCCCGGGTCGATGCTCTAATGGAGTCCCGTGGACCAGTGGCGGAAAAGCCGGCGGCGCCGTGACCATGGTGCATTCGCCTCTTCCCCATCCGGCGACGTCGCGGGCAATGACATCTCCATAGCATCATCTGACCCGCGGACCCACTGTGACTAGCGCCAAGTTCTTCGGGAACGAGCCCATGAAGATGCTGGAACCACTACCGAGCACCGGCCCGGAGTGCGGCACCACTCAGACAGGCGAGCAGGGCCTGTTGTGGACCACCCGGCCCCGCAGAGCCCTGTAGGCCTACCTTACGAGGTAGGCTGTCCGGCTTTTACCCGTGAGCTGCGGCAGTTCCAGTGGCCCACTCACCGCACCTTCAAACCTGACATTGGTGAAAAGTACAACGGCAAGACTCACCCGTCTGAGTTCCTCAGCATCTACACCATGGCGATGCAAGCCGCCGGAGCCCGCGATGATAAGGTGCTTGTGAATTACTTTCCATTGGCTCTTAAACCCAATGCCATGTCGTGGTTGATGCACTTGCCGATAGACTCTATTTCCTCCTTGTCGGATTTGTGGCATGAGTTTGTGGGCGTCTTTACTGGAGGTCACCATACCCATGGCCAAGCAAGCGACCTGCATGTCATTCCCTAGAAGGGAGGCGAGAGTCTGCGCAAGTATATATAGAGGTTTAGCCGGGTATAGTACAATATCCCTAATGTTCACCCTGCCGCCATCATCAGCGCGTTCCATCAGAACGTGCGTAACCGCAAGATGCGCGAAGAACTGGCAATGAACGAGGTGAAAGATGTGGCAGAACTCTATGTTCTTGCTGACAGATGTGCCTGAGCTGAAGAGGGAAGGAAGTACCCCGGCAAAGATGCCGGCGTGGAAACCGACTCCTCAGATGAGGATACTGCCGCCCCGACGAAGAAAGGCCGGCGCCGCAACAGGAAGCGCAAAGGTAAAGCTGTTCTTGCCGTTCAGGGATCTCACGACGCCGGCTCCGCGAAGAAAACCAAGGAAGATGACCCCAGCAAGGAAATTGCCGGACGTGTCGCCTGCCGGGCCTTAGTGGCTGCCGAGAAGCCAGGAAACTCCGACAAGCAATACTGCAAGATCCATCACACCAAAGGCCATGATCTCCAAAACTGCCGATAGGTTGAGCTCCTTGCTGAGAAGCAGAGGGCTGAATATGAGAGGCGGGACAAGGAGAAAGGCCAGGACGGTGCTAAGGGGTCCGGCAAGAAGCGTGACGGCCAGGCGGGCCATTGCAGGAAAGATAAACAGCAGGAGAGGCCCGCCGGGGGCCGTGACAAAAAGCTAGAAGACGATGATCACGAAGAGGACGATGAGTCTGGTGACCAAGAATTTCAGAAAGCTACAGAGGCCATGTGCGTCGATGGCGGCGCCTCGCTGCATACCTTTCACCGCCAGCTTAAACAGTGGGCGCGTGAGATTATAGCAGCGGAACCGTCGTTTGATGCCCAAAGGCCGCTGAAGTGGTCCAGCACACCTATCATTTTTGACACTGAGGATCACCCTAATCGCACTACTGCAGTCGGGTGCTTGCCATTGTTGGTTTCACCAACAATACGCAACCTCGAGGTGACAAAGATGCTAGTCGTTGGTGGGGCCGGACTGAACTTAATCTCGCCTGCCGTGATCGAGAAATTAAAGATTCCTGATGAAGACCTCGAAGAGACGGGCATGTTTCAGGGGGTCAACCCGGGAAGAAGTCAACCAAAGGGAAAGGTCACGTTGCCCGTGACTTTTGGGAGTGACTGAACTATAGGACAGAAAGGATTGTGTTCGACGTTGCCAAGATCCCCTTGCCTTACAACGAGATCCTTGGCCGCCCAACGCTGGCCAAGTTCATGGCGGCGTCACATTACGCCTACAACACCCTGAAGATGCCGGGGCCTGTGACGATCATCACCGTCCCATCAGACAAGAAGGATGTGCTAATTTGCGCTGACCAACTCTACCAACAAGCAGTTGCAACAGCCGCCACTGCTAAGGCGCTTGCTCCTGCCGCTGGAGCCCTGGGAAGGCAAAAGAAGAAGACCGGTGAGACCTCAGGCACCCACTCCGGCAAGCGCACCTCTTCGGAGTGTAGCGCTCCCGTCGAGGACATGCCAGAGAGCTCTGCTGATAGAAACAAGAAGTCCAGGGCCACACCACCGGGAACCAAGAAAGTTTCTGTCAAGGAGGAAGGCACGGGAGGAGCTTTTACCATAAGCTCCACCCTTGACGACAAATAGGAAGACACGCTCGTCACCTTCCTGCAGGCGAATGTCAATGTGTTTTCATGGCAAGCATCCGACATCCCCCGCGTTCCTAGGGAGGTGATTGAGCACCACCTTGATGTTTGTCCTCATGCGCGGCCCGTCAAGCAGAGGGTCAGAAAGCAAGCTTTGGAGCGACAAGAGTTCATCACAGAGGAGATCCGGAAACTGGAAGCAGCGGGTTTGGTAAGAGGAGTGCTCCATCCAACGTGGTTGGCCAATCCGGTGGTAGTGCGCAAGGCAAATGGGAAGTGGAGGCTGTGTATTGATTACACAGGTATTAATAAGGCTTGTCCCAAAGACCCCTTCCCATTGCCGCGCATCGATCAGATTGTTGACTCCACAGTTGGGTGTGATCTGTTGTCATTCCTCGATGCCTACTCCGGCTACCACCAGATCTTCATGACAAGGGAAGATGAAGAGAAAACGACATTCATCACCCCATGTGGTACGTATTGCTTTATACGGATGCCTTTCGGGTTGAAGAGTGCTGGTTCAACGTTTGCAAGGGCGGTCCAGATTGGTTTTGAACCCCAGCACCATAGAAATATGGAAGCTTATATGGATAATATAGTGGTCAAAACCAAGAACAGGGCAACCCTCATATCAGATTTACAAGAAACATTTGCAAACCTATGCAAGATCAATCTCAAGCTAAACCATGAGAAGTGCGTCTTCGGCGTCCCGTCTGGCAAGCTTCTCGGGTTCTTTGTGTCACAGCGTGGGATAGAGGCCAATCCGGACAAGATCAAAGCTATAGAGCAGATTGAAGCGCCCAAGCGAGTCAAGGATGTGTGTCGGCTTGCTGGTTGTGTTGCCGCCATGAGCAGGTTCATTTCCAAGTCCGCCGAGCGCGCCCTTCCCTTTTTCACAATTTTGAAAAAGGCGGGCCCGATGGGGTGGACGCCAGAAGCCAAAGCAGCATTGCAAGATTTGAAGAGGTACCTCTCCTCCGCGCCAATACTAGTTGCGCCTAGGCCACAGGAACCGTTGCTGCTGTACTTGGCGGCAACGAACCAGGTGGTCAGCGCCGCACTAGTGGCATAGAGAGAAATTGATGATGAGGTAATAGCAGCGACGGAGCCTGATGCCACCGATGCCGAGACGACGTAGCCAATTGAAGTGCCGCCGAAGAAGAAAATGATGCAGCACCCGGTCTACTTTGTTAGTTCCCTCCTACAGGGGGCTAGATCGAGGTACTCCGGTGTGCAGAAACTGCTCTTCGGCCTTCATATGGCCTCGAGGAAGCTGCGTCACTACTTCCAGGTGCACGAAATTACTATCGTCACTCGCCTCCCTCTGCAACGGATATTGCACAATCCAGACGCAACGGGAAGGATCATAGAGTGGGAACTGGAACTGTCCATCTTTGGCCTCAAGTTTGAGAGTACCTCGACGATTCGAAGCCGAGTCCTGACGGAGTTCGTTGCAGAATGGACCGCGACGCCTGTTTAAGATACCCAAGAGACTGTCTCCCCGGCAAGGAGGCAAGTTGTGACTGGATCATGTACTTTGATGAAGCTTTCTCCTTACAGGGCACCGGGGCTGGCGTACTGCTTGTCGCGCCCACCGGAGAGCACCTCAAGTACGTGATCCAGATGCACTTCCCCAGGGAGGTGTCAACAAACAATACGGCTGACTACGAAGGGCTGCTTGCCGGTCTTAGGATCGCGGCGGACCTCGGAATCAAGAAACTCGTCGTCAGAGGCGACTCGCAACTTGTCGTCAAGCAAGTCAACAAGGATTATCAGAGCCCGTTGATGAAGGCCTACGTCGATGAAGTGAGAAAGCTGGAAGAGTGTTTTGACGGTATACAAGCAAAATACATTCCCCGAGCAGAGAATGATATCGCCGATTACGTGTCAAAACGCGCTACCCTCAAGCTACCTGTGGAACCAGGTACCTTTGTGCTTCGGCTAACTCAGCCATCCGTTGATCCATCAACAGAGCAGAACAAGAGGAGAAAATTAGGGCCCGGCAAGTACCTTCCCGCCGAGCTCCCCGAAGCCGCCAGCAAGGATGTTGCCGGAGACACTGAGCCCGCCATGGGACGGCTAGCTCCGACAGAGCATCAAGCTCTTGCCATGGAGACAGCCGCTCCGATAGCGGAGGAAATGCCTTTAGTCCTCGCCGTCGAGCCCCAGGCTCTAGCATGGGCACAACATACCGTCCGATTCCTCCAAACAGGGGAACTTCTTGAGGAGTAGGAAGAAGCGGAAAAAGTAGCTCGTCTCTCTACTATGTACCAGTTCGTCGATGACATCCTGTACAGAAAGAGGCCGAACGACGTGAAATTGAAGTGTATCCCTCGAGAGGAAGGCTGGGGCTGTTGGCGGAGATATATGGAGGCCTATGTGGATCCCACATCGGGTCTAGGGCCCTTGCCGGCAAAGCGTTTCGGCAAGGCTTCTTCTAGCCCACCGCCCACCAGGATGCGACGACACTAGTCACCAGGTGTGAAGCATGTCAGTTCCATTCAAAGAAGCTTCATCAGCTAGCTCAAGCCCTTCAAACCATTCCTCTCTCCTGGCCTTTCTCGGTCTAGGGGCTCGACATACTGGGCCCTTTCCCCCGCGCTGTCAGGGGCTTTGAGTACTTGTACGTTGCAATCAACAAGTTCACAAAGTGGCCAAAAGTGGAAGCAGTGAGGAAGGTCACAACACAGTCAGCCGTCAAGTTCTTCAAAGGACTGGTGTGCCGTTTTGGTGTACCCAATAGGGTTATCACCGACAACGGCACGCGGTTCACAAGTCACACCTTCATGCAATATATTCAAGACCTCGCCAGCAAGGTCTGTTTCACTTCCGTTGCTCACCCACGAAGCAATGGTCAAGCTGAGAGGGCAAATGCTGAAGTACTGCGAGGCCTGAGGACAAAGACCTTTGACAGACTGCACAAGAGTGGAAGGCACTGGATTGATGAATTGCCGGTGGTTCTTTGCTCAATCAGAACGACACCAAATCGACCCACCGGCCAGGCACCTTTTCCCTGGTATACGGGGCAGAAGCAGTTCTCCCCACGGAACTCATATACGGGTGACCTCGAGTACTCGCTTATGACGAGCTTGAGCAAGAGCAATTGCGGCAAGATGACGCAACGCTCCTTGAGGAAGATCTTCTTCGGGCGGCTGTGAGAGCACCGCGCTACCAGCAAGCCTTGCGCTGCTACCATAGCCGCAAGGTTCATGCCCGAAGCTTTGAGGAAGGCGACCTTGTTCTTCAGCGCGTTCAATCAGCCAAGAATTCCAGCAAGTTGAAGCCAAAGTGGGAAGGCCCTTATCGTGTAATACGAGTCACCAGGCTTGGCGTAGTCCGCCTAGAGACCGAAGATGCCATTCCGGTGAGTAACTCCTGGAACATTGAGCATCTTCGCAAGTTTTACCCGTGAGGCGCGGCTTGCCGGGCCCCCCGACAAGCCACCTTTTGTACGAGCCTTGCCGATGACGCATGTAACCCTTTGTACAAAGCCAGGCACAGACCCTGAGCATAAATAAATGAAGCACTAGCGCCCTAAGTTATAGGATGCATGCTAGGTCGAGTCTCGTCCTTGGTTAGAGTTGATAGTGCTTAGCGGCGACTAACCCCTAGCTTAGAGGTCGAGTGTGTGTCTCTTTGTCTTTCTTTTGTCTTCTTTGGTTCACAGGACACACAGATATCCGTGCCGAACCAATTGGGGAGAAAAAAGAGGAACAGACCAGCATCTAGCCCCCGGCAAGCCAGTATTAGCGGGGGCTGCAAGAGCAAAGATTCACCCACGGCGAACCAGGGTTGCCGGGGACTGCAGCTTCAGATAAGTTCTTCATCCCTTATCATCCATTCCATTATGGACTGAAGTATGTGAAACCTCGTTTTCCCCTAAGCTACGTGCTCCCCTAACTCTAGGCTCGTTCCTGCGGCCAAGTTTGGTCGTAGTCGCGACAGCGAAAGGATGAAACAAGGAGCCTGAACCCGCATCATCCCTGCCTCCACCAAAGGCGTGAGGAAGGTCGAGCAAAGTGGGGAGACGGCAAGGCCTGTTGCCAGGCACGGAAATGTTTATCTTGAAGATATCAAGGATTTACTCCTTGTCGTGGGTTCCACCCGCAAACAAATGACCCGGCAAGCATCCCTTTTTCATTAAGAAAACATTCCACTCAGGTACAGTCCATAGGGAATGAAAAACATGAATGATGGGATTACAAGTTTTAAATTCAACAAAGGCCCGAAGGTTTACAAACTAAAAAGAGATAAGGTGCCCGTAATCCCTTTCTTGTCCCTCTCCTCAGGAGGCAGGTCAAGGAGGCGAAGGGACAAAGGAGCGCCTAGGCGAGCTACGGGTGGCAGAAGACACCAAGAGAACATCTTGGTGGCCGTCCAAAGGCTGGATGGTGATGGCGGCGCCAGAAGCAGAGCTCGAAGACGAGGAGGCAGGACGTCAGCACACGTCGAAGGCGTTGGTGCCCGCGTACTCCGACTTGACGGCCTTGCCGCCCACCCTCTTCCTCTTCCGCAGCCTCCCAGCGTGAGCCGCCCAAGGAGACGACCCCCGAGAAGTTCAAGGAGCTGGCGACACGGATGATGGGGTCGCCGGTGTCGCACGGAGCGGCACCCGACACCTAGTCGGACCCGTCATCCTGCCGCCTACTACCCTCGTCGTTGTTGCCGCTGTCCTCCTCGTCACTCCCGCCCGAGGAGGAGTCTTCACTATCAGAAGAGCTCTCCACGCAGCACCTTGCACGGGTCCCAAAGAGCCCGAAGACTTTGACGGAGAGAAGGCCACCCTCCATCAGCTTAAAATGGAGAGTGAGCCCCTCCTTCAAGCGGTGGATCTGAGCAAACGTCTTCCATCCTCGACGAAGATACATCACGTGAGGGGCGGGGAAGTCGACGCGGACCCGCGTACCACTGATCCCGCAGCCCCTCATGTGCAGCCGCAATGACTCCGGCGGATCCAGCTCCATCTCCCACGCAAATGGAGTCAGGAGACGAAGGCGACGGCGTGGTGGCCGGCGCAGCCTGACGAAGAACTCACAAGGGTCATCCCCAACATGGCCCTCCATTGGAGGGGGTGCTGCTGGCGGAGGCGAGGCCGGCGCGCCACCCCGTCCTCCTCTTCCCCGAGCGCCCTGGCCTCGCCCCTCCCCCTTCCCCTCGCTATTGGTTCTGCCACCATAGGCGCAGGAGAAGGAGGGACGCGTTGTCGAGCGGCGACCCTCGCCGCCACTGTTGAAGGACCGGGATTCCCTCTCTCCATGATGGATGGAAGGGAGGAGCAGAAGCTGAAGGAAGAAGAAGATGAAAGAATGCGGGACGCCATCCCCCCTCCTGCTCTTTATTAAGGATCGGGGTTGGGGCTCGGCCGCCCCACTCGGCCAATCAAGATACGGAAGGCGCAGGAAGCCAGGACCGACCCGCCGCCCCAAAGAGCGATGGCCCGGTTTCCCGCCTCCACTATTTGCCACCCCAGGCTCATGGGAGACATGTGGTGGACGTGCAGAACTGATGGGACGGGTGAGACGACCACTCCCCACCCCGTGATTATGGGGAGTGGAGGCCTTCAAGACCGCGCCTCAGCCCCATTCAGTAAATGGGCCGCGCCTCCATGCCTCCCTCCGTTTATGGGGAAGCCGCGAACTGCCCCTTTACTGTGATGTGATGCATGCCCGCGGGAACCAACCCCATGCATGCCGCCCACGTCATGCACGCCTCCCCATGCCGCGCCATGCGCGGGAATCGTGGGAAGCACAGCGCGCGAAGAATCTTACCGCGGTAAAAACCGCCCCGTCTGCCCGCGCACCGTTTTTGGGCCTAGCCCAACAACGCGTTGCGCTTATGTGTGGCCCAGGCCCGGGGGCTCCTGTCGGTGTACAAAAAGAGGGGTACACTTTTTGTACCCCTATAACTGTGCATGGGCAGTCTGAGCCGTGGATACCACTACACCAAGCAAGGCAAGGGAGGTGAGCCCGGGCAAGACCGAAGCTCAAGAGAACTAGAACGACGCCAAGGCCAAGACCACGAAGAGCAAAGGGGACGAAGCGGAGTCCCCCGGCAAGATCCTTGCCGGGAGACAGTTCTAGCAGCCCCGGCAAGACCCTTGCCGGGAGACAGTTTTAGTAGCCCCGGCAAGACCCTTGCCGCGGCGACTCGTCCCGCGCCTACGAAGAAAATCACCCTTGAGTCCGTTGCCCCCAAAGGGCAAAGATTCGGGAGACATCCCCATGGCGGCATGCAGATCTTTGTGAAGACATTCAAGATCAGATACTGTGGGGACCCTGACTCATAAGTCGTGATCACCGAATGCACGTGTACAGTGATCCCAGAGATGAATGCTCACTGAACACACAAAAGCTGAATAACAACAGTCTTACATCCATACATACTGTATTACACAAGTATGACCATTATGGTCAAGTCTTGAGTATAACATCGCAGTGGAAATCTTCGTCACTAACTTGGACCCATGCCATCTGCCTTAACCCTAGAGGCATTCTGACTGGGAAGCATCCTAGCTCGCATGTTTGTCACCGAGGTACTCTTCTTGATATCATGATCTTTCATGCCTGGCCAATAAAATAACCAGTGGCAAGCCAATGAGTACTTTGAATGTACTCGCAAGCAACCCATGATTTGGTTCAAGATACAACAATGCATGATATAGGTAAAAAAATTGCAGAAAGCTAGTTTTTGAGTGCAATGACATGTTCAACAACTCATAAGACATGCATAAGGAGAATTCAAGTAACCAAGAGGACAGGTTACAGATATCAACACAAAGGGAGTGGGCTCCAACCCAACTCATCCATGTCAAGTCCTTTGACTTGACCCAAGTAGTTCTTCCCACACACACTGGTTTGTAAACAAGTGTACGTAGCCCAAGAGCGGTTACCCAACTGTCCTTGACCGTGGACATGACTATTCGAATAGTTTTACACTCTGCAGAGGTTGCAGACTTTACCCACAAGATCCAGGGAACTTCCGTGTCATCCATGACCCGCGGTACCTAAATACCCGGGGTAAGAACCCGATCACTATCTTTCCCTAGACGACACTAACAAGGAGTCCACTCGTTGTTCCGTATCCTCACTATGTACATCATACGAGACTCAATCGAGATCGTAACATCCGAGAGGGGACACAATGGTGTATCCGGTGCCCTGTGAAAACAGTCATGGCCGCCCTACCTGGCACGACCCCGTCTCGAGAGAGCGCACCAACAACTCTCGCATCACTAATAATGCGGGCTCCAAGCTAGTATCGACCTAGGTAATCAATAATGCCCTTTCCCATACAAGGGTAGAGTGGTTACGCATGTAAGGTTGGAATAACGGTCGCAACTTAAACCAATCCGTTTAAAAAAACAACACACACATTTGCCTCGGTTCACCACTTCGTCATCAAGTGGTTACCCAACTCATCATCTCCCCCGGGCATAAGTGGCACCCGATGGGGGTTTT
Source organism: Triticum monococcum (assembly GCA_034509565.1). Lineage (NCBI taxonomy): Eukaryota > Viridiplantae > Streptophyta > Magnoliopsida > Poales > Poaceae > Triticum > Triticum monococcum. Next base: position 50,578,880 of record CM067844.1, read on the forward strand.
CGAAAAGTCTTTTGAAAATACTTTGTTTCCATCACCATGCATATTTCCATCCCTTTTGCGTAGCACTACTTAGCATCCTATCTACTCCCACCGGCATAACCCTCATAAGGAGGTAGGGTCATGCACAATGCAAGTATCAACGAGGAAGTAACAGAGGCAACCCATCAAAGTGGTCACCGCCTCATCATGATTCTGATGCAACACTAATAAAGTGCTATATGACATGCATAAAAAGGGTTTCATAAATATGGTCAAAGGGCTGCTTGCCTGTTTTAACAAAGTCTTCGAGGTCTTCAAATATCTCTGGTCCAACTCCAAGCATTTCATCTACTTCAGCAACTATCGTCGAAAGCAACCATAATAAGCAACACAAGAAGGCAGGAAATGAAAGTGCTCTAAAAATATTGATTTGACTTTTCTAGGACATCTCTGGTTATATGAAAATTAAGCAGAGTGGTGTCATTGGAATTGGGTCAGTGGATATTTCTAAACATTTGGATATGATGGAATCAAGAGGTTTATGGATTTGCAAGAGGTGTATAGAAATATTATTTTGAAAAATGAGCAAGGATACCCATTTAACAAGGCATGATTTAGAAGCATCTAGGAGTTGGTTTCACTGGATTTGGAGTTCAAATGATTTCTCTATGAATTGCAAAGTTGGCTATATATGAAGGAATAGACCACTATTTGAGGTGATACGGAAAGTATTAGTAAAAATGTTCAAAAACTAAGTTTTGAACTTATAGACATCTAGGATTTTGAATCATGGAATTCGGATAAAAAATGGGCTCTCTGTGATTTTCTAAAGTTTATCACAGAAATGGAAAAATAGGATTTGCTAATTATTTGTGAAAGAAATAATTCTGTAAAAATGTGCAAGTAGCACCATGCGATAGGGAATAAATTTAGAAACTACTAAAAATTTGAATCATCAAATTTGGACACTGTTTGACTTGTTTAGAGATTTTTGAAGTTCACTGGATAAAGAAAATGAGAAAAAGGGTTTTATACCTAATCTCACAAGCTGAGCGTAATTTAGCCGGGCAGCGCACTGGGCCTGGCCTAGCTCCTCGCGGACACCCGATGGGAGGCCACGCCGAAGGCGTATGCCCCGGTGACGCTTTTGCCGAAGGGAAGCGTAGAACAGCTCGCCCGTCTCCACTTAAATGACGTGGCCGGCCGGCGGGGTCACTGACCTGCGGGGCCCACCTGCAGGGTCTTCTTCCTCATCCCGCGCTCGCGAGAGGAGGGGATCGAGCCCCGTCTGCGCGCCGGCCGACGCCTTCCCCCGGCGACACAGGCCACCCCTGGCCAAGCCGCGGCCACCGGAGGGGTCGCTAGGGAGTGGCTCATCAGGGGCTCCCTGGGGATGGCAGGGAGGGTGGCCGAGGTGTGGCGGGCACTGGCCAAGGTGGGCGGACACCCAGGCGATGATGGGCAGGGGCACAATGCACCGGCGGTCAGGGAGATGGGGGGAAAAGGGTCGGCAGACCCTGGATGCTTTCCTGGTGAGGAGAGGAGGAGGGGAGAAGCCCGCCCTTGCTCGAATCGGAGTGGAGGCCGGCGGCGGCACTCCGGCCATGGAAGGTGCTGGAGGGCACGAGGGGGGAGAAGGAGGATGTCTAGGAGGTGCACGAGAGAGGGGGGGGGACCCAACCGAGGCGAGAGAGAGCTCGAGGGTAGCTTAAAATGGGCGAGGCCACGGTGCACCATGGGAAGCGTCCATGGACGTGCTCGGCTGAGCTTGTGGATGGATAAGGAGGGCGAGGGAGGAGGGGCCCGACAGTGTTGCGTGTCGTGGATGCCGAGGCGGCCTCGGGGGACACGATTCCAGCGCCCAAGGTCGACGGGAGGCCTTGGAATGGGCGTGCTATAGTGTCGGAGAGCACTGTAGCATGCTCCAAAGCGCGAGCTCTGCACGCCATGGCATTGTTTATGTGCCAGGGGCGTGTCCACTAGTGTCTGGGGCTTTGTGGGGGTGAGTAAACAAAGGGGAGGTGGCCTTGGATGCCCTGGTGAACCACTAGGAGAGGAGAGAGGTAGAAGAAGAGGGAGAGAGGGGCTGTCCAGGGAGGTAAATGGGGGTATTTTACCCCTCAACCATTGAGCAATGGCCAGGGGAGAGTTACTGGAGGTAGGAGAAGACTAGGAGGGGCTGTGGTAAAAAGATAGGGTCATGGAGATTAGTGGAAGTGGTCAAAAAGGTGGTTTTGGAAATTTTGCAGAAGGTGTTTGTTGTAGGTTTGGGCAAGTAAATTAACTCCACTTGACATGAGAATTAACAGGATCAAGTGTCACACATAATTGAGGTTGACCACCAAGTTTGAGTCCATTTTAAGAAAGTTGCCAATGCAACTTTTGTAAACCCTAGAAATCAGCAGAAATTGCTTTACCTAGATTTAGTGATGCAAATCTATTCTCGTTGATGCACCACTTGGTGTAGTGTCATCATTTGAGGATTTGAACATGTGCACAAAAATTCAGATCAAAAGGACACACTTGGCAATGTAGAGTTGTTCAAATTTGGTTCTGGACAGAAAGGGTTTTGGGGTACTTTGATCAAGATAACATTCTCTCCAACTTGTGCCATTTGGTCTAGGGCAGATTATTACACCATTTGAGCATGTGCGCCAAGTTTGAGAGCATTTGGACATGTTTGACAGTGCAAAAATGTTCAAACTTGAAAAAGCACAGAAGTGGTTTTGAGAGGGTTTCATGGGGTTATACTATTCTCCATGACATGGTACTTGGCAAGATCATCAAAAATGTCATATGTGACATGTTACAATTTTCTTGGATTTTTATGAAAATATTTCCTGTAGAAATATTTCAAATCCTTGAAATGAGCAGAAATGGTTTTGGGAGGTTTTGTCCAATATTTTGATCATGACCATGTGTTGAAACTCATATATATGGAAAATATATGTCCATTGAGTCTCCCTAATTTTCAACAAATTTTTTTAAAGCTTTAAAAGAATTTTAACCTATTAAAGACCATTTCTAGCCTTAAGAAAAAGCCTTTACATCAAATAGGACAATAACTTTTAAAATTATATTTTTGTGGTTTTTGGGTATCCTATATCTAATAGGAGTCAAACATATTTTTCAAAAGATTTTTACTGCCCTGAATTAAGTACTTGCAGTACAAATCTTAATTCAGGGGTTTTTGGAAATCTAATTTTTGAAAATACTTTTTGGCCAAATTATATTTGTAAGAAAATACTATATTGCTCTATACACATGGCATGATCATTGGTTCAAGAGTTTGGAGCAAGGAGATGAAGTATAGGAGTTGGAGGATTTATTTGATTTTTAGAGCACTTGCAAACAATAGACAAAATCCAAACAAGGCAAGGTCCAAAACACTCAAAAGTTTTTGTCAAACCACATTTTATCATGATTTATTAGCTTAAGTGTTGTGGCATGAAAATCAGGGTTTGACAGACCTACCCCCCTTACAAGAATATCGTCCCCGAGATTCCCAGACTAGGCATGGAAAGGAATACGAAAACTTGTATTTGGGGTAGTCTTCATGTCCTCATACTGCTTTTGCTTCCGTTTGGTGCTCCATTGAACCTTGAAGTAGTCGATGGCATGGCTTCGTGTTTGTCGTCCTGCTTGATCCAGATTGCGATTGGGGTCTCTCGCGTAGGTCATATTGGGCTGGAGGTCGATGGCTCGTGGTCGATGTCCTTGTAGAGACCGGACTAGTTAGGAAGTTGGAAACGTTTCCGGAGTGGTGTCGTGTGGAAAAACGTTGTGTACAGTGGGTGACTCAGGTGATAACTCTAGCTGGTAGCCGTCTGTTCTTTGTCTTGCAGTGATCTTGGAGAGGGCCGATAAATCTTGGTGTGAGCTTCCCTTTGACATGGAAATGTTTGGTTCCTTTGAGAGAAGTGGTTTGCAGATATGCTTGGTCTTTGATGCGGAGGTATACTTCTTGAAGATGGTGGTTGGTGTAGTTCTTCCTCCTAGACATGACGATCTTCATATGTTCCTTGACCAGCTCAACGATTCTTCTTCCGTCTTCGGGTAGACAAGTATGTCATCAAAGAAAGATGACAACTAACTTGTCCAAGCACTCCATGAAGTCTATGGGGTACGTAAAGTGGGCTGAGGCATTGGTGATGGACGCAGTTGAGCATTGGCCAAGGTCTTATCGATCTAGAGCCAAAGCCCAAGGTCAGGATCCGACCAAGTTGTGGCTTGGTAGGGCGTAAGGGTTTCAAGGATTCTAGTGTGCGAGTGAATGTTTATCATACCATCCTTGTGCATAGTTTCTGTTATGCTAATCGTTCTATCTAGTCTTCCAAACAATCACATCATGTTACCGAAAGAATCATCACGTATAGGTCAACTCCAATCATCACTCATGTTATTCATATCCTCATGACTCCCCAAGGGGAGGTCTAACAAAATCATATACATGTCAACTATACCCAAACTCATATGTATGGCTACCCCTAAAAATCCATGGGTAGATCATATAAGCTGCTAAGCTTGAATTTAATCACCACAATCCAAGTGCTCAGTCTGTTGATCCAAGGTCCATGATAAAGCATCTCTATCCTAAGGAAACACGTCATAAGCCACTCCAAGATCTTGTTTCCTTCCTATGAATCAACTCCAATAGCCCATTAACTTCCATTAATCACTACATAATCCATTAATTCTACAAATCCAATGTCTATGGTGTCTCACACAAATCTTCTAATGTCCTATAGTCCCCAAATACTTGAAAGGGTTGTCTTTACCATAGTAAGTCCACCAATTTCCATTATCATGGTCAAGAAACTCCAAGGTCAAGCTTATATCAACTCCGACAATTAATCCAATCTCCTAGTTTATAGTCCTCCAAGAAACATGGTATCATGATCGAGATCATCAGTCTAAATCCAATTTACTCCGAACCATGTAGAATTACTCTGCATCCATACTCCACTAGGATAACGTATTGAATCCAAATCTCATGTCCAACGAGAATTCCTATCTATTCCCCCAAGTCATTCATACAAACTCATGAAGTCATTTGTCCTCTATTCCTATATCCTCAAACTGGTCTTCCCTATGGCATCGTCAGTTCTGGTGCTATATTAGGATGATAATGTGCTCGTTCACTATGTCCACTAGTTCCATAATGAACCCAGTGCTGTGTAAGGTTTATAGAGGCTTAACTGGTTCTCTTGCAATTCTATGGGTTAAGCACATGGTTAAGGACTCGAGCTAGGGTATCTCGTGAAGTCTCGAAGGGTCTAAGAATGGGTTTCTAGTCTGGGGGTTAAACATGACTCTACGGGGTTTTACTTGGTCGAGGAGGCTGTAGAAAAGTTCTTCAGTGCTAGTTGGTCGCCGAAGTAGACTCCTTGGTGCATCTTGTCTTGCTGGTCTTCAGTTGAGGAGAGAGATGAGAGGGATAAGTAGCATAAAGGGGGATGCCTAAAGGGGGGTTCTATAGTGTAGGTGCAAACAACGGGTGGCAAAAAGGGCCAAACAAAAGAAACAAGGTAAGGAAGGTGATATAGTCGCATACTTGTTGCCTAGGGCAAAAGTGCGACCTATATCAAAACATAAACAAATAAAAACAAGCAACACACAATCATGGTTCTATTCGAACCATCATACGGACTCGACTGCGCATAGGGGGTACACGACTCATCCTACCCTAGGAGTTCTCGGACTCAGTAATCGTGCCTTGAGCCTCGTGCAGTCTTCTAAGTTTTCCTCAGGTGTTGCTATGTCTCTTGTAGTTGTTCGATGAAACGATCCAGGTTGAGCCTGAAGATTCTACAACAACTTCTTGCCTGTTGAAGTGATGGGGTGAAGGTGGCTCCTCATAGCAGGCATTGACTCGGTCTTCTGTTGTCTTCTTATTCATCATGATCCCGTTTTGTCTTCTAAGGCGTCGATGGTACGAGGTAGGTAATCCTTTATGCAATGACATTAACAAGGCATAGTAGAGGTCCAACATGTCGGTTACGTTGATGACAACATCGACACCAAGAGCGGGGGATGAAGAGAACCGTTTTCCTGCTCACTATAGTGAGGCAGACCAAATGGCGAGGTTCTCATCCACCGGTGGTTGCCGATACAACAACGGTAGTGAAAGGGTTACTCTATTAGCGATGTATATCATGATCTTGCATATCCTATGCCATGATCATCATAGGCTAACATTGCATCATCCTGGGCAAATTCAAAGGTGTCACCGTCCTCTGGGTCTTCATGTCCTCATTCTTCAAAGGCGTATCTTCTGTTGGCATTGTCTTGCTGTGGTGTTGCCAATCTTGTGTTCAGAAGAGGTGGGTGAGTGTTTGGCAAGATGTAAACCTTCTAGGCTACCCACGAGGATTACAAGGAATCCCGTGGTCAGGGGCTTGAGGATGCTAGCGACCGTTTGCAATAGTTTTGAAGGGAAGAGATCGATAGGGAAAGTATACCTTAGTTTTCGAAAAAAAACTGAGAAGGGAAGAGAAGTATAGATAGTTTTGAAAACTAGTAATAGTTTTGGAAATAGTTTTATCCTAACTAACGACCATGCTAACTAAGGCTTCCTGCAGTCAACTTGGCTCTGATACTAGCTCTGTGGGGACCCCGACTCATAAGTCGTGATCACCGAATGCACGTGTACAGTGATCCCAGAGATCAATGCTCACCGAACACACAGAAGCTGAATAACAAGAGTCTTACATCCATACATACTGTATTACACAAGTAGGACCATTATGGTCAAGTCTTTAGTATAACATCGCAGCGGAAATCTTCGTCGATAACTTGGACCCATGCCATCTGCCTTAACCCTAGAGGCATTCTGACTGGGAAGCGTCCTAGCTCGCATGTTCGTCACTAAGGTACTCTTCTTCATATCATGATCTTTCATGCCTGGCCAATAAAATAACCAGTGGCAAGCCAATGAGTACTTTGAATGTACTCGCAAGCAACCCATGTTTTGGTTCAAGATACAACAATGCATGATATAGGTAAAAAAAATTGCGGAAAGCTAGTTTTTGAGTGCAATGACATGTTCAACAACTCGTAAGACATGCATCAGGAGAATTCAAGTAACTAAGAGGACAGGTTACAGATATCAACACAAAGGGAGTGGGCTCCAACCCAACTCATCCATGTCAAGTCCTTTGACTTGACCCAAGTAGTTCTTCCCACACACACTGGTTTGTAAACAAGTGGACGTAGCCCAAGAGCGGTTACCCAACTGCCCTTGACCGTGGACACGGCTATTCGAATAGTTTTACACTCTGCAGAGGTTGCACACTTTACCCACAAGATCCGGGGAAATTCCGTGTCATCCACGACCCGCGGTACCTCAAGTACCCGGGGTAAGAACCCGATCACTATCTTTCCCTAGACGACACTAACAAGGAGTCCGCTCGTTGTTCCATATCCTCATGATGTACATCACACGAGACTCACTCGAGATCGTAACATCCGAGAGGGGACACAATGGTGTATCCGGTGCCCTGTGAAAACAGTCATGGCCGCCCTTCCTGGCACGACCCCGTCCCGAGAGAGCGCACCAACAACTCTCCCGTCACTAGTAATGCGGGCTCCAAGCTAGTATCGACCTAGGTAATCAATAATGCCCTTTCCCATACAAGGGTAGAGTGGTTGCGCATGTAAGGTTGGAATAACGGTCGCAACTTAAACCAATCCGTTTTGAAGAAAAACACACACATTTGCCTCAGTACACCACTTCGTCATCAAGTGTTTACCCAACTCATCATCTCCCCCGGGCATAAGTGGCACCCGATGGGGGTTTTCGAAAAGTCTTTTGAAAATACTTTGTCTCCATCACCATGCATATTCCCATCCCTTTTGCATAGCACTACTTAGCATCCTATCTACTCCCACCGGCATAACCCTCATAAGGAGGTAGGGTCATGCACAATGCAAGTATCAACGAGGAAGTAACAGAGGCAACCCATCAAAGTGGTTACCATCTCATCATGATTCCGATGCAACACTAATAAAGTGCTATATGACATGCATAAAAAGGGTTTCATAAATATGGTCAAAGGGCTACTTGCCTGTTTTAACAAAGTCTTCGAGGTCTTCAAATATCTCTGGCCCAACTCCAAGCATTTCGTCTACTTCGGCAACTATCGTCGAAAGCAACCATAATAAGCAACACAACAAGGCAGGAAATGAAAGTGCTCTAAAAATATTGATTTGACTTTTCTAGGACATCTCTGGTTATATGAAAATTAACCAGAGTGGTTTCATTGGAATTGGGTCAGTGGATATTTCTAAACATTTGGATATGATGGAATCAAGGGGTTTATGGATTTGCAAGAGGTGTACAGAAATATTATTTTGAAAAATGAGCAAGGATACCCATTTAACAAGGCATGATTTTAGAAGCATCTAAGAGTTGGTTTCACTGGATTTGGAGTTCAAATGATTTCTCTATGAATTGCAAAGTTGGCTATATATGAAGAATAGACCACTATTTGAGGTGATACAGAAAGTATTAGTAAAAATGTTCAAAAACTAAGTTTTGAACTTAAAGACATCTAGGATTTTGAATCCTGGAATTTGGATCAAAAATGGGCTCTCTGTGATTTTCTAAAGTTTATCACAGAAATGGAAAAATAGGATTTGCTAATTATTTGTGAAAGAAATATTTCTGTAAAAATGTGCAAGTAGCACCATGCGATAGGGAATGAATTTAGAAACTACTAGAAATTTGAATCATCAAATTTGGACACTGTTTGACTTGTTTAGAGATTTTTGAAGTTCACTGGATAAAGAAAATGAGAAAAAGGGTTTTATACCTAATCCCACGCGCAAAGTGTAATTTAGCCCGGCAGCGCACTGGGCCTGGCCCAGCTCCTCGCGGACACCCGATGGGAGGCCACGCCGAAGGCGTATTCCACGGTGACGCTTTCGCCGAAGGGTAGCGTAGAACGGCTGGCCCGTCTCCACTTAAATGACGTGGCCGGCCGGCGGGGTCACTAACCTGCGGGGCCCACCCGCAGGGTCTTCTTCCTCATCCCGCGCTCGCGACAGGAGGGGATCGAGCCCCGTCTGCGCGCCGGCCGGCGCCTTCCCCCGGCGACACAGGCCACCCCTGGCCAAGTCGCGGCCACCGGAGGGGTCGCCAGGGAGCAGCGCATCAGGGGCTCCCCGGGGATAGTAGGGAGGGTGGACGAGGCGCGGCGGGCACTGGCCAAGGCGGGCGGACACCCAGGCGATGATGGGCAGGGGCACAGTGCCCCGGCTTTCAGGGAGATGGGGGGAAAAGGGTCGCCATACCCTGGATGCTTTCCTGGTGAGGAGAGGAGGAGGGGAGAAGCCCACCCTTGCCCGAATCGGACTGGAGGCCGGCGGCGGCACTCCGGCCATGGAAGTTGTTGGAGGGCATGAGGGGGGAGAAGGAGGATGTCTGGGAGGTGCACGGGAGAGAGGGGGACCCAACCGAGGCGAGAGAGAGCTCGGGGGTAGCTTAAAATGGGCGAGGCCGTGGTGCACCATGGGCACCATCCATGGACGTGCTTGGGTGAGCTCATGGAGGGATAAGGAGGGCGAGGGAGGAGGGGCCCGACAGTGTTGCGTGTCGTGGACGCCGAGGCGGCCTCGGGGGACACGATTCTAGCACCCAAGGTCGACGGGAGGCCTTGGAATGGGCGTGCTATAGTGCCGGAGAGCACTGTAGCATGCTCCAAAGCGCGAACTCTGCACGCCATGGCATTGTTTATGTGCCAGGGGCGTGTCCACTAGTGTCTGGGGCTTTGTGGGGTGAGTAAACAAAGGGGAGGTGGCCTTGGATGCCCTGGTGAACCACTAGGAGAGGAGAGAGGTAGAAGAAGAGGGAGAGAGGGGCTGTCCAGGGAGGTAAATGGGGGTATTTTACCCCTCAACCATTGAGCAATGGCCAGGGGAGAGTTACTGGAGGTAGGAGAAGACTAGGAGGGGCTGTGGTAAAAAGATAGGGTCATGGAGATTAGTGGAAGTGGTCAAAAAGGTGGTTTTGGAAATTTTGCAGAAGGTGTTTATTGTAGGTTTGGGCAAGTAAATTAACTCCACTTGACATGAGAATTAACAGGATCAAGTGTCACACATAATTGAGGTTGACCACCAAGTTTGAGTCCATTTTAAGAAAGTTGCCAATGCAACTTTTGTAAACCCTAGAAATCAGCAGAAATGGCTTTACCAAGATTTAGTCATGCAAATCTATTCTTCTTGATGCACCACTTGGTGTAGTGTCATCATTTGAGGATTTGAACATGTGCACAAAAATTCAGATCATAAGGACACACTTGGCAATGTAGAGTTGTTCAAATTTGGTTCTGGACAGAAAGGGTTTTGGGGTACTTTGATCAAGATAACATTCTCTCCAACTTGTGCCATTTGGTCTAGGGAAGATTATTACACCATTTGAGCATGTGCACCAAGTTTGAGAGCATTTGGACATGTTTGAGAGTGCAAAAATGTTCAAACTTGAAAAAGGACGGAAGTGGTTTTGAGAGGGTTTCATGGGGTTATACTATTCTCCATGACATGGTACTTGGCAAGATCATCAAAAATGTCATATGTGACATGTTAGAATTTTCTTGGATTTTTATGAAAATATTTCCTATAGAAATATTTCAAATCCTTGAAATGAGCAGAAATGGTTTTGGGAGGTTTTGTCCAATATTTTGATCATGACCATGTGTTGAAACTCATATATATGAAAAAATATATGTCCATTGAGTCTCCCTAATTTTTCTCAAATTTTTTTAAAGAATTAAAATTATTTTAACCTATTAAAGACCATTTCTGGCCTTAAGAAAAAGCCTTTAAATCAAATAGGAAAATAACTTTTAAAATTATATTTTTGTGGTTTCTGGGTATCCTATATCTAATAGGAGTCAAACATATTTTTGGAAAGATTTTTACTGCCCTGAATTAAGTACTTGCAGTACAAATCTTAATTCAGGGCTTTTTGGAAATCTAATTTTTGAAAATACTTTTTGGCCAAATTATTTTTGTAAGAAAATACTATATTGCTCTATACACATGGCATATCAATGGTTCAAGATTTTGGAGCAAGGAGATGAAGTATAGGAGTTGGAGGATTTATTTGATTTTTAGGGCACTTGCAAACAACAGACAAAATCCAAACAAGGCAAGGTCCAAAACACTCAAAAGTTTTTGTCAAACCACATTTTATCATGATTTATTAGCTTAAGTGTTGTGGCATGAAAATCAGGGTGTGACAGATACGCACTAAGGAGACAACAACCCTTGGCGGGATCCCAGCCGAGGAAGACCACAAGGCCCCCAGCAAGCGCCTTGCCGGGGATGACAGCAGGCGCCTCGGCAAGACCCTTGCCGGGGCCCCGGCAAGGCCCTTGGCGAGGACACCCGCAGGGCCACCATCAGGCCCACACCGACTAAACCTCCACCACCGCATGCATGTAGCTGTCGACCCAACCAGCTGGGCAGGCACCTGCGTGGCGGCATGCAGATCTTCGTGAAGACCCACCACTGCGCCACCTCAGCTGCCTGCCTACCTACATGGCATTGCAGGCGTCGCTGGCCAGGGCGCGTGTGGACACCAGAAGGAGCGGCGACGGACGAGACAGGTTTCTCCCCCGTCCCCGATAAAGCAAGGACACCTAAGCAAGACACATTAAATGCGCCTTGTCATGTGATGCGGGGGATAACCTCGCAACACTGTACCCTTTCCACCTCTTGTGTGCCACTGTGGCAACCCCCTTTTTTCTATAAAAGGAGGCCCGAGGCGACCAGAGGAAGGATTCGGCTTTTTGGAGCTCCTCACGCCCCATAGCTAGCTCAAGAACACAGATATACAATCCACCAAAGCAGGAGTAGGGTTTTACGCATCCTCGCGGCCCGAACCTGGATAAACGAACCGTGTGCTATCTGTTTGATCCGCTCTTCTCACGACCCCGCGCCCCGCTAACCACAGTAGGGATTCTTGTGATCCCATAGGTGTCGTTCCCACCGACAATGTAATTTACTTTTAACAGTGGCATTGCTTCAATTTTCTTGCGGCATTCTTTGATTAACAACAGCAAAAAGATGTATGGGACATGCTAGCACCATGTGCGTCCACACGTATAAATGGGTAATGCATAGTATGTAGCCAAGCAGCATATTTGCGTTGGTCCCATATTTGTTCTCTTTGAACCTTCTTCCTATGTGAGGGCAGCAAATCTTGTCCTGCACAAACTACCCGACCCCCCCAGTTTCTTTCCCTTTTCAACAAAGAGATCGGTTCCTTACAGATGTGTGTACTGGGTTACCCCCTTTTTCCCTTTTCAACCTACAAAGCGGCTGGATAGCCAGTCTATACTACTTTCCGCCCCTCCTTTCCTCATTGAACCATGTCCTAGATTCTTGCTCCAGCCCACCGCACCCTTCTTTCCTCTTTGAACCAAGAGCTAGATTCGACTACAGATCGAAAAAGATCAACATGCAGCTAGAGCAATGACAGTTTCAAAGAAACTTATACCTTAGGGTCGTCGGGATGTGGCAAGGCGTGCGGCGGGAGGCCGAATCTGCCCACACTACGTACGACAGCGAGGAATAAGGGGTCGGTGGCCCTCCCGCACAGGCGCTGGGTGAAAGAGAACAGCGCAGCCGGCAGTGGATTGCCTCCCTCGCCGAAGGCGATAGAGTGAACGCTGCACCTCCTCCCCTTCCCGGTGCGACGTGATACGGACGCCTCCTTCATCAGCTGTGAGGGGGGAAAGAGAGAGACAAGAGGCCAACGCAGTCTTGTTTAGATCTCGTGAAGAGAGGGTGAGAGACTGTGAATATAGCAAACCCTAGCAAATGAACGCTGAGGCACCAGCGTGTAACATATATGTAGTGCGGCGAGCGTGTGGAGAGTGCAAACCCTAGCGAACAAGCGTTGAGGCTCCCGCTTATATATATACTACTGTTGTGGGGACCCCGACTCATAAGTCGTGATCACCGAATGCACGTGTACAGTGATCCCAGAGATCAATGCTCACTGAACACACAAAGGCTGAATAACAAGAGTCTTACATCCATACATATCGTCTTACACAAATTATGACCATTTTGGTCAAGTCTTACATAGATAAAGCCACAAGGGCTGAATACCAAATAAACTTAAGCAGCGGAAATCTTCGTCGATAAGTAGAACCCATGCCATCTGCCCTAACCCTACAGGCATTCTGACTGGGAAGCATCCTAGTTCGCATGTTCGTCTTCAAAGAACTCTTCTTCGAACTCCTGTTCTTCCATGCCTGGCCAATTAAATAACCAGTGGCAAGCCAATGAGTACTTTGAATGTACTCGCAAGCAACCGATGGTTTGGTTCAAGGTACAACAATGCATGATATAGGTAAATCTTTGCGGAAAGCTAGTTTTGAGTGTAATGACATGTTCAACAACTTGCAGGACATGCATAAGGAGAATTCAAGTAACCATGAGGGCAGGTTACAGATATCAACATAAATAGAGTGGGCATCAACCCAACTCAGTCATGTCAAGTCCCTTGACTTGACCCAAGTAGCTCTTCCCACTTATCCAAACACACACACTGGTTTGCAAACATGTGGACGTAGTTTAAGCAGCACCGCCCAACTGTCCTTGACCGTGGACATGGCTATTCAAATAGTTTTACACTCTTCAGAGGTTGCACACTTTACCCACAAGATCCGGGGAGCTTCCGTGTCATCCACGACCCGCGGTACCTCAAGTACCCGGGGTAAGCACCCGATCACTATCTTTCCCTAGACGACACTAACATGGAGTCCACTCGATTGGTAGTAACCCCCTGCCCAACATTTCACAACTTTAAAAATGGTGGAGCCTCGCTCCCATATTCATCACATACCACTAGCACGAGGTACCAACTATGTGTCCGGTGCCCCATAAAAATGTTCTTGGCCGCCCTACCTAGCACGACCCCATCCCGAGAGAGCGCACCAACAACCCTGCCGTCAGTAGTAATGTGGGATCCAAGCTAGTATCGGCCTAGGTAATCAATAATGCCCTTTCCCATACAAGGGTAGAGTGGTTGCGCATGTAAGGTTGGGACAGTCGACAAATCTTAAATCTAATCCGTTTTTGAAAACAGCACACACACTTGCCTCGGTATACCACTTCGTCATCAAGTTGTTACCCATCTCATTATCTCCCTCGGGCATAAGTGGCACCCGACGGGTTTTTTGAAAAGTCTTTTGAAAATACCTTGTCTCGATCACCATGCACATTCCCATCCCTTTTTGCGTAGCAACTACTTTAGCATCCTATCTACTCCCACCGGCATAACCCTCATAAGGAGGTAGGGTCATGCACAATGCAAGTATCAACAAGGAAGTAACGGAGGCAAACCATCAAAGTGGTTCCACCTCATCATGATTCCATTGCAACAACAATATGGTGCTATATGTCATGCATAAAAAGGGTTTCATAGACATGGTCAAAGGGCAAGCATTTTAACAAAGTCTTCGAGGTCTTCAAATATCTCTGGTCCAACTCCAAGCATTTCGTCTACTTCATTAACTATCGTTCAAAGCAACCATAATGAGCAACACAACAAGGCAGAAAATAAAAGTGCCCTAAAAATATTAATTTGACTTTTCTAGGACATCTCTGGTTATATGAAAAATAACCAGAGTGGTTTCATTGGAATTGGGTCAGTGGATATTTCTAAACATTTTGATATGATGGAATCAAGGGGTTTATGGGTTTGCAAGAAGTGTACAGAAACATATTGTTGAAAAATGAGCTAAGGCACCCATTTAACAAACCATGATTTTAGAAGCATCTAGGAGTTTGTCTCACTGGATTTGGAGTTCAAATGATTTTCCTATGAAATTACAAAGTTGACAAATATGAAGAAATGGCTCGTTATTTTGTTTGGTATAGAAAGTATTAATAAAAATGTCCATAAACTAAGTTATGAACTTAGAAGCATCTAGGAATTTGAATCATGGCATTTGGATCAAATTTGAGCCCTCTGTGATTTTCTAAAGTTTATGACAGAAATGGAAAAGTAAGATTTCATAAACATTTGTGAAGGAAATGTTTCTGAAAAAAATGTGCAAATTGCACCCTCTGATAGAGAATGAATTTATGAACTAGCAGAAATTTGAATCATCGAATTTGGACAGGAAATGAATGAACTATGGACTTTAGAAACTCACTGGAAAGAATAAAAAGAAATATAAGGCATTACCCTTATCCTGCGCACCGACGAGAGATAGCCGTGGGCTGGCCCAGCTTCTCGGCCGCGCGGGCGACAGGGGCAACGTCGAAGGCGGCTTTGCGGGGGTATGCCTTCGCGCAGGGGAGGCTGATCCGGCTGAAGCCGTTTCCACTTAAACGGACGGGCCCGCGAGGTGGGTCGCTGACGTGCGGGCCCCAGCGGCCGGTTGTCTTCCTCCTCCCGCGCGCGCTCTGGCCGCGAGGAGGAGCGGCTCCCGCCGGCGATTTCCGGGGCTACACAGCGCCCCCGGCGACATTCTGCCCACCGGCGTGACCATCGCAGAGAGGCGCTTCCAGCCACTGGTCGCACGCATGCCGGGAAGGACCTGGTCAAGGAGAGCATCGTCCGTGGCGGACGTGGCCGACGGCGATGGCGACACTAGTGCTATGAGGCGGCGGAGCAGAGGGATAAGTGGTGAGGGGTTCCGTTGTGGTCAGGGGGTTCGTCTAGTACTGGAGAAAGGAGGGGAGGAGGAGGCCTCATTTGTAGGAATTTGAGAAAAGGACGGTGGCTCGGCTTCAACCATCGATGAGGTTTGAGGGCGCGAGGAGGGGAGTGAGTTGGTCCAGGGGATGCACGAGAGGGATAGAAGGCCAAAGGAGTAGAGAGGGGGCCCGGTGTGGCCTTAAGTAGAAGGGGGCGAGGTGCACTATGGACAGTGCACCGGCGAGGTCATTGCCGTTTCTAGGGGTCACGGGGGTTTGCGTGTGCGTGTCCGGGGCATTTGTAGAGATGGTCTTGAAGGAAATATGACCTAGAGGCAATAATAAAGTTATTATTTATTTCCTTATATCATGATAAATGTTTATTATTCATGCTAGAATTGTATTAACCGGAAACATAATACATGTGTGAATACATAGACAAACAGAGTGTCACTAGTATGCCTCTACTTGACTAGCTCGTTAATCAAAGATGGTTATGTTTCCTAACCATGAACAAAGAGTTGTTATTTGATTAACAAGGTCACATCATTAGTTGAATGATCTGATTGACATGACCCATTCCATTAGCTTAGCACCCGATCGTTTAGTATGTTGCTATTGCTTTCTTCATGACTTATACATGTTCCTATAACTATGAGATTATGCAACTCCCGTTTACCGGAGGAACACTTTGGGTACTACCAAACGTCACAACGTAACTGGGTGATTATAAAGGAGTACTACAGGTGTCTCCAATGGTGGATGTTGGGTTGGCGTATTTCGAGATTAGGGTTTGTCACTCCGATTGTCGGAGAGGTATCTCTGGGCCCTCTCGGTAATACACATCACATAAGCCTTTCAAGCGTAATAACTAAGATGTTAGTTATGAGATGATGTATTACGGAACGAGTAAAGAGACTTGCCAGTAACGAGATTGAACTAGGTATTGGATACCGACGATCGAATCTCGGGCAAGTAACATACCGATGACAAAGGGAACAACGTATGTTGTTATGCGGTCTGACCGATAAAGATCTTCGTAGAATATGTAGGAGCCAATATGGGCATCCAGGTCCCGCTATTGGTTATTGACCGGAGACATGTCTCGGTCATGTCTACATTGTTCTCGAACCGTAGGGTCCGCACGCTTAACGTTACGATGACAGTTATTATGAGTTTATGCATTTTGATGTACCGAAGGTAGTTCGGAGTCCCGGATGTGATCACGGACATGACGAGGAGTCTCGAAATGGTCGAGACATAAAGATTGATATATTGGAAGCCTATGTTTGGACACCGGAAGTGTTCCGGGTGAAATCGGGATTTTACCGGATTACCGGGAGGGTTACCGGAACCCCCCGGGAGCCAAATGGGCCAACATGGGCCTTAGTGGAAAGGTGAGAGGGCAGCCCACATCGGGCTGCGCCTCCCCCCTCTCCCTAGTCCTATTAGGACTAGGAGAGGGGCCGGCCACCTCTCTCTCTCTCCCCTTTAAGGATTCCTAGTTGGACTAGGATTGGAGGGGGGAGTCCTACTCCCGGTAGGAGTAGGACTCCTCCTGCGCCTCCCTCCACTTGGCCGGCCAGCCCTCCCCCTCTCATCCTTTATATACGGGGGCAGGGGACACCCCAAGACACACAAGTTGATCCTTGAGATTGTTCCTTAGCCGTGTGCGGTGCCCCCTGCCACCAAATTCCACCTCGATCATATCGTTGTAGTGCTTAGGCGAAGCCCTACGTCGGTAGTTCATCAAGATCGTCACCACACCGTCGTGCTGACGGAACTCTTCCTCGACGCTTTGCTGGATCGGAGCCCGAGGATCGTCATCGAGCTGAACGTGTGCTAAGAACTCGGAGGTGCCGGAGTAACGGTGCTTGGATCGGTCGGATCGGGAAGAAGACGTATGACTACTTCCTCTATGTTGTGTGATCGCTTCCGCAGTTGGTCTGCGTTGGTACGTAGACAACACTCTCCCCCTCGTTGCTATGCATCAACATGATCTTGCGTGTGCGTAGGAAAATTTTCGAAATTACTACGTTCCCCAACAGTGGCATCCGAGCCTAGGTTTTATGGTTTGATGTTATTTGCACGAGTAGAACACAAGTGAGTTGTGGGCGATACAAGTCATACTGCCTACCAGCATGTCATACTTTGGTTCGGCGGTATTGTTGGACGAGACGATCCGGACCAACCTTACGCGTACTCTTACGCGAGACTGGTTCCCTCGACGTGCTTTGCACATAGATGGCTTGCGGAAGACTGTCTCTCCAACTTTAGTTGAACCAAGTGTGGCTACGCCCGGTCCTTGAGAAGGTTAAAACGGAGTCTATTTGACAAACTATCGTTGTGGTTTTGATGCGTAGGTGAGATGTGTTCTTACTTAAGCCCGTAGCAGCCACGTAAAACTTGCAACAACAAAGTATAGGACGTCTAACTTGTTTTTGCAGGGCATGTTGTGATGTTATATGGTCAAGGCATGATGCTGATTTTATTGTATGAGATGATCATGTTTCGTAACCGAGTTATCGGCAACTGGCAGGAGCCATATGGTTGTCGCTTTATTGTATGCAATGCAATCGCGATGTAATGCTTTACTTTATTACTAAGCGGTAGTGATAGTCGTCGAAGCATAAGATTGGCGAGACGACAACGATGCTACGATGGAGATCAAGGTGTCGCGCCGGTGACGATGGTGATCATGACGGTGCTTCGGAGATGGAGATCACAAGCACAAGATGATGATGGCCATATCATATCACTTATATTGATTGCATGTGATGTTTATCCTTTTATGCATCTTATCTTGCTTTGATTGACGGTAGCATTATAAGATGATCTCTCACTAAATTATCAAGAAGTGTTCTCCCTGAGTATGCACCGTTGCCAAAGTTCGTCGTGCCCAGACACCACGTGATGATCGGGTGTGATAAGCTCTACGTCCATCTACAACGGGTGCAAGCCAGTTTTGCACACGCAGAATACTCAAGTTAAACTTGACGAGCCTAGCATATGCAGATATGGCCTCGGAACACAGAGACCGAAAGGTCGAGCGTGAATCATATAGTAGATATGATCAACATAACGATGTTCACCATTGAAAACTACTCCATCTCACGTGATGATCGGTTATGGTTTAGTTGATTTGGATCACGTGATCACTTAGAGGATTAGAGGGATGTCTATCTAAGTGGGAGTTCTTAAGTAATATGATTAAATTGAACTTAAATTTATCATGAACTTAGTCCTGGTAGTATTTTGCAAATCATGTTGTAGATCAATAGCTCGCGTTGTTGCTTCCCTGTGTTTATTTTGATATGTTCCTAGAGAAAATTGTGTTGAAAGATGTTAGTAGCAATGATGCGGATTGGATCCGTGATCTGAGGTTTATCCTCATTGCTGCACAGAAGAATTATGTCCTTGATGCACCTCTAGGTGACAGACCTATTGCAGGAGCAGATGCAGACGTTATGAACGTTTGGCTAGCTCAATATGATGACTACTTGATAGTTTAGTGCACCATGCTTAATGGCTTAGAATCGGGACTTCAAAGACGTTTTGAACGTTATGGACCATATGAGATGTTCCAGGAGTTGAAGCTAATATTTCAAGCAAATACCCGAGTTGAGAGATATGAAATCTCCAACAAGTTCTATAGCTGAAAGATGGAGGAGAATCGCTCAACTAGTGAGCATGTGCCCAGATTGTCTGAGTACTACAATCACTTGAATCAAGTGGGAGTTAATCTTCCAGATAAAATAGTGATTGACAGAATTCTCTAGTCACCATCACCAAGTTAGTAGAACTTCGTGATGAACTATAATATGCAAGAGATAACGGAAACAACTCCCAAGCTCTTCGTGATGCTGAAATCAACGAAGGTAGAAATCAAAAAAAACATCAAGTGTTGATGGTTGACAAGACCACTAGTTTCAAGAAAAGGGCAAAGGGAAGAAGGGGAACTTCAAAAGAACGGCAAGCAAGTTGCTACTCATGTGAAGAAGCCCAAGTCTGGTCCTAAGCCTGAGACAAAGTGCTTCTACTGCAAAGGGACTGGTCACTGGAAGCAGAACTACCCCAAGTGATTGGCGGATAAGAAGGATGGCAAAGTGAACATAAGTATATTTGATATACATGTTATTGATGTGTACTTTACTAGTGTTTATAGCAACCCCTCAGTATTTGATGCTAGTTCAGTTGCTAAGATTAGTAACTCGAAACGGGAGTTGCAGAATAAACAGAGACTAGTTAAGGGTGAAGTGACGATGTATGTTGGAAGTGGTTCCAAGATTGATATGATCATCATCGCACACTCCCTATAATTTCGGGATTAGTGTTGAACCTAAATAAGTGTTATTTGGTGTTTGTGTTGAGCATGAATATGATTTGATCATGTTTATTGTAATACGGTTATTCATTTAAGTAAGAGAATAAATTGTTGTTCTGTTTACATGAATAAAACCTTATATGGTTACACACCCAATGAAAATAGTTCGTTGGATCTCGATCATAGTGATACACATAATCATAATATTGAAACCAAAAGATGCAAAGTTAATAATGATAGTGCAACTTAATTTGTAGCACTGCCGTTTAGGTCATATTGGTGTAAAGCGCATGAAGAAACTCCATGATGATGGGCTTTTAGAATCACTTGATTATGAATCAGTTGATGCTTGCAAACCATGCCTCATGGGCAAGATGACTAAGACTCTGTTCTTCGGAACAATGAAGCGAGCAACAGATTTGTTGGAAATCATACATACTGATGTATGTGGTCCGATGAATATTGAGGCTCGCGACAGGTATCATTATTTTCTGATCTTCACAGATGATTTGAGCAGATATGAGTATATCTACTTGATGAAACATAAGTCTGAAACATTTGAACAGTTCAAAGAATTTCAGAGTGAAGTGGAAAATCATCGTAACAAGAAAATAAAGTTTCTACGATCTGATCGTGGAAAAGAGTATTTGAGTTACGAGTTTGGTCTTCAGTTAAACCAATGTGAAATAGTTTCACTACTCACGCCACCTGGAACACCACAGCATAATGGTGTGTCCGAACGTCATAACCGTACTTTATTGGATATAGTGCAATCTATGATGTTTCTTACCGATTTACCACTATCGTTTTTGGGGTCATGCATTAGAGACAGCTGCATTCACGTTAAAAAGGGGCACCATCTAAGTCCATTGAGACGACACAATCTGAACTGTGGTTTAGCAAGAAACCAAAGTAGTCGTTTCTTAAAGTTTGGAGTTGTGATGCTTATGTGAAAAAGGTTTCATCCTGATAAGCTCAAACCCAAATCGGAGAAATATGTCTTCATAGGATACCCAAAGGAGACTGTTGGGTACACCTTCTATCACAGATCCTAAGGCAAGACATTCGTTGCTTATAATGGATCATTTCTAGAGAAAGAGTTTCTCTCGAAAGAAGTGAGTGGGAGGAAAGTAGAACTTGACGAGGTAACTGTACCTGCTCCCTTATTGGAAAATAGTACATTGCAAAAAACTGTTTTTGCGACACCTATACCAATTAGTGAGGAAGTTAATGATGATGATCATGAAACTTCAGGACAAGATACTACTGAACCACGTAGATCAACCAGAGTGAGATCCGCACCAGAGTGGTACGGTAATCCAATTCTGGAAGTCATGCTACTAGATCATGATGAACCTACGAACTATGAAGAAGCGATGGTGAGCCCAGATTCCGCAAAGTGGCTTGAGGCCATGAAATCTGAGATGGGATCCATGTATGAGAGCAAAGTATGGACTTTGGTTGACTTGCCCGATGAACGGCAAGCAATAGAAAATAAATGGATCTTCAAGAGGAAGACGGACGCTGATAAGTAGTGTTACTATCTACAAAGCTAGAATTGTCGCAAAAGGTTTTCGACAAGTTCAAGGTGTTGGCTACGATGAGTTTTCTCTCACTCGTATCTATGCTTAAGTCTGTCTGAATCATGTTAGCAATTGCCGCATTTTATGAAATCTGGCAAATGGATAAACAAAACTGCATTGCTTACTGGATTTATTAAAGAAGAGTTGTATGTGATATAACTAGAAGGTTTTGTCAATCCGAAAGGTGCTAACAAAATGTGCAAGCTCCAGCGATCCATCTGTGGACTGGTGCAAGCATCTCGGAGTTGGAATATACGCTTTGATAAGTTGATCAAAGCATATAGTTTTATACAGACTTGCGGTGAAGCATGTATTTACGAGAAAGTGAGTGGGAGCACTACTGCATTTCTGATAAGTATATGTGAATGACATATTGTTGATCGGAAATAATATAGAATTATTCTGTAAAGCATAAAAGGAGTGTTTGAAAGGAGTTTTTCAAAGAAAGACTTCGGTAAAGCTGCTTACATATTGAGCTACAAGATCTATAGAGATAGATCAAGACGCTTGATAAGTTTTTCAATAAGTACATACTTTGACAAGATTTTGAAGTAGTTCAAAACGGAACAGTCAAAGAAAAAGTTTCTTGCCTGTGTTACAAGGTGTGAAGTTGAGTAAAGACTCAAAGCCCGACCACGGCAAAAGATAGAAAGAGAATGAAAGTCATTCCCTATGCCTCATTCATAGGTTCTATAAAGTATGCCATGCTGTGTACTAGATCTATTGTATACCCTGCACTGATATGGCAAGGGAATACAATTGTGATCTAGGAGTAGATCACTGGACAGCGGTCAAAATTATCCTTAGTGAAATAAGGATATGTTTCTCGATTATGGACGTGACAAGAAGGTTCATCATAAAGGGTTACGTCGATGCAAGTTTTTGACACTGATCCAAAAGAATCTAAAGTCTCAATCTGGATGCATATTGAAAGTGGGAGCAAATTAGCTAGAGTAGCTCCGTGTAGATCATTGTAGACATAGAACTTGCAAAATACTTACGGATCTGAATGTGACAGACCCGTTGACTAAAATTATCTCACAAGCAAAACATGATCACACCTTAGTACTCTTTGGGTGTTAATCACATGGATATGTGAACTAGATTACTGACTCTAGTAAACCCTTTCAGTGTTGCTCACATGACGATGTGAACTATGGGTGTTAATCACATGGTGATGTGAACTATTGTTGTTAAATCACATGGCGATGTGAACTAGATTATTGACTCTAGTGCAAGTGGGAGACTGAAGGAAATATGCCCCAGAGGCAATAATAAAGTTATTATTTATTTCCTTATATCATGATAAATGTTTATTATTCATGCTAGAATTGTATTAACCGGAAACATAATACATGTGTGAATACATAGACAAACAGAGTGTCACTAGTATGCCTCTACTTGACTAGCTCGTTAATCAAAGATGGTTATGTTTCCTAACCATGAACAAAGAGTTGTTATTTGATTAACAAGGTCACATCATTAGTTGAATGATCTGATTGACATGACCCATTCCATTAGCTTAGCACCCGATCGTTTAGTATGTTGCTATTGCTTTCTTCATGACTTATACATGTTCCTATAACTATGAGATTATGCAACTCCCGTTTACCGGAGGAACACTTTGGGTACTACCAAACGTCACAACGTAACTGGGTGATTATAAAGGAGTACTACAGGTGTCTCCAATGGTGGATGTTGGGTTGGCGTATTTCGAGATTAGGGTTTGTCACTCCGATTGTCGGAGAGGTATCTCTGGGCCCTCTCGGTAATACACATCACATAAGCCTTGCAAGCGTAATAACTAAGATGTTAGTTATGAGATGATGTATTACGAAACGAGTAAAGAGACTTGCCAGTAACGAGATTGAACTAGGTATTGGATACCGACGATCGAATCTCGGGCAAGTAACATACCGATGACAAAGGGAACAACGTATGTTGTTATGCGGTCTGACCGATAAAGATCTTCGTAGAATATGTAGGAGCCAATATGGGCATCCAGGTCCCGCTATTGGTTATTGACCGGAGACGTGTCTCGGTCATGTCTACATTGTTCTCGAACCGTAGGGTCCGCACGCTTAACGTTACGATGACAGTTATTATGAGTTTATGCATTTTGATGTACCGAAGGTAGTTCGGAGTCCCGGATGTGATCACGGACATGACGAGGAGTCTCGAAATGGTCGAGACATAAAGATTGATATATTGGAAGCCTATGTTTGGACACCGGAAGTGTTCCGGGTGAAATCGGGATTTTACCGGATTACCGGGAGGGTTACCGGAACCCCCCGGGAGCCAAATGGGCCAACATGGGCCTTAGTGGAAAGGTGAGAGGGCAGCCCACATAGGGCTGTGCATCCCCCCTCTCCCTAGTCCTATTAGGACTAGGAGAGGGGCCGGCCACCTCTCTCTCTCTCCCCTTTAAGGATTCCTAGTTGGAATAGGATTGGAGGGGGGAGTCCTACTCCCGGTAGGAGTAGGACTCCTCCTGCGCCTCCCTCCACTTGGCCGGCCAGCCCTCCCCCTCTCATTCTTTATATACGGGGCAGGGGACACCCCAAGACACACAAGTTGATCCTTGAGATCGTTCCTTAGCCGTGTGCGGTGCCCCCTGCCACCAAATTCCACCTCGATCATATCGTTGTAGTGCTTAGGCGAAGCCCTACGCCGGTAGTTCATCAAGATCGTCACCACACCGTCGTGCTGACGGAACTCTTCCTCGACGCTTTTCTGGATCGGAGCCCGAGGATCGTCATCGAGCTGAACGTGTGCTAAGAACTCGGAGGTGCCGGAGTAACGGTGCTTGGATCGGTCGGATCGGGAAGAAGACGTACGACTACTTCCTCTATGTTGTGTGATCGCTTCCGCAGTTGGTCTGCGTTGGTACGTAGACAACACTCTCTCCCTCGTTGCTATGCATCACCATGATCTTGCGTGTGCGTAGGAAAATTTTCGAAATTACTACGTTCCCCAACAGGTCTACGGCCAGGGGAAGGGAGAGAAGGAGCGGGGAGAGCTCCGGGTGGAGCCACGAGCTCGCACGGCATTGGCAGGCTTGGGCGGCTCTGGGCACGCGCGGCATGGGCAAGACAGAGGGGGAAAGGAGGGGGCCAGCGCGGTGGCGTGTTGCGGACGTCGAGGCACCTCGACTGCCGCAAGGGGGAGGCTCGAGGTGGTTGGGGGACGCGGCGTCAACGATCGCCTGCTCTGCCTCGCGCTCCAGAGCGCTTCTTTGGCCGGCATCCGCGGCTTTTCCGCGCGCACTCGCGCGTCCACTTGTGTCTAGTGGCTGCAGGTGGGAGTAAACAATGGGGAGGGAGGCTTTGGATGCTCTGCAACTTGCCAGGAGTGGGAGAGAGAGGAGAAAGGGAGGGAAAAGTGGCTGTCCAGAGAAGAAAAATGGGGTACTACCCCCTCCCCTTAATCTTGGCTCCTCGGGCAGGGAAAGATGCAGGGGGGTTAGAGGAGGACCAGATGAGGCTATGGGAAAAAGTTGAGATCATGCCGATTTGGGGAAATGTACAAAACATGCATTTTAAGCTTCTGCCGGAAGGTGTTTGATGTAGGTTTGGGCAAGAAAATGGACTTCCCTTGTCATGAGGCTTGACAGGGTCAAATGGCATGAGAAAATAAGAGGTTCCACCAAGATTGAGTTCATTTGGGCAAAGTTGCCAATGCAACTTTTGTAAACCCTAGAAATCAACAGAAATGGACTTTCCAAGATTTACTTATGCAAATCAATTCTCCTTGATGCACCACTTGGTGTAGTGTCATCATTTGAGGACTTGAACATGTCCAGAAAAATTCAGATCAAAAGGACACACTTGGCAATGTAGAGTTGTTCAAACTTGGATCTGGACAGAGAGGGTTTTGGGGTACTTTTGTGAACCAAAGTTATTTTGATTGATATGAAACTTTGCAAGATCATCACATTATGAATATGTGGCTTGCTAGAATTTTCCTGGATTTATTTGAAAATATTTCTTATAGAAATATTTCAAATATTTGAAATGAGCTGAAATAGTTCTGGATGGTTTTGTCCAATATTTTGACCATGACCATGTGTTGAAACTCATATATATAGACAATATATGTCCACTGAGCTTCCCTGATTTTTCTCAAATATTTTTGAAGCTTTAAAATAATTTTAACCTATTAAAGACCATTTCTGGCCTAAAGAAAAAGCCTTTAAATAAAATAGGAAAATAACTTTTAAAATTATATTTTTGTGCTTTCTGGGTTTCCTATATCTAGTAGGAGTCAAATATATTTTTGGAAAGATTTTTACTGCCCTAAATTAAGTACTTGCAGTACAAACCTCAATTCAGGGGTTTTTGGAAAACTAATTTTTTGAAAATACTATTTGGCCAAATTATTTTTGTAGGAAAATACTATACTATACTATACACATGGCATGATCATTGGGAAGAAGTTTGGGGCAAGGAGATGAAGTACAGAAGGTGGAGTAGTTGACTTTAAAGAGCACTTTGAAAAATCACTAAGAGAAAACCAACTCCAAAATAAAAGCCAAATAATGCAAAAGTTTTTGTTGGTTCAATTTTTCATGCTTTAATAATGAAAATGACATGTTACAAAATGCAGGGTGTGATAGACCTACCCCCCTTACAAGAATCTCGTCCCCGAGATTCCTAAACTAGGCTTTAAAGAGATATGGACACTCGAATCTAAGGTAGTCTTCACGTTCCCAGGTTGCTTCTGCTTCAGTGTGGTTGCTCCACTGGACCTTGAAGTACTTGATGGTGCGGCTTCGAGTGCGTCGCTCAGCCTCATCCAAAATGCAGCTGGGCCTCTCACGGTAGGTCAAATCAGGCTGAAGGTCAATGGCTTGGTGATTGATGTCCTTGTAAAGATCAGGCTTGTTTGGAACCTGGAGACACTTCCGGAGTTGTGACATGTGGAATACGTGGTGCACATTGGATAGTTCAGGTGGCAGTTCCAACTGGTAAGCCACTTCTCCTCGTCGGTTAGTGATCTTGAAGGGGCCGATGTATCTTGGGGCGAGCTTTCCTTTGACATGGAAGCGCTGGGTTCCCTTGAGAGGTGTGACCCGGAGATAGACATGGTCTCCAACTCGGAAGTTCATGTCTCTACGACGTGAGTCAGCGTAGCTCTTCTGCCTTGACTTGGCAGTCTTCGAACGCTCTCTGACAAGTTGGACTTGCTCTTCTGCTTCACGGAGGATATCGAACCCAAAGACTAGTCCTTCTCCGGTCTCTGACCAATTGAGAGGTGTGCGGCCCTTCCATTCGTATAACACCTCAAATGGTGCCATCTGAAGGCTTGACTGATAACTGTTGTTGTAGGAGAACTCGGCGAAAGGGAGGCCATCCTCCCACCTAGCCCGATATGCTAAGACACAGGCTCGGAGCATGTCTTCGAGTATCTGATTCACTCGTTCTGTCTGACCTTCGGTCTGTGGGTGGAAAGCAGTGCTGAAGGACAACTTGGTCCCCATGGCCTCTTGGAACTTCTTCCAAAACCTTGAGGTAAACTGGGTTCCTCGGTCTGACACGATCTCCTTGAGAACACCATGAAGGCTTACGATTCTGTTGATGTAGAGGATGGCTAGCTGGTTTCCCTT
Organism: Triticum monococcum; assembly: GCA_034509565.1. Classification (NCBI taxonomy): domain Eukaryota; kingdom Viridiplantae; phylum Streptophyta; class Magnoliopsida; order Poales; family Poaceae; genus Triticum; species Triticum monococcum. Next base: position 50,606,031 of record CM067844.1, read on the forward strand.
GTAAGTCGTTTTGACAGGAATGAAATGGGCTACTTTGGTCAAATGGTCGACTATGACCCAGATGGAGTCATGTCCCTTATTTGACCTGGGTAATCCAGTGATGAAGTCCATTCTGACTTTATCCCATTTCCATTCAGGCACCTTGAGAGGTTGTAACAATCCGGCGGGTCGCTGATGTTCAGCTTTGACCCTTTGGCATATGTCACACTTAGCGACGAAAGTGGCTATCTCTCTCTTCATGCCATGCCACCAGAATCTTTCCTTTAGGTCTTGATACATCTTGGTTCCTCCGGGGTGGATGGAATACGGGGTGTCATGAGCTTCTTGCAAGATCAACTTCTTGAGCTCAATCTTGTTGGGTACGCAAATGCGATTCCCAAACCACACAATTCCTTTCTCATCCTCTGAGAATCCTGGGGCCTTGCCTGCCTTGATCTTCCTCTTGATGCCTTCAATACTTTCATGTCCCTTCCGAGCTTCCTTAACATCATCTATCAAGGTAGGCCTAACTTCGAGGTTGGCCAAGAATCCTGGTGCATCCAGTTCCAACCCGAAGCTTTCAAGTTCTACATACAAGGCGGGTAGCCTGTCCTTAAGCATAGCATTCAGGGAACAAGCCTTTCTGCTTAATGCATCTTCTACCACATTAGCCTTTCCAGGGTGGTATTGAACACTAAGGTCATAATCCTTGATCAACTCTAGCCATCTTCTTTGCCTCATGTTCAATTCCTTCTGAGTGAAAATATACTTCAGACTTTCGTGATCCGTGTATATCTCACACCGCTTCCCTAGGAGGTAATGTCGCCATGTTTTTAGGGCATGAACTACAACTGCCAACTCGAGGTCATGAGTAGCAATGTACCATAGTTCTCTTCATGAGGCTGTAGTTGCCTTGAAAGGTAAGCTACGACTCTGCCCTCTTGCATCAGTACACCTCCCAGTCCGGTTCTTGATGCATCACAATATATCACAGACTCCTTGTGTATATCTGGTGTGGCGAGCACTGGGGCGGTGGTCAGTCTCTTCTTCAGCTCCTAGAAGCTCTCTTTGCACTTTGGCGTCCATTCAAACTTCTTGTCCTTCTTCAAGAGCTGCGTCATGGGTTGGGAAATGCTTGAGAATCCTTCAACGAACTTGCGGTAGTACCCTGCGAGTCCGAGGAAGCTCCTGACTTCCTTCACATTTCTTGGGGATTGCCATTCAGTCACGGCTTCAATCTTAGCAGGATCGACCGACAAATCTTCTTCGGTCACAACATTGTTGGGGAACGTAGCAGAAATTCAAAATTTTCCTACGTGTCACCAAGATCTATCTATGGAGAAACCAGCAATGAGGGGAAGGAGAGTGCATCTACATACCCTTGTAGATCGCTAAGCGGAAGCGTTCAAGAGAACGGGGTTGAAGGAGTCGTACTCGTCGTGATCCAAATCACCGGAGATCCTAGTGCCGAACGGACGGCACCTCCGCGTTCAACACACATAGAGCCCGGTGACGTCTCCCACGCCTTGATCCAGCAAGGATAGAGGGAGAGGTTGAGGAAGACTCCATCCAGCAGCAGCACAACGACGTGGTGGTGGTGGAGGAGCGTGGCAATCCTGCAGGGCTTCGCCAAGCACCACGGGAGAGGAGAAGGACTTGGGAGAGGGGAGAGGGCTGCACCAAAACATTGGTATGGCTGCCCTCCCACCCCCCCACATATATATAGGGGCAAGGGAGAGGGGGGAGGCGCAGCCTTGGCCCTTCCTCCAAGGAAGGGTGCGGCTAGGAGGAGTCCCTCCTCCCCAAGGCACCTCGGAGGTGCCTTCCCCCTTTAGGACTCTTCCTATCCCTCATATCTTGGCGCATGGACCTCTTGGGGCTGGTGCCCTTGGCCCATATAGGCCAAGGTGCACCCCCTACAGCCCATGTGGCCCCCAGTGCAGGTGGCCCCACCCGGTGGGCCCCCGGGACCCTTCCGGTGGTCCCGGTACAATACCGATGACCCCGAAACTTGTCCTGATGGCCGAAATAGGACTTCCTATATATAAATCTTTACCTCCGGACCATTCCGGAACTCCTCGTGATGTCCGGGATCTCATCCGGGACTCCGAACAACATTCGGTAACCACATACAAACTTCCTTTATAAACCTAGCGTCATCGAACCTTAAGTGTGTAGACCCTACGGGTTCGGGAGACATGCAGACATGACCGAGACGTTCTCCGGTCAATAACCAACAGCGGGATCTGGATACCCATGTTGGCTCCCACATGTTCCATGATGATCTCATCGGATGAACCACGATGTCAAGGACTTAATCAATCTCGTATACAATTCCCTTTGTCTATCGGTATGATACTTGCCCGAGATTCGATCGTCGGTATCCCGATACCTTGCTCAATATCGTTACCGGCAAGTCTATTTACTCGTTCCGTAACACATCATCCCGTGATCAACTCCTTGATCACATTGTGCACATTATGATGATGTCCTACCGAGTGGGCCCAGAGACACCTCTCCGTCACACGGAGTGCCAAATCCCAGTCTCGATTCATGCCAACCCAACACACACTTTTGGAGATACCATAGTGTACCTTTATAGCCACCTAGTTACGTTGTGATGTTTGGCACACCCAAAGTCACACAATCTCATGGTCTAAGGAAATGATACTTGACATTAGAAAAGCTTTAGCATACGAACTACACGATCTTGTGCTATGCTTAGGATTGGGTCTTGTCCATCACATCATTCTCCTAATGATGTGATCCCGTTATCAATGACATCCAATGTCCATGGTCAGGAAACCGTAACCATCTATTGATCAACGAGCTAGTCAACTAGAGGCTTACTAGGGACATGGTGTTGTCTATGTATCCACAAATGTATCTGAGTTTCCTATCAATACAATTCTAGCATGGATAATAAACGATTATCATGAACAAGGAAATATAATAATAACCAATTTATTATTGCCTCTAGGGCATATTTCCAACAGTCTCCCACTTGCACTAGAGTCAATAATCTAGTTCACATCGCCATGTGATTAACACTCACAGGTCACATCGCCATGTGACTAACACCCAAGAGTTTACTAGAGTCAGTAGTCTAGTTCACATCACTATGTGATTAGCACTCAATGAGTTCTAGGTTTGATCATGTTGCTTGTGAGAGAGGTTTTAGTCAACGGGTCTGCAACATTCAGATCCATATGTACTTCGCAAATTTCTATGTCATCTTGTAGATGCAACTACTACGCTACATTTTGGAGCCATTTCAAGTAACTGTTCTACTATACGAATCCAGTCTACTACTTAGAATAATCTGGATTAGTGTCAAAGTTTGCATCGGCGTAACCCTTTACGACGAACTCTTTTACCACCTCCATAATCGAGAAAATTCCTTAGTCCACTAGTTACTAAGGATGACTTTGACCACTGTCCTATGATCCATTCTTGGATCACTCTTGTACCCCTTAACTGACTCATGGCAAGGCACACTTCAGGTGCGGTACACAGCATAGCATACTGTAGAGCCTATGTCTTAAGCATAGGGGACGACCTTCGTCCTTTCTCTCTATTCTACCGTGGTCGAGCTTTAAGTCTTAACTTCATACCTTACAACTCAGGAAAGAACTCCTTCTTTGATTGATCCATCTTGAACACCTTCAAGATCATGTCAAGGTATGTGCTCATTTGAAAGTACCATTAAGCATTTTGATCTATCCTTATAGATCTTGATGCTCAATGTTCAAGTAGCTTAATCCAGGCTTTCCATTGAAAAACACTTTCCAAATAACCCTACATGCTTTCCAGAAATTCTACATCGTTTGCGATCAACAATATGTTAACAACATATACTCATCAGATATTCTATAGTTCTCCCACTCACTTCTTTGGAAATGCAAGTTTCTCATAAACTTTGTATACACCAAAATCTTTGATCATCTCATCAAAGCATACATTCCAACTCCAAGATGCTTACTCCAGTCCTTAGAAGGATTGCTGGAGCTTTGCATACTTATTAGCATCTTTCAGGATTGAAAAAACCTTCCGGTTGTATCACATACAACATTTCCTCAAGAAAATCGTCGAGGAAACAATGTTTTGGCATCCTATTTGCAAGATTTCATAAATAATGCAGTAATCGCTAATATAATTCCAACAGACTCTTAGCATCGCTACGAGTGAGAAAGTCTCACCATAGTCAACTCCTTGAACTTGTCAAAAAACATCTTAACGACAAGTCGAGCTTTCTTAATGGTGACATTTACCATCATTGTCCGTCTTCCTTTTAAAATCCATATGTACCCAACGGCCTTACGACAATCAAGTAGTTCTTCCAAAGTCTACACTTTGTTTTCATATATGGATCCTCTCTCGGATTATATGGCCTCGAGCCATTTTGGAATCCAGGCCCACCATCGGTTCTCCATAGCTCGTAGGTTCATTGTTATCTAGCAACATGACTTCCAAGACAGGATTACGTACCACTCTGAAGTAGTACGCATCCTTGCCATCCTACGAGGTTTGGTAGTGACTTGATCTGAAGTTTCATGATCACTATCATAAGCTTCCACTTCAATTGGTGTAGGTGCCACATGAACAACTTCTTGTGCCCTGCCACACACTAGTTGAAGAGACGGTTCAATAACCTTATCAAGTCTCCTCCATCCTCCCACTCAATTCTTTCGAGAGAAACTTTTCCTCGAGAAAGGAACCGATTCTAGAAACGATCCCTTATTACTTTCGAATCTGAGACAGGAGCTATACCCAACTGTTTTGGGTGTCCTATGAAGATACATTTATCCGCTTTGGGTTCGAGCTTATCAGCCTGAAACTTTTTCACATAAGCGTCGCAGCCCCAAACTTTTAAGAAATGACAGATTAGGTTTCTTTAAACCATAGTTCATACGATGTCATCTCATCGGAATTACGTGGTGCCCTATTAAAGTGAATGTGGTTGTCTCTAATGCCTAACCCATAAACTATTGTGGTAATTCGATAAGAGACATCATGGTATGCATCATATCCAATAGGGTGCAGTTATGATGGTCGGACACACCATCACACTATGGTGTTCCAGGCTGTATTAGTTGTGAAACAATTTCCACAATGTCTTAATTTTGTGCCAAACTCGTAATTTAGATATTCATCTCTATGATCATATCATAGATCTTTTATCCTCTTGTCACAACGATCTTTCAACTTCACACTGAAATTACTTGAACCTTTCAATAATTCAGACTCGTGATTCATCAAGTAAATATACTCAACATCTACTCAAATCATCTGTGAAGTAAGAACATAACGATATCCACTACATGCCTCAGCACTCATTGGACTGCACACATCAAAATGTATTACTTCCAACAAGTTGCTTTCTAGTTCCATTTTACTGAAAATGAGGCCTTCAGTCATCTTGCCCATGTGGTATGATTTGCATGTCTCAAGTGATTCAAAATCAAGTGAGTCCAAACGGTCCATTTGCATGGAGTTTCTTCATGCATATACACCAATAGACATGGTTCGCATGCCTCAAACTTTTCAAAAATGAGTTAGTCCAAAGATCCATCAACATGGAGCTTCTTCATGCGTTTTATACCGATATGACTTAAATGGCAGTGCCACAAGTAGGTGGTACTATCATTACTATCCTATATCTTTTGGCATGAACATGTGTATCACTACGATCGAGATTCAATAAACCATTCATTTTAGGCGTAAGACCATTGAAGGTATTATTCAAATAAACAGAGTAACCATTATTCTCCTTAAATGAATAACCGTATCGCGATAGACATAATCCAATCATGTCTATGCTCAACGCAGACACCAAATAACAATTATTTAGGTTTAACACCAATCTCGATGGTAGAAGGAGCGTACGATATTTGATCATATCAACATTGGAACCACTTCCAACACATATCGTCAGCTCACCTTTAGCTAGTCTCCGTTTATTCCGTAGCTTTTTATTTCGAGTTACTAACACTTAGCAACCGAACCGGTATCTAATACCCTGGTGCTACTAGGAGTACTAGTAAAGTACACATTAACATAATGTATATCCAATATACTTCCATCGACATCCTTCTCATCTACCAAGTATCTAGGGTAATTCTGCTCTAGTGGTTGTTCCCCTTATTACAGAAGCACTTAGTCTCGGGCTTGGGTTCAACTTTGGGTTTCTTCACTTGAGCAGCAACTGACTTGTCGTTTCATGAAGTATCCCTTTCTTGCCCTTGCCCTTCTTGAAACTAGTGGTTTCACTAACCATCAACAATTGATGCTCCTTCTTGACTTCTACTTTCGTGGTTTCAAACATCGCGAATATCTCAAGGATCATCATATATGTCCCAGATATATCATAGTTCATCACGAAGCTCTAGCAGCTTGGTGGTAATGACTTCGGAGAAACATCACTATCTCATCTGGAAGATCAACTCCCACTCGATTCAAATGGTTGTTGTACTCAGACAATCTGAGCACAAGCTCAACAATTGAGCTTTTCTCCCTTAGTTTGTAGGTTAAGAAAATCGTCGGAGGTCTTATACCTCTTGACATGGGCACGAGCCTGAAATCCCAATTTCAGCCCTCGAAACATCTCATATGTTCCGCGACATTTCAAAAATGTCTTCGGTGCCTCAATTCTAAACCATTTAACATTACCGAACTATCATGTAGTCATCAAAACGTGTATGTCAGATGTTCGCAACATCCACAGACCACGTTCAAGGTTCAGCACACTGAGCAGTGCATTAAGGACATAAGCCTTCTATGAAGCAATGAGGACAATCCTCAATTTACGGACCTAGTCCGCATAGTTGCTACTATCAACTTTCATCTAAATTTTCTCTAGGAACATATCTAAACAATAGAACTCAAGCGCGAGCTACGACATAATTTGCGAAGACCTTTTGACTATGTTCAGGATAATTAAGTTCATCTTATGAACTCCCACTCAGATAGACATCCCTCTAGTCATCTAAGTGATTACATGATCCGAGTCAACTAGGCCGTGTCCGATCATCACGTGAGACGGACTAGTCAACGTCGGTGAACATCTTCATGTTGATCGTATCTTCTATACGACTCATGCTCGACCTTTCGGTCTTCTGTGTTCCGAGGCCATGCCTGTACACATGCTAGGCTCGTCAAGTCAACGTAAGTGTTTCGCGTGTGTAAATCTGTCTTACACCCGTTGTATGTGAACGTTAGAATCTATCACACCCGATCTTCACGTGGTGCTTCGAAACAACGAACTATCGCAACGGTGCACAGTTAGGGGGAACACTTTCTTGAAATTTTAATGAGGGATCATCTTATTTACTACCGTCGTTCTAAGTAAACAAGATGTATAAACATGATAAACATCACATGCAATCAAATAATAGTGACATGATATGGCCAATATCATATAGCTCCTTTGATCTCCATCTTGGGGCTCCATGATCATCTTGTCACCGGCATGACACCATGATCTCCATCATCATGATCTCCATCATCGTGTCTTCTTGAAGTTGTCTCGTCAACTATTACTTCTACTACTACAGCTAACGGTTAGCAATAAAGTAAAGTAATTACATGACGTTTATGTTGACAGGCAGGTCATAAATAAATAAAGACAACTCCTATGGCTCCTGCCGGTTGTCATATTCATCGACATGCAAGTCGTGATTCCTATTACAAGAACATGATCAATCTCATACATCACATATATAATTCATCACATCCTTTTGGCCATATCACATCACATAGCATACCCTGCAAAAACAAGTTAGACGTCCTCTAATTGTTCTTTGCATGTTTTACGCGGCTGCTATGGGTGTCTAGCAAGAACGTTTCTTACCTATGCAAAGACCACAACGTGATATGCCAATTGCTATTTACCCTTCATAAGGACCCTTTTCATTGAATCCGATCCGACTAAAGTGGGAGAGACAGACACCCGCCAGCCACCTTATGCAACTAGTGCATGTTTGTCGGTGGAACCGGTCTCACATAAGCGTACGTGTAAGGTTGGTCCGGGCAGCTTCATCCCACAATGCCGCCGAATCAAGATTGGACTAGTAATGGTAAGCATATTGAACAAAATCAACGCCGACAACTACTTTGTGTTCTGCTCATGCATAGAATCTACGCAATAGACCTAGCTCATGATGCCACTGTTGGGGAACGTAGCAGAAATTCAAAATTTTCCTACGTGTCACCAAGATCTATCTATGGAGAAACCAGCAACGAGGGGAAGGAGAGTGCATCTACATACCCTTGTAGATCGCTAAGCGGAAGCGTTCAAGAGAACGGGGTTGAAGGAGTCGTACTCGTCGTGATCCAAATCACCGGAGATCCTAGTGCCGAACGGATGGCACCTCCGCGTTCAACACACGTACAGCCCGGTGACGTCTCCCACGCCTTGATCCAGCAAGGAGAGCGGGAGAGGTTGAGGAAGACTCCATCCAGCAGCAGCACAACGGCGTGGTGGTGGTGGAGGAGCGTGGCAATCCTACAGGGCTTCGCCAAGCACCACGGGAGAGGAGAAGGACTTGGGAGAGGGGAGAGGGCTGCACCAAAACATTGGTATGGCTGCCCTCCCACCCCCCACATATATATAGGGGCAAGGGAGAGGGGGGGAGGCGCAGCCTTGGCCCTTCCTCCAAGGAAGGGTGCGGCTAGGAGGAGTCCCTCCTCCCCAAGGCACCTCGGAGGTGCCTTCCCCCTTTAGGACTCTTCCTATCCCACATATCTTGGCGCATGGGCCTCTTGGGGCTGGTGCCCTTGGCCCATATAGGCCAAGGCGCACCCCCTACAGCCCATGTGGCCCCCGGTGCAGGTGGCCCCACCCGGTGGGCCCACGGGACCCTTCCGGTGGTCCCGGTACAATACCGATGACCCCGAAACTTGTCCCGATGGCCGAAATAGGACTTCCTATATATAAATCTTTACCTCCGGACCATTCCAGAACTCCTCGTGACATCCGGGATCTCATCCGGGACTCCGAACAACATTCGGTCACCACATACAAACTTCCTTTATAACCCTAGCGTCATCGAACCTTAAGTGTGTAGACCCTACGGGTTCGGGAGACATGCAGACATGACCGAGACGTTCTCCGGTCAATAACCAACAGCGGGATCTGGATACCCATGTTGGCTCCCACATGTTCCACGATGATCTCATCGGATGAACCATGATGTCAAGGACTTAATCAATCCCGTATACAATTCCCTTTGTCTATCGGTATGATACTTGCCCGAGATTCGATCGTCGGTATCCCGATACCTTGCTCAATCTCGTTACCGGAAAGTCCCTTTACTCGTTCCGTAACACATCATCCCGTGATCAAGTCCTTGATCACATTGTGCACATTATGATGATGTCCTACCGAGTGGGCCCAGAGACACCTCTCCGTCACACGGAGTGACAAATCCCAGTCTCGATTCATGCCAACCCAACAGACACTTTCGGAGATACCCGTAGTGTACCTTTATAGCCACCCAGTTACGTTGTGACGTTTGGCACACCCAAAGTATTGCTACGGTATCCGGGAGTTACACAATCTCATGGTCTAAGGAAATGATACTTGACATTAGAAAAGCTTTAGCATATGAACTACACGATCTAGTGCTATGCTTAAGATTGGGTCTTGTCCATCACATCATTCTCCTAATGATGTGATCCCGTTATCAACGACATCCAATGTCCATGGTCAGGAAACCGTAACCATCTATTCATCAACGAGCTAGTCAACTAGAGGCTTACTAGGGACATGGTGTTGTCTATGTATCCACACATGTATCTGAGTTTCCTATCAATACAATTCTAGCATGGATAATAAACGATTATCATGAACAAGGAAATATAATAATAACCAATTTATTATTGCCTCTAGGACATATTTCCAACAAACATGACCCAAGAATCCAACCTCATGCAGCCAAAATTCGCACTTGCTGAACTTGGCGTATAGTTGGTGCTCTCGAAGCTTGTCTAGGACCATCCTCAAGTGTTGCTCATGCTCTTCTTCCGTCTTTGGGTGGACATGCATGTCCTCAATTAAAGATGATAACTATCTTGTCTAAGTACTCTATGAAGCATATGGGGTATGTAGAGTGGGCTGAGGCTTTTCTACCCTAAGGAAACACGTCATATGCCACTCCAAGATCTTGTTTCCTTCTTATGAACCAACTCCAAAAGCCCATTAACTACATAATTCATTATTTCTACCAATCTAATGTCTATGGTGTTCCACATGATATTCTTATGTCATACAATCCCCAAATGCTGGAAAGGGCTACCCCTACTATGGTCACTCCACCAATTTCCATTATCATGGTCAAGTAAACTCCAAGGTCAGGCGTATATAGATCCCTAAATCAACTCCAACAATTTATCCAATCTCCTATTTTACCATCCACCGAGAACATGGTATCATGATCGAGACCTTAAATCTAAATCCAATTTACTTCGAACCATGCAGACTTACTCAGCATCTATACTCTACTAGGATCACCTACTTACATCCAAATCTCATGTCCAACAAGAATTCCTATATGTTTCCCCCAAGTCAATACCGTAATGCCAACTATCTTCTATGAATGTCCCCTTGGCTAAGTCAAAACCTTATACTTCCAGGAGTTTCAGCTTGCGATCATAATCGTTCTATAAATCCAATTTACTCAGGGGTAATGAAGCTATGCTTCTCTATTAACATGATACCTCCAAGTTCATCTATCAACATGAAAGCCTTATAATCCACCAAAGAGTCTCAGCTAATTCCTCAAGGTCACTGATATAAACTCATCAAGTCATTTGTCCTCTATTCCTATATCCTCAAATAGGTCTTCCCAATGGCATTGCCAGTTTTGGTGCTATCACAAGATGACAATGTGCTCGTCCACTATGTCCACTAGTTCCATAATGAACCCAGTGTTGTGCAAGGTTGCGGAGGCTTAACTGGTTCTCTTGCAACACTACGGGTTAAGCACATGGTTAAGGATTTGAGATGGGGTATCTTGTGAAGTCTCGATGGGTATAGGGATGGGTTTCCACTCTTGAGGGGTAAACATAACTCTACGGGGTTGCACTTGGTCGAGGAGGCCGTAGCAAAAGTCATCAGTGCTAATTGGTTGCTGAAGTAGAATCCTTGGTGTATCTTGTCTTGCCGATATTCAGTTGATGAGAGAGATGAGAGAGAAAAGTGGCATAGATGGGGATGCCTAAGGGGGTTCTATAGTGCAGGCGCAAACAAACAAGTGCCAAAAGGGCCAAACACGAACAACAAAATAAGGCAGGTGATATAGTCGCGTACTTGTTGTCTAGGGCAACAGTTGCGACCTATCTTATAACACAAACAAATAAAAACAAGCAGCACACAATCATGGTTCTATTTGAACCACCATACGGACTCGACTGTGCATAGGGGGTACACGACTCATCCAACCCTAGGGGTTCTCGGACTCCGTAGTCATGCCTTGTGCCTCGTGCAGTCTTTTGAGTTTTCCTCAGGTGTTGCTAACTCTCTTGTAGTTGTTCGATGAAACGATCTGGGTTGAGCCCGAGTCAAATATATTTTTGGAAAGATTTTTACTGCCCTGAATTAAGTACTTGTAGTACAAACCTCAATTCAGGGGTTTTTGGAAAACTAATTTTTTGAAAATACTATTTGGCCAAATTATTTTTGTAGGAAAATACTATACTGTACTATACACATGGCATGATCATTGGGCAGAAGTTTGGGGCAAGGAGATGAAGTACAAAAGGTGGAGTAGTTGACTTTAAAGAGCACTTTGAAAAATCACTCAAAGAAAACCAACTCCAAAATAAAAGCCAGATAATGCAAAAGTTTTTGTTGGTCCAATTTTTCATGCTTTAATAATGAAAATGGCATGTTACAAAATGCAGGGTGTGACAACTGTAGTACGAACTGAGCTCCGGTGCCTTCACTGCACCTGCTTTTGGCTGTATAACAGGTGAGCCAGCCACATTTTGGGCCCACCTATCATAAATCCAAAGGCAGAGGCACTAAGTCAATGAAGCTGCGTCCATATAGTACTCTCGTGTGTACGACTAATATATAGTGGAGTGGTTTTCTTTTTCTCTCCATAACAATCGTTTTAAATTGTGTAAGTACGAAACGAAACTCTTTATTTAATGTACAGTGAAGAAAACTAGTACTACTTCCGATGAACTAAAGATCCACGCCCACCCGTCCTGGTCGCACTTCATGTCCTTCACGTGTGGTACACTACCCTCCCTTAAGTGAACAACCTCACATGCGTCAAATTATCGGAAACATGTGCGAGTGTGTACAAATAAAGAATTTTAATTTCAATTATCGGAAAGGTTTGAGAGTATTACAAAGTTTGACTTCAGTCAAATCTAATATGCGGAGTAAATAAAAATGGAGGGCTACTACGTCCATCCGGGTTTTTAGTCCACACCATTTTTAAATCAAAGTTAATAGCTGGACAAATAAAATTACTGGGGAGCTGGAGACAAAGTTGTGAGATGGCTTAGAAATCAATACAAAACTTATGCTCTTAGTACCAACGTCGATCCTTCTTCTAGGAAACATTTGGTTCATAGCCAATTGTGTGATAAAATTGCACCAACGTGAAAGACGATTGTGTCTCCAACGCAACCAAGGTGAACTGACGAAGGATATCATCTTTGTGCGTAACAAGCAAAGAGCACTTATGGAAGACAGCTTGTTTTTCATTGAAAATCGATCAGCTTCACCAACTGACACAACCATGAGGCGAAACCATGAGCATCGATAGGTCATCATGGTGATGCATCATCCATTTGGCATCAAGTTTGGGTCAGGCACCTATGAAGTTCGACAAATCCTCACTGTGGTATGTTTCTTCTCAGTAATCAAGCTCGAGGACGGAAGAACCACGTGGCAGAGGACAGTGAGGCGGAACAACAATGGGCATCCAATTTTGTGCAGTTCCACTAAAATTGAGGAAGACATGCCCGGGTATGGAGACACGCATCGCTGTTTCCAAAAATATAAAAAGGGTTAGCAATGACATCTCAATTGTCAATAAGAATTAATGAAAAGTACACCAACAAACAGAAGCATCATAATTATCTTGATGGGAACTAAACCAGGATACCCGAGAAAAAAAGCATTTCTTCATTTAACCAGTGATAGTACTACCACCATATGGACAATGACCGCACAACCACCATGTACTTTTTGTCGAAACAACATGTATACATCCGCCGAGGCATAAATCAGGACAACTTTTCGAGTGGCATTTCCTCTATAATAGTACTAGTAGGTGATATTGGACCAGTCGACGAACCCTAGCTACTATGCATGGGGAGCTGGGGAGTAGTCGCATAGAAGAAAACCCGCACACAGCGACCTGGAGAGCTGGACCAGTACAAGAAGTTATTCCTCAGGTGGGCGAGATGTCATTTAGGCGGGCGGGCGGGATCTGCCCACACGACGGCAGCGAACAAGGGCGCGGAGGATCTTCGTCCGCGCCAGCGCCAGCTCTGAGAGGATGGTGCGCATCGGCTTCCTCCGTCGCCAACGGCGACAACGTCAACGCTGCACCTCCTCACCTCGACAGGATTCGGCCGGATCTGTGACCACCAGTGAGGACAGAGATAGAGTGGACACTGTCATCTTGTTTTGATATGGAGAGGGTGAGAGAGCGAGACGCGAGAAACTCTATCAAACAAGAGGCTATAATGGAGTAAAAAAATCTCTCCATAGCAGTGGTTTTAAATAGAATACGCGTATTCCCGGAAAAAAGAAACGAAAATTGGCGAACAATTTTTTAAGGGTCTGTCTAGGACACATCTAGATGTGACATAATTATGTCACATCTAAGTTGATGTCCACTCTGTTTGTGGTCTATTTTTTTCCTATTTTTTTGTTTCTTGTTGCTACATTGTATACTTGTGGGAGCTTAGATGTGATATCCTTAAATAACATCTAGATGTGAATTAGACAAACTAATTTTCTAACGTACCAAGAAAGAAAACTCGATCAAAAACACGCCCCCGCTTCCAGGTCGCGAGAGTCGTCGCGCACACACACATAGACATAGACATGCATATCCGTGTTTACGTCAAATTCCATTTCCATCTTCATCTCCAATCATATTTGTCCAACTGGCACATTATTTACGTTGTTAATTATATACGCAGCAATATTAACGTACTGCATCTATTGGGGGTATTACTACTGGAGGAAAACCGGCCTTGTGTAGCCGGGTTGACTCCTTGAAGATTAGAAGCCCATAAAGATGCAAGGATGATGGTGCTTCATGGAGGCCCAAGGCCCAAACGCGGGTTAAAGCCTGTAAATATAAACCGGCTTAGTCATGTAATTCGTAAGATAGGAAGGATAGAGACCGAAATGGATACGTTTATGATCCGGCTTCGGGACTCTGTTAACCGGCGGGCGTCAACCTATGTATATAAAGGGACGACCCGACAGCGGTTTAGGGACAGACAACAAATCGAGAGCCAGACAAAGCGGATTCGCTCCCTGGCCTCCGAAACCCTAGCAATACCAATCACAACTAGACGTAGGCTTTTACCTTCCTCGAAGGGGCCGAACTAGTATAAAATTCCCCATGTCCCCTTGTCTGTTTTAACCCCTTAAAGCTAAGCCGTAGCGATGGCTCCACGACTAAGTCCTTTCACAAGGACATCTGCCGTGACAAACCCATGACAGTTGGCACCCACCGTGGGGCTATTGCAGGATGGTTTTGAGTTCTTGAAGGGCAGCTTCGGTGGACTTAAGGAATATGCTGTGGGCCGGATGACGAAGAGTCGTCGCGGCAAGCTCTACATCGACAACGCAGGATGGACTCCCGAGGCCGATTCAATCGAATACGGGTACCGGGTCCCCTTTGGTGGGATTCACGTCTTCATCGGCAAGATCGGCGAACCGGCCCCTAAGCCGGACATCTGCACCGACATGATCGAAATGGCTCGGCGTGCAAGTCCTTCGCTGGTTCAGCCCGAGGCAAGGCATGTTTTCGTGGGTGTCATCCATGGATCGAGGTACGAGGATGGACCAGTGTCTAATGGAGAGACCGTGGTCTGTTCTGATGACGAGTCTTCTGGAGAGACCGAATCACTTTACCAGTTGTAGGACGGCCGGATTGATGGAGGATCCGAGGGCAACAGTATTCCGAATTCCCCCGATCTACCAAACCGGGCCGCCATCTTCATGGCCGGCACACAATCGGCGCCTCATTCATCTACCGCCGCAGCAATGCTCTCTGGTTCAACAACGGCCACACCAGCAGGGGAAGGAAGCTCGGCGCCGCCTTCGGCCCAAGTCCTGTCTGATTTGTTCGACAAATTACACTGCCGATTTGCAACCAGAAGCGTGGGTGGAGAGCTATGAGATGGCAATGGAGATGTTAGATGTGGATGAGGCAATGTGTGCTAAATATTTCACCATGATGTTGGAAGGAACAACTCGCACTTGGTTGAAGAGCTTGCCGACCAACTCTATTGGATCATGGGTCGAATTAAAGCACCGGTTTATCCAGAACTTCAAGGATACGTGTAAGCAGCCGATGTCAATCGTGGATCTGGCCGCTTGTGTCCAAGAGGAAGGGGAGTCCACGACCCATTGAGTCAAACGGTCTTAGCAAGTTTGCATTCATCAGATCGTATCAATGCAGACATTGCAGTGTTAACATTAGAGGGCAATTGTCGTTTCAAACCGCTAAAACAGAAATTGGGAAGGCTCAAACGTCACTGCAATGATATGTCAACACTCATGGCCGCTTTGGTTAAATACGCCGATTCAGATAATACCAAGGATCCAGATTCAAAGGAGGAGAAATCGGAGAAAGGTAAGAAGAACGACAATGCCAAGGGTCAACAGCATAATCCGGCAGGCCATGGAAATGGTGGTAAGCGCAAGGCCGACAGTAGCTTGGACTTTGTTGCAAATACCAATGCATAGGAGAATGGCCCGCGCCGTAAGGGCAAGCAGCCCCAGAGGGGTGGAGGTTCAGGCCCCAATTTCGAGCGCTTATTAAATCAGCCCTGTCCAAAGCATGGATCGAAGGAGAAGCCGGCGTCACATCTTTGGAAGGACTATTATATCATGCGGGATTTCAAGAATTCCAATATGTTCCAATATGACAACGGCCCGCCCGGGGGTTCAGGAGGAGGTTTCCACGGTCGGGTTACAGAGGTGGTGGTTCTGGTTCAGGGTTTCAAGGAAACCAAACCGGACACGCCAATCAAGGGCACCAAGGCAACCAGGGAGGTTACAACCATCAGGGGAAGCAGCAGCAGCAGCAGTCGGGTTATCAGAGCAATCCCAAACAGCTGAACAGCGGGCAATATCATGTCTTCACTACTAGTTTGTGCAAACGTGATCAGAAGCTTCACAAAAGGGCAGTAAACTCTGTTGAGCCAGCAGTACCTCAGTATTTATGCTGGTCTGAGCAACCTATTTTGTGGAGTAGAGATGATCACCCACCCCGGGTTGATAATCCAAGTCAATTGGCCCTGGTGGTAGCCCCTCAAGTTGGGGGATACAAGTTCACTAAAGTGCTCATGGATGGGGGAAGTAGTATGAATATTTTGTATTATGATACATTCCGCTGTATGGTGTTGACAAATAAGGATCTTAAACTGTCAAATACGGTCTTTCATGGTGTGGTGCCTGGTAAGTCTGCATATCCTGTTGGCAAGATAGCTTTGGATGTAGCTTTTGGAGATGACTATGATTCAAGGTCAGAAACATTGACATTTGAGGTGGTAAAGATCAAAAGTCTATACCACGCCTTGTTTGCACGGCCGGCTTATGCTAAGTTTTATGGCAAGGCCATGTTATGTTTATCTACAGCTTAAAATGCCAGGTCATAAAGGGACTATCACAGTACATGGAAGTAGAAAGATTGCTTTGGAGTGTGAAGAAGGTGATGTAGCTTATGCTGAGTTGGTTTGTGCCACGGAGGAGTTGAAATTCTATAAGGAGCAAGTTGATCCGGCAGACATGACCTCTTTGAAAAAGCCAACTACAGAACATGATCTAGCGTTGAAGTTCAAATCTAAGATGGTTGACTTTGTTCCTGGCGATTCATCCAAACAGTTCAGCATCAGCGCTAACCTGGATCCCAAATAGGAAAGCACACTCATCGAGTTCATCCGTGAGAATCAGGACATCTTTGCATGGAAACCTTCTGACATGCCAGGTGTACCGAGGGAACTCGCTGAGCACACACTCAACATTGATCCTAAGTTTAAACCGGTCCGGTAGTTCCTCTGCTGTTTCAATGAAGAGAGACGTAAGGCTACAGATGAAGAGGTAGCCCGTCTGTTGGGCGCTGGGTTTATTGTCGAAGTTTTTCATCCAGAGTGGTTAGCTAACCCGGTGTTGGTTCTTAAGAAAAACAGCACTTGGCACATGTGTGTGGACTACACAGATTTAAACAAGGCTTGCCTTGCAGACCCCTTTGCTCTCCCTCGCATTGATCAGATAATTGATGCTACGACGGGTTGTGACTGTTTGTGTTTTCTGGATGCCTACTCTAGTTATCCTCAGATCAAAATGGCGGTTAAGGACCAGGAGAAGACAGCTTTCATAACTCCCTTTGGAGCCTTCTGCTATCTTTCCATGCCTTTTGGACTCAAGAGTGCCCAGGCAGCTTACCAGGGATGTGTTCAGAATTGCCTTCATAAACAAATTGGGTGCAATGTTCATGCATATGTGGATGATATTTGGTCTAATCCAGAAAGGAGGAGACACTGATAGATGATCTTCGAGAACCTTTGTCAATCTCCGGGTTTTCAAGATGATGCTCAATCCGGAGAAGTGTCTCTTCAGTGTCCCGGCACGCAAGCTCTTAGTCTTTATGGTATCAAACAGAGGTATTGAGGCTAATCTGGAAAAGATTGCAGCAATTACTTCCTTGGCTAAACCGGCGTGTATTAACGATGTTCAACGTCTCACTACTAGGAAAAGGGCTATAGATGAAATTGACACTAATGGCGCACCAGAGAAGTGGTGTGCCACTACTATATACTTATGGCGCACCATGTGGTGATGCGCCATTAGTGTGGAAGACACTAATGGCGCACCAGGCACAAGGTGCACCACAAGTAACAATATTTTTTTCATTTTTCCAAACATACTAATGGCGCATCCTGGCAAAGTGCGCCATTAGTAGTTCTAACTAGTAATGGCGCACCAGCCATGGAGTGCGCCACTACTATATATTTTTATTCTTTTCTTTGCAAAACTACTAATGGCGCACCGTGGCATAGTGCGCCATTAGTAGTTTAAACTAGTAATGGCACACTATGCCACGGTGCGCCATTAGTATATACATATATATATATATATATATTACTTTTTTTGCAAAACTACTAATGGCGCACGGCCAGGAGGTGTGCCATTAATATGTTGGGTTACTAATGGCGCATGGCTGTGTGGTGCGCCATTAGAAACCTGGGACCAGCTAGATATTTTGGACAGCCACACCTATACACTCACTTTCCCCACTTCATTCCCTCCACCTCCTTCTCCAAGCTTGTCGGCTGCCTCCTCCTCCTCACCTCATTTGCAGCATAGATTCATCAAAATTAAGTAGTGAAATTACCTTTTTTTGATAGGTAAGTAAGGGGAAAGCTATCTTCATGTTGTAGATCTACTTTTTTTCTCCCTAGCTCGCTCCAACAACGTGCACATGCACTTTTTGTGGCCTAGCTAGATCTATGTATGTTTGTGGTGTTGCATATATTTGTGGTGTTGCATATATGTTTGTGTTTGCAGGTACCGGTATTTGAAATGCGATAGTTGCCAATATTTTTCCAGAATGTTGATTCATTTCCGTTTCGGCAAGAATTTTGGCACTATGCATTCTTTTTGGTCCTATTTTTAGGGAAGTCATGCCAAATTTTTTCTTGGTTCTAAAATATCATTTTGCTCTACCCCGCAGGAGACCATGGTCCGCACGATGACCGAAGGCATCGTGAATAGGTTTTTGAGCTCCGCGAAGGCCGAGATGCTTCAAAAGAACTAGACGGAGATAAGATGTCCGTGTCGAAGATGCAAGCTGAAGAGCCTTATTGCGGACCCGGATTCCGGGCAGGTGCGGGACCACCTGCTCTTCCGTGGTTTCATGGATGGCTATCGGTAGCAAGGTGATGAAGATGACTATCAAGTCGTCCATGGGGGCCGGGCAAGAAATGAGGAAGGGCAGCAAGACAATCACCGCGGCTCGGGCGGGCGAGAAGACGAAGAATCTCCAGGACATGATCACGACGATGATGCTATACATAGTCATCATGTAGAAGATGCCGGACATGATGATGAGGAAGATGCCGGAGCAGACGAAGGGCATGATCATGAAGATGAAGATGCCAGCGAAGCAGACGACGATGGACCATCGATGGGCTAGGTGCATGACCCTCATATTCAAGAGCTGCTTCTCAAGCAGACGGATAACGCAAGAGCTGCCGCCCGAGAGAAAGCCAAGCTGGATCAACAAGAGATAGATGCGGTTACTCCATTGTATGAAGGATGTAGACCCGAGGATACCCTCCTTAAAGTAACGCTCATGGCTCTGGAGCTGAAGGTAAAACACAAAATGACCGACGCATGCTTCGACGAGAACATGTCATTCTGGCACGAACGTCTTCCCAAGGGGAACAAGTGCCCGACCAGTTTCGAGGAGGCGAAGAAAGTCGTGTGTCCTCTGGATTTACCGCACGTGAAATACCATGTGTGCATGAACAATTGCATCATTTATCGGGACGAGCACGCGGAGTTTACCATATGTCCGGTGTGCGGCGTCACTTGATACAAGAAGAGGAAGAAAGCTCCTCGAAAAGTGGTGTGGTACTTTCTGATCACTCCTCGTCTGCAGCGGTATTTCGCGGACCCTAAGGTAGCAAAGCTCCTGTGTTGGCACGCGGATAGGGAGGAGAAGAAGCGAGAATATGACCCAAATGAGCCGGAGATAAATAAAAAAGACAAGATGCTGAGTCACCCTAAGGATGGGAGCCAGTGGCAAGCGTTGAACTTCGAACACCCAGAGTTTGGGAAGGATCCAAGGAACATCGTGCTGGGCGTGAGCACCGATGGAGTCAATCCGTTTTGCAGCCAGAGAAGCACACATAGCATCTGGCCTGTGTTTGTGTGGATGTACAACCTCCCCCCTGGTTGTGCATGAAGAGGAAGTACATTCACATGAGTATGCTAATTGAAGGGCCGAAACAACCAGGGGACGACATCAATCTATATCTGGGGCTGCTAAAAGAGGAGCTAGACACGCTGTGGAAAACGCCAGCCAATACGTGGGACGCCACAGAGAAAGAATATTTCCCTATGAGAGCCTTACTGCTCACGACGGTGCACGACTATCTCGGTTACGGATATCTCGCGGGGCAGGTGGTCCACGAAGAAAGAGAAGACGAGCTCGATCGGCAAGACAGCTTGGACGCATTGGAGGAGGAGTGTGACGTGGCAAAAGCCCGTTCCGCATTCTATCAACAGCAGGCTCGAAGATACCAAAGCAGAGAAGTACGGGCCAAAAATTACAACGTTGGCGAATTAGTTCTATGACTAGCGGACAAGAAAAAGGATAAACTCAAGCCCAAGTGGGAAGGTCCCTTCATAATTGACCAAGTCCTGACTGGTGGAGCGTACCACCTGCGGGATGCATCAGATAACCGACTCGAGCCAAACACATGGAACGCAGCCCGTCTCCAAAGATATATGCCTAGTGCCGGACTCTGTGTTCGTCTCCTTCCTCTGTCCATTTTTTATATATTTTCAATCTTACATTTCTCTTCTTTTCTCTCTCTCTCTCTCTCTCCCTCCCTCTCTCTCTCTCTCTCTCTCTCTCTCTCTCTTATAGCCTTTAAAGGCTCATAAACTGAAGCGCTATCCGCGCTCATTAAACCTGGGGGCTTCTTTAAACAGAAGCTTATTTATACGGGCTTCATGCCCAACACATGTGTCACACTTCCGCATGTACCTTTTATTCACCATTATATGCATCGATATGACTTAAGTTTTGGCCAAGCTGGGTTGCCTGGCTCCTGTGCTTACCCCTACATTCCCGATTGTTCGGCTAGGTGGTAAAGGGAGCACCTCTGCGATTGTTACTACCGGGTCAGCCGGACGTGTACCTCAGACTGGGTGAACCCAAAAGCTAGCATTCTTAAGGGAATATTCGGTCGGTGAACTAAAGATGATCTTTTTTTATTATCTATACGCCCCCAGATGTTTTTCCTGCGTTTCTTTTCGAAGCATGGACATGCACCTTAGGGCATACCTCCCAGGGAAAGGAACCCCTAATGGAACTATTCTCCCTGGAAGATGTTTCTTACTAACCATGTAATATAACATAACTAGTCGGGCACTTGTCTGTTCACGCACTAATGACCCCTACGCCTGGTCTCCACGCATTCCCCGGTTCCTATACAACCACATGGGAATTCAGACACACTCCAGACCGTCAGGTCCCGAGGCTGAAGCGAAAAGGTCGGCCATGACAAATGATCTACAATCCGGCTAGAAGGCATTATAAATGTCAATTAAATTACATAGTCATTTTGACAGATTGTATTCCTCTTCAATACCATCTAACAGGTTGTCTAATTTACAGTCCTGCTGGGAATACTTTGCGGCCAACTCTACTTGGCCGTATCCTAAGCTTACAGGGATCTCCTTCCCATCGGGCCCTACAGGACCGACCTCGGCCATGTGGTTGGGGTCAGCCTTTGCGTACCGCGTCTTCACCATAGCCCAGGCCTCCCTAGCGCCTTGACGGCAGGCCAATATCTTCCACAATCGTAAGCGCCGCCGTGCTCCCTTCAGCTTCTCCGCAAGCTCTCCAAGTCCTTCGGGCATGGAGACGGATGGCCACAGGGCTCGGGCGACGCCTTGCATCACCTGTCGAACTCAATCGAGTAGTTGCGAGAGCTTGGGAAGAAGGTCACCCGTAGAACCGGGCATCTCCTCTGCAGGACGACCTGTTAGCACACCTACAGACATTGCTCCGTTAGTCGAATTCCCCGCCGAACTTTCTTTCAAAGGTTCGTTCAAGCACTTACTAAATATGCCGCGCCGAAGCTGTTGATTCTCCTTCACGGAGTCTGACAGCTGGGCGCGAACATCTTTCAGCTCGACGCCCAGCTTGGTGTTGGCATCTTGGAGATTGTTTTTCTCCCGCCTCACCTTTGTCAGCACCTTCTCACCAGCCTTAAGCTGGCGTAGGAGGTGTTGCCTTTCCGGATTCAATCCGGCGCCATCTGCAATTTCATTTGTCAGATTTGCACCCATGCCGTGCTTCGCACAATACCTATCTTTTGAAGTATATATTACCAGAGGGGGTCTCCTTGGGCTCCCCTGCCGCGGCTAGTGCGGCCTCAAGTTGGGCTTTGCACTATTTGAGCTCCTTGGATAGTAGGGAATTCTTTTCTGTAAGAACATGTATAACAAATGATCCGTAAATCAGTTATTCTAACTGTTTCATGTCTCGAGGGCTACTGGTATCTATATGTAATTACCAAAAAAATTCTTGCCCGTATGTCTTTTACATACTGCTCCGTGGCTCTGTCTAGACCATTTTGAGCGGCATGGGGGTACGCATCTCCCGAGTCGAAGGCATCTAACGCCCCTTGGGTGAAACAAGCGTCGCGAAGAATTGTCCGGCGAAGCCTGTGGTTCATGGCACTCTCCACCTCATAGTTGGTGGCAGACAACCCATCCACATCCTCCGTCGGAGGAGCGTCTGGCGCGCGCCTTGTGTTTGCCTCTGCCTCCGTACCAGGCTTTGGAGCCTGGCTGGTGGAGGCGCGATTGGCAGCCTCCCCAGATATAGTCCGGCGAGGTCTCTTTGTCCTGAAAAGAGCACAAGTGTCAATATGCCTCGAAGGTATAACACCTGGGATAAGGGGCGCGCCATACCTTTGCGCTGACGCCTCGGTCCGGACTGCACTTCTTTTCTGCCCGCGGGGCCCTATGGCCCCTCATTGGCTTGTCGCCGCAGGTTCGGCCTTCCGCTTTAAAAACCTCCCCTGCAAAGTTCGGTTGCAATCAGGAAACTGAACATGAGTGGGCAGATACCTATTAGGGGTACTGGGACTTCGATCTCAGGTACCTGGGGCATCAGGATTAGCCCTGGGTAATCAGCCGTAATGGCCACCATGGCGTTGTCCTTGCTCAATTTATGGAACACTCCATCAATCAGCTCAACAGATATGTCCGGATCCTCTTGAGAGGTCGGGTTGAGGGACCGGCTTGGGTCCTCGGGTTGTGGAGGATGGCTTCTTATTTCCTTAATAGCCTGGCGCAGTTCCTGCATTGAAGTCGTCAGACTAAATATCTAACAATGGGAATACAAAAAGGATGGACAAGTAAATACGGCCGCTTACCCAGCTTGGGGGATTGTGCATGGAGAATCCACCCTGGGGGTTGACACGGAGAAATTCCTCCTCTTCTCCCTTATATAAAGTGGACAAGATCTTTAGTAGAGCGGCAGCCGAATCTGGCCCCTTACGGCCGTAGCGGGTGGCGTCGTCCTCCCCGTTGATGTCCCACATGGGGTGGCTTCTATACTGAAGTGGCTGCACCACCGCATAATGCACTCGGCCATAACCCCGGTCATGGTTAGTCCGGAATGGGCTAACAATCTTATTCGGCCCATCAGGTAAAGGATGTCCCTGTCACCTCCCCTCTGAGGGCTCCGTGGCAGCTTAGGCGCTTCTTTAAGGGAGCACTATTGAATTCAGGGAGGCCGATCCGGATAGGATCCGATAGCGGGACATCTTCTATATAAAACCATTCCGAGGGCCAGTCTTCGGACGCCTTCTTTGGGGTTCCGGACAGATATCCGGTCCCGGCGATGCGCCACACTTCGGCTCCGCCCACTTGATACATTGACCCCTTCTTGGAACGGGGCACGAGGCAAAATAGCTCCTTCCACAGTCCGAAATGAGCTTCAACACCCACGAACAGCTCGCAGAGGGCTACAAAGCCCACGATATGCAATACTGAGGCAGGCGTGAGATGATGTAGCTGGAGGCCGTAGAACTCCAGCAGCCCCCGGAGAAATGGATGGATTGGAAATCCGAGCCCCCATATTAAGTAAGGGACGAGGCACACCCGCTCTCCTTTGGAGGGATTAGGGGCATTCTCTGCTTGGTCTGGAGCGTCACTAGCTCGCTATGTGGGATGGAACATCTCTCCCATTATCCAGGCTTAGGGCTGGAAGGCGAGGGGAGGAGTTGCGACGGCTGGCCATGGTGGAATGGACCTTTGTCGGATGCGCTCTGATGAACACTCGCGGCGGGGAGAAGGTGTGGATTGGATCTAAATCCTCGTCCCCTCAAATAGGGCAGGTCATTTACGCGGCTAGGGGTGTGAATGTAAAAACACTCAGGCTTTTCGTATTCGTTTGACACGTGGGAAGTGGCCATTATTGGGCGTAGGAGCCAAGGAGCGCAAACATCTACAAGAAACCGGACTTTATTCAACAGGTACACGGAATTTGGAGGAGAACCCGGCTTGCAATGCCGAAGACAATCTGCGCGCCGGACTCATCATCATTGAAGCCTGGTTCGGGGGCTACTGAGGGAGTCCTGGATTAGGGGGTGTCCGGAGAGCCGGACTATATCTTTTGGCCGGACCGGACTATGAAGATACAAGACTGAAGACTCCGTCCCGTGTCCGGGAGGGACTTTCCTTGGCGTGGAAGGCAAGCTTGGCGATACGGATATGTAGATCTCCTACCATTGTAACCGACTCTATGTAACCCTAACCCTATCCGGTGTCTATATAAACCGGAGGGTTTTAGTCCGTAGGACAACAGACACATCAACGATCATACCATAGGCTAGCTTCTAGGGTTTAGCCTCCTCGATCTCGTGGTAGATCTTCTCTTGTACTACCCATATCATCAATATTAATCAAGCAGGACGTAGGGTTTTACCTCCATCAAGAGGGCCCGAACCACTAGTAGAAAACCGGACAATAGCACCGGTTCGTAAGGGCCTTTAGTGCCGGTTATGGAACCGGCACTATTATTTCGGCACTAAAGCCCCCCCCCCCTTTAGTACCGGTTCAGCACGAACCGGCACTAAAGTGCCACCATGTGGCGTGAGCTCGCGCCCTGGTACGGGGGACCTTTAGTACCGGTTGGTGTTACCAACCGGTACTAAAGGTTTTTTTTTATTTATTTTTTGAAAATTTTCAAAAAAAAATTTGTTTTTTTTATTTTTAATTTTTCTGAATTATTTGATGATTTAATCTCTAATCACCTCTCTTAACTGCTCAAGTGTGGATCACTAATTCCAAATCATCTAACTTCCCGACCGGTCACCCATCCCTCTCACTACTCCAGGCCGAGCACGCTTAACTTCCGGGTTCTATTCTCCCTCGCTCCAAGTCTGCACTTGTTGTTTTCCTGACAATAGTAAGATGTCAATCCTATTAACCTTCAGGAATTTTGCTTGAGCATGAAGTGACACATTTCACTGTTTGAGTTTGAAACTATTGTTTAAAAAAACAATAATTATTTAGTAACACTAATATTTCTTGAATAATTAGTTTGACCATTGTTTGACCACAGTTTGACCATAGTTTGACCAAAGTTTGACCAGATTTGACCAAAATTGAAATAAATAAAATAATTATTTAGTAACACTAATATTCTAGAATAATTAGTTTGACCATTTTTTGACCATAGTTTGACCACTATTTGAATATTTTTCAATTTTTTCCACTCTAGATCTTAAAAGCCCCGTAACTTTTTTCTATTAGGTTTTTGAGGATTTTAAAAATGTTTAACGAGGTTCCCCCGTTAAATTTGGATGTAACTTTTCGAGTAGATGATTTTTCATATAAAAAACTTTTTCATCCGAGTTAGTATGCAAAAGTTATGCCCATTTTTACAAATTTCACAGAGATTTTGCAAATAAAGTCAAAATTCACATTTGCAAATTTTCCCAACAACTAGACCACATATCACATGGGAAACTTATTTTCTTTTATTTTTTTGACATTTCCATCATTTTCGTTTATTTTTTTAAAACTGAAAAGGCGATCCACAGGGGGGGGGGGGGTAGAGTTTGAAAATTGCCCTATAGTGCCGGTTTGTGTCACAAACCGGTACTATAGGTCAGACCCCTTTAGTACCGGTTCGTGCCACGAACCGGTACTAAAGGTGATCGTGGGGCCCCGGCCTGACGCCAGCCTGCCACCACCCCTTTAGTACCGGTTCGTGGCACGAACCGGTACTAAAGGTTCAACACGAACCGGCATTAATGCAAATCCGTTCGAACCGGCACTAATGGTACCATTAGTACCGGCTCAAATACAAACCGGCACTAATGTGCTTCACGTTTGACCCTTTTTCTACTAGTGAACCTGGGTAAAACTTCGTGTCCCTTGCCTCCTGTTACCATCCGGCCTAGACGCACAGTTCGGGACCCCCTACCCAAGATGTGCCGGTTTTGACACCGACAAACACTCTTGGAGAGTACTCGCTTTTCATTGGGGACAGCTACCCCATTGTGAAGCGGATGCCACCTTCCATGCACGACACGGAAGGCCTGCCGTTCATGAACCATGGTTGTGTCTTCAGTGCGCACCGCCAGATGAACAACATGATGGGACACGCTATCCCTGATTTATGCCGCTACAGCTTGGATGAGTCTCCATCGTGTGGAACCAAACAAGAAAGCTACGACAATGATTCCCATTGCCCACCGCTCTGGATCATGCCATCCATGCAAAACACTTGGGACTGGAACCTGGAGGCGGACATGTAGCCCATCTATAACGTGTAAGTGGGGTACGGTAAATTGTGAACAGTAGTGCTGTGAATATATGTAGAGTAGTCGTGCACAAGTTTATCACATGAATTGGAGATGAACTTGTGTGGCATACTGGCATCTGTACTTTAGAATTTATTAATAGTAAATGTGTTATGTGTACGTGCAACTTGTGTGGTTGTTGCACAGGCTCCAACACGCTCTTTGAGAAAAAAGGTGGCACAACTTTGGATATACGTGATGTGGCGGCATCATACAGTAGCATCATTCGCTATAGTTGTAGTACACTCCTAATAGGACGACAACTCCTATAAAAACTTGCGCTTGGCTCTTTCCCTCTTCGGGAGGTTTAACAGTTCGTACTCGTGTGAACCTTGCACTTGGCTCTTCGCCTCTTCAGAAGGTCCAACAATGATGATACTACAGTACAATATGCTTCTGGCAATCTAACACCGATTGAACTGCTGCACGTCCACCGCAAGAGGGAGGGCGAGGGAGAGGGAGAGGGCACTGTAGTCAAAACCCTCTCCTCGTCCTGCAAACCACGGCGCGTGTGGGCGAGGGAGAGGCGTAGTAATAAAGCTTCTCCTCGTTCGGCGAGTTGATGGGACACATCAAAGCAGTACTAGTACTAGTCCATACTGCATCCTTTCCGGTTAATATGGCTTAAATTGAAACGAGAAAAATACACTGGCGGTCAACGTACGTAACAATATGCTATTTACGGTCACTATATATAGTTTTGTGGTGATTATATGATCACTAGTTCATCATAGAGCACCGTATTGCACCATACTGATCGGCTACATAGTCGACGTGGCACTTTTTTGACTGGTTAAATTGTCATATGGTTTCTGGGTCCCACCTATTAGTTGGCAGAGCAAAGAAATCAGTTAAACAAAACATTACGCAGGCGCGGCAGGAGTCCAACCCTTGCGCGCGAACAACCCTGGCTGTGTATGTGAGTGCATGCACGTGTACTCCCTCGGTCTTCTAACAAAGAGTGTACATCAGCTAAAAACAAAGAGAGTAGTACATCTACACTTCCAATGCATTTAGCCTTTAATCTAAATTGATATTGATTGACTAATGCACCAACTTGTGCTCTAGGTATAGGCTACATGTCTATCCTTAATTACAGCATGCAACGACCTTCATTTAATCTTCTTCTCTCAATGGTCGCATGTGTTGGGGAACGCAGTAATTTCAAAATTTTCCTATGCACACGCAAGATCATGGTGATGCATAGCAACGAGGGGGAGAGTCTGATCTACGTACCCTTGTAGATCGCAACGGAAGCGTTGACACAACGTAGAGGAAGTAGTCGTACGTCTTCTTCCCGATCCGACCGATCCAAGCACCATTACTCCGGCACCTCCGAGTTCTTAGCACACGTTCAGCTCGATGACGTTCCTCGGGCTCCGATCCAGCAAAGCGTCGAGGAAGAGTTCCGTCAGCACGACGGTGTGGTGACGATCTTGATGTACTACCGACGCAGGGCTTCGCCTAAGCACTGCAACGGTATGATCGAGGTGGAATTTGGTGGCAGGGGGCACCGCACACGGCTAAGGAACGATCTCAAGGATCAACTTGTGTGTCTTGGGGTGTCCCCTGCCCCCGTATATAAAGGATGACAGGGGGGAGGCTGGCCAGCCAAAGGAGGGAGGCGCAGGAGGAGTCCTACTCCTACCGGGAGTAGGACTCCCCCCCCCCAATCCTATTCCAACTAGGACTCCTTGGAAAAAAGGGAGAGGGAAAGAGAGAGAGGTGGCCGGCCACCTCTCCTAGTCTTAATAGGACTAGGGGAGGGGGGAGGCGCGCAGCACTCCTTGGCAGCCCCTTTCACCTTTCCACAATGGCCCATGTAGGCCCATTTGGCTCCCGGGGGGTTCCGGTAACCCTCCCGGTAATCCGGTAAAATCCCGATTTCACCCGGAACACTTCCGATGTCCAAACATAGGCTTCCAATATATCAATCTTTACGTCTCGACCATTTCGAGACTCCTCGTCATGTCCGTGATCTCATCCGGGACTCCGAACAACCTTCGGTACATCAAAATGCATAAACTCATAATAACTGTCATCGTAACGTTAAGCGTGCGGACCCTACGGTTCGAGAACATTGTAGACATGACCAAGACACATCTCCGGTCAATAACCAATAGCGGGACGTGGATGCCCATATTGGCTCCTACATATTCTACGAAGATCTTTATCGGTCAGACCGCATAACAACATACATTGTTCCCTTTGTCATCGGTATGTTACTTGCCCGAGATTCGATCGTCGGTACCCGATACCTAGTTCAATCTCGTTACCGGCAAGTCTCTTTACTCGTTCCGTAATACATCATCCCGCAACTAACTCATTAGTTGCACTGCTTGCAAGGCTTAAGTGATGTGTATTACCGAGAGGGCCCAGAGATACCTCTCCGACAATCGGAGTGACAAATCCTAATCTCGAAATACGCCAACCCAACATCTACCTTTGGAGCCACCTGTAGTACTCCTTTATAATCACCCAGTTACGTTGTGACGTTTGGCAGTACCCAAAGTGTTCCTCCGGCAAACGGGAGTTGCATAATCTCATAGTCATAGGAACATGTATAAGTCATGAAGAAAAGCAATAGCAACATACTAAGCGATCGGGTGCTAAGCTAATGGAATGGGTCATGTCAATCAGATCATTCAACTAATGATGTGACCTCGTTAATCAAATAACAACTCTTTGTTCATGGTTAGGAAACATAACCATCTTTGATTAACGAGCTAGTCAAAGTAGAGGCATACTAGTGACACTCTGTTGGTCTATGTATTCACACATGTATTATGTTTCCGGTTAATACAATTCTAGCATGAATAATAAACATTTATCATGATATAAGGAAATAAATAATAACTTTATTATTGCCTCTAGGGCATATTTCCTTCAGTCTCCCACTTGCACTAGAGTCACTAATCTAGATTACACAGTAATGATTCTAACACCCATGGAGCCTTGGTGCTGATCATGTTTTGCTCGTGGAAGAGGCTTAGTCAACGGGTCTGCAACATTCAGATCCGTATGTATCTTGCAAATCTCTATGTCTCCCACCTGGACTAGATCCCGGATGGAATTGAAGCGTCTCTTGATGTGTTTGGTCCTTTTGTGAAATCTGGATTCCTTTGCCAAAGCAATTGCACCAGTATTGTCACAAAAGATTTTCATTGGACCCGATGCACTAGGTATGACACCTAGATCGGATATGAACTCCTTCATCCAGACTCCTTCGTTCGCTGCTTCCGAAGCAGCTATGTATTCCGCTTCACATGTAGATCCCGCTAGGACGCTTTGTTTAGAACTGCACCAACTGATAGCTCCACCGTTTAAAGTAAACACATATCCGGTTTGCGATTTAGAATCGTCCAGATCAGTGTCAAAGCTTGCATCAACGTAACCTCTTACGGTGAGCTCTTTGTCACCTCCATATACGAGAAACATATCCTTAGTCCTTTTCAGGTATTTCAGGATGTTCTTGACCGCTGTCCAGTGATCCACTCCTAGATTACTTTGGTACCTCCCTGCTATACTTATAGCAAGGCACACATCAGGTCTGGTACACAGCATTGCATACATGATAGAGCCTATGGCTGAAGCATAGGGAACATCTTTCATTTTCTCTCTATCTTCTGTAGTGGTCGGGCATTGAGTCTGACTCAACTTCACACCTTGTAACACAGGCAAGAACCCTTTCTTTGCTTGATCCATTTTGAACTTCTTCAAAATCTTGTCAAGGTATGTGCATTGTGAAAGTCCAATTAAGCGTCTTGATCTATCTCTATAGATCTTTATGCCTAATATGTAAGCAGCTTTACCGAGGTCTTTCATTGAAAAACTTTTATTCAAGTATCCCTTTATGCTATCCAGAAATTCTATTTCATTTCCAATCAGTAATATGTCATCCACATATAATATCAGAAATGCTACAGAGCTCCCACTCACTTTCTTGTAAATACAGGCTTCTCCAAAAGTCTATATAAAACCAAATGCTTTGATCACACTATCAAAGCGTTTATTCCAACTCCGAGATGCTTGCACCAGTCCATAAATGGATCGCTGGAGTTTGCACACTTTGTTAGCTCCCTTTGGATCGACAAAACCTTCCGGTTGCATCATATACAACTCTTCTTCCAGAAATCCATTCAGGAATGCAGTTTTTACATCCATTTGCCAAATTTCATAATCATAAAGTGCGGCAATTGCTAACATGATTCTGACAGACTTAAGCATCGCTACGGGTGAGAAAGTCTCATCGTAGTCAACTCCTTGAACTTGTCGAAAACCTTTTGCGACAAGTCGAGCTTTGTAGACAGTAACATTACCACCAGCGTCAGTCTTTTTCTTAAAGATCCATTTATTCTCAATTGCTTGCCGATCATCGGGCAAGTCAACCAAAGTCCATACTTTGTTCTCATACATGGATCCCATCTCAGATTTCATGGCTTCATGCCACTTTGCGGAATCTGGGCTCACCATCGCTTCTTCATAGTTCGTAGGTTCATCATGATCTAGTAGCATGACTTCCAGAACAGGATTACCGTACCACTCTGGTGCGGATCTTACTCTGGTTGATCTACGAGGTCCAGTAGTGTCTTGATCGAAAGTTTCATGATCATCATCATTAACTTGCTCTCTTATTGGTGTAGGTCTCACAGAAACAGTTTTCTGTGATGTACTGTTTCCCAATAACGGAGTAGGTACAGTTACCTCGTCAAGTTCTACTTTCCTCCCACTCACTTCTTTCGAGAAAAACTCCTTCTCAAGAAAGTTTCCGAATTTAGCAACAAAAGTCTTGCCTTCGGATCTGTGATAGAAGGTGTATCCAATAGTTTCCTTTGGATATCCTATGAAGACACATTTCTCCGATTTGGGTTCGAGCTTATCAGGTTGAAGCTTTTTCACATAAGCATCGCAGGCCCAAACTTTAAGAAACGACAACTTTGGTTTCTTGCCAAACCACAGTTCATAAGGCGTCGTTTCAACGGATTTTGATGATGCCCTATTTAACGTGAATGCGGCCGTCTCTAAAGCATAACCCCAAAACGATAGCGGTAAATCAGTAAGAGACATCATAGATCGCACCATATCTAGTAAAGTACGATTACGACATTCGGACACACCATTACGTTGTGGTGTTCCGGGTGGCGTGAGTTGCGAAACTATTCCACAATTTTTCAAATGTACACCAAACTCGTAACTCAAATATTCTCCTCCACGATCAGATCATAGAAACCTTATTTTCTTGTTACGATGATTTTCAACTTCACTCTGAAATTCTTTGAACTTTTCAAACATTTCAGATTTGTGTTTCATTAAGTAGATTTACCCATATCTGCTTAAATCATCTGTGAAAGTGAGAAAATAACGATATCCGCCACGAGCCTCAATATTCATCGGACCACATACATCGGTATGTATGATTTCCAACAAATCTGTTGCTCTCTCCATAGTACCGGAGAACGGTGTTTTAGTCATCTTGCCCATGAGGCATGGTTCGCAAGTACCAAGTGATTCATAATCAAGTGGTTCCAAAAGCCCATCAGTATGGAGTTTCTTCATGCGCTTTACACCGATATGACCTAAACGGCAGTGCCACAAATAAGTTGCACTATCATTATCAACTCTGCATCTTTTGGTTTCAACATTATGAATATGTGTATCACTACTATCGAGATTCATCAAAAATAGACCACTTTTCAAAGGTGCATGACCATAAAAGATATTACTCATATAAATAGAACAACCATTATTCTCTGATTTAAATGAATAACTGTCTCGCATTAAACAAGATCCAGATATAATGTTCATGCTCAACGCTGGCACCAAATAACAATTATTTAGGTCTAATATTAATCCCGAAGGGTAGAGGTAGCGTGCCGACCGCGATCACATCGACTTTGGAACAGTTTCCCACGCGCATCGTCACCTCGTCCTTTGCTAGTGTCCGCTTATTCTGTAGTCCCTGTTTCGAGTTGCAAATATTAGCAACAGAACCAGTATCAAATACCCAGGTGCTACTGCGAGCATTAGTAAGGTACACATCAATAACATGTATATCACATATACCTTTGTTCACCTTGCCATCCTTCTTATCCGCCAAATACTTGGGGCAGTTCCGCTTCCAGTGACCAGTCTGCTTGCAGTAGAAGCACTCAGTTTCAGGCTTAGGTCCAGACTTGGGTTTCTTCTCTTGAGCAGCAACTTGCTTGCCGTTCTTCTTGAAGTTCCCCTTCTTCTTCCCTTTGCCCTTTTTCTTGAAACTAGTGGTTTTGTTAACCATCAACACTTGATGCTCCTTCTTGATTTCTACCTCCGCAGCTTTCAGCATTCCGAAGAGCTCGGGAATAGTCTTGTTCATCCCTTGCATATTATAGTTCATCACAAAGCTCTTGTAGCTTGGTGGCAGTGATTGGAGAATTCTGTCAATGACGCAATCATCCGGAAGTGTAACTCCCAATTGAATCAAGTGATTATTATACCCAGACATTTTGAGTATATGCTCACTGACAGAACTGTTCTCCTCCATGTTGCAGCTATAGAACTTATTGGAGACTTCATATCTCTCAATCCGGGCATTTGCTTGAAATATTAACTTCAACTCCTGGAACATCTCATATGCTCCATGACGTTCAAAACGTCGTTGAAGTCCCGGTTCTAAGCCGTAAAGCATGGCACACTAAACTATTGAGTAGTCATCAGCTTTGCTCTGCCAGACGTTCATAACTTCTGGTGTTGCTCTTGCAGCAGGCCTGGCACTCAGCGGTGCTTCCAGGACGTAATTCTTCTGTGCAGCAATGAGGATAATCCTCAAGTTACGGACCCAGTCCGTGTAATTGCTACCATCATCTTTCAACTTTGCTTTCTCAAGGAACGCATTAAAATTCAACGGAACAACAGCACGAGCCATCTATCTACAATCGACATAAATAAGCAAGATACTATCAGGTACTAAGTTCATGATAATTTTATGTTCAGTTAATCAAATTTACTTAAGAACTCCCACTTAGATAGACATCCCTCTAATCCTCTAAGTGATCACGTGATCCAAATCAACTAAACCATAACCGATCATCACGTGAGATGGAGTAGTTTTCAATGGTGAACATCAATATGTTGATCATATCTACTATATGATTCACGCTCGACCTTTCGGTCTCCGTGTTCCGAGGCCATATCTGTATATGCTTGGCCCGTCAAGTATAACCTGAGTATTCCGCGTGTGCAACTGTTTTGCACCCGTTGTATTTGAACGTAGAGCCTATCACACCCGATCATCACGTGGTGTCTCAGCACGAAGAACTTTTGCAACGGTGCATACTCAGGGAGAACACTTCTTGATAATTTAGTGAGAGATCATCTTATAATGCTACCGTCAATCAAAGCAAGTTAAGATGCATAAAAAGATAAACATCACATGCAATCAATATAAGTGATATGATATGGCCATCATCATCTTGTGCTTTGTGATCTCCATCTCTGAAGCACCGTCATGATCACCATCGTCACCGGCGCGACACCTTGATCTCCATCGTAGCATCGTTGTCGTCTCGCCAATCTTATGCTTCCACGACTATCACTACCGCTTAGTAATAAAGTAAAGCATTACATCGCGATTGCATTGCATATAATAAAGCGACAACCATATGGCTCCTGCCAGTTGCCGATAACTTGGTTACAAAACATGATCATCTCATACAATAAAATCAGCATCATGCCTTGACCATATCACATCACAACATGCCCTGCAAAAACAAGTTAGACGTCCTCTACTTTGTTGTTGCAAGTTTTACGTGGCTGCTACGGGCTTAAGTAAGAACTCATCTCACCTACGCATCAAAACCACAACGATAGTTTGTCAAATAGACTCCGTTTTAACCTTCTCAAGGACCGGGCGTAGCCACACTTGGTTCAACTAAAGTTGGAGAGACAGTCTTCCGCAAGCCATCTATGTGCAAAGCACGTCGAGGGAACTGGTCTCGCGTAAGAGTACGCGTAAGGTTGGTCTGGATCGTCTCGTCCAACAATACCGCCGAACCAAAGTATGACATGCTGGTAGGCAGTATGACTTGTATCGTCCACAACTCACTTGTGTTCTACTCGTGCATATAACATCAAACCATAAAAACCTAGGCTCGGATGCCGCTGTTGGGGAACGAAGTAATTTCAAAATTTTCCTACGCACACGCAAGATCATGGTGATGCATAGCAACGAGGGGGAGAGTCTGATCTACGTACCCTTGTAGATCGCAACGGAAGCGTTGACACAACGTAGAGGAAGTAGTCGTACGTCTTCTTCCCGATCCGACCGATCCAAGCACCGTTACTCCGGCACCTCCGAGTTCTTAGCACACGTTCAGCTCGATGACGTTCCTCGGGCTCCGATCCAGCAAAGCGTCGAGGAAGAGTTCCGTCAGCACGACGGCGTGGTGACGATCTTGATGTACTACCGACGCAGGGCTTTGCCTAAGCACTGCAACGGTATGATCGAGGTGGAATTTGGTGGCAGGGGGCACCGCACACGGCTAAGGAACGATCTCAAGGATCAACTTGTGTGTCTTGGGGTGTCCCCTGCCCCCGTATATAAAGGATGAAAGGGGGGAGGCTGGTCGGCCAAAGGAGGGAGGCGCAGGAGGAGTCCTACTCCTACCGGGAGTAGGACTCCCCCCCCCCCAATCCTATTCCAACTAGGACTCCTTGGAAAAAAGGGAGAGGGAAAGAGAGAGAGGTGGCCGGCCACCTCTCCTAGTCCTAATAGGACTAGGGGAGGGGGGGAGGCGTGCAGCCCTCCTTGGCAGCCCCTTTCACCTTTCCACAATGGCCCATGTAGGCCCATTTGGCTCCCGGGGGGTTCCGGTAACCCTCCCGGTAATCCGGTAAAATCCCGATTTCACCCGGAACACTTCCGATGTCCAAAGATAGGCTTCCAATATATCAATCTTTACGTCTCGACCACTTCGAGACTCCTCGTCATGTCCGTGATCTCATCCGGGAC
Organism: Triticum monococcum; assembly: GCA_034509565.1. Classification (NCBI taxonomy): domain Eukaryota; kingdom Viridiplantae; phylum Streptophyta; class Magnoliopsida; order Poales; family Poaceae; genus Triticum; species Triticum monococcum. Next base: position 50,641,828 of record CM067844.1, read on the forward strand.
TCCGAACAACCTTCGGTACATCAAAATGCATAAACTCATAATAACTGTCATCGTAATGTTAAGCGTGCGGACCCTACGGTTCGAGAACATCGTAGACATGGCCGAGACACATCTCCGGTCAATAACCAATAGCGGGACCTGGATGCCCATATTGGCTCCTACATATTCTACGAAGATCTTTATCGGTCAGACCGCATAACAACATACGTTGTTCCCTTTGTCATCGGTATGTTACTTGCCCGAGATTCGATCGTCGGTATCCGATACCTAGTTCAATCTCGTTACCGGCAAGTCTCTTTACTCGTTCCGTAATACATCATCCCGCAACTAACTCATTAGTTGCACTGCTTGCAAGGCTTAAGTGATGTGTATTACCGAGAGGGCCCAGAGATACCTCTCCGACAATCGGAGTGACAAATACTAATCTCGAAATACGCCAACCCAACACCTACCTTTGGAGCCACCTGTAGTACTCCTTTATAATCACCCAGTTACGTTGTGACGTTTGGCAGTACCCAAAGTGTTCCTCCGGCAAACGGGAGTTGCATAATCTCATAGTCATAGGAACATGTATAAGTCATGAAGAAAAGCAATAGCAACATACTAAACGATCGGGTGCTAAGCTAATGGAATGGGTCATGTCAATCAGATCATTCAACTAATGATGTGACCTCGTTAATCAAATAACAACTCTTTGTTCATGGTTAGGAAACATAACCATCTTTGATTAACGAGCTAGTCAAAGTAGAGGCATACTAGTGACACTCTGTTGGTCTATGTATTCACACATGTATTATGTTTCCGGTTAATACAATTCTAGCATGAATAATAAACATTTATCATGATATAAGGAAATAAATAATAACTTTATTATTGCCTCTAGGGCATATTTCCTTCAGCATGCACACATAAGTCTGCTACTTCTGGGCGTTAATTATGCCCTGGTCAATGTGTAAATATCTAAATGTACAGTCTTTCACGGACGTAGGGAGTACGTTGAGCACTTGAGCGTGAGCGTGTGTGTTGCGTCGTGTGCTGTGTGCCGCATGGGTGCATGAGTGCATGAGTGTTGCGTGCGTTCATGTGTACGTGTGAGTGTTGCATGTTGCATGCATGCATGCATGGGGCTTACTCCCTCCCATTCACATGTTCATATTTCAAGCTTCCTTTGTTCCCTCCATATGGTGATACTCCCTCTGTTCCCAACTATGGAGTATTTGTCTTTCTAGAGATTTCAACAAGTGACTACGTACGGAGCAAAATGAGTAAAGTGAGCGTAGAGGCATAGGGATAATGTAGAAAGGAAGTCTTCACGATCCATTATTCCCCATCTCGGTCTGAGAGAACTATTCAACTAGTCTTCGCAGTGAACTGACAATACACGCTGCAGAAGATGGGACACTTAATTAATAAGCTGAACTAGCATGTTGGTGTTACTAAATCAGCCTTACCCAGTACTGCCATCATGTTTGCCAGTAGAGCACGCTTCTCTCCTCCATTAACTGACATATGGGCCCTCTTGTGGTAGACCCACATGTCATCGGTGTAACTATTTACACTCCAAAGGACGGTATGTCCTGGCAGTAGTAGTATAATTGAGATTTAATGCACTTTCTTCCCCGTCTTCTACTCTTCTTCCTCCTCTCTTCCCCATCGTCGGCCGCACACCATTTCCCCCCGCTCACTTCTCGCCCGCCCGCGCTATCTTCCTTGGTAGCTCGCGCGTACCATACCCCCCCCCCCCCGCTCACTGCTGGGCCACATGAGGAGACGCTTCTTCGCTCGCCCGCCCGAATCCACTTCCCCCGCTGGCTTGTAGGCACCGAAAACCCCAATGGCAGAACCGACTGACACGCAGAGCCGCGATTGGAATTCGCTCCCCGATGTTCTCTTGGAGTAGATCTGTAATCGTATGGACCTACTCAGCACCGTCCGTTTGGCGGCATGCTCGGTGTCTTTGTACCGTCTACTCGTCTGCAACCCGCCGGCTCTTTTCAAGACACCCTACTTGTTGTTGCCCGATCCTCGCAGGTGGCCCAGACACCGACTTGACGATCCTACGGAGGTTGTCGTGGTGCCCCTCAACATGCTACCACTACCCGTCCACCTGTCCTTCATGCGCGTCCAGTACTGGGCAAGCATGAAGGCCAATTGGATCGTCCTCATCCACCAATCTGGTAGTCCGTGGCGTCTCGTGGATATCTACACCCAGAGAGAGATCACCCTTCCATCGTTGGATACCGCCGCCATCGAGCCTCGCGGCCCGCCGGACACTCCTGCCTACTATGCACGAGACTCGTCAAGCTTTTGGCTCGACCTCTATTTGCTGAAAGTTCTAATCTGTGAAGTGCCCACACCATCAGAAGACTACATGGATTACAAGCTCATTGCCTTGTTCAACACGAGATTAGTTTATCTGGAATCCGTTCGCCATACATGGTTGTGGCTCATCATCAATCCTGTTGAGGCAACATTTTTCTGATGCTATAGTGCATGATGGCATCATTTATGCGGTCGACGCATAGATTGGCTGCCTATACTGGTGGAATCTATCGTCGTGTAATTGTTCTATCTCATCTCATTTTTACCTTATTAATACGACTGCGTGTTCATTATTACAAATTTAGAATAGATAGTATGTCTATAGCCACATCATTGCTATATGTTCCTCTCATTTCCTACATTTTTATGACCACACATGTTATTGTTAGAGTTGATATGAGAACAATTGGCATCTAATGATTGTTAGAATAGATATTATGAGCATAACATCATGATTCCTATATGTTACTCTCATTTCCAAGATTTTTATAACAATGCATGTTATTGCTTAGAGTTGATATGAGAATAGTAGTAGCAAGTGCTATGGTAGAATATGAGTAGGCTCTGTCATAGTTGTTTTCCTCTCATTGCTACATGATGTTTGAACCATGGCATATTGCTAGAATATGAAAGCCATTGGCTTATTTTTTTAACTTGGGGTATGATTATGACCACGGCATTGCAATTCTCTGTCTATGATATGTGTCACTGTTATAATAATCTTAATTCCACGCATACTCTGAACATGATTGTTTACTAGCAAAACATGCCCGTGCGTTGCAACGGGAAAAAAATTCATTCCTCATACTCACACCTTAGAACATCAGCAAATCCCTTGAAATATTTCACGATGCCACACAACAAACAACATGATAAGTGGTGTTTCGCAAAAAGCATAAGGTTGGATGATTTTTTGAATACTAAAGATGTTTCAAATTTATTAGACAACATAAATATCAATGGTAAACCGGCATTTTCAAAATACCACATGTAAAGAAGATATTAATTAAGGTTGTATCATAAACAAAATTTTAGAAATGATTAATATAATAGCATATTTGAAATCTGCATGATTTTTTGAGAGATTTCCATATATGACATGTTAGATGTAGGGTTTGAAAGTTATGAGTTGAAAAAACATTTGAATATGCCCGAAAATAGAAAAAATAAAAATAGAGTAGCTGGGCCAGAACTAAAACATTATGTGGCCCATCTGTTAAGTAGGAGAGAAAAGGAGAAGGAGAAAGAGAAAAAGGGATGAGAACCAGATTCGAACCCAGGTCTTTGGTACGAAGGCGTGAGGCGAATACCGCCACGCCACCCTACCACTTGTGATGAATGAGATGGCCTTACCTTAAATAAACAGAAGCCGACCGCGATTTGAAAAAAAGTGAACCGTTTTTTCCCACTTACCGGTGGCATGGTGGGTAATTATTTACAACTCCAAGGATAATTTTAGTGACAGACGACGAGAAGCACTATTTGCTTTATTATTAGGGGAAGATTTTTGTCCTTTTGGTCTCCAATTTGAATTGTTGAAGTAGACGCAAATGCGCTGGCCTTCATGATTCCAGGACCTGGAATCATACCAGCCAATGGGTGGTGGTTTATCGCTCGTTCAGCTGACGGCGGCCATTTGATGCTCATTTGCACGTACCAAATTGACCAAACCATTACATCAAACCACATGCAGTACAATGCCTGGGGCGTTCATGACATTGATGGCTATGGATGCTTCGTGTTCAAGAAAGATCCTAGCTCCGTTGGGCCAGGTGTATTCAATTGGAGGTGGGTTTACAGCCTCGGCAACCACTCCATGTTCCTCGGGCTCAATTATCTATTCTTCCAACCAATCATCGATCATATCACCGGCGATGATTACCGCGCTATGCAACTTCCATTCGCCAGGGGGACTATGAATACACATCATACCATGGGTTTCATGAATCACCATATCCAGAGATTCATCGACACAACTTGTTGCTAGATAATCTTCAGTGTGCGAAAGGCATCAAGCGTCCATGCGATGGATGGCTTTTGCAAACCCAACATGCGGCGATATGGTTCATGCCAACAGCAAATATGCACAACTTGATTCGTTCTGATATCTAGACTGGGCCATGTATTCTGCTACTGTAGCACGACCCTCTTTTGTTGGATATTATGTACTATTGTTAGTTTGAAGCACTCCTCTGGTTTGAAGGATAGATACCTTTCTGGGATCAAGTGCATGCTAACTCACCTGCCCAGGATGTACTGATAATGATGATGGAGATGTTGTGCAGTATATATATATATAGGCTTCAATTGTCTACTTGTTAATTAAACCTATGGTTAAAATGTGACACTAAATACGACTAGTAAGTAGTATAGTAGCAGTACTAGTATATGTCGGTCAAATTATTCATCATGTCCACACATTGAATTGACGTGACAACACACTTCGCGTGAGGTGACACAAGAATCCCGGCGGCGTGTTCGGGTATTCTGGACTTCAGATTTGGAGTAACACTTAGCTGTCGAAATATTTCATCATTCACTTAAAACATTCGATTGATCATACATTGAGTACCATATAACTGGAAATAACCGATGCAAGTCGAAGAAGGGTTGGCCGGTGCTGCCGGCTGGCGTCAAGTTTGATCCCACAGATCAGGAGCTGATCGAGCACCTTGAGGCCAAAGTGAGTCCTGACAGCGCAAGATCTCACCCTCTCATCGATTTGTTCATACCAATCATCGACAACGAGCATGGCATATGCTACACCCATCCTGAGAAACTTCCAGGTAAGACACCGATCGGCCGTCTACTTGCACAAACATATTCCTTTGATTATAGCTCTATTTTTCTTTTTAGACGCAGACCTAGTGAAGCAATTACAATTTGCCAGCTAATAAAAAGTAAAACAAGTGACTGCAACATGCCAAAGATGTTATGAAAATGCCAACTACGTACACTAAAACCTGTATTCGACATTACTGCAGGTATCACACTGAGTGGCCTAAGCAAGCATTTCTTCCAGCACAATTCCAGGGCGTTCAAAAGTGGCACGTTGACGCGTCGCAAGATATAGTCAGAGTGCGGCATGCACGCGATGTGGCACAACACCGGCAATACCTTGCCGGTGATGGTCAACGGCCGGCAGATGGGCAGCAAAAAGGTTCTGGTGCTGCACACCAACAAGAACTTCGACAAGCAGAGGACCAACTGGGTGATGCACCAGTACCACCTCGGGGACCTGGAGCAAGAGATGAGCGGGAGCTGGTCCTCTGCAAGATTTTCTACCAGACAAACACTAGGGCCAGGAGTAAAAATATTATAAGTTAGTTTGGTATTGGTACTTGTAGTACCTTGTCGTCCTCAAGTTAGTTTGGTATTGGTATTGTTGTTAATGGTCTTTTGGTATGAACTTGGCATTTGCTTCCAACCATCATGCCGAGGGTGGACGTGGATATAAAGTTGAATCATTTGTTTTGAAATGAATTTTGAGGCACCAGATATTTATTTGATGGGTAGCATAACCACCTGCCGTTCGAATTCCCAGTTGTCCAAAATTTTCAAAACAAGTGCATGCACTTATTATCATGATGAAAAAACAATATCCCTGCTGCATCCCATCTATCAGTCTGTACTTGCAGAATTCTCTCGTTTGTTGAGCACTGATGTCTACTACACAACCTTCTTCTTGTAGACGTTGTTGGGCCTCCAAGTGCAGAGGTTTGTAGGACAGTAGCAAATTTCCCTCAAGTGGATGACCTAAGGTTTATCAATCCGTACGAGGCGTAGGATGAAGATGGTCGCTCTCAAGCAACCCCGCAACCAAATAACAAAGAGTCTCTTGTGTCCCCAACACACCCAACACAATGGTAAATTGTATAGGTGCACTAGTTCGGCGAAGAGATGGTGATACAAGTGGTATATGGATAGTAGATATGAGTATTTGTAATCTGAAAATATAAAAACAGCAAGGTAACTAATGATAAAAGTGAGCGTAAACGGTATTGCAATGCGTTGAAACAAGGCCTGGCTTTCATACTTTTACTAGTGCAAGTCCTCTTAACAATAATAGCATAATTGGATCACATAACTGTCCCTCAACATGCAACAAAGAGTCACTCCAAAGTCACTAATAGCGCAGAACAAACGAAGAGATTATGGTAGGGTACGAAACCACCTCAAAGTTATTCTTTCCAATCAATCCCTTGGGATATTCCTATAAGTGTCACAAACAGCCCTACAGTTCGTACTAGAATAACACCTTAAGACACAAATCAGCCAAAACCCTAATGTCACCTAGATACTCCAATGTCACCTCAAGTATCTGCGGGTATGATTATACGATATGCATCACACAATCTCAGATTCATCTATTCAACCAACACATAAAACCTCAAAGAGTGCCCCAAAGTTTCTACCGGAGAATCACGATGAAAACGTGTGCCAACCCCTATACATAGGTTCATGGGCGGAACCCACAAGTTGATCACCAAAACATACACCAAGTTAATCACGTGATATCCCATTGTCACCACAGATACGCACAGCAAGACATACATCAAGTGTTCTCAAATCTTTAAAGACTCAATCCGATAAGATAACTTCAAAGGGGAAACTCAATCCATTACAAGAGAGTAGAGGGGGAGAAGAAACATAAGATCCAACTATAATAGCAAAGCTCGCGATACATCAAGATCGTATCACCTCAAGAACACGAGAGAGAGAGAGAGATCAAACACATAGCTACTGGTACATACCCTCAGCCCTGAGGGAGAACTACTCCCTCCTCGTCATGGAGAGCACTGGCATGATGAAGATGGCCACCGGAGAGGGGTTCCCCCTCCGGCAGGGTGCCGGAACGGGTCTAGATTGGTTTTCGGTGGCTACGGAGGCTTCTGGCGGTGGAACTCCTGATCTATTGTGCTCCTGGATGTTTTTAGGGTATATGGAGATATATAGGTGGAAGAAGTACGTCAGGGGAGCCACGATGGGCCCATGAGGGTGGAGGGCACGCCCAGGGGGGTGGGCGCGCCCCCCTACCTCATGGCCTCCTCGAAGCTTCCCTTACGTGGACTCCAAGTCTTGTGGGCTTCTTCTGATCGAAAAATAAGTTCCGTGAAGTTTCAGGTCAATTAGACTCCGTTTGATTTTCCTTTTCTGTGATACTCTAAAACAAGGAAAAAACGGAAACTGGCACTAGGCTCTAGGTTAATAGGTTAGTCCCAAAAATCATATAACTTGGCATATAAATGCATATAAAACATCCAAGGTTGATAATATAATAGCATGGAACAATCAAAAATTATAGATACATTGGATTTTTGATGTGGAATGCTACCTAACATATTTATCCATGTAGTTCTCTTTATTGTGGCAAGAATATTCAGATCCATCAGATTCAAGACAAAAGTTTAATATTGACATAAAAATAATAATACTTAAAGCATACTAAATAAGCAATCATGTCTTCTCAAAATAACATGGCCAAAGAAAGCTATCCCTACAAAATCATATAGTCTGGCTATGCTCTATCTTCATCACACAAAATATTTAAATCATGCACAACCCCGATGACAAGCCAAGCAATTGTTTCATACTTTTGATGTTCTCAAACTTTTTCAATCTTCACGCAATACATGAGCGTGAGCCATGGACATAGCACTATAGGTGGAATAGAATGGTGGTTGTGGAGAAGACAAAAAGGGAGAAGATAGTGTCACATCGACTAGGCGTATCAACGGGCTATGGAGATGCCCATCAATAGATATCAATGTGAGTGAGTAGGGATTGCCATGCAACTGATGCACTGGAGCTATAAATGTATGAAAGCTCAACAAAAGAAACTAGTGGGTATGCATCCAACTCGCTTGCTCACGAAGACCTAGGGCATTTTGAGGAAGCCCATCATCGGAATATACAAGACAAGTTCTATAATGAAAGATTCCCACTAGTATATGAAAGTGACAACATAGGAGACTCTCTATCACAAAGATCATGGTGCTACTTTGAAGCACAAGTGTGGTAAAAGGATAGTAGCATTGCCCCTTCTCTCTTTTTCTCTCATTTTTTTATTTGGGCCTTCTCCTTTTTATGGCTTCTTTTCTCTTTTTTTTTTAATTTGGCCTTCTTTGGCCTCTTTTATTTTTTTATTTTCGTGCGGAGTCTCATCCCGACTTGTGGGGAATCATAGTCTCCATCATCCTTTCCTCACTGGGATAATGCTCTAATAATGATGATCATCACACTTTTATTTACTTACAACTCAAGAATTACAACTCAATACTTAGGACAAGATATGACTCTATAGGAATGCCTCCGGCGGTGTACCGGGATGTGCAATGATGCATGAGTGACATGTATGAAAGAATTATGAATGGTGGCTTTGCCACAAATACAATGTCAACTGCATGATCATGCAAAGCAATATGACAATGATGAAGCGTGTCATAATAAACGGAACGGTGGAAGGTTGCATGGAAATATATCTCAGAATGGCTATGGAAATGCCATGATAGGTAGGTATGGCGGCTATTTTGAGGAAGGTAAATGGTGGGTTTATGATACCGACGAATGGTGCACGGTATTAGAGAGGCTAGCAATGGTGGAAGGGTGAGAGTGCGTGTACTCCATGGACTCAACATTAGTCATAAAGAACTCACATACTTATTGCAAAAATCTATTAGTTATCAAAATAAAGTACTACGCGCATGCTCCTAGGGGGATAGATTCATAGGAAAAGACCATCGCTCATCCCCGACCGCCACTCATAAGGAAGACAATCAATAAATAAATCATGCTCTGACTTCATCACATAACGGTTCACCATACGTGCATGCTACGAGAATCACAAACTTCAACACAAGTATTTCTCAAATTCACAACTACTCGACTAGTATGATTCTAATATCACCATCTTCATATCTCAAAACAATCATCAAGTATCAAACATCTCATAGTATTCAATGCACTTTATATGAAAGTTTTTATTATATCCCTCTTGGATGCCCACCATATTAGGACTAAATTCATAACCAAAGCAAATTACCATGCTGTTCTAAATACTCTCAAAATGATATGAGTGAAGCGTGAGAGTTCATCTATTTCTAAAAAATAAAACCACCACCGTGCTCTAAAAAGATATAAGTGAAGCACTAGAGGAAATGACAAACTACTCCGAAAGATATATGTGAAGATCAATGAGTAGTCGAACAATTGTGCAACTATATGAAGACTCTCTAACATTTAATAATTTCAGGTCTTGGTATTTTATTCAAACAGAAAGCAAAACTAAATAAAATAGCATTCTAAGAATGGAAAACATCATGTGAAGAAGCAAAAACTTAGGATCAACCGAAACTAACCGATAGTTGTTGAAGAAGAAAGGTGGGATGCCAACCGGGGCACCCCCAAGCTTAGACGCTTGAGACTTCTTGAAATATTATCTTGTGATTCCTTGGGCATCCTCAAGCTTGAGATTTTGTGTCTCCTTAATTCCTCTCATATCACGGTCTCCCTAAATCTCAAAGGCTTTAATCCACACAAAACTCAACAAGGACTCGTGAGATAAGTTAGTATAAACCATTGCCAAACCTTATAATACTCTACTGTAGCAAATCACTAAAATTATTATTCAACGTTTCATACTAAATTCCTCTGCATATTTAATAGTCCTATCCTCAAATAGAATCATTAAAGAAGCAAACATATGCAAACAATGCAAACATAACAGCAATCTGCCGAAACAGGACAGTCTGTAAAGAATGCTGCAAGATCCAAACTTCCCTAACTCCAAAAATTATGAAAGAAAATTCAAACTGTAGTAAATTTATCAGAGCTTAATATGAAAAAGGTTTCAGCATTATATCACATTCTGACTTTTCTAGGGAATTATTGCAACAGCGGTAAAATTTCTGTTTTCAAACAGCAACATGTGGACTTCTAAAATAGGCATAGTAAAGGCTATCAATGCCACTTTTATTGAAATAAAAGATGCAAAACATTATTCTAAATAACAGAAAGCAAATCCTAACAAAATAAATTGACGCTCCAAGCAAAACACATATCATGTGGTGAATAAAAATATAGCTCCAAGTAAAGTTACCGATGAACGAAGACGAAAGAGGGGATGCCTTCCGGGGCATCCCCAAGGTTAGGCTCTTGGCTATCCTTGAATATTACCTTGGGGTGCCTTGGTAATCCCCAACATTAGGCTCTTTCCACTCCTTATTCCATAGTCCATCGAATCCTTACCCAAAACTTGAAAACTTCACAACACAAAACTTAACAGAAAACTCATAAGCTCCGTTAGTATAATAAAATAAATCACCACTTCAAGGTACTGTAATGAACTCATTATTTATTTATATTGGTGTTAAACATACTGTTTTCCAACTTCTCTATGGTTTATAAACTATTTTACTATCCATAGATTCATCAAAATAAGTAAACAACACATGAAAAACAGAATCTGACAAAAATAGAACAGTCTGTAGTAATATGGATAAAACGTATATACTTATGGAACTCATAAAATTCTCAAATAAATTGCTGGGCCTGAGGAATTTATCTATTTATCATCCACAAAAAGAATTAACTAAATATCACTCTCCAATAAAAAATGGCAGAAATTCTCGTGAGCGCTAAAGTTTCTGTTTTTTTACAGCAAGATCGCAAGGAGTTTTCCCGAGTCTTCCCAAAGGTTATACTTGGCACAAACACTAATTAAACACATAAAACCACATATAAATAGAGGCTAGATGAATTATTTATTACTAAACAGGATCAAAAAGCAAGGATCTAAAAAAAATTTGGGTTGCCTCCCAACAAGTGCTATCGTTTAACGCCCCTAGCTAGGCATGATGATTTCAATGATGCTCACATAAAGGATAAGAATTGAAACATAAAGAGAGAATCATGAAGAATATGACTTAGCACATTTAAGCCTAACCCACTTCCTATGCATAGGGATTTTGTGAGCAAATAACTTGTGGGAACAATAATCAACTAGCATAGGAAGGTGAAACAAGCATAACTTCAAAACTTTAAGCACATAGAGAGGAAACTTGATATTATTGCAATTCCTACAAGCATACTTTCCTCCCTCATAATAATTTTCTATAGCATCATGAATGAATTCAACAATATAACTATCACATAAAGCACTATTTTCATGATGCACAAGCATAGAATTTTTATTACTCTCCACATAAGCAAACTTCTTCTCATGAATAGTAGTGGGAGCAAACTCAACAAAACAACTATCATGTGATTGAAAATTAAGATCAAGATGACAAGTTTCATGGTTATCATTATTCTTTAAAGCATATGTGTCATCACAATAATCATCATAGATAGGAGGCATGCTTTCATCATAGTAAATTTCCTCATCAAAGCTTGGGGGACAAAAAATATCATCTTCATCAAACATAGCTTCCCCAAGTTTGTGGCTTTGCATATCATTAGCATCATGGATATTCAAGGAATTCATACTAACAACATTGTAATCATGCTCATCATTCAAATATTTAGTGCCAAACATTCTAATGCATTCTTCTTCTAGCACTTGAGCACAATTATCGGAATCCCTATTTTCATGATAGATATTAAAAAGATGAAGCATATGAGGTAACCTTAATTCCACTTTTTTTGTAATTTTCTTTTATAAACTAAACTAGTGATAAAACAAGAAACTAAAATACTCGATTACAAGATCTAAAGATATACCTTCAAGTACTAACCTCCCTGGCAACGGCGCCGGAAAAGAGCTTGGTGTCTACTACACAACCTTCTTCTTGTTGGGCCTCCAAGTGCAGAGGTTTGTAGGACAGTAGCGAATTTCCCTCAAGTGGATGACCTAAGGTTTCTCAATCCGTAGGAGGCGTAGGATGAAGATGGTCTCTCTCAAGCAACCCTGCAACCAAATAACAAAGAGTCTCTTGTGTCCCCAACACACCCAATACAATGGTAAATTGTATAGGTGCACTAGTTCGGCGAAGAGATGGTGATACAAGTGGTATATGGATAGTAGATATGAGTATTTGTAATCTGAAAATATAAAAACAGCAAGGTAACTAATGATAAAAGTGAGCGTAAACGGTATTGCAATGCGTTGAAACAAGGCCTAGGGTTCATACTTTCACTAGTGCAAGTCCTCTCAACAATAATAGCATAATTGGATCACATAACTGTCCCTCAACATGCAACAAAGAGTCACTCCAAAGTCACTAATAGCGCAGAACAAACGAAGATATTATGGTAGGGTACAAAACCACCTCAAAGTTATTCTTTCCAATCAATCCGTTGGGATATTCCTATAAGTGTCACAAACAGCCCTAGAGTTCGTACTATAATAACACCTTAAGACACAAATCAACCAAAACCCTAATGTCACCTAGATACTCCAATGTCACCTCAAGTATCTGCGGGTATGATTATATGATATGCATCACACAATCTCAGATTCATCTATTCAACCAACACATAGAACCTCAAAGAGTGCCCCGAAGTTTCTACCAGAGAATCATGATGAAATCATGTGCCAACCCCTATGCATAGGTTCATGGGCGGAACCCGCAAGTTGATCACCAAAACATACATCAAGTGAATCACGTGATATCCCATTGTCACCACAGATACGCATGACAAGACATACATCAAGTGTTCTCAAATCTTTAAAGACTCAATCCAATAAGATAACTTCAAAGGGGAAACTCAATCCATTACAAGAGAGCAGAGGGGGAGATGAAACATAAGATCCAACTATAATAGCAAAGCTCACGATACATCAAGATCGTATCACCTCAAGAACACGAGAGAGAGAGAGAGAGAGAGAGATCAAACACATAGCTACTGGTACATACCCTCAGCCCCGTGCGAGAACTACTCCCTCCTCATCATGGAGAGCACCGGGATGATGAAGATGGCCGCTGGAGAGGGATTCCCCCTCCGGCAGGGTGCCGGAACGGGTCTAGATTGGTTTTCGGTGTCTACGGAGGCTTCTGGCGGCGGATCTCCCGATCTATTGTGCTCCTGGGTGTTTTTAGGGTGTATAGAGATATATAGGCGGAAGAAGTACGTTAGGGGAGCCACGAGGAGCCCACGAGGGTGGAGGGCGCGCCCAGGGGGTGGGCGCGCCCCCTACATCGTGGCCTCCTCAAAGCTTCCCTTACATGGACTGCAAGTCTTCCAGGCTTCTTCTGATCCAAAAATAAGTTCCGTGAAGTTTCAGGTCAATTGGACTCCGTTTGATTTTCCTTTTCCGCGATACTCTAAAACAAGGAAAAAACTGAAACTGGCACCGGGCTCTAGGTTATTAGGTTAGTCCCAAAAATCATATAAAATGGCATATAAATGCATATGAAACATCCAAGGTTGATAATATAATAGCATGGAACAATCAAAAATTATAGATACGTTGGAGACGTATCAAGCACGTATATTGTTTTTTCAGGTCGAGCAAGTTTCAACTGGGCTATAGACTGCCCAGGCCTAGTTTTGTTTTTAATAGGCCCATCCCAGGTCCAGCTGGTATCTACTGGCCTCTGGCCCGGCAGCGTTAGTTATATTTTGTCTTACCACAACCGCAGGCAGTTTTTTTACTGAATCAAACACACATCCCAGTTCTATTTTCCTCTTGAAACACATGTCCTACATCCGTTTTCTAATCTCTATCTATAGTTTTACTAGTTCATATACACGTATCATTATATTGAAAATACATAAAATTCCCTTTTCATATTTACATCCTTATTTTTGTTGTTGTTTTCCCTCCCAGCGTTGATTTTTTTACCACTGGTTTTCCCTTAAACCAACTCAATTGTCCCATGTCTTATTTGCTTACAAAACAAAACGATTTTTTTTGGCAAATCAATAAGTTCTTAAAAAATGTCTAACATTTTAGGATTACAAAAGTTTGGACTCCACCGAAATTTGCAAAATAAGGTTGAACTTTTTGACCATGGTCCTGGGCAGAAAATGGGCTGTAATAAATTACTTAAGAATTAGCAAATGGGCTGCAAATTATTAAAAAATAGCAAATGGGCTCTATGTTGTCTGCCACAGATTTGGAGGCTGACTTTTGGGCCTACTAAGTTCATGCATACACAAGGTTTCTCAAAAAAGAAACTTAATCAACAATCGACTCTACCACCGTCAGACCGTTAGATGTCAATCTAATGGCAATCGTGCTTCTTCAGGCTCTGATCTTCCTGCCTGAGCCGCCCAAACCAGCGCCATCAGAACCGCATGCTCCCACCTCTCGTGGCCGGCTGTGCTACCGGGCAGGCCTCACGGCCCCATCATATACTCGCATCCCTGGCCTGTCTATCCCTCTACTCACCCACACCTCCTGTTATTTTCTGGCGACGGCAGCCGAACCACTTAACCCTCATACTCTCCACCGCGTGGGCAGCCACTTCCATGTCTTCCCCGGCTCCGTGTCGTTCCCATCGTAGGCCTCGCCGTCGTCCACCACCCTGGTTCTCTTAGCGCGGCGTGGTCAACGTGGTCAACAAACGAAATCCATTGGAAGTGGACTGTACGTGGAGAGGCTGACAGCTAGGTCCACGGCCGCACACAAGGAAATGCCTCCTTATTACGTGCAAAATAATGATTCCTCGACCTGATATCTGGGACCTGCCGGAAGGGACTCTATATTTCGCGGAAAAACATTCCCTCTGCTGACAAATCGGACCCACCAACTATATCTTCGCACGCAAGGAAGTGCCTCCTTATTGCACAAAAAAATGAATACCCCCTGCTAGCTGGGACCCACCACAGTGGGAGGCTGACTTGTGGACCTACTAAGTTGACGGGGACGGAGGGCTTTGTGAACTTAGTCAATATATGAACGATTTCTAGCTCCAGTGACCGTACGATGTCCATCCAACGGCCGTAGTGCTTCTTCAACCTCTGGTCTTCTTGCTCCAGCCGCCCAAACCAACACTGGTCGTGCCGCATGCTCCTACCTCCCGTGGCCAGTTGTGATGCCGCGGAGGCCTCACCGCCCCCTACTACTCCAACCGCTGGCCAGGCCATCCCTATACTCACCCACACCCCCTGTTATTCTGCGGCGAGGTCAGCCTCACACCGCAGCCGAACCGGTGAACTCTCGTACTCCTCTCCACGTGGGCATCCACTGCCGCGTCTTGCCTGGCTCTGCGTCGTCCCCTTCCTAGGCCTCGCCATTGATACGTCCATTTTGCATCATGCTTTTATATCGATATTTATTGCATTATGGGCTGTTATTACACATTATGTCACAATACTTATGTCTATTCTCTCTTATTTTACTAGGTTTACATGAAGAGGGAGAATGCCGGCAGCTGGGATTCTAGGCTGGAAAAGGAGAAAATATTAGAGACCTATTCTGCATAGCTCCAAAAGTCCTGAAACTTCATGGAAGTTATTTCCAGAATATATAAAAAATACTGAGCGAAGAATGTTCCAGAGGGGGCCCACACCCTAGCCACGAGGGTGGGGGCGCCCCCTGCCTCGTGGGCTCCCTGGTGGCCCTCCGATGCCCATCTTCTACTATATGAGGTCTTTCGTCCGAGAAAAAATAATAAGTAAACTTTCGGGACGAAACTACGCCGCCATGAGGGGGAACCTTGGTGGAACCAATCTAGGGCTCCGGCAGAGCTGTTCTGCCGGGGAAACTTCCCTCCGGGTGGGGGAAATCATCACCATCGTCATCACCAATGATCCTCTCATTGGGCGGGGGTCAATCTCCATCAACATCTTCACCAGCACCATCTCATCTCAAACCCTAGTTCACCTCTTGTATCCAAACCTCAGATTGGTACCTGCGGGTTGCTAGTAGTGTTGATTACTCCTTGTAGTTGATGCTAGTTGGTTTACTTGGTGGAAGATTATATGTTCAGTTCCATTATGCATATTAATACCCCTCTGATTATGAACATGAATATGCTTTGTGAGTAGTTACATGTGTTCCTGTGGACATGGGAGAAGTCTTGCTATAAGTAGTCATGTGAATTTGGTATTTGTTTGTTATTTTGATGAGATGTATGTTGTCATCCCTCTAGTGGTGTCATGTGAACGTCGACTACATGACACTTCACCATTGTTTGGGCCTAGAGGGAGGCATTGGGAAGTAATAAGCAGATGATGGGTTGCTAGAGTGATAGAAGCTTAAACCCTAGTTTATGTGTTCCTTCATAAGGGGCTGATTTGGGTCCATATGTTTCATGCTATGGTTAGGTTTACCTTAATACTTCTGTTGTAGTTGCAGATGCTTGCAATGGGGGTTAATCATAAGTGGGATGCTTATGCAAGTAAGGACAGTACCCAAGCACCGGTCCACCCACCTATCAAATTATCAAAGTACCAAACGCGAATCATATGAACGTGATGAAAACTAGCTTGACTATAATTCCCATGTGTCCTCAGGAGTGCCTTACTTCATATAAGAGTTTGTCCAGTGTCGGTGTCAAAACTGGCGGATCTCGGGTAGGGGGTCCCGACCTGTGTGTCTAAGGCGGATGGTAACAGGAGGCAGGGGACACGATGTATTACCCAGGTTTGGGCCCTCTTGATGGAGGTAAAACCCTATATGCTGCTTGATTATTCTTGATAATATGAGTGGTACAAGATTTGATCTACCACGAGATCGGAGAGGCTAAACCCTAGAAGCTAGCCTATGGTCTGATTGTATGTTGTCCTACGGACTAAAACCCTCCGGTTTATATAGACACCGGAGGGGGCTATGGATACACAAGGTCGGTTACAAAGGAGGAGATATACATATCCGTATTGCCTAGCTTGCCTTCCACGCCAAGTAGAGTCCCATCCGGACACAGGACGAAGTCTTCAATCTTGTATCTTCAAAGTCCAACAGTCCGGCCAAAGGATATAATCCGTCTGTCCGGAGACCCCCTAATCCAGGACTCCCTCAGTAGCCCCTGAACCAGGCTTCAATGACGATGAGTCCGGCTCGCAGTGTTGTCTTCGGCATTGCAAGGTGGGTTCCTCTTCTGAATACGCCATGGAAGAATTTGAATACAAGGGTAGTGTCCGACCCTGTAAAATAAGTCCATACCACCGTAGATAGAATAATATTACCACAAATCTAATCTGCTGACACGTTTTGGCAGCATGACATCACGCCATGGCCCGGTAATTATTTGATCCGTTTTTCTTCAACCAGCCCCGCACATAACGCGAGGCGGTTTCTTGACACGTCTTGTCAAAGTAGAGATCGTGTTCCCCTTATTACGGGATTCTCATCAATACGGACATGGGTAACCCAACCGCGCCATCAATTACGACGCTTGGGGGATAAGCGAGTTTTACCAGGCTAGTGGGGGCCCATAGTTTAGTCTGCCCTTATAAAGGGATAAGGTCTCAACTATTTCTACCCACGCCTTCTTCCTCCTTGCTCATCCATTCTCGCGCACTCGAGCTCCAGCGCCCAAGTCCGCATCCTCCTCCTCAACTCTCTCCAAACATGTCCGGAGCGGGAGGCAAGTGGATGGCCTCCTCCGTCACGGAGGGACACATCAAAAAGCTATGTGGAGCCGGGTACTTAGCCACGGATATCGCGCACCAGTTGCCAGCCGCGGGGCAGGTCGTCCCTACCCTGAAACCTCACGAAAGGGTGGTTTTCCTCCCCCACTTCGTCTGCGGACTGGGGTCTCCCCTCCATCCATTCGTCCGCCGCCTCATGTTCTATTATTGTCTGGACTTTCATGATCTGGCCCTGAATTTCATCCTCAACATCTCGGCGTTCATCATCGTGTGCGAGGCTTTCCTCCGCATCCGGCCCCACTTCGGCCTGTGGCTGAAGACCTTCAATATCAAGCCGAAGGTGGTGGGCGGCCAACAAGCAGAATGCGGCAGAGCCATGGTGGGCAAAATGCCCAACGTTATATGGCTCGAGGGCTCCTTCGTGGAGACCATAAAGGGGTGGCAATCGGGGTGGTTCTACATCACCGAGCCGCGCGACACCAACTGGGTGGCGGCCCCCGAGTTTCAATTCGGAATCCCCACGCGGCTCACTTCATGGAAGGAGAAGGGCCTGTCCTGTGGTTCATCGGTGGAGCTGGACGGACTCCAGAAGTGTATCCGGAACATGACAAGCAAGAAACTTAAGCTTGTCAACATAGTCCAGGTCATGCTCTTCCGCTAGATCCTCCTGTATCAACAACGGGATTTCAACTTATGGGAGTTCGACCCGGCCCGGCACCAGACTCTAAGCGAGCTCTTCGACACGATGCATAAAGACGTCTGGAGGGTGCTGTTCAAGGGCGCCGAGGTCTCTCCTTCTCTTACCGAGGACCGCGGGCTAAGCGCGAAGTGTTCTGCGAATCCGGTAAGTTCTGTACGTCTGATAGGGTGTTTATTTCCCATAGCTTAACCATGTGTGGGTTCTGAGCTCCCATGCCTTTGACAGGACTGGGTGGAGACATCGGAATAGATCAACTCTCCAGCCCCTCTGCCTGAAGACCCTACGGATGCTCTCTTGACGGAGATGCGGACTCCGGCTCCTTATGAGGTGCCGGATAAGACCAAGAAGAAGGCCAAGGGAACCCGAAAGAGTTCCCGACGCCAAGTGGTATCAGACTCATCATCCAATAACTCTGAGATGCACTCCTCCCATGAAAACAAGGAGAAGGAAGACGAAGACTCTCCCCCTCCAGCTGGGGGAGTGTCGGGGTAAATAGCCATGGGTAGCCCAGCCGGCTTCCCCTGGCCCCTCAGAAAAAATTATGAGCCCATCCGGCTCATAAGAAGACTCAAGACTTGGGCCGCCTCCCCCCAGCCGGCTACCTTCCTGGCCGGCTTCGGGGGCGACCCGCCTTTTCACCCTCCTGAAGAAAGCTGCAGAGGGCCGGCTACGGCAAGGCCGGCTACTGCCAGGCCGGCTCCCATAAAGCAGTCAATGCCGTACCCGCAATGTACGCGTCCGCTCTGCGATGATGAAGCGGGGCGTGGCTACAGTGGAGCCTGCCACCCCCAAAACCCGGAGCACGCCTGGTACAGCGCGTCGTGCGGGCAGCTGCGGCCCGCCCGGCACGGCACTACAGCCACGGCGGCTCTGACGCCGTCCACGACGGGCCGCCAGCGTGGCCCCCGAGGCGGTGGGCCCCTTCGGGCAGAGAGATGCCGAAGGCGGCCGCACCTCCTCTCAAGCCGGCAAGACAGAGGGCCGGCTTCACATAGCCGGCCTGGCACCCTCCTCCAAGGAGACGTCCATTAAGGAGACAAGATGCGGCGGGGCTACAGTAATCGCCCGCCAAGGCGGCGCTACTGTAGCCGCGCTTACCCCGACCAAGCCTGCGTCGACGATATGGAGTAACAGTAACCAGCAGCCGGCCAGTGGGGCCGGCCTGTCAACTCAGGAGCCGGCAGCTGGCGGGACCCACCAGCCGGCGGGCCCCAGGAGCCGGCGGAGAAGCCGGCGAGCATAGTCACAGACAGCTGGGCCCAGCGCCCAGTCGGATTACCGTTGTACCCCCGGGGGTAGGCCTATATAAACCCCCCGGTGCACCCATGCAAGGGGTTGGACTCTCATTCTAGACCTAGACACGAAACAAGGAGAAGAAGCAAGCTGAGCCAAGCCCTTCTTCCTCCTCCCACCCAAAACAGCTCAAGGAGCATTGTAGCTACTTGTGCACTTAGTAACCATGCGGAGACCCCTAGAGCAGCAGTAGGGGTGATATCTCCCCGGAGAGCCCTGAAGCTGGGTAAGATTCCCAGCGTGCATGTCTTCGCCTCATCCCGTTTCCAGGCACCGGCAATGTTCTATTGGCCCCCGCAATGATAAGCCACCCGTTGGCATATGTCGCTCCTACCACCCGACATTTGGCGCCCACCGTGGGGCCAGGTGCACCATCGTCCAGAGACCTAT
This sequence comes from Triticum monococcum, assembly GCA_034509565.1. Taxonomy (NCBI): domain Eukaryota; kingdom Viridiplantae; phylum Streptophyta; class Magnoliopsida; order Poales; family Poaceae; genus Triticum; species Triticum monococcum. Next base: position 50,662,013 of record CM067844.1, read on the forward strand.
TCTGGACGGGAACCCTTTTCCTTCCCCGCGAGCGTAGCCAGCCCGGCTCGCTCGATGGCTCTTGCCGCGACGCGCTGCATGGCGTCACCAACATCTGCGTGGCTGGCGGCCTCGCCAACCTCTTCGACAAGGCCCGCATCTCCGACGAGCTTGCCTCCCATGCGGGCACAGACCACCTCGCCAACCTCCTCGGCCAGCTCCACGTCTCCAGTGAGCCCGCTGCGGAGTTGGAGTCGGTTGGCTCCACCGACCCGATGCCTGTCGACTCCGACACGACATCCTATGATACCTTCCCCACCAACGTCATGGTCTACAACGACCCGCTCCCTCCGGCTGGCGATTGCGATTCTGACGCCCCCGAGGTGATGGTTATCGGCCTCGACGGCCCGACTGACGAGGGCGCCCGCGACGCCCCACGCGCGGCTGCCCAAGACTTGTCAGGCAACGCGGCGCCGTCATCGCCGACACACTCGGAGTAGATCACCCGGTCTACGCCACCCCGCTCAAGAACCTGCGCGCCGCCCAGGCGGCCGTAGACGAGCTGGACGGCTTGGAAGCCGAAGACCTCCCCCACATGACGCGGCGCATCCAGCAACTAATCGATGCGGCCGCACGACGGCACGAAGCCGACGCCTGCGCGGGGAGCCCTCCCCCGCGCCGCGAACACGGCGCGACTTCCCGGTCGCCGACTACAAGAAACACCCGCGCGCGGCGCGAGAAAGAGCCGGCTTCCAGCCGAAGCCGGACCCAAGTCTCCATCGAGCGAGACGCGGACGGCCGCCCCCGAGCCATGGAATGGCGGGGTACCCCGCCTCCGCCTCGAGCTCGCGGAGAGAGATATCCCACCCCGCCTCCAGTGGCTCACCCGACTCTCAGCGGCTGGCTTGGTCGCCGCGAGGGAGTCGGCGAGAATGACGCCCGCCACCGGATCGACCGCCTGGCCCGATCCCTGGCGCTAGAAGAAGAAGACAATGTCGGCCCGCCTTGCTTTGGCCCCCGCATCCGCGACGAGCCCTTCCCCAAAGGGTTCTCGCTCCCAAGAGACACGCCCAAGTACAACGGCTCGGTGAAGCCGGAAGATTGGCTGACCGACTACTCCATAGCCGTCAGCATCGCCAATGGCAACCGGCGCGTTGTCGTAAAGTACGTGCCCCTCATGCTGCAAGGCACGGCACGGACCTGGCTTAACAGCCTCAAGCCCCTCAGCATCAACAGCTGCGTGGATTTCACTGAAGCCTTCGTTCGCAACTTCACCAGCACCTACAAGCGGGCTCCCAAGCCCAGACAGCTCTCCCTGTGCGTACAGGGCCCAGCCGAGTCCACTCGCGACTACCTGACGCGTTGGGCCGAGCTCCGCAACTCCTGCGAGGGGGTGCACGAGGTGCAAGCCATCGAATACTTCACCGCCGGGTGCTGAGAGGGCACCCTCCTCAAACACAAGCTTCTCTGCGATGAGCCGACTACCCTCGACGAGCTCCTGAACATCGCCGACAAGTACGCCACCGCCGACTCCTCAATGAAGACCGAGCTCCGGGTGGACGCATCCGGAAAAGTGCTCAATCCGGCGCCTCAAGCGCCGGCTGGAGACGGCGGCCGACGCCAACGCCAGAATGATCAAAAGCGCAAGGGCCCTGCGCCGCCTCCCGCCAGCCGGCAGGTGGCCACGGTCGAAGACGCGCCGCCTGAAGGGAAGCCCGCACCCAAGAAGCCCAAGGGCGGCCAGCCGGCTTGGCAGCCGGCCTTCTCCTACGAGCAAACCCTTGATGCCCTGTGCAAGTTCCACAGCGGCGCGAAGCCGTCCAACCACACGACCCGCAAATGCAACTGGCTCGCCCGAATCTCGAAGGGCGAAGGGCTCACGCCGACTCCGCCTGCCGGCCCGCCGCCGCCGGCTCCGCCGCCCAAAGCCGCCCGGCCCGCAGTCGACGCCGTGCAGGACGAGTTCCCCGATGAGCAAGCATCTTATGTCGTCTTCACGAGCCAGCCCGAAGACCGGCGCAGCAAGCGCCGAGAGCAACAAGAAGTCAATGTGGCTGCCACCAGCCCAGTCGGCCACATGCACTGGTCGGAGAAACCCATTAGTTGGAGTCGGGCCGACCACCCAGAGGTGATGCCGTCCCCCGGCTCCTACGCATTGGTCCTGGAGGCCACCCTTGCAACGGATACGCGTGCCGCACGCTTCTCCCGCATGCTGATCGACGGCGGAAGCAGCATCAACATCCTGTACCGCGACACCATGGAGAAGTTGGGTGTCAAGGCCAAGTAGCTTGCGCCGACTCGAACGGTGTTCCACGGCATCGTACCCGGTTTGTCCTGTGCCCCCATCGGCAAGATCAAGATCGATGTACTCTTTGGGGGCAAGGATCATTTCCGCCGGGAAGCAATCTGGTTCGAGGCGGTGGACCTGGAGAGCCCTTACCACGCCTTGCTTGGCCGACCCGCCTTGGCCATGTTTATGGCGGTCCCCCACTACGCTTACCTCAAGATGAAGATACCGAGCTCCAAGGGTGTCATCACCATCGCCGGCGACTACAAGAAGTCTGCCGGCTGGCCGAATCCCTCGTAATCGCTGCAGAAAAGAAGACGCTGGACAGGGTCGTGGCCCTGGCCAGCAAGCAGCTAAACCAACCCGCCGACTCCAAGGAGTATGATGCCCAAGGATCTTTCCAGCCGGCCAAGGAGACCAAGAAGATACAGCTCGACCCCGAGCACCCCGAGAGGTTTGCCGTCATTGGGGCGAGCCTGGATAGCAAATAGGAAGGCGAGCTCGTCGATTTCCTCCGTGAGAATCGGGATATCTTTGCATGGTCCCCCAAGGACATGCCGGGTGTCCCGAAGGATTTCGCCGAGCACAAATTGCACGTGCGGGAGGATGCTAAGCTAGTCAAGCAGCCCCTCCGCCAACTGTCAGAGGAGAAGAGAAGGATCGTAGGGGAGGAGATAGCCCGGCATCTCGCAGCCGGCTTCATCATGGAAGTTTTCTTCCCTAAGTGGCTCGCGAACCCAGTTCTCGTGCTGAAAAAGAATAACAAGTGGCGCATGTGTATAGATTACACAAGCCTCAACAAAGCCTGCCCAAAAGATCCCTTCGCTCTGCCCAGGATTGATCAAGTGATAGACTCCACAGCCGGATGCGAGCTATTGAGCTTTTTGGATGCCTACTCGGGATACCACCAGATCAAGCTGAACCCGGATGACCAACTGAAGACCGCCTTCATCACGCCGTTTGGAGCCTTCTGCTACCTGACTATGACGTTCGGCTTGAGGAATGCCGGCGCCACTTTTCAGCGTTGCATGCAGAAGTGCCTCCTCACGCAGCTCGGCAAGAACGCCCACGTTTACGTGGATGATGTTGTGGTGAAGACGGAGAAGCGTGGCACTCTGCTGGAAGACTTGAAGGAGACATTCGAGAACCTGCGCTGGTTCCGGATCAAGCTCAACCCGGAGAAATGCGTGTTTGGAGTGCCAGCCGGCCAGCTCCTAGGCTTTCTGGTCTCAGAACGCGGCATAGAGTGCAACCCTGTGAAGATCAAGGCCATCGAGAGGATGGCGGTCCCAACCAAGCTCAGAGAGATTCAGAAGTTCACCGGGTGCCTGGCCTCTCTGAACCGCTTCATCAGCCGGCTTGGAGAAAAAGCTCTCCCCCTCTACCGCCTCATGAAGAAGAGCACTCACTTTGAGTGGAATGACCAGGCCGACCAAGCTTTCCAAGAGCTGAAGAAAATGCTGTCCACGCCGCCTGTCTTGGCGGCGCCGACTAAGAAGGAGCCCATGCTCCTATATATTGCCGCCACAAGCCGGGTGGTCAGCACCATCATTGTGGTCGAACGCCCCGAAGAAGGCCGAGCCCAACCGGTCCAGAGGCCGGTTTATTACCTGAGCGAGGTGCTGTCCACCTCGAAACAAAATTACCCGCACTATCAGAAGATGTGCTATGGCGTGTACTTCACTGCCAAGAAGCTGAAGCCGTACTTTCAAGAGCATCCCATCACGGTCGTATGCACTGCCCCGCTGGCCGAGATCATAGGCAGCCGGGATGCATTCGGCTGGGTGGCTAAATGGGCCATCGAGCTGGCCCCCTACACGATCTTCTACCAACCCCGCACCGCCATCAAGACGCAAGCGCTGGCCGACTTCCTCGTCGACTGGGCCGAGACCCAGTACTTACCACCAGCGCCCGACTCCACCCATTGGCGCATGCACTTTGACGAATCAAAGATGCGCACCGGCTTAGGAGCCGGCGTCGTCCTTACCTCTCCAAAGGGCGACAAGCTCAGATACACGCTGCAGATCCACTTCGCTGCCTCCAACAACGTAGCCGAGTACGAAGCGCTCCTACACGGGCTCCGGCTTGCCAAGGAACTTGGCATCCGCCGGATCCTGTGCTTTGGCGACTCGGATTTGGTGGTGCAGCAATCTTCTGGCGACTGGGACGCCAAGGATGCAAACATGGCGAGCTACCGCTTCCTAGTGCAGCAAATCAGCGGATACTTTGACGGGTGTGAATTCCTTCATGTGCCGCGTGCCGACAACGAGCCAGCAGATGCTCTCGCCCGAATAGGCTCCACGCGGCAAGCAATACCAGCCGGCGTCGCCCTACAGTGCCTCCTCAAGCCATCAATCAAGCCGTCTCCGGAATCCGACTCCATCTTCGTGCCGCCTAACCCCGAGGAGGCCGGGTCCGGCTCGAAGAATCAAGCAGCTGGCCCGGGGACTTCAATATTTGGCTCGGGGACTGCAGTACCCGGCTCGGGGACTACCGCACCCGGCTCGGGGACTGCGGTAGCCGGCTAGGGGACTGCGGTAGCCGGCCCGGGGACTTCTTCAGCACAGCAAGCGGCGGCCGACTCCAGCACTGCATTACCCAGCCCGCCCACCCTGGTGGCTGTAGCCACATTGGTGGCAGAGGAAGTCGCTGCTCCATCATGGGCCCAAACCATCCGCAACTTTTTGGTGAACCATGACCTGCCGGCCGACAAAAACGAAGCAAGACAAGTCCAGCGCCGGGCTGGAGCATACACAATCGTCAACAGAGAGCTTGTCAAGCGCAGCGCCACCGGAGTCTTGCAGCAATGTGTCGAGCAGGAGAAAGGCATCGCGATCCTCAGGGATATGCACCAAGGAGAGTGCGGCCACCACGCCGCATCAAGATCACTTGTCGCCAAAGCCTTCCGCCACGGTTTCTTCTGGGCGACTGCTTTGGACGATGCCAAAGAGCTAGTCAAACACTGCAAAGGCTGCCAGCTTTTTAGCTCGCAGCAACACATGCCGGCTTCGGCACTCAAGACCATTCCCATCACCTGGCCCTTCGCCGTCTGGGGATTGGATATGGTGGGCCCATTCAAGACGGCGCGCGGTGGCATGACACATTTGCTCATCGCCGTCGACAAATTCACCAAGTGGATCAAGGCGAAGCCGATCAAGAAGCTGAATGGGCCGACTGAAGTGACTTTCATTGCAGATATAACAACCCGGTACGGCATACCGCACAGCATCATCACCGACAACGGCACAAACTTTGCTAAAGGTGCCTTGGCACGATTCTGCGCTGCGCAAGGTATCCGGCTGGACCTTGCGTCAGTCGCCCACCCGCAGTCAAACGGCCAAGTGGAGCGAGCAAATGGCCTCATTTTGTCCGGCATCAAGCCTCGACTGGTCGTACCTCTGGAGCGTTCAGCCGGCTGCTGGCTCGATGAGCTGCCGGCTGTCCTATGGAGTCTGCGCACTACGCCCAACAGATCAACCGGCTTCACGCCCTTCTTCCTTGTATATGGTGCCGAGGCAGTCATCCCAACAGATATCGAGTTCGACTCGCCTCGGGTAACCATGTACATGGAAGCGGAAGTCAAAGAAGAACGAGAAGACGGCGTCGACCTGCTGGAAGAGGCCCGGCTGTTAGCCCTCAGCCGGTCTGCCATCTACCAGCAGGGTTTGCGCCGCTACCACAGCCGGAGGGTCCGACCAAGATCCTTCCAGGAGGGCGACCTTGTGCTCCGGCTGATCCAGCGAACAGCCGGCCAGCACAAGCTCGCAGCCCCCTGGGAAGGCCCCTTCATCATCAGCAGAGCCTTGGGCAACGATGCCTACTACCTCATCGACGCGCAGAAGCCGAAGGCACGCAAGAGAGACGACTCCGGCAAGGAGTCGGAGCGACCATGGAACGCAAATCTCCTTCGGAAGTTTTACAGTTAAAATGCAGTATGTATTATGCCCACTTTTGTATTAAGTACGAAAACAATAGGCTCCCCGAGAAAGACTCCGGGACTGCCACCCTTTATTTTATGAATGAAAGTTATCATGCGTATGATATCACCTATTCATTTATTTTGTCCGGTACCGGGTCCGACGAGTCGGCCCGGGGACTAGCCGACTAGAGTTATATTAGGAGCCCTACCCGCAGTCAGACAAGTAATGTGCCGACACCCAGGCTTGGCTCTTGCCGAAATCGCAGCTCGAAGAATCGACTGCCCGGCAGGCAAGAGTCACAAGCCGGAAAGGGTGCACACATGAAAAACGATTAGGGACCAAACAGGCTCACTTATATAACAAAAGCCGGCTTGCTGCCTCCCGCCGACCGACTACCAGAGTAGCCGGCCGGCCGGCTTACATTCAGTCTGCTTCAAATCCAACAAAGCTCAAGTACTTGCCTTCCCAAAGAGGGAAGACGGCAAAGAAAAGAGCCTAAGGACAAAAAAGTACACTTGAATGAACGCCAACACATGCATATATTAATATTTACACAAAAGTCCTCCAGAGAGGTCGACATCCAACATTGTTCGATACACCCCAAGTGGGTGGAATTGCGGAAACTTAAAATTGTTCGAAAAAGTAAAACAGGAACAAAAGGAACGGCAGATCAAGCCGGCGGGGCCGCGGACGAGCCGGGCTGGGCGGTGGAAGCAGTCGTGCCGGCTGAAGGAGCGGCCGGCTGGCCAACCTCGGCTTGATCGTCGCCTCCGGCAGAGGGCGCGCTCCCGCGTGGCTCGTTGCTGGAGGAACGGTCGGCTGGAGGACGGTCGGCCGTCTCACCAGTCGGCTCAGCGTCTTCGCCCTCCCCCTCCTCATCGTCCTCGCCCTCGTTGCTGGAGGCGATCTCCTCGGCCGAATCCTCGCCGTCCGCTGGGTTCAGCCCGAACCATTCCTCCGGCTGGGCGGCGCCATCGTCGTTGAGCTCCGGCGCGAAGACGCTGGTGTCGGTGCATTCGGCGATCGTCGAGGCGCGTTGCGCGATCGCCGGCCACACCTCCTCTAGCTCCGCGTCGGCTTCCGACCGCCACGTCTGCAGCTGGTCCAGGCTTAGCCCTGGGTACCACGCGCGGACGAACTCCAGCGCGTGCCCGACTCCAAGATGGGCCGCGGACACCTTCCAGGCCTCGAAGCGGCCGGCTGCGACTTCGAGCCAGTCGGCCATCCGGCTTGGGGTGCGGGGAATTGTCTGGCCGGGCTAGAGCGCGGCCAGCATCGTCGCCCCGGCGCGTTGGAGCCGGCGGAGCAGCCGGTGGGCCGGCTGCAGCCGCGCCTGGATGGCGATGAGCTGCTCCGACAATGTCCGATTCGCGTCCGGCGGAATCACAACCCCGGCCTGACGGCGCTCCTCGCGGTAGGCTTTGATGGCTTGGGCGGCGAGGATGGATTGACCAGGAAAGTACTTTGCGCAAGATACCATACACAAGTCAAAACAAAGCCGCACGCGGCCGGCGGATGGAAGAAGAGCAAGAAGGACGGCCTACCATCGATGAGATCCTCGATCCGGCCGAAGCCTTCTTCCAGCGCCTGGCGCGTCTCGGCCCAGCTCGCCTCCCTGGCCTCGAACTCCGCCTTCAGGGTAGCCTCGCCGTCCTGCGCCTTTTGCAGGGCCGCCTTGTGGCTCTCCTCTTGGTCGGCCAGTTTCTTCGCCAGGCGGTCACGCTCCTAAACCAAGTCAGCGTACTCGGCGTCCTTGGCGCAAAGAGCGGCCTGCACCTCGCCGAGCTCCCTCCGCAAGTCGGCATTGGCCTCTGCGCGAGTAAAAGACAAAGAGAAAAAGTCAGCAAAAGAATAGTCGTCAAGGAAGATCCGACCCGACTGCGCTGGAGTCGGCCCGAATCTCGGGGACTACACCCAGTGGGTGCGTTGTCGCGCCCCCACGAGAAACAAATAAAGACAAAACACTTACGCCGGCTGCTGGCGAGGTCTTCGGTCCTCCGGCTCAGCTCCCGAGCCTGGGAGTTGAAGGCGGCAGCACGAGAATTATGATAATCCTAAGAGATCAGAAAAAACAGTCAAAGATAGTCGTCGAGTAAGATCCGACCCGACTGTGTTGCAGTCGGCCCGGATCTCGGGGACTACACCCAGTGGGTGCGCTAGCGCGCCCCCACGGAAAAACTTCAAAGGACCAGAGCGGTCAACAAGTGAAGACTTACCCGGATTGCAGCGCGCGTCGACAGAAACTCCTGAGTAAATTGCCTCAGGAGGCCGGCCTGTGCCTACAGCCGGCTCCGAACCCCTTGGGCCGCGACGTTCAGCTCGCCGCTTCCTCCGCTGGGAGTCCACCGGAACGTGGCGGAGCTGGCCGCCTCCAAGGCGTCTGCTATCTGGTCGGCACCCGCGGCTCGGCGCATGTCCGGCGGGGCCGTGCTCCCTCCGGCGTGCCGACCCGTCGCCAGCTCGATCTCGAGGCCGGCTCCGGCCTCGGGCGCGGCCCGGGCCGGCTCCTCCAGCACCACCGACGATTGACCGCCTTCACCTGCTCCGGCTGGCGCTGCCGGCGGCGTCCTCTCGGCGGAAATCTCGAAGACTTCGTCCCTCTGCACCGGCGGCTGCTCGGGGATGATCTCCTCCGCCGTGGGCAGAGGGATGTCCGGATCCAAAGTTTGGAGGGGGATGGCAAGTAGCGGAGGCCGGCTCCGCGCGCCTTCCGCCTCCGTCCCCGCGGCCGCCCACTCCGACAGAGTCTTGGCCGCCGCGCTCGCTCGCCCCGGCGCCGTCTGAGCGGCCTCCCGCTCCGCCGCCTCCCTCTCTCGACGCGCCTCGCGAGTGTTGCGCTCCGTGGCTGCTTCAAGATCGGCGCGGGGGTCCACTCGGTGGGACCCTGAGGATCCGGCACTCGGCCCGACCACGGAGCCGGCTGGGCCTCGCTCGAGGGAGAGCGGCGCCCTGCTCAGAAGATCACAGAAGAAGTCAAGTAAAGGAAGACTTCGGAATAACAAGCACGTGGGCGGCTAAAAGACTTACGCGGAAACTGATGGAAGCTTCTTCACTGCCTTCCGGAAGCGGGCCGCCTTCGCCGCCGCCTCCTCGCGCTTCGTGGCTGCGGCGGAGGCCTTCGGCTTCTTCGGCCGGCTTCCGAAGAGCAGGAGCGCGGCCCGGCGTTTCCCCTTTCCACCACCGGCAGTCGGCGCGGCAGACGAGCCCGCGCCGCGGCGGTCGGTTGCCGGCTGGTAGCGCGGGATTTCTTCGGCTTCGAAATCATCTGGCCAGTCGTCGAAACTGGCCGAGAGCCCCGTGCCGCCAAGCTCGGCGGCGTCCCCTGTGGCAGCATCCTCCATGGCGACTGCGGCAAGGTCCGGGTCGTCGAGGTCGTCCACCGTGCGGTCCAGGGCATACTCGCGATCGACTCCAGCCGCCCCGGTTGGCGGCGTGAGGAGAGGATTCTGATGAAGAGTAAAAAGAGAAAAGCCGCCTGGTCAGAAGCCGGCTGGCTCAAGCCGGCAGATGACAAGAAGAAGGACTTACCACAGGCGAAGGATGGGCGCGGGAGTACGACGCCTTGCCGTACTGCCACTCGTCGGTGAGCTTCAGGTTGGCGATGTAGTTCACCATCAGAGCCACCTCGGCATGGGGCATCTCCCATGTGCTCAGCCGGCAAGGGTCGAACCGGCCGCTCATCTGGCACATCATGTGCGACCGGCTTTGGAGGGGCAGAATCCGCCGCTCGACGAAGGCGGCTACCAGGTCGGCTACGAGCAAGCCTTCCGACTGGATCATCACCCGAAGCCGGGCAATGGAGGCATTCCCAGCCGAAGACAAGGACTTCGACCTGTAGCCCCAAGACGGCCGCCTCCCAGCCGGCGGGCCGGCTATGTAAGCCGGCAGGTTGACGTAGTCGCCGTGCGGGGCGATGTTCTTGACGTAGAAGTAGGATTTCTGCCAAAGCTTGACAGACTGGATCAGAGGAATGTGAGGGAAGGGGTTGTCGTCGCTTGCTCTCTTCATCGCGATGAAGGCGCCGCAGGGAGCCGGCACGCCAGCGGAGACGGTGCCAAGTTTGTTCTGGAAGAGCTCCGCCCAGAGCTCCAGCGTCGGCAGCACCTCCAAGAATCCTTCGCAGAGCGAGACGAAGGCCAAGAGCTGCATCACTGCGTTGGGCGTGACGTGATGTGGTTGGAGGTTGTAGAATTCAAGGAAAGAGCGCATGAAGCTGCTCGCCGGGAAGCCGAAGCCACGCCGGAAGTGCGTGCGGAAGACGACGCGCTCGCCTTCCTCCGGGCTGCGGCGCCAAAGACATGGCGGCGTGGGTGGGCTGCGGCGCGAGACTGCGTCGGGCGCGAGGAAGAAGAAGGAGAAGAAGAGGAGCAGGAGGGACGGGGAGCGGGGGAGCGAACGGGCCTTTGCCTCTCCCCCTCCCCCCCTACTTGTAGGCGCGTGCGCCAGAGCCGAGGAGGCGCGGCGTGGGGGATCGTGGGGATCGATCGTGCCCGTCTCCCCCACGCCCGCGTTAATTGCGCGCCTTGATGACGCGAAGAAACGGCCGCGGGGAGGCGAGCAGTCCCCCCGGGCCACAGAAGATGTGCGCCCGGGCCGAGGCCAGGGAGTGGCGGGCCCGGACCTGCGGCGGTGTCCCGTCGCGCGCGTGCGGCGGCAGGACTTCTCCGCCACGTGGCCTGACGTGGGGCCCGCGGCCAGCCCGCGGGTCAACCACGGTCACCTTAATAAACAAAAAGTGCTCCGAAGTTGGCGGCAACGACGAGGTCGGCCCCTCAGGGTGTGAAGCCATCCAAGCTTCCTGTCCTTCCGTCCGCCGTGAAGCTCGCCCGGCTTCGGGGACTACTGTCGGGGTAAATAGCCATGGGTAGCCTAGCCGGCTTCCCCTGGCCCCTCAGAAAAAATTATGATCCCATCCGGCTCATAAGAAGACTCAAGACTTGGGCCGCCTCCCCCCAGCCGGCTACCTTCCTGGCCGGCTTCGGGGGCGACCCGCCTTTTCACCCTCCTGAAGAAAGCTGCAGAGGGCCGGCTACGGCAGGGCCGGCTACTGCCAGGCCGGCTCCCATAAAGCAGTCAACGCCGTACCCGCAATATACGCGTCCGCTCTGCGATGATGAAGCGGGGCGTGGCTACAGTGGAGCCTGCCACCCCCAAAACCCGGAGCACGCCTAGTACAGCGCGTCGTGCGGGCAGCTGCGGCCCGCCCGGCACGGCACTGTAGCCACGGCGGCTCTGACGCCGTCCACGACGGGCCGCCAGCGTGGCCCCCGAGGCGGTGGGCCCCTTCGGGCAGAGAGATGCCGAAGGCGGCCGCACCTCCTCTCAAGCCGGCAAGACAGAGGGCCGGCTTCACATAGCCGGTCTGCCACCCTCCTCCAAGGAGACGCCCATTAAGGAGACAAGATGCGGCGGGGCTACAGTAATCGCCCGCCAAGGCGGCGCTACTGTAGCCGCGCTTACCCTGACCAAGCCTGCGTCGACGATACGGAGTAACAGTAACCAGCAGCCGACCAGGCCCTGGCCAGTGGGGCCGGCCTGTCAATTCAGGAGCCGACAGCCGGCGGGACCCACCAGCCGGCGGGCCCCAGAAGCCGGCGAGCATAGTCACAGACAGCTGGGCCCAGCGCCCAGTCGGATTACCGTTGTACCCCCGGGGGGTAGGCCTATATAAACCCCTCGGTGCACCCATGCAAGGGGTTGGACTCTCATTCTAGACCTAGACACGAAACAAGGAGAAGAAGCAAGCTGAGCCAAGCCCTTCTTCCTCCTCCCACCCAAAACAACTCAAGGAGCATTGTAGCTACTTGTGCACTTAGTAACCATGCGGAGACCCCGCAGAGCAGCAGTAGGGGTGTTATCTCCCCGGAGAGCCCTGAAGCTGGGTAAGATTCGCCGGCGTGCATGTCTTCGCCTCATCCCGTTTCCAGGCACCGGCGATGTTCTATTGGCCCCCGCAATGATAAGCCACCCGTTGGCATATGTCGCTCCTACCACCCGACGAGGAGACAAGAAAAGGAAGGCCGCCCCAACCGGGGAGGCCGAAGGGTCCAAGAAAGGAAGGACTCTCCTTCCGGACTATTCCACCAACGCCGCCGACGGCGAAGACGAGTGGCTGGTCAGGGCCAAGCCCCTGGCGAAGTCGTAAGTATTGGGATACCAGAGTAAGTCATAGCATTCTTTTGTTGCACTGCTTCTCCTAATGTGGAATATGATAATGCAGTCCGCCCCAAGCCTGCATCGATGTATCATCGTCGGACGGTTCCTTGGACTCGTCGGACATGGATAGTGATATACTTCCAACCGCCACCTCTCCTTGCCCTACGGACAATGCCGAGGTACTTTCTCAAGGGGCACCGAGCCGGGGGGAGACAGTCCCGGAGGCGCCTCAAGGCGACCTTCCAGACTCCAGGAGCAAAGGGAACAAGGCTCCCACGGGCTCCAAGTTCGGCCCGCAGCCGGACACTGCACCGGAACCTCTAGTGGTTCCGGACTCGGGCAGGCGGCCCTCTTCCAAGAGGGGTAAGCCGTCCGTGCCGGTGACCTCTGTCCATCCAGAGGCACCAGTCGAACTGTTGGGAGCGCTTAGTGGCGCTTCCATCGACGAAGAGCACCGCACTATTATGAGTGCGGTGATCAAGAAGGTTCAGTCCGCCAAAAGCGGACTGACTAAAGCTGGTACCAGCCTTCTAACAGGCTTTGAGGTAAGTATTTAAAATATAGGAAAAATATTACCGCATAGACAGTAGCCCTTGATGCTCTGTTTGGTGTTCAAAGAAAAGCCGAATAGAGGATCAATAATATCTGCAGGAGTCTAATATAAGTATGTCTGTATGCGTACGCAGGCTTCGCTGCTGACCTCTACCGCACTAACTGCAGAGGTTGCCGCACTGAAGCAGGACTTCAAGGGGTCCGAGAAAGAGCTCGGCCTTGACAAGAGGCAGCTCGAGGAGAACAAAGGAAAGTAATACCTTTTCTATATATAAAAGAAAATGTGGTTGCGAAATGACAGGATCATCATGAATGTGCTAGGGGCCATGAGCGATGTGGCGACCCTGAAGCAAGCGCTGCCCGAGGCCAAGGAGCGCACCGGGCGGGAAAAGCAAGAGGCACAGGTGGGCGAGGTGTAGCAAGAGCTCCAGGCTCTTGTGAAGAAGCACGAGGCTTTGGAGCTTGACTCGAAGACGCGAGAGTCCGAGCTTTCCGCGGCCCTTGAGAGCACAAAGAATGCCAAGGTTGAAGCCCAAAAGGCCCTCCAGGAGATTGAGGCAATGAGGAGGATAGCGGCGGGTAAGGCATTCAATATGCAAAGCAAGCATGTGAAAGTAAATTACTTGTTACTTACCCGAGTCTGGAGCTCTCGAGGAGCATTCGCAGATTTGCCCCGCAGCGTGTCGGGTGCCGCGAAATTTTACCAGGCCGAGGAGGGAAGCTCGATGGAGAAGCTGTTCTGGTCTCAGTATACTTGGACTAAACACCCGATGCCTATGAGCGACCAGCTGAAGCAACTGGTCGAGCTGCACAAGGCGGCCGAACAGGCGATGAGGGGCCTTATAGTCCGGATGTGGCCTGGCGACTCCCCTCCCAATAGCTACTTTGGCCTGGTGAGGCGTCTTGTGGATGCCTGCCCACGACTGGAGGCCATAAAGCAGTCTGTTTGCATCGAAGGTGCACACCGGGCCTTTGCCAGTGCGAAGGTGCACTAGGCCAAGATGGACGCTAAGAAGCTGGTGAAGGAGGGGCCACCGCAGGGCAAGGAGCATCGCCACCCTGAGATGTATTATGAGGGTGTCCTGAAGAGTTCCCGTCTTGTGGCGGACGAGTATGCGAACGATGTAATTTTTGAATAAACTTGCTCGGGTGATCCTGTATTATGAAAACTTGTTCATATGCGCTATGCAACAATTATTTGAATTTAAAATATTACCTTCTATGCGGTTGTTTATCAAATCTGAGAGATGGCCAGTCGTCGGTGTCTGCCCCCATGCCACGAGTGCTGGGGTGTTCGGGATAAACCTGAGAACTCCTTTTCCCATTCTTGGGTCCATCGAGGGAGGTGCTTAGCACAACGAACAAGGCAACCAGACTATAATGCTTTATCACTCTCACTTAGCCATAGAATTATACAATTTTAAATTTTGGCGAAGCCCCTAGTATTCTGAAGTCTGAATTCAGGGTGCTATGCACGCCTTAAGCCGGACAAAGCCGACTCCTCGCTCTAAGTGGCATAAGTATTTAGGGACTCGAGGCCTCTCGAACAACGAACAGCTCTCGCCTTATCATGACAGTCAGTTTTAGCTTTCTCTACTAAGGTGCTTAGCCCAGCTGAACCGGGGCACAATCGCAGTAGTTCTCCCAGTGCTACCTTAGCCGATATAGCGGAACGTAAGGTACCAAAACATGGGAGCCGGGCAAATCCAACTATTGACCCAAGACATGATTCGGAGCTGATGCATATAATGCTATAAGTTCGGGGTGCCGCACTGTCGAAAGTGTTCGGACTTCTCACGCCGTATTATGGGGTATGCTAAAGCCCCTGGCATATTGGCCGTACCAGAGTGTACCGGTGCTGAATGTCATAAATGAACATATATATAAAAAAGAAAGAATAGAGAATGCGGTAATAGTCTAGTGCTATGCATTGTTTATTCAAAAAGGTGCATCGAAGCAGAATGATACAAGTAGTGCGATAAGCAAAAAGTAGGACTATTTGACATGTCCCCTCCAAGGGCAAGCTGAGGAATGGTATTTAAAGCAAGTATTTCACTCGTTATCGCAGACCACATGGGAATTCCATGGTGCGACGTAGCTTTCTGCCTCCTTGGTTGTTCCGTCGTGTGTCCGGCAATCATACTGCCAGACAGGGTTTCCAGATATTAAAGTCTTGAAAGAGAGAAAAATAACAAAGAAGGAAGCCCCTAGTGCGGTTGAGCCGCATAATGGGGCTTCCCGTAGTCATGCCCCCCTCATCACCTGTGCCCATGGTATTTTCAATGCGTAATTATGTACGCGCTTGAAGGTGTCCGGGTCTTTAATCGCCGAACTGGTTGATTGCCTTAAGAAGCTGCTTTGCGCTTCTGATGTGAGGGCAGCAGTGTGCTCCTCCATGCGGAGAGAACACTCTGTGTTTCCATTGACTGTGATGACCCCCCGAGGTCCTGGCATCTTGATCTTGAGATATGGATAGTGCGGTACTATGTTGAATCTCGCGAATGCGGTTTGCCTGAGCAGTGCATGATAGCCACTGCGGGACGGGACTATATCGAAGATTAACTCCTCGCTTCAGAAGTTATCCGGGGATCCAAAGACCACTTCCAGTGTGACTGAGTCTGTGCAATGGGCTCTACACCTGGTATGACACCTTTAAAGGTCGTTCTTGTGGGTTTGATCCTATACCCACTTTGCGCATTGTGTCCTGATAGAGCAGGTTCAGGCTGCTGCCGCCATCCATAAGGACTCAAGTGAGGTGAAATCTGTCAATGATTGGGTCTAGAACCAGTGCGGCGAATCCACCATGATGGATACTAGTGGGGTGGTCCCTGCGATCGAAGGTGATCGGACAGGAGGACCATGGGTTGAACTTTGGGGCGACTGGATCCAACGCATATACGTCCCTTTATGAATGCTTCCGCTCCCTCTTGGGGATGTGGGTTGCGTATCATGTTCACCGTCCACACTTGTGGGGGGGGGGGAACCTCTTCTGTCCTCCAGTGTTCGGCTGCCGGGGCTCCTCCTCCTCATCGCTATGTGACCCCTTATCTTTGTTTTCGGCATTTAACTTGCCAGCCTGCTTGAACACCCAACAATCCCTGTTGGTGTGTGTCGGTGTCAAAACTGGCGGATCTCGGTTAGGGGGTCCCGAACTGTGTGTCTAGGCCGGATGGTAATAGGAGGCAAGGGAACACGATGTTTTACCCAGGTTTGGGCCCTCTTGATGGAGGTAAAACCCTACGTCCTGCTTGATTGATATTGATGATATGGGGAGTACAAGAGTAGATCTACCACGAGATCAGAGAGGCTAAACCCTAGAAGCTAGCCTATGGTATGATTGTATGTTGTAATTGTTGTCCTACGGACTAAAACCCTTCGGTTTATATAGACACCGGAGAGGGTTAGGGTTACACAAGGTCAGTTATAAAGGAGGAGATATCCATATCCGTATTGCCTAGCTTGCCTTCCACGCCAAGTAGACTCCCATTCGGACATGAGACGAAGTGTTCAATCTTGTATCTTCATAGTCTAACAGTCCGGCCAATAGAGATAGTCCGGCTGTCCGGAGACCCCCTAATCCAGGACTCCCTTAGTAGCCCCTGAACCAGGCTTCAATGACGATGAGTCCGGCGCGCAGTATTGTCTTCGACATTGCAAGGCGGGTTCCTTCTCCGAATACATCATAGAAGAATTTTAATATGAGGATAGTGTCCGACCCTGCAAAATAAGTTCCACATACCGCCGTAGAAAGAATAATATTTTCGCAAATCCAATTTGCTGACTTGTTTTGGCAGCACGACGTTATGTCATGGCCAGGTGATTATTCGAACCGTTTTTCTTCAACCAGCTCCACACATAACGCGAGGCGGTTTCTTCACACGTCTTGTCAAAGCAGAGATCGTGTTCTCCCAATTACGAGATTCTCATTAATGCGGTCGTGGGTAACCCAACCGTGTCTATGACTCCTAGATTATAGGCAAGTCCTAAACGGCTATGGAGAGGACGCTTGATATTTGCCCTCTTTATAAAGGGACAAGGTTTTCTATTTTTCCCTCTCATGCTCAATGAAACCCTTCCCCCGCCTCGAGTTCCAACACCCAAAGCCCAGGTTAGGTGCTCCGGATCTTCAATCATGTCCGGATCCAGCCTTCAAGGCTGATGGATGCCCTCCTCCGTGACGGAAGAGGACATCAAGAAGTTGAGGGAGGCCAGATACCTGACCGCCGAGGTTTCGCATCGGTTTCCTGCTTGAGGGCAGGTCGTCCCTACTCCCGAACCCAACGAGGACGTCGTGTTCGTCTCCCACTTCCTCCGAGGCCTAGGCCTCACTCTGGATCCCTTCGTCAGGGGTTTGATGTTCTATTACGGGCTAGATTTCCACGATCTAGCTCCGGAATCCTTTCTCCACATCTCGACATTTATTGTCGTGTGTGAGGCCTTCCTCCACATTACCCCTCACTTCGGCCTATGGCTCAAGACCTTTGAAGTGAAGCCGAAAATGATCGAGGGGCAACATGCAGCATGCGGAGGTGCATTAATAAGCAAGATGGTAGGAGCTCCATGGCCGAAAGGTTCCTTTCCAGAGGTGTCTGAATTATGGCAACAGGAGTGGTTTTATGTCACAGCTCCCAGAAGTGCCAAGTGGGCGGCTGCCCCCGCTTAACGCTCGGGCCCCCCACCACGACTAATGTCATGGATTAGCAGAAGTCTGAGCTGGGGTCCAGCCAAGGACGTGCCTATACTGCAAAGCCGCATTCGAGATCTCTTCGAGGGAGATTTTAATTTGGTCATGGTAATGCAAGTTATGCTGGTTCGTCGAGTCCAGCCTTGCAAACGCCGGCCCTTTCGCTTGTGGGAGTTCAATCCAGAAGGACCGTGTGCCATGCAAAATTTCCTCGGCCTGACGCACGAGGAGATGTACAAGTCACTCTTCGGACCTCAAATAGAGTGTCCGGATACTACCAAGGACGTGCGCCTGAGCAGTAACCGCACCGCCGAACAAGTAAGAAATCCTCTAGCCAAATACACCGCCTTTTATTCATCATGAAGTTATTTCTGAGAGATCGCTCTTTGACCAGGACTGGCTAACAAAGGCGAAGATGATTCGGTGTTCGGCCCCCCTCCCTGAGGGTTTGGAAAATCCGGTATTGGAAAAGATGCTCGAGCTCGCACCTTGCCCGGAGCCCTCGAAGGAAGATACAGGGGGAATAATATGGGCGGAAGCGGGCCCCCATCGCTGCCAGTTCCAACGGAGGGAATGAGCGCCTCCTTAAAGGAGGATAACCGGGGGAGGAAGAGGACTGCTTCTGAGGATCCGGAAGCAGACGAGAGAAGAAGTCTCCAACAGAGGGTCCTGCCTCGGGGGGTGCTCTTGCCGCACAAAGTCCGCGGGGGGATCAGCCCTCCAATGAGTCGTAAGTGATCCAAAAAATACTTTAATAGTGAAGGTATACTATCTTTCTTCTGAGAAAATAACTGCCGCATATATCTTGAAGTTCGGGTCTTAGCCCTTCTCAGCTGAGCTCGTCTTGGGGATCTTCTTCCAGAGAAGATGGAGAGCGAAACGCCTCCCCCGGACTCCTCCACTCAAGAAGCGGGCAACCCTGAAGTGTCGTCATGGAGGGCCTCTCCGGATCCAGTGAGGCCAGAAGATAATCCCATAGACCCCCGAAGTCCCCAGTGTCCGGCTCCCGAAGAGAGCAAACAAAAGAGTCCGGCACCGTCTAGTATGCGGTCGGACATTCTGAGGGAGCTCTTGGGGCGAGCGGCCATCTCAGAAGAACACCGTACGCTGACAGGTACGGTGACAGGTACGGATTACATGAAGCCTTTATGAGTCTACTGACAGGCTTTGAGGTACGTGAAATAATATGTGATAATACCGCACATGTTAGGTGTGCCCTGTGTAGATAGTAGCCCCTGAGACTCTGGTTGTCGTCGAGAACGGCGGTGAACAAAGGATCATAGTCCCAGGCAATAACCAGACTGCCTTTATGTGCAGGTGGTGGAAGCTCCGGTGGCTAGCCGGACTAGTGAGTTTGCCAAATTAAGACGGCAACTGGATGTGGTAGACACCGACATCGAGCTTGTTAACAAGCGGCTTGACGAATCACAGGGTAAGTAATGTTTTCTGGTGAATGTCACACAATAAGAGCAACATGATGCCAGTATCTTTAATATGTTGTGACTGCAGACGGAGCTGCCACTGTGGAGACCCTTCAGGGGGAACTCGCCCGAGCCATGGAACAACCGAGGGTTAGTAATGTGGCTGCTTTGAAGGCGGCCGAAGAGTTAAGAGCTGAGAAGGCCGCCCATTGCGAAAGCAAAGAAAAGATTGTCAGGACCCCGATTCCAAGTCACATCGATGTAGCCGATAACACCTCATATCACATTGCGGCCTCACGCACGGTATTCCCACGGGTGTCACCTTACCATGGCCCGGGACCGTTTTCGCCTTTTGGCTCACGTATATGATAGTGTCGCTATCCATATGACAGAGAACCCGGGCTGACATGGCTAATCGTGAACCCAAAGCGGCACAGACCTATGGAGACAGGCATACATGAATCACATCGAGCATGTCGGTCATCAGCGAGTGAATCCGGGCTGTAGCACTGGGCTAACAGGACTCCGCGGAACCCGGGCTGTATCAGGCTAGGCAGGACTCCGAAAGTCACCGTGTGACATTTCCCCGAAGGGACAGACATAGGAACAAAGTGAAACACATGCCGGCCAATCAAGTGCCCTGAGCAGTACTGTTGGGCTAGCAGGACTCTGGTGAACCGGGCTGTAGCGGACTACTATGGCTCGAGGAGCACTAGACTATATTTCCCCATAAGAAAGTCTACAAAGGATAAACAACTAGATTGTCGGATCCCACACCTACCAAGCATTTCAATCATACACACAATATGCTCGATATGTGCAAATACAACATGGCATCACAACAAAACTCTACAAGTCAAGTACTTTTATTTAAAGGCTCCAGAGAGCCATACATAACATGTTCATACTGGTAGGGGTCACATAACCCGCCACTCAAGTCATACAAACATACAAGCACATGCGGAAGCAAATAGTCTAAGTACAGACACTAGAAAGAAAGAAGGCTTCTCGAAGCCTGTCTATCTACATAGGGCCCTCCATGGCCAGGATCACCACCTGGGTGGCAAGTAACTCATCGACGTCGAGATCTACATAAAACCCATCGGAGGGGGCGGCGTTGTCGTCTGAAAATAGTAATTTAAGCAAACATGAGTACAAAGGTACTCAGCAAGTCTTATATCAGAACCTACAATACATGCTCATTCTCAAGAAGGTGGTGGAGTTATTGTAGCAAGCCAGCTTTGACTCTTGGCTAAGCTATCCTACGAGACACCACTAGTAAAATAGTTTTCGCACACAAGTCCACTAATCACCAACACAATACTCCACCAGGGATCCTCCCTCGTCATCCTACGAGGGGGCCATCCTCGGTACTCACACTTATCTTGAGTCTTTTAGTAGTAACCATTAACTTGTCTATGAACTATATAGGCAACCAAGTAGTCCTTTACAGCGGACGCGGATATTCAAATAGATGATGTTAACCCTGTAGGGGTGTACTTCCTCATACACGCTCTCACCACTTACCGTCGTTTACACGACATGTACTCGGCAACCTTCAAGCGGAAGCCCAACTAGGGTGACGGCCACGGCCTACCTAAACACTCAAGTCTCTAGTCCAGGTTTATCGCCTATCCAGGTTCCATCCATAGGGAGTCCGCCCGAGGTTTCCACATACGGCCCCAAACAATGTGAACAGGGTTCCCCAGACACCAAACGGGTGACTCGGTACACCGTGCCATGGTGTATCTACCGCAACATAGCCCACCCCTAGGGTCAGTGCTACACACGGCCGCCAACACATAACCTACAAACACCAGAAACTAATTGCAACTCCTGGACAGAGTACTAGGGTGACTAAGAAGCCGAGAGTGTCCATTGTTTTCGGGCCCAATGTATGGTAGTAGCTGATTCTTAAATCACACATACAGATCTCAGTTCTTAGGGGCGGCCTCAATGAAACAACCCACCATGTACTCCTACATGGCCTCTCATCGATACCTTTACCAAATCATGTTCAACAAATCCCTCACATTACCGACATAATCATTTCACTCTAGCCCATCACCAGATGAACCAGACCTGACACAACTCTAAGCATAGCAGGCATAGCAAGGTAGGAAACACATACATGGCTCAAGCAAATCCTACACATGATAGTGTGTTTCATCTAGTTATTGTGGCAATGACAGGTCATGCAGAGGATAAGGGTTCAACTACCATAGCACACAATAGTTTGAAACGTTGTTGTCTTAATGCAGTAAATGAGAGCAGAGGCGAGAACATGGGATTGTATCGATATGATCAATTGGGCTACCTGCCTGATGGAGTCGAAGTAGGGTACTGCCCTTCAGTTGGATACTCGGAGATATCCTCGGAGGCAGAACCTACCATGAAAGACACCACAGAGTATAGTCAACACATGGCAATATGCAACAATATGATGCATGCTATGAGATGGCAAAATGATGTGTCCTGCCTAATGCAATGTGAAACAAGTTGAAATGGGTCCATTTGAATCAAACATTCAAATGAAAGCTTAAGCTCTTATGCATAATAAGTGTATTAGCTTGTTTCACCAAAACAGCAAGTTTAAAATGTTTTGTCATGCATGAAACCATTACAGATGGATAGAGAATTTTTCTTATCATTTTTCATATATAATTTATTTGACTTGGAGCTATGGTTGATTTTCTATGATTTTTAGAAGTTTAGGCTATTTTCTGGAATTTCCTATATAAGAATAAATCCAGAAAAATGAGTAATTGCGTCAGCACTGCGTCACTGTGATGTCAGTGAGTCAAAGGCGCCAGCCTAGGTCAAACCTGACTGGTGGGCCCTGTCTGTCAGTGTCTCAGCTAACTAACAGAATTAAGTTAGTACTAACTAACTGTCAGTGGGGCCTGGGCCCACATGTCAGTGACCTAAACTAACTGAAATTAGTTAGCACTAATTCTAACCTAATTAGCAGGCCGGCCCCACCTGTCATAGGCTCAGGGGGGAAGTCAACCTGGGCCCACACGGGTCAAACGGGGTCAACTCGCCGGCGTTTAGCCACCGGCGATGCCAGACGCGGCGGAGGGCTGCGGGTTTCGTACTCCGGCGACCAAAATGACGGCAGAGAGCATCTACGCATAGCTGGGAGCAAGACGCATCGAGTGGTGGCAGTGGGTGGAGCTAGGGTGGCCAGAAACGTCGCCGGCGATGACCTTGGCGGCTGCCGGAGTTCGGGCGAGGTCGAAACCGAGGCTGCGGGGCACGGCGAGGCGCGTGGAATGGTGCTACAGGCACCTGCGGGTGCGGTGAGTGCGTTGGTCGCAATGGTGTGGCCAGTGGGTGGCTAGAGTCACGTCGGCGACGAGATCGGCGGCGGCGGGAGCTCGAGTGAGTGTGGTGCGGTGCACACGGTGCAGGAGGGGGTTAATGGAGAGGGGAAGGACAGAGCTGGGCTCACGGCGGTTGTAGAAAGCATCAAAGTGGTCTCGGGGAAGGCCGGAGCTGAGCGGGGCGACGATGGCGATCTTGGCAGCCGAAGTTGGGGGAGACGGGGTTAGCGGCGACTCCAGGGCGGGCGAGCGCTCGGGGCTAAGCCTGCTCGACGTAGTCGACGACGGCGGAGCTAGTGGACAAGGTGATGTGGCACGGGGACGACGGTGGCTATGGCTATGGTGGTGAGACGGCGGCGGTTGCGTCGGCCATGGCTTCGGGGGAGCAAGGGAGAGGAGCTGGGGAGAGAGAGGCGTGTCTATGAGCTCGGGGGGAGAGGTGTGTGACCGATCCAGGGCGGCAGCACTGCGAGGGGAGGAAGCAGGGCGGCGGGCAGCTGTGTGGCGCGCGCACTCGATGGCATCGAGCACCTGCCTGCCTGCCTGGCCAAGCCAAACAGCTCGCTAGAGCGGTGGCTGGGCTGGGCCGGCAGGTGGGCCTGCTAGGTGGGCGCCAGGTAAGCCTTTCTCTTTCTGCTTTCTGTTTTCTTTTTTATTTATTCTGTAACTTTAGGGCTTTATTAGAAATACAAAAACGTTTCCAAAAATCCTGAAAATAATTGTCGGCTCTGTTGGGATTATTCCTAACAGCGCTCACTTAAATCCAGAATTATTTCGGCATTTAAAATATTTTATAGTATTTAAATGCCCAAATTCAAATACTTATGATTTAATCCAAAAATCCAAAATGGCCTAGAAAAGAGTGCACCATTTTTGCCAGGGGTTTTAGCCCAAACCATAAATGATGAACATTTTGTGAAGGGCATTTTGGGTTCATTGAAACCAATTTTAGTAAACCCTAGTTGGTTTAAGGGGGTGCTGGGGGTTCTGTCATCCCCATTTCACCTTTCTGGAAAATTTAAACATGATGCAAGAACTCTAATGCATGAAGTAGCTAGGGTGTGACAAAGATGGCCAAGATGGCTGTAGAATTATAAGGCACTACCGACCATTGCCAGTTATTTGAAGAAGAGAACCGAGTGAAGGGAACGGACCTTGAGAAGGCCACTATGGCGACCAAAGATAGTCGCTCTGCTATGAGGGCGAAGAAGGAGCTGCGCGAAGCCAGGGATATTGCGGCTAGGAAGCCCTTTCTGCTACGGAGGATGTTCGTAGATCCGCGGTATGCCCCTCTGGATCGGCTGTGGAGTTCGGCAGACGCATATATGGACTTGGCGGCGAGTGTTGTCGATGTGGTCGAATACTTTCAAGATCAATCAGATCGTGAAATGGACAAGCTATTCTAGTTGCAATTCAACGTTCTAGAGCGCCCGCTTCCCTTGACTGATCAGCTAGCCGAATGGGCCGAACTTAATAGGTTGTCCGGACTCGCCATGAGGTCTGTTGTAGATCATTTGTGGCCGGAGAAGCCGAAGCCGAACAACTATTTTAGCTTAGTGCAGCAGTTCCTTAATGCGGTGTCGCGCATCAATGCGATGAAGAGGTCGGCATGCATAGAAGGCTCGCGGATGGCCTTTGCCCGTGTCAAGGCATACTGGGCGGAGATGGATGCTACCACTGTTGCGGTGCAAGGTTCGGCCATAGGCCGAGTAGCTGCCGAGCACTATTTTGAAGAGGTTCTTGAGGGTGCTCGTTTGATAGAGTCCCAGTGCTCGAAGAATATTATGTTTGAATGACATGTATTCCCATTGTAAACACAATGTTTTTATGAAATAGAGTAAGGTTGTATTTATACTTTTGCCGGAAAGTAATGTGATGCCTCATGTGCGGCCGTTTGTGTATATATGTATGTAACCTGAAAGATTGCAGTCGTCGGCTTGAACCCCCATGCATATAACACGGAGGTGCTCGCAAAAAACATGTGTTCACACTTAACCCAACGTCTTGGCCTTATTAAGGAGGTGATAGCGCAGCGAACGAGGCAACCGGACTATAATGCTTTAACACTTTCACTTAGCCATAGGAGTTTGACAGTGGGGCTACTAGATAGCCCCTGGTGGCTCCGCACTCTCTCGATCTCAGGATGCATACATGCCTGGCCGGAAAACGACCCTTCATTAAGGAGGAGGAATTCCAACATTCTGATAGCTCATCGAGTGGTTGTCCAGTCTCATGCTATATCATGACAGTCAGTTTTCGGCTTTCTCTACTGAGGTGCTCATCCGGATGAACCAAAGCACAATTGCAGTAGTTCTCCTGGTGCTGCCTTAGCCGATAAAGCGAAACGTAAGGCACCAAAACACAGGAGCCGGGCAAACCCAACATTTGACCAAAGACAATGATTCGGAGCTGATGCATATAAGGCCAAACTCACGACGCCGAACACTCCCTGAGGTATTCGGTCTTTATGGTATAAATCGGGCCTAAATAGTGCCCTCTGTAAGAAGCCCCTTGTGTCCAGGTACGTGCATTATTCTGACGTGGCCACATGCCAAGACGTCAGCATCCTTCTCAATTGTACTGAGAATTCGAGGGATGTGTATCAACAAGAGACAATAAAAAAGGTTTACGCAGGGTCTTAATCTGAAAAGAATCCTTGGAGCGGGTCCCTGCTGCATGTCTGCGCCTGTGTCTCCGTTGTGCCGTATCCTGGACGGGTGTAGCACGATGATCATCTGTAAAAGAGAGGAACTTAGGTGAAAAAGTTGTCGTGCAAAAAGATAGTTTTTAAAGAAACCATGTATAACTAAAAATGAGTAGAAATTGCCACTTATCTGCATGCGTTGAGCCCCTTGTATTTGTAATAGGGGTGTGGCCATCAATCCAGTACAAATTACATATAGCAGCGCCGGACTCGTCTAACCGCATCCGTCGTCTTGACGACCTATCAAATGCTTTAGTTGGGGAGACCGTTTTCAATGTGCGGCTACCAAGGCAGTCACATTCTCTTCGGCACGCAAAGATCGCTTAATACTTCCGTTCACTGTAATGATGCCGCATGGACCGGGCATCTTGAGCGTCAGGGAAGCGTAATGTGGTATTGCATTAAAGCGAGCAAAAGCTTTGCGTCCAAGTAGTGCTTGATAGCCACTTTGGAACGGAGCGATGTGGAAGGTTAAATGTTCGCTACGGAAGTAATCGGGGAAGCCGAATATAACCTTTTGTAGCAGGGAGCCCGTGCAATGGGCCCCTAGGCCTGGTGTTACTGCTTTAAAGGTAGTATTGCTATGGCAAATTTTCGTTGGGTCTATCCCCATTTCGCGGATTGTATCCTGGTATATCAGGTTGAGACTGCTGCCACCATCCATCAGGACTCGTGTGAAGTGGTATCCGTCAATTATTGGGTCTAATACCAGGGCAGCCCATCCTGCACGCCGGATACTTGCTGAATAATCACAATGGTCGAAAGTGATCGGTTGAGACGACCAGTGGCAGGACTCTGCGGTGATATGCCTTTGGGCATATTTTTCTGGGAGTGCCGTTTTGTTTCTCCCCTTGATCACGTTTAACACGTTTACTGTTTTGACTTCTGGTCGAAATTTCTTTTGTTCCCCAGTGTCTTGCTTGAGAGGCTCATCCTCGTCTTCGCTTGGTGTATCCTCCCCCTTGTGTACGGCGTTGGGCTTGCCAGACTGCTTGAAGACCCAACATTCTCTGTGGGTATGATTAGCGGGATTACCAGGGTTGCTATGGATCTGACATATTTGGTCCAAAATTTTGTTTAGGCTGGACAGTTCATCTCTGGCGCCTTTAGAGGGCGGCTTTTGCTAACCTGGCCGAGAGCTTTTGAATCCAACGTTTACTGCCATGCTCTTCGTGCTATCTTCTTTATTCCGGCATTTGTTATTGCTGTTGCGCCGTGATTTCCCGTTTCCATCTCTAACTTCGGATGTACTGGGGTTGCTGGTGCTGCATCTGGCTAGCCAGCTATCCTCACACGCGCAAAAGCGGGTCATGAGGCTTGTTAATGCTGCCATTGTTCTCGGCTTTTCTTGGCCGAGGTGTCTGGCAAGCCATTCATCACAGACGCTATGCTTAAAAGCTTCCAAGGCTTCGGCGTCCGTACAGTTGACTATTTGGGTCTTTTTAGTAAGAAACTTGTTCCAAAGCTTTCGGGCTGACTCTCCGGGCTATTGAGTTATATGACTCAAATCATCCACGTCCGGAGGTCGGACATAAGTCCCTTGAAAATTTGACCGAAAGGCGTCTTCGAGCTCTTCCCAACTCCCCATGGAGCTTTCAGGGAGGCTCTTAAGCCAGTGCCGAGCTGGCCCTTTGAGTTTGAGGGGTAAATACTTAATGGCGTGGAGATCATCTCCCCGAGCCATGTGGATATGGAGGATATAGTCCTCGATCCAGACCCCAGGGTCTGTTGTTCCATCGTATGCCTCTATGTTTATGGGTTTGAATCCCTCTAGAAATTCATGGTCCAGCACCTCATCCGTGAAACATAACGGGTGTGCGGCACCCCTATATCTGGGTGTACCGCGTTGCGGATGTTTGTTGTGTTACATCGTATGCTGGGGCGCGCTTGCATGGTCCATAGATGGATCTGGTTGCGCCGTGCTTTTGGTGCGAGCCCTCGCGTGGATCGCGTATTGGCTTGTGAGTGGCTTTATTTGCTGCTCTATGTTGGCTGTGAGGTCGTCTATCCGGCCAGGTGGCCATTTTGATTCTTGGTTGTGGGTGGTCTGAGGCCTCCTCATCGAATTCAGGTAGCAACTTCCGCTTTGGGTAGCTCTTGGTGGGGCAATTGCCGCCGTACTTCGCTGCTGTGTTGAGTACTTTACTCCACCTGATTTGGAGTGTGTCCTGCGCAGCCTTGAGCCTTTGCTTCTGCTTTTCCAGACTCCTCGCGGTGGCAACAAACCTTTGACGGGCATTCTGCTGCTCCGGGTGCCTATCCGGCGTTATGTCGTCCGGACTATTATCTTTGACAAAATTGGTTTGTTTGGATTGATTCTTCGTATTGCCGTGGTCCGGCAGTGGTTCGCCCTGCTCCAACACTGGGTCTGTATGATCGTTATTTCTGCCGAGACGCGATTTGGGGTAGCACTTGCGCTGCCGCTTTGACTGCTTCTCGAGGGAACAAGCCTTCAGTGCATCCTTCCGTTCCTCGTCGTCGTCTTCTTTTTGTGTGTCCACCATGTATACGTCATATGATGAGGTGGACGTCCAGCGCTCTGTGGGCGGTGGTTCCTCTTCGCCTCCCGCATTGTCGTCCATACCATCGATGTCTTTGGAATCGAAGCCGAGCATGTCGATAGAGTCATCGACAGTGGCTATTAAGTGGGTGGTGGGTGGGCGTCGAATTTCTTCGTCGTCCGCATCCCAATCCTGTTGGCCATAATCCGGCCAGGGCTCTCCTGACAAAGAGAGAGACCTTAGTGAATTCAGAATGTCGCCGAAGGGCGAGTGCTCAAATATATCCGCGGCGGTGAATTCCATGATCGGCGCCCAATCGAATTCGAGTGGTAGGGGCACGGGCGATTCGGAGTCAGAAAAAGATTCCGGCACCTTGGAGTCACGGGCTGCGCAGAGGATTATGCTGGTGTTCGGCTCGATCGCTGTTGAGACTGCAGCCCCTGAGGCGGTGTCTAACCACCCGTCCTCGATTGGCGCAGTTGGCTCCGAGCTAAGGGTCGGAGCTGATGCGGGCACGACCTGTAGGGTACTGTTCGGCGGCAGAGCTAGGTCATACCCATCATGACAGTGCGGCGCGCCCGGCTGTGGCTCGAATCCGTCGAAGATCAAGTCTCCGTGGATGTCGGCCGTGTAGTTCAAACTTCCAAATCTGACCTGACGGCCAGGGCGTAGCTTTCAATCTGCTCCAGATGGCCAAGCGAATTAGCCCATAGTGCAAAGCCGCCGAATACGAAGATCTGTCCGGGGAGAAAAGTCTCACCCTGGACCGCATCGCTATCGATGATAGTAGGAGCCATCAAGCCTAACGGCGACGACACAGAGGAACTCTCAATGAAAGCACCAATGTCGGTGTCAAGACCGGCGGATCTCGGGTAGGGGGTCCCAAACTGTGCGTCTAGGCCAGATGGTAACAGGAGGCAATGGACACAATGTTTTACCTAGGTTCGGGCCCTCTTGATGGAGGTAAAACCCTACGTCCTGCTTGATTGATATTGATGATATGGGTAGTACAAGAGTAGATCTACCACGAGATCAGAGAGGCTAAACCCTAGAAGCTAGCCTATGGTATGATTGTATCTTGTGATTGTTGTCCTATGGACTAAAACACTTCGGTTTATATAGACACCGGAGAGGGTTAGGGTTACACAAGGTCGGTTACAAAGGAGGAGATATCCATATCCGTATTGCCTAGCTTGCCTTCCACGCCAAGTAGAGTCCCATCCGGACACGAGACGAAGTCTTCAATCTTGTATATTCATAGTCTAACAGTCCGGCCAATAGAGATAGTCCGGTTGTCCGGAGACCCCCTAATTCAGGACTCCCTCAGTGTGGTTGGCTGGCTTGTCTGGGGTGCCGTGTATTTGACACGAGCGATCGAGTATACGATCCAAACTGGACGGGCCCGGAGTGCTTCTTTTGAATGGTGTTTTGCGCTGACTGGGTTTAGAGCCTCTAAATCTGGCATTGACTGTCGTATCCTTGGTATTGTCACTATTGACGCGGCGCTTATGTTTGTTGCGATGTGACCGGCCATTGCTATCCTTGGTATCTGGAGTACCGCAGTTCTTTGATATGTTATTGCTGAGAGCCAGCCATCCGTCTTCTCCCGCGCAAAAGCGGGTCATGAGTGTTGTGAGGGCTGCCATGGATTTCGGCTTTTCCTGGCCAAGGTGCCAGCGGAGCCACTCGTCACGGATGTTGTGCTTGAAAGCTGCTAGGGCCTCTGCATCTGGACAGTCAATGATTTGATTTTTCTTTGTCAGGAACCGTGTCTAGAATTGCCTAGCCGATTCCTCTTGCGGCTGAATTATGTGGCTCAAGTCATCGACATCTGGTGGTCGCACATAAGTGCCTTGGAAGTTGTCGAGGAATGTGGCTTCCAGATCTTCCCAACAGCCAATGGATTCTGCTGGCAGGCTGTTGAGCCAATGTCGAGCTGGTCCTTTGAGTTTAAGTGGGAGGTATTTGATGTTGTCTAGATCGTCACCGCGGGCCATGTGGATATGGAGGAGGAAGTCCTCGATCCATACCGCAGGATCTATTGTGTCATCGTATGATTCTATATTTACGGCTTTGAAACCCTCTGGGATTTGATGATCCCTTACTTCATCTGTGAAGCATAGGGGGGTGTGCGGCGCCTCTGTACTGGGCTATGTCGCGACACAGCTCAAATGAGTCTTGTCCGCTGTGTTCGGCCCGGCAGGATTTACTTTTACTGTATCCGGTGTGACAGTTATCGTCCTGCGTGGTGGCGCGCCCTCGTGATCCGTAGATCGACCTTGGGTATTTTGCTTTGTCCTCCAATACATCTTGCAGGTCTAGCACGTTTCCCCGTGCCTTGACATTTTTATTTGAGTGGCGTCGGGGTGCGGGCTGAGCTTTTGGCTGAAATGCCTCTCTGTCGCGGCCATGAGGTGGCCGATCAGCCGCGTCCTATGCTGGAGATGTAGGTTTTAATGCTTCCTCCTCCAGTCGGGGTAGAAACCTGTGCTTTGGGTAACTCTTGGAGGGGCATTCAAGTTCATATTCCTCGGCCGCAAGGACATCAGTCCATCTGTCAGCTAGCAAATCTTGATCAGCTTGAAGCTGCTACTGCTTTTTCTTATGGCTATTTGCCGTGGCTATAAGGCGGCGCTTGAAGCGCTCTTGCCTCGTCTTCGGATGGAGGCATGCAATTATCATCCTCTGCCTCTCCATCTGCCGCTCTCTCGGGAGGGCTGGCTTCTCCATCCTCCCGCTCTAAATCTTGCTAGAGGGGATTGTTGTCGTCTTCGGCACTGTCCGGAGTGCTATTATCTCCTGTGCCGGTGTCACCACTTTTTCTTTGGCGAGACTTAGAGTGGCGCCACTGACGTCGGCGCTTGGGTTGTTTCTTGGAGGGGTCATCCTCCGCTGTCTTGTTGCTATTGCCTTCTTTGGGTGTGTCCACCATGTATATATCATATGATGAGGTGGCTGTCCAGTGCCCTGTGGGCAGTGGTTCCTCTTCGTCTCCCGCATCATCGTTCATACCGTCAATGTCTTCAGAGTCAAAGTCGAGCATGTCGGTCAAATTGTCGACAGTGGCTACTAAGTGGGTGGTGGGTGGGCGGTGAATTTCTTCGTCATCCACATCCCAATCCTGCCGAAAATAGTTTGGCCAGGACTCTCCTGATAGGGAGAGAGACCTTAATGAGTTCAGTATGTCGCCGAAGGGCGAGTGTTGAAAGATATCCACGGAGGTGAACTCCATGATCGGCGCCCTATCAGATTCGATAGGCACGGGCGAAGGCGGTTCAGAGTCCGTGGCCGGTGAAGGATCCGGCAATTTGGCGTCACAGCTCTCGTGAAGGTTATGGTCGATACTAGGCTCGATCGCCGCTGAGGATACGGCCTTCGTGGAAGGGTCTATCCACCCGTCCATGGATGGCGCAACTGGCTCCGAATTGAGGGTCGGAGCGGTTGCCGGCGCGATCTCCTGAACACTGTCCGATGGCAAAGCTAAATCATGCTCATCGTGACCATGTGGCACACTAGGCAGGGGCTCGAATCCGTCGAAGATCAAGTCTCCGCGGATATCGGCCGTGTAGTTTAAGCTTCCAAACCTGACCTGGTGGCCAGGGCCGTAACGCTTGATCTGCTCCAGATGGCCAAGCGAGTTGGCCCGCAGTGCAAAGCCGCCGAATACAAAGATATGTCCGGGGAGAAAAGTCTCACCCTGGACTGCATCGCTATCGATGATTGAAGGAGCCATCAAGCCTAATGATGACAACATAGAGGAACTCTCAATGAAAGCACCAATGTCGGTGTCAAAACCGGCGGATCTCGGGTAGGGGGTCCCGAACTGTGCGTCTAAGGCGGATGGTAACAGGAGGCAGGGGACACGGTGTTTTACCCAGGTTTGTGCCCTCTTGATGGAGGTAAAACCCTATGTCCTGCTTGATTATTCATGATAATATGAGTAGTACAAGAGTTGATCTACCACCAGATCGGAGAGGCTAAACCCTAGAAGCTAGCCTATGGTACGATTGTATGTTGTCCTACGGACTAAAATCCTCCGGTTTATATAGACAACAGAGGGGGCTAGTGTCGGTGTCAAAACCGGCGGATCTCGGGTAGGGGGTCCCGAACTCTGCGTCTAAGGCGGATGGTAACAGGAGGTAGGGGACACGATGTTTTACCCAGGTTCGGGCCCTCTTGATGGAGGTAAAACCCTACGTCCTGCTTGATTATTCTTGATAATATGTGTAGTACAAGAGATGATCTACCACGAGATCAGAGAGGGTAAACCCTAGAAGCTAGCCTATGGTCTGATTGTATGTTGTCCTACGGACTAAAACCCTCCGGTTTATATAGACACTGGAGGAGGCTAGGGTTACACAAGGTTGGTTACAAAGGAGGAGATATACATATCCGTATCGCCTAGCTTGCCTTCCACGCCAAGTAGAGTCCCATCCGGACACGGGACGAAGTCTTCAATCTTGTATCTTCATAGTCCAACAGTCCGGCCAAAGGATATAGTCCGGCTGTCTGGAGACCCCCTAGTCCAGGACTCCCTCAATAGCCCCTGAACCAGGCTTCAATGACGATGAGTCCGGCGCGCAGTGTTGTCTTCGGCATTGCAAGGTGGGTTCCTCCTCCAAATACACCACAGAAGAGTTTGAATACAAGGATAGTGTCCGACCCTGCAAAATAAATTCCACATACCACCGTAGGGAGAATAATATTTCCACAAATCCAATCTGCTGACACGTTTTGGGAGCATGACATCATGCCATGGCCCGGTAATTATTCAAACCGTTTTTCTTTAACCAGCCCCGCACATAACGCAAGGCGGTTTCTTGACACGTCTTGTCAAAGCAGAGATCATGTTCCCCTTATTGCGGGATTCTCATCAATACGGATGTGAGTAACCCAACCGCGCCATCAATTACGGTGCTTGGGGGATAAGTGAGTTTTACCAGGCTAGTGGGGGCGCATAGTTTAGTCCTCCCTTATAAAGGGATAAGATCTCACCTTTTTATGCCCACGCCTTCTTCCTCCTTGCTCATCCATTCCCGCGCACTCGAGCTCCAGTGCCCAAGTCCGCATCCTCCTCCTCAACTCTCTCCAAAACATGTCCGGAGCGGGAGGCAAGTGGATGGCCTCCTCCGTCACGGAGGGGCACATCAAAAAGTTGCGCGGAGCCGGATACTTAGCTGCGGACATCGCGCATTGGCTGCCAGCCGCGGGGCAGGTCATCCCTGCCCCAGAACCTCACGAGAGGGTGGTCTTCCACCCCCACTTCATCTGCGGACTGGGGTTTCCCCTCCATCCATTTGTCCGCGGCCTCATGTTCTATTATGGGCTGGACTTTCACGATATGGCCCCGAACGTCATCCTCAACATCTCGGCGTTCATCGTCGTGTGCGAGGCTTTCCTCCGCATCTGGCCCCACTTCGGCCTATGGCTGAAGACCTTCATTATCAAGCCGAAGGTTGTAGGCGGCCAACAAGCAGAATGCGGTGGAGCCATGGTGGGAAAAATGCTCATCATTGCATGGCTCGAGGGCTCCTTCGTAGAGACCGTAAAGGGGTGGCAATCGGGGTGGTTCTAAATCACCAAGCCGCGCGACACCAACTGGGTGGCGGCCCCCGAGTTTTGATCCGGAATCCCCACGCAGTTCACATCCTGGAAGGAGAAGAGCCTTTCGTGGGGTTCGTCGGTGGAGCTGGACGGCCTCCAGAAATGTATCCGGAACATGACAAGCAAGAAACTTAAGCTTGTCAACATAGTCCAAGTCATGCTCTTCCGCCGGATCCTCCTATGTCAGCAACGGGATTTCAACTTATGGGAGTTTGACTCAGCCCGGCACCAGACTCTAAGCGAGCTCTTCGACACGACGCACAAAGACGTCTGGAGGGTGCTGTTCAAGGGCGCCGAGGTCCATCCCTCTCTCACTGAGGACCGCGGGCTTAGTGCGAAGCGCCCTACGAATCTGGTAAGTTCTGTACATTTGGTAGGATATTTATTTCCCATATCTTAACCATGTGTGGGGTCTGAGCTCTCATGCCTTCAACAGGACTGGGTGGCGGCATCGGAGTAGATCGACTGTCCGGCCCCCCTGCCGGAAAACACCGCGGACGCTCTCCTGGCGGAGATGCTGACTCCAGCTCCTTATAAGGTGCCGGAGAAGACCAAGAAGAAGGCCAAGGGAACCCGAAAGAGTTCCCGGCGTCAGGTGGTATCTGACTCATCGTCCGATAACTCCGCGACGCACTCCTCGCATGAAGATGGGCAGGAAGATGAAGATGCTCCCCCTCCAGCTGGGGGAGACAAGAAAAGGAAGGCCGCCCCAACCGGGGAGGCCGAAGGGTCCAAGAAAGAAAGGACTCTCCTTCCGGACTGCTCCATCACCGCCGCCGAAGGCGAAGATGAGTGGCTGCTCAGGGCCAAGCCCCTGGCAAAGTCGTAATTATTCGGATACCAGAGTAACTCATAGCATACATTTGTCGCACTGCTTCTCCTGACGCTGAATATGATTATGCACACCGCCCAAGCCCGTATCGACGTATCCTCGTCGGACGGCTCGTTGGATTCGTCGGATATGGATAGCGATCCACTTCCGACCGCCTCCTCCCCTTGCCCTACGGACAATGCTGAGGTATTGTCTCAAGGGGCACCGACCCGGGGGGAGACAATCCCGGAGGTGCTTCAAGGCGACCTTCTGGACTGCAGGAGCAAAGGGAGCAAGGCTCTCGGGGGCTCCAAGATCGGCTCTCAACCGGACACCGCGTCGGAACCTCCAACGGTTCCGGACTCAGGCAGGCGGCTCCCTTCGAAAAGGGGTAAGACGCCTGTGCCGGTGACCTCTGTCCATCCAGAGGCACCGGAGAACCTGCTGGGAACGCTTCGCGACGCTTCCATCGATGAAGAGCACTGCACTATTATGAGTACGGTGATCAAGAAGGTTCAGTCCGCCAAGAGCAGACTGATTGAAGCCTGTGCCAGCCTTTTAACAGGTTTTGAGGTAAGTATTTAAAATATAGAAAAAATATTACCGCATGACAGTAGCCCCTAATGCTCTGTTTTGTGTTCACAAAGAAAAGCTGAATAGAGGATCAAATAATATCCATAGGAGTCTCATATAAGTATGTCTATATGCGTATGTAGGCTTCGCTGCTGACCTCTGCCGCAATGACTGCGGAGGTTGCCGCACTGAAGCAGGACCTTGAGGGTTCCGAGAAGGAGCTCGGCCTTGCCAAGAGGCAGCTCAAGCAGAACAGAGGTAAGTAATACCTTGTCTATATATATATATATATATATATACAAAAAAGATGCGATTGCAGAATGACAGGATCATCATGAATTTGCCAGGGGCCACGACCGAAGTGGCGATCCTAAAGCAAGCACTGTCTGAGGCCGAAGACAAAGCGGACAAGGAGCGCACCAAGTGGGAGAAGCAAGAGGCGCAGGTGGGCGAGGTGCAGCAAGAGCTCCAAGCTCCCGTGACGAAGCACGAGGCGTTGGAGCTTGACTCGAAGACGCGAGAGTCTGAGCTTGCCGCGGCCCTTGAGAGCGCAAAGAATGCCAAGGCTGAAGCCTAGAATGCCCTCCAGGAGATTGAGGCGATGAGGAAGATAGCAGCGGGTAAGGCATTCAATATGAAAAGCAAGCATGTGAAAGTAAATTACTTGTTACTTACCCGAATCCGGAGCTCTCCAGGAGCATTCGCAGATTTGCCCCGAAGTGTGTCGGATGCCGCAAAGTTTTACCAGGCCGAGGAGGGAAGCTCGACGGAGAAGCTGTTCTGGTCTTAGTATACTGGGACCGAACACCCGATACCTGTGAGTGACCAGCTGAAGCAACTGGTCGAGCTACAAAAGGCGGCCAAACAGGCCATGAAGGGCTTTATAGTCCAGATGTGGCCTGGTGAAGCCCTTCCCAACAACTACTTCGACCTGGTGAGGCGGCTTGTAGATGCCTACCCTCGGCTGGAAGTCATCAAGCGGTCCGTCTGCATCGAAGGTGCATGTTGGGCTTTTGCCCGTGCAAAGGTGCACTGGGCCAAGATGGATGGCGAGAAGCTGGTGAAGGAGGGGCCACCACAGGGCAAGGAACATCGCCACCCCGAGATGTACTATGAGGGTGTCCTGAAGGGTGCCCGTCTTGTAGCGACCGAGTGTGCGAAGGATGTAATATTTGAATGAACTTGCTCTTGTGATCCTATGGTACGAAAACTTGTTCATATGCGCTATGCAACGCTTGTTTGAATTTTAAATATTACCTTCTGTTTGGCTATTTATCAAACCTGAGAGATGGCTAGTCGTCGGCTTCTGCCCCCATGCCATGAGTGCTAGGGTGTTCGGGATAAACCTGAGCACTCTTGTTCCCATATTTGGGTCCTTCGAGGGAGGTGCTCACCACAACGAACAAGGCAATCAGACTATAATGCTTTATCACTCTCACTTAGCCATAAAATTCTATAATTTAAAATTTTGGCGAAGCCCCTAGTATTTTGAAGGCCGAATTTAGGGCGCTATACACACCTTAAGCCGGACAAAGCCGACTCCTCGCTCTAAGCGGCATGAGTCTTTAGGGACTTGAAACCTCTCAAATAGCGACCAGTCTCTCGCCTTATCATGACAGTCAATTTTAGCTTTCTCTACTAAGGTTCTTAGCCCAGCTGAACCGGGGCACAATCGCAGTAGTTCTCCCAGTGCTACCTTAACCGATATAGCGGAACGTAAGTTACCAAAACATGGGAGCCGAGCAAACCCAACTATTGACCCAAGACATGATTCGGAGCTGACGCATATAATGCTATAAGTTCGGGGTGCCGCACTATCTAAAGTGTTCGGACTTCTCACGCCGTATTATCGGGTATGCTTAAGCCCCTAGCATACTGACCGTACTAGTGTATACGGGTGCCGGATGTCATGAATGAACATATACATATATATAAAAAGAAAGAATAGAGAATGCAATAGTAGTCTAGTGCTATGCATTGTTTATTCAAAATGGGGCACTAAAGCACAATGATACAAGTAGTGCGATAAGCAAAAAGTAGGACTATTTGACATGTCCCCTCCAAGGGCAAGCTGAGGAATGGTATTAAAGCAAGTATTTCACTCGTTATCGTAATCCACCTAGTAGTTCCGTGGTGCGACGTAGCTTTCTGCCCCCTTGGTTGCTGCATCATGTGTTCGGCCATCATACCACTAGACAGGGTTTCCCGAGATTGAAGTCCTGTAAGAGAGAAAAATAACAAAGAGGGAAGCCCCTAGTGCGGTTAAGCCGCGTCTTGGGGCGTGTCATAGTCATGCCCCCCTCCCCACCTATGCCCATGGTATTTTTAATGCATAGTTATGTATGCGTGGCACGGATTTCGCTGTTTGGCTGGTGCTGGGGTGGGGGCCGCATTGCTATGCGAGCTCGGAATGTGCCAGGCGGTCTTGTTGCCGATTACTCCGGGCGCGCTTGAAGGTGTTCGGGTCTTGAATCGCCGAACTGGTGGAGTGCCTTAAGATTGCGCTTCTGCTACGAGGGCCGCAGTGTGCTCCTCCGTACGGAGAGAGCACTCTGTGTTTCCTTTAATTGTGATGACCCCCGAGGTCCTGGCATCTTGAGCTTAAGGTATGCATAATGCGGTACCGCATTGAATCTCACAAATGCGGTTCGCCTGAGCAGTGCATGATAGCCACTACGGAACGGGACTATATCAAAGATTAACTCCTCGCTTCGGAATTTATCCGGGGATCCGAAGACCACTTCCAGTGTGACTAAGCCTGTGTAACGCCCCGAGACCGATGTGCCAGGTGTCCTCCAGTTATTCGCTGTTGTTGCCTTGTCATTGCTTGCGTGTCATGCATTGCATATCATGTCATCATGTGCATTTCATTTGCATACATGTTCGTCTCACGCATCCGAACATTTTTCCCGTTGTCTGTTTTGCATTCCGGCGCTCCTATGTCACCTGGTGCCCCTTTCTACCTCTTTTCGTGTGCGGTTGTTAAACGTTTTCGGATTGGACCGAGACTTGTCATGTGGCCTTGGTTTACTACCGGTAGACCGCCTGTCAAGTTTCACACCCTTTGGACTTCGTTTGATACTCCAACGGTTAACCGAGGGACCGAAAAGGCCTCGTGTGTGTTGCAGCCCAACACCCCTCCATTTTGGCCCAAAACCAACCTAAACCTCCTCCATCATCTTTGTCGTTCGATCACGATCACGTGGCCGAGAACCACACCTCATTTGGACTCTCCTAGCTCCCTCTACCTATATATATGTGCATCTCCCTGATATTTCGGATGAAACCCTAGTCTTCCCCTTCCTCACGCCGCCGGACACGTCCACCGCGTGTCGGACATGTCCAGTCGCCGCGCCGGACCAATCCGGGCGCGACACGTCATCCCGCCGGACCTCGTCTCTCCTCCCCGCCGCCGGCCCAGATCCGGCCCGCGCGGGACCGAACCGGGCCAGATCCCGCCGCCGCCAACCGCGGGCGCTGCCCCGCCCGCAACCGCCCGTCGCCGCCACGGCGTGCCTCGCCGCCGCCTCCTACACCGGCCATCGCCGCCGGCCACCTCGCCGCCATGCGCCTCGCCGCCACCGCGCAAGCTCCCGGCCGCTGCCAAGCCACCGCAGCGTGCCGCGCGCCGTGCACCTCATGATGTGCCCCGGCCGTGACGCCTGCTCACCGCCGCGCAGAGCTCACCGCCTGGTCACCGGAGCTCCTCGAGCCGGCCACCGCCTCCCCTATCTTCGGCGCCAACTCCGGCAAAGGTCCGGCTCCGCCTCGATCTACGTGCACCCGGGTCCAAACCCTAGATCTGTTTTTGGAGTGGTATTTTCTACTAAGTCCCCGAGATTTCCATGTTTCAAATGCCCATGTTCATCATGATATAACTCATTATCCGTAGGTCCGTTTTGGGCGTGTAGCATATCAAAATGTTAGTCTCAGAGAGAGCATCATTTCATCTGATTGCATCATTTTTATTTGAGTTCATCTTGATGCCCGAAATGCTGTTGGAAGAGTGCTATTTGGGATATTTGTCAGATCTGCTGCTCCAATTAGCTATTTGTCATTTTTGCCATGTTTATCGTGTGCATGATATGCCCCTGAGCTCTACATGAGTTTTGTTATATGCTTTGCCATCTTTCCAGAGGTGCATTCCATGTATTTTTGTGATGTGTGTGGTGACTAGCACAAGCTTGCAAAGTGGTGCATTCGTAATGCTGATTTCAGGGACTTAGCAGTTCCACTAAGTCCTTGGACTAATTTTATCAATATGCCATATGTTCATGTTGTTTCCTAGTGATCCGTGCCTCTTTTGAGGATGACCAGTAAGGATGATTTGTTAATCTTGTAGTGCTCTATCCATCCATGTCTTTATTTGCAATTATGGAGCACCCTAGCTTGAGTCAGTCGAGCTCTACTTTTGCTATTTCGTGAATCCTGGCAGGTTGTTTACTTGTTAGCGATTTTGCCGAGGATGTTGTTGTTGATCCGTGCATGTTATGTTGTTCTTGCACTAGTAGAAAAAGGGGCTATGGTCCAGGCCACCTCAGCCCATTAGTCCCGGTTCAGTCTTGAACCGGGACCAATGTGGGCATTGGTCCCGGTTCGTGAGCCCAGGGGGCCGGCTGGGCCACGTGGGCCATTGGTCCCAGTTCGTCTGGACCTTTTGGTCCCGGTTGGTGGGACGAACCGGGACCAAAGGGCCTCCCTCCTGGCCCACCACCATTGGTCCCGGTTGGTGGCATGAACCGGGACCAAAGGCTCCCCTTTAGTCCCGGTTCATGCGACGAACCGGGACCAATGAATTGCCTATATATACCCCCTCGCGCAAGAGCAGAGCACAGTGCTCTGTTTTTTCTGGCCGAGGGGGAGAGGCCTTTGTGGTGCTCTAGCTCACCTCCTATGCACATGAGGTGTTCGATGGAATGCCCGAGCCACACTACTTAAGCTTTCTCCTCTCGAAGCTCGACCTCCAAGCTCCATTTTCCTCGAGATTTGTCTAGATTTAGCGGTCCATCACGCCCCGTCCCCGTCTTCACCGCCGTCGATCACCCGCGCGGATCTCATCACCGACACCACCGTGGTGAGCCTCTTATTCTTATCTTCTTTCTGAAAGGAAAAATATTCTTACTTGTATGTTTAGATAGATACTTGTATCATTTTCTTACATTTATTATTGCATCTTATATAGTGCGATGGTTTTGGTATCCGCCCCCGCCGGCCCTCGTCCTGTCTATGATTCGGATTTGGTATGTATATTATCTTTATAACTATTGGTTCATTTATTGTTTATGAAAATTATGCCGACCAACGTGACATAGATTTTATTTATCTAGGATGTATGTGAATCGGAAATGCCAACCGACCTTGTCTTGAGGTTAAATTTAGTTGAAGAAGAAAACAATTTGTTGAAGGAAAAATAAAAAAAATTGAGGAGGAGAAGATGATATTGGAGTTGCATGTTGCGGATGTCGTCGATGATCACAAGATCAAGATGGATGCAATGCGCTTGAAGATTAGAAAGATTAGAAAATATGCCATTCATACCGAGGCTTGGTATCATTATGCCGTTGGATCAATTGTTACCTTGGTTGCGATTATGATCGCATTTGTTTTCGCATTGAAATGTTTTACATAGTTTCAATGTATGGTTTAATTAATTAGATGCTCTGGAGAGCTATATGTTGTTAGATGAGAACTATGCATGTACTTTGGTTTTAATGTGATGATGAACTTCTATTAATTTGGACACTTAATTATATATAATGCACGCAGATGAACCGGCAATGGATGTACGGTGACAGACACACCCGCGAGTACATTAAGGGCGTGCATGAGTTTCTCGATGCGGCTGAGGCAAACAAGCAGAATGGTTTTATGTGTTGTCCATGCACTGAATGTGGGAATACGAGGTCTTACTCTAACCGGAAAATCCTTCACTCCCACCTGCTTTACAAGGGTTTCATGCCACACTATAATGTTTGGACGAGGCACGGAGAAATAGGGGTTATGATGGAAGACGGCGAAGAAGAAGAGTATGATGACAACTATGTGCCCCCTGAATACGGTGATGCTGCAACGGGGGGAGCTGGTGAAGATCAAGAGGAACTAGACGATGTGCCCAATGATGCTGCCACGGGTGAAGCTGCTGAAGATCAAGAGGAACCAGACGATGTGCCCGATGATGATGATCTCCGCCGGGTCATTGTCGATGCAAGGACGCAATGCATTAGTCAAAAGGAGAAGCTGAAGTTCGATCGCATGTTAGAGGATCACAAAAAAGGGTTATACCCCAATTGCGAAGATGGCAACACAAAGCTCGGTACCGTACTGGAATTGCTGCAGTGGAAGGCAGAGAATGCTGTGGCGGACAAAGGATTTGAGAAGCTACTGAAAATATTGAAGAAGAAGCTTCCAAAGGATAACGAATTGCCCGACAGTACATACGCAGCAAAGAAGGTCGTATGCCCTCTAGGATTGGAGGTGGAGAAGATACATGCATGCCCTAATGACTGCATCCTCTACCGCGGTGCATACAAGGATCTGAACGCATGCCCGGTATGCGGTGCGCTGCGGTATAAGATCAGACGAGATGACCCCGGTGATGTTGACGGCGAGCCCCTCAGGAAGAGGGTCCCTGCAAAGGTGATGTGGTATGCTCCTATAATACCACGGTTGAAACGTCTGTTCAGAAACGAAGAGCATGCCAAGTTGATGCGATGGCACAGTGAGAACCGAAAGAAAGATGGGAAGTTGAGAGCACCCGCTGACGGGTCGCAGTGGAGAAAAATCGAGAGAAAGTACTGGGATGAGTTTGCAAAGGACCCAAGGAATGTATGGTTTGCTTTAAGCGCGGATGGCATTAATCCTTTCGGGGAGCAGAGCAGTAATCACAGCACCTGGCCCGTGACTCTATGTATGTATAACCTTCCTCCTTGGATGTGCATGAAGCGGAAGTTCATTATGATGCCAGTTCTCATCCAAGGCCCTAAGCAACCCGGCAACGAAATTGATGTGTACCTAAGGCCATTAGTTGAAGAACTTTTACAGCTGTGGAATGGAGACGGTGTACGTACGTGGGATGAGCACAGACAGGAGGAATTTAACCTTAAGGCGTTGCTGTTCGTGACCATCAACGATTGGCCCGCTCTCAGTAACCTTTCAGGACAGACAAACAAAGGATACCACGCATGCACGCACTGTTTAGATGACACTGGAAGTATATACCTCGACAAATGCAGGAAGAATGTGTACCTGGGCCATCGTCGATTTCTTCCGACCAACCATCAATGTCGAAAGAAAGGCAAGCATTTCAAAGGTGAGGCAGATCACCGGAAGAAGCCTGCCATGCGCACCGGTGATCACGTGCTTGCTATGGTTAATGATTTACCCTACGTCATCTTTGGAAAGGGTCCCGGTGGACTAGCTGTTCCGAATGACGCTGAGGGACACGCACCCATGTGGAAGAAGAAATCTATATTTTGGGACCTACCCTACTGGAAAGACCTAGAGGTCCGCTCCTCAATCGACGTGATGCACGTGACGAAGAACCTTTGCGTGAACCTGCTAGGCTTCTTGGGCGTGTATGGGAAGACAAAAGATACGCCGGAGGCACGGGAGGACCTGCAACGTTTGCACGAAAAAGACGACATGCCTCCGAAGCAGTATAAAGGTCCTGCCAGCTACGCTCTTACGAAAGAAGAGAAAGAAATCTTCTTTGAATGCCTGCTTAGTATGAAGGTCACGACTGGCTTCTCATCGAATATAAAGGGAATAATAAATATGCCAGAGAAAAAGTTTCAGGACCTAAAGTCTCATGACTGCCACGTGATTATGACGCAACTGCTTCCGGTTGCATTGAGGGGGCTTTTACCGGAAAACGTCCGATTAGCCATTGTGAAGCTATGTGCATTCCTCAATGCAATCTCTCAGAAGGTGATCGATCCAGAAATGGTACCAAGGCTAAGGAGTGATGTGGCGCAATGTCTTGTCAGTTTCGAGCTGGTGTTCCCACCATCCTTCTTCAATATCATGACGCACGTCCTAGTTCATCTAGTCGACGAGATTGTCATCCTGGGGCCCGTATTTCTACACAATATGTTCCCCTTTGAGAGGTTCATGGGAGTCCTAAAGAAATATGTCCGTAACCGCGCTAGGCCAGAAGGAAGCATCTCCATGGGCCATCAAACAGAGGATGTTATCGGGTTTTGTGTTGACTTCATTCCTGGCCTTAACAAGATAGGTCTCCCTAAATCGCGGTATGAGGGGAGACTGACTAGAAAAGGCACTCTTGGAAGAGACTCAATAATATGCAGGGACGGATATTCTTGGTATCAAGCACACTACACAGTTCTACAGAACTCTACCTTGGTGACCCCGTATGTCGATGAACACAAGAACAGTCTGCGCTCCAAACACCCGGAGCAATGCGATGACTGGATTACATGTGAACACATCAGGACTTTCAGAAGTTGGTTGGAAACACGTCTCAGAGGTGACAACACTGTTTGTGATGAGTTGTACTTGTTGTCCAGGGGACCATCTTTGACTGTATTGACTTACAAAGGATACGAGATAAATGGGAATACATTTTACACGATCGCCCAAGATCAAAAGAGCACCAACCAAAACAGCGGTGTCCGCTTTGATGCAGCAACCGAGAGCGGAAAGGACACATATTATGGTTACATAGTGGACATATGGGAACTTGACTACGGACCTGATTTTAAGGTCCCTTTGTTTTAGTGCAAATGGGTCATTCTGTTTGGCGGCGGCGTACAGGTAGACCCACAGTACGGAATGACAATAGTGGATCTGAAAAATCTTGGGTACACTGACGAACCGTTCGTCCTAGCCAATGATGTGGCACAGGTTATCTATGTGAAGGACATGTCTACCAAACCGAGAAAAAGAAAAGATAAGGAAGCGAATACATCATAC
Organism: Triticum monococcum; assembly: GCA_034509565.1. Lineage (NCBI taxonomy): Eukaryota > Viridiplantae > Streptophyta > Magnoliopsida > Poales > Poaceae > Triticum > Triticum monococcum. The sequence goes on from CM067844.1 coordinate 50,705,462, forward strand.
GATGAGCCAAAGCGCCACATAGTTCTTTCAGGAAAAAGGGACATCCTGGGAGTGGACGGCAAGACAGACATGTCTGAAGATTATGAAAAGTTTCATGAAATTCCTCCCTTCAATGTCAAGGCTGACCCAAGCATCCTGATAAACAATGAAGATTATCCATGGTTACGGCGCAATAAGCAAATGACACAAGCGAAGAAAAAGTGAAGACTTTCTCCCGCAACTATTATGATGATACCATGCCAACTTTGTAACAGATGATCTTTCGTCCGAAACTCTGATACTTCGAAAGAGATTGTTCGTTTTGTACACGAAGTGCATCTAGTTTTTTCCGTAACCATCTCAACTTTGTTGCACATGCTATGTGGGTGAAATGATGATACCATGCCAACTTTCAACCTTTTCGGAGTTCATTTGAAATGCTTTTCAATTTCAGGGTCTTATAGCTCAAAAAAATCAATAAATCCATGAAAAATAACAAATGAAGTCAGAAAGGGTTGAAAATTGATGATGTGTCTTTGAATGGTGCATTTTGAACATAGAAAAAATATGGAGTTCAAATAAGTTCAAGAAAATGAAATCCCTTTGTAACAAATGATCTTTTGTCCGAAACCCTGATACTTCGAAAGAGATTGTCCGTTTTGTACACGAAGTGCATCCAGTTTTTGCCGTAACCATCTCAACTTTGTTGCACATGCTATGTGGGTGAAATGATAATACCATGCCAACTTTCAACCTTTTCGGAGTCCATTTGAAATGCTTTTTAATTTCAGGGTCTTGTAGCTCAAAAAAATCAATAAATCCATGAAAAATAACAAATGAAGTCAGAAAGGGTTGAAAATTGATGATGTGTCTTTGAATGGTGCATTTTGAACACAGAAAAAATATGGAGTTCAAATAAGTTCAAGAAAATGAAATCCCTTTGTAACAGATGATCTTTCGTCCGAAACCCTGATACTTCGAAAGAGATTGTCCGTTTTGTACACGAAGTGCATCCAGTTTTTGCCGTAACCATCTCAACTTTGTTGCACATGCTATGTGGGTGAAATGATGATACCATGCCAACTTTCAACCTTTTCGGAGTTCATTTGAAATGCTTTTCAATTTCAGGGTCTTATAGCTCAAAAAAATCAATAAATGCATGAAAAATAACAAATGAAGTCAGAAAGGGTTGAAAATTGATGATGTGTCTTTGAATGGTGCAGTTTGAACACAGAAAAAATATGGAGTTCAAATAAGTTCAAGAAAATGAAATCCCTTTGTAACAGATGATCTAACTTCATAGTAAAAAAAATATGGTGCATTTTAAAACTATAAGTATTTAGTACAAATAAAAAAAATTAAATTATAAGTAAAATAAAACTATAAGTATCACTAAAAAACTGTAAGTAATTAAACTAAAATAAAACTATAATATTCTTCAAAATTTTAAAAATTCAAATTTAAACTATTTAAAATTTAAAACTAATGGCACTAACAGAAAGTTTATAATTTTTGTGACCTAAAAGCAAAAAGAAATCACTAAAAAACTGTAAGTATTTAGTTTTAAGTAGAAATAAAAAATAAATAGAAAAAAAATTCTAATTTTGTAGTAAAGTTATTCATAAACTAGTGATTCACACAAATTTTTAAAAATTCAAATTTAAACTATTTAAAATTTAAAACTAATGGCACTAATAGAAAGTTTATAATTTTTGTGACCTAAAAGCAAAAAATAAAAAACCAAAAAAATGTAGAAATAAAAAAGAAAAAAGAAAAAAAAAATGCCACCTACTGGACCTCCACGGCCTGAATACGACTAGAAACCCTACATGGGCCAGGATTCAGGCCCGCAGAAGGCCCAATAGGCCCACAGGCAAAGCAGTGTCAAATTAGGCCCATAGGCCTTCAGTTTTGAGGAGTTCAGGAGGGAGGAGGCAGCAGACCTTATAAACTGGTCTCGGGCGCTCTCAACTAGCGATGTGGGACTAAACTTTTGGACCCGGGGCACACAAGGCCATTGGTCCCGGTTGGTGGCACCAACCGGGACTAAAGGGGGCATTGGTCACGGTTCGTGGCACCAACCGTGACCAATGCCACCCTTTAGTCCTGGTTGGTGCCACCAACCGGGACCAAAGGCCGCCGCTTCCCGCCCTTTGGGCTGCCGAAAATTGGCCTTTGGTCTCGGTTCGTGGCACCAACCGGGACCAAAGAAGGGCATTAGTCCCGGTTGGTTGCATGAACCGGGACCATTGCTCTGGCTATATAAGCCAACCCTTGCGATATTTTCGCCAACTGCTCCATTCCCCATCGCCGACGCCGCCAGGCTGCTCGTCCTCCTCGTCGCCGTCGCCGTCGCCGAGCCCTGCCCCTCATCGTCGCCTCCGCCACCGCCGAGCCCTGCCCCGACGCCGTCAGGCTGCTCCACTTCGCCGTCCTCGCCGCTGCCGTCGAGCCCTACCCCGACGCCTTCCCGGCCCGCTCCCACTGTGAGCCGCCGTGCCCGTTCCCCTCCTTTCCTCCTCTCCCCCCGCCGCGCCCGGCCACCACCGCCAGCCGCGCCCCGACGTCGTTGCCCGCCGTGCTCTTGCCGCGCCCCGACGCTGCTGCCCGCCGTGCTCTGCCCGCCGTGCTCTACCCGTACGTGCTCCGCTTACCGCGCCGCCGCTGCTTCGCCGCCGCCGCCCGTCGTGTTCTGCCTCGACGCCGCCGCCTGGCCGCGCTCCGCTTGCCGCGCCGCCGCCCGCCTCTGTTAATTTTTTTGAGATATATGTATGCATGTGTGTAGTGTATATATATGTGTATGTATGTGTATGTGTGTGCAGTGTATATGTGTGTGCATGCAGATATGTATATGTATGTGTATGTATGTGTATGTATGTGTATGTATGCATGTGTGTAGTGTATATGTGTATGTATGTATATGTGTGTACCAGTTAACTTCGACAAGCTAGGTCGGGAACTAGCTAGGGTAGAGGGTCGAGGGTCGCCAAGTGTTCGAGGGGGCGAGGGTCGGGAAGAAGAGGAGAAAAAAAGAAGAGGAAAAAGGAGAAGAAGAGGAGAGGAAGAAAAGGAAGAGGAGAAGAAGAAAGGAATAGAGGAGAAGAAGAAAAAATAGAAAAAATTCTATTTTTCTTCTTCTCCTCTATTCCTTTCTTCTTCTCTTTTTTTTCTTCTTTTTTTTCTTCGATCTTCTCCCCTTCCCGATAGGAAAGTTTTATATAGAAAGTTACAATTTTAGAAAAGTTTTATATATGCAAAAGTTACAATTTTAGAAAAAGAAGGATAGGAAAGAAGAAAATAAGAAGAGGAAAGAAAGAAGAAGAGGAGAGGAAAAGAAGAGGAGAAATAAATAAGAAGAAGAAAAAAGAAGAAAAAGAAGAGGAGAAGAAGAAAGGAATAGTGGAGAAAAGAGAAAATAGAATATATTCTATTTTCTCTTCTTCTCCACTATTCCTTTCTTCTTCTCCTCTTTTTTTTCTTCTTTTTTTTCTTCGACACATGGGGGGGGGTCGAGAACGCCGGACATTCATGAGAGAGGCGAGGAAGAAGGGGAAGAAGAGGGAGAAGTAGAGGAGAGGAAGAAGAGGAAGTCTTCTCCTCTATTCTTTCTTCTCTTCTTTTTTCTTCTTCTTCTTCCTCTTTATTTTATCGGGAACGAGGGTCGTCGAGAGGGCCACCGAGTGGTAGAGGAGAAACCCTAAATAGAAAGTATCGTCGGTGTGAGATACATGTACCATTGGTGTCGGACACTAAATCCACATCCCACAAGTGGCGCGGGTTTCGACGCCCACGTCACTTGTGGGACGTGGATGTAGTGTCCGACACCGAAGGCCACATGTATCTCACACCCACGATACTTGCTAGCTATTTAGGGTTTCCTCTACCGAAAAGAAGAGGAGAAATAAATAAGAAGAAGAAAACAGAAGAAAAAGAAGAGGAGAAGAAGAAAGGAATAGTTTTCTCTTCTTCTCCACTATTCCTTTCTTCTTCTCCTCTTTTGTTTTCCCAGTGTCAAAGTATTGAAGAAATCCATGCCTTCATCATTAGCCGGAAGTAACCAGGGCATGTTGGTACGAAGTTCTGCAAAGTTGTTCTGGAATGGAGTCCCGGATAGAATAATCCGCCTTTTGGTACGAATTCAGCAAAGGCCTTCCAAATAGCGATATTCGGAAGGCTCTTGCTGAACTTTGTACCAAAAGGCGAATTATCCTATCTGGGACTCCGTTCCAGAACAACTTTGAAGAGCTTCCTACCATCATGCACATGTTACTTTCGCCTAATGATGAAGACATGGTTTTGTTGAATCCTTTGACACTAGGCAACCTCCCGACCCCAAGGCGATCCTCTCGAACATGAGAGGAAGAAGAGGATAAAAAAAGAAGAGGAAGAAGAAGAAAAAAGAGGAGAAGAAAGAATAGAGGAGTTCTTCTTCTCCTCTATTCTTTCTTCTCCTCTTTTTTTCTTCTTCTTCCTCTTTTTTTATCGGGAACGAGGGTCATCGAGGGACATATATAGATGTAGTGTCGTCGTTGTCGATATATACCCCCTCCCGATAGCTTACTATGATTAGGTAGCTAGTTCTACGTTTGGCACTAATATATCCATCTGTCATGTTTGAATAATAATTGCCATGTTGTAAATATTTGTAGAAACTATGGACACCGCCCTAGACGAAGCAAGAAAAGAAGCGTTGTTGAGGGAGATAATCGCAGAAGGAAGTGATGCCGTCTCGTACTATCTCAATGATATCATCGATGGTCCGGAAGGAGAGGGTGAACAAGCTGGCTACGGTGACCTAATGCCGGTGCAAGAAGAAGAACATGAGGACGGCGCCGGTGACCCAATGCCGGTGCAAGAAGGAGAAAGTGATGACGGCTCCGGTGACCGAACCGAGTCCGGCCAGGTATATATATTAGTTAAGCCTATGCTGACTAGCTGATTGATGCATTCATTGTTTTGGTATGTACACATATTAAGTAAGTCTTTGTTCTTTTTTCTAGCCCACCGGATCGAGCACAACTTCGGTAAAGAGACGAGGCCCGAAGAAAAAGTTGAGCTCGGATGAAAAGCTTGAGATCACAGCAATCGCGCCCGACGGCCAACCTATTGAACCCCTCCGGACAAAGAGGGCATTTGTTGCTCAGTGCGGGGTTCTGGTTAGGGACAAGATCCCGATAAGCATCCAGCAATGGTTTAAGCCGGCTAAAGAAGACCCTGAGGTGTCTTATGTCAATGATATGCAGAAAAATGATCTTTGGACTGGGCTGAAGTCAAATTTCACCCTACCGCCAGAGGATAATCCAGAGAACCCAATTAAACAGAAATTAATCAAGTCTTTTGCTCTGAAGAGGATGGCAGATCTATTCAGGAGGTGGAAGAAAGAGCTCAATAGGTTTGTCGATAAAAAAGAGACACCAGAATTTAAGGGCAGATATGAGAAGATCAGAGATCACTGGCCCGCATTTGTGGCCTACAAGACATCGGAAAAGAGTAAGAAGATGTCGGCGACAAACAAGCAGAATGCCGCGAAGAAGAAGCTTCACCATCGCACGGGGTCAGGTGGCTACCTCGTAGCCCGGCCTAAGTGGTCCAAGGTTGAGAATGATCTGCTTCATAAAGGGATCAGACCAGAGACATATAACTGGCCAGACCGTTGCCGGACTTGGTTCTTCGGGGCTGGCGGAACCTTGGACCCTGAAACAGGGGGATGCATTTGGACGAACGAACAAATGGACATACCAGTCAGTAGGCTTAAGCACTATATCAACGCAGCGCAGGAAGGGACGTTCTTTCCAGATAGAGAGCACGACGAGCTCACAATGGCCCTCGGGAATCCTGAGCACCCTGGACGGACACGAGGCACGCCAGGCTCCATTCCATGGAATGTTGGGTTTCCGGACGCAGGCGGTTACAAATCCCATGAGAGGAGGTAAAAAGTGCAGCAGACCGAACTGCAGGCGCTGCACGCAAGGGTACAAGCGATAGAGGAACGAGAAGCAAATCACAGCAAACGTACTGCCGAAGCCTCCCCCGAAGCTACCCCGCCATCTCAGTGCAGAAGCAGCGTGGCTTCCACCGAGCAGCTTCAGCTGCAGCATGCCTTGACGGCTCCTGCCAGCTATCCTATGGATGCTATAACGGAGTCTCAAAATTGCCACCTTATGACGCAATGGATGAATTTGAAGGTCAAGGCGGTTGTTGGCTCTGTTTATCCTACTGAACCCGGTGCAACTTTTCACTGCATGCCGATTCCAGAAGGATATGCTAGGGTGATGGTGGATGAGATAACGGAGGGATTTGAGGACCTCCAGCTTGACCACCCTACCGGTGAAGGGGAGACTCGGCTGGGGTCTGCTCTGAAGACTCCATGCCTATGGCGGAAGGACCTCATCAACCTTCCGAACTGGACGCCTCCGCCTCCTCCTCCTCCTCCGGCGAGTCAGGGCACTCCTCCTCCTCCACCGCCTCCTCATCCGGCGAGTGACGATCAGGGCCCTCGGCCGGCTCCTTCTCCGGCGCGTGGCGGCACTCCGCCTCCGTCTCCGCCTGCGCCAACGCGCCCGAGCAGCCAACCTCCTCCTTCTCCGCCTCGTCAGCAAGGGCAGAAGAGACCTGCCACCGCTCCAGCTGCTCTGGCGGGTCGTAGTCCTTCTCCTCCGCCTCTTAAGCAAGTAAAGAAGACAACGGCTTCATCTGCTCGGTCGGCGTCTAGCAGTACAACCAGAGGCGGGAGGACATATAGATTCGGTCCTTCTCTGAAGACTCCAGAGAAGTTACCATACGAGAGGACCCAGGAGGAGAACGCCGAGATCGGGCGAGAAGAAGTGAGGAAATTCTTTGAAGGGGTGAAAGCAAAGCAACATCCACCTTCGGAGGAGAAGGTAGATGGGGTGAAAGTGAAGCGCACTCTGGCTGCCCTGACAAAACCACCAAAGTCTGATCCGCCGAAAGGAAACTATGACCGCATTATTGGAAAGGAATTTGCCGAAGCGGAGCGGTCGGGAACTACTGTCAGTGATGAAAGGCTGAAAAAACGACGAGCTGGGAAACAAATTGCCCAGCTCGGCAAACAAGCGAAGCAATCATGCCCCCCGCTCAAGGTGCCTAGCCACAACGTCGCTAATAACCCGAGGATGGTGCCCGGTTATAATAATCTTGCAGATTACCTGCCCGATGAAGTACATTATGAACCCATGGACATGCGGATGCAAAGATACGAGTACGGGAAGCCTCTCGTCAAAGATGAAAGATCTCTATCAACGATGATGCGAAGATTGCATGATTGGTACTTGAAAATCTGCAGAGACTCTGGGGGGAGGAGTACTTTGTATGTGAGAGTTAAAAAGGAGCATGACCTCGTTGGAATTGATCTATTGCCTGTTCCATTTGAGGAGTTCTATCAGTTTTTCAATCAATTGGCCCTCGATAAAACAACGATCGCCTGCTACTGTCTGTAAGTAGTACTACTTCTGTCATTAAGTTTCTCTATATAGCTTAGCTCTTTCATTGCATGTATTTATAATCATCCTCACTATATTATGCAGATTGAAGATCGTCGAATTGAAGAAAAGACAAGTCGGTGATATTGGGTTCATTAACACATATCTCATAGATGCAACTGAGGTTAAACTTCATGCCGCAGCTACCGAGGCCAACATGCTACAATCGTTCGTAATAAATCAAAACAAAGATATAATACTCTTTCCTTACAACTTCAAGTGAGTGTTACTGTCTTGTGCGTATTCGGTTTCCCTTATATATTAGTCAAGGTTATAGTAATGTAATTCATGAGTTATGCATGCGTGTGCAGTTTCCACTATATTCTCCTAGAGATTAAGCTTGAGCAGGGACTAGTAACTGTCTTAGACTCAAGACGAAAAGATCCCCAGGACTATGCAGACATGACTGAAATCCTCAAGAAGTAAGTTAAATCGATCATTATCCACCATATCAGCAACTTTGTTCATTTCCTGATATCAAGTAATTGTTTTGTTTGTCCGGCAGGGTTTGGAGAAAATTCACCAAAAAAGTTCCGGGACTACCGAAGGAGCTGGAATTTAGACACCCGAAAGTAAGTACTATAGTAGCATGTTCCGCGCATCTCCTAGTGATTCAAGCGCTAGTTTCATCAATACCATTTAGCATTCTTGCTTATCAGTTTGATTGACCTCTATTTCTTGTAAAGTGGTTGTGGCAGGAACAAGGGAATGATTTCTGTGGATACTACATCTGCGAGTCCATCCGCCACACGACGTGTGAGCGGGGCGGGTACTCTAACGAACAATATGAAGTACGTAAATAACAATATTCACAATTTTATTTTATTACCATCATTTGTGTTGAGTTTCATTCATTCATATATATATATGTATTGACCCCTTCTTCAAATTATATGTTTCGGAAGCGGGATGAACTCCTAGCACCAGCTCGCATGCGAGCAATTCAAGAGGAATTGGCGGCATTCTTTCTTGACCACGTGATCCCTGAAGACGGAGAATTCTATGTTAAACCTGAGTCCATATGATTATATTTGTAAGAGATAATTACTGTATATATGTAGCCGGTACTGTCAGATAGATATACGAGAACTTGTTGTTCGACCAATCTCTCGGAGAAGGAGAGGTGGTCGATATCACTTCTCTCTGTATGCATATATGTTCATGACGATCTTCTGTTTCCTTCGTTTGCTTTACTAGCTAGCCAGCGTGTCTAGTCCTCTCTATACGTATGTATAGTACGTAGCGTCGACCAAGCACGGACATAAGAGAGGACACTTCTCTATATTAATTATAGCTAGCTAACACAATATATGAAACACCTAAATTAACCCCCCAAAACCCCCAACCCCCCCCCCCTTTCAAAAAAAAACAAAAACCCTAGCCACAGAAATGCTGACGCGTGGATGCCTATTGGTCCCGGTTGGTGCCACCAACCGGGACCAAAGGGTCTCCTGACTGGGCTCTGCGCACTGCCCACGTGGAGGGGCTTTAGTCCCGGTTCTGGATTGAACCGGGACTAAAGGTGGGAGGTATTAGTACCGACACTTTAGTCCCGGTTCAGGAACCGGGACTAAAGGCCCTTACGAACCGGGACTATAGGCCCTTTTTCTACCAGTGTTGCCATGTATAGCTTCTATGCCATGTATTCTTGATGAGTGCATCGAGCTTGTTAACATGCCTACTCGCTAATAGATTTGCATGCTCTAGTTTTTCTCTAAGTCTGTAACCTGATTATGTTTTTGCCATGTTCACATGCTTGCAATTGTATTTTCTGATCCCTTTTGGCTCAAGGTCACTAAGGGACTTTTGTTAAGCTCTTTGAGTAGCTTCATGCCATGCCTTGCTTTGCCATGTTAAGTTCCTGTAGCATATAGTTTTCTTGCTCCAAAGTGTGCTACCTGATCTGAAATTCCAGACTTGTGTTAATTTCGCTAAGTCTGAAACCTGTTTATCATTTGCACTTTTGCCATGCTTGTTTGAACCTGTTAATGGATGAACTGGCCGTAGCTCAGTGTTCATCTTTTGTTAAGCTTCATGAGTGGATCCCTGCCATGTATTTTGTTGCCATGTTTAAGTGTTGTAGCATGTTTGTATTGTTGCATTTAGATGGCTACTTGTTGTTTATCGCAGACCGGTGCCATATTTGTATTGCTTGCCTTTTCCAAACCGTGCATCCGATTCCGGTGATCTTTATATCGATTTCAACCGAAATCACCTCACCTTTCCAGTGGCACTCTTGGATTTCCAAGTTGAGGCCAGGTTCAATAATTCCGTGTCAAATCATGCATATGCATCGCATACCGCATCCCGCATATCATACCATGTTCATGTGTTGGTTGTTTACTATGTTGTGTGCTTCTTTCCGGTGTGAGTTCTTCGGGTTGATTCTGGTAACGTCGCATTTGTGAGGACCTGTTCGACTACGTCCGTTTGTCTTCTGCATGGACTCATTCTTCTTCCTTGCGGGATTTCCGGCAAGATAACCATACCCTCGAAATCACATCTATCTTTGCTAGCTAGTTGCTCGCTCTATTGCTATGCCTATGCTGCGATACCTACCTCTTGCTTATCATGCCTCCCATATTTTTTAACCATGCCTCTAACCCACCTTGTCCTATCAAACCGTTGTTTGGCTATGTTACCGCTTTGCTCAGCCCCTCTTATAGCGTTGTTAGTTCCAGGTGAAGATTGAAGTTTTGTTCCTTGTTGGAACATGGAGATGTTATTCCTTGTTGGAACATGTTTTACTTCTTGGGATATCACAATATATCTTATTTAATTAATGCATCTATATACTTGGTAAAGGGTGGAAGGCTCAGCCTTTTGCCTGTTGTTTTGTTCCACTCTTGCCGCCCTAGTTTCCATCATATCGGTGTTATGTTCCTGGATTTTGTGTTCCTTATGCGGTTGGGCTATAATGGGAACCCCTTGACAGTTCGCCTTGAATAAAACTCCTCCAGCAATGCCCAACCTTGGTTTTACCATTTGCCTCACCACCACCAACTTTTCCCTTGAGAGTCGCTCTCTTGAGGGTCATCTTTATTTTAAGCCCCCCCCCCCCGGGCTAGTGCTCCTTTGAGTGTTGGTCCGATCGAGCAGACTGTGGGGCCACCTCGGGGCACTCGTAGGATGTCTCATCTGAGTGTGCCCTAAGAACGAGATATGTGCAGCTCCTATTGGGATTTGTCGGCACATTCAGGCGGTGTTGCTGGATTTGTTTTACCATTGTCGAAATATCTTGTAACCTGGATGCCGAGTCTGATCGGAATGTCTTGGGAGAAGGAATATCCTTCGTCGACCATGAGAGCTTGTGATGGGCTAAGTTGGGACACCCCTGCAGGGATTGAACTTTCAAAAGCCGTGCCCGCGGTTATGGGCAGATGGGAATTTGTTAATGTCCGGTTGTAGATAACTTGAACCTTAACTTAATTAAAATGCATCAACCGCGTGTGTAACCGTGATGGTCTCTTCTCGGCGGAGTCTGGGAAGTGAACACGGTTTTGTTGTTATGCTTGACGTAGGTTGTTCTAGGATCACTTCTTGATCATAGTTTCTCGACCGTGCTTTGCCTTCTCTTCTCGCTCTCTTTTGCGTATGTTAGCCACCATATATGCTAGCCGCTTGCTGCAGCTCCACGTCATACCTTTACCTTACCCATAAGCTTAAATAGTCTTGATTGCGAGGGTGCGAGATAGCTGAGTCCCCATGGCGCACAGATACTTCCAAAACCAGCTTGCAGGTGCCGATTAGTCCGTGCAGATGACGCAACCAAGCTCAAGGAGGAGCTCGTTGAAGATCTTGTCCTTTGTGTTGTTCCGTTCTAGTTGATCAGTAGTGGAGCCCAGTTGGGGTCGATCGGGGACCTTGTCGCTTTTGGGGTTCTTCTTTTATTTTGGTTCCGTAGACGGACCTTGATTGTATCTGATTGATGTAATGCTTTATTCATGTAATTGTGTGAAGTGGCGATTGTAAGACAACTATGTATCTTTTTCCCTTATGTATTACATGGGTTGTGTGAAGATTACCTCACTTGCGACATTGCTTTCAATGCGGTTATGGCTCTAAGTCGTGCTTCGACATGTGGGAGATATAGCCGCATCGAGGGCGTTACAAGTTGGTAATCAGAGCCTTCCCCGACCTTAGGAGCCCCCACTGCTTGATCGAATTAGCGGACGAGTTGAGTCTAGAAAAATGTTTTGAGTCATTTAGGAATTATATATCAGAGAGTTAGGAATTCTTTTTACTCCTCAGTCCCTTCATCGCTCTGGTGAGGCATCCTGACGTAGAGTTTTGACTCTTCTCTTCTCAAATTTCACTAAAAAATTTTAGGATCACACGGGTATCTTGGAATCGTTCCGATGGTTTTGTGATGAGAACATTGTTATTGGTGCCACCTGTCATTTAGGTGTTGTGGCAGTGTCCCGGGGAGTTGAGCTCCGAGGTGTTGTCATTACAATTTTATCGTTGCAGTTCTGGAATACCTGACATTAGTTTTGCCGACATCGAAAATCTCTTTTATGCAGTTGTTGGTGAGATAACCTCGATGCCACCCAGTACTGGGGCAGGAGTCCGGGAGTATTGCCATAACTTGTATAACGGATGCTTTTCGAAGGTTGAGGTAGACGATTTCCAAAGGTTTCTTGGTTATGTGTTGAAGGATGGATACAGCTGGATGTAGGATTTGCTAGATTTGGGTGAGATATTATGCTTCCCCTGTATCCCCAACACCTAATTGCATAACCAGAAAATTTCGGGAGTTTATAAGTGGGAATTCAAGTAGCTCTTAGGATATCTTTCCAACAAATGTATGATATGAAATTGGGGTTCGACGTCTAGTGGTCCGCCTATTCATGGTTGGTTTTACAGTGGTCTCGTTGTGTCTTAAAGAGTCCTTGGCTATGCCAACTCGGGGACGCTTCGTATGTCGTGTGCACTGCCTTGTACATGATGGTGTTGTACGATCGAGCCCGTGTAGGCCCCACCACGAAAACTTCAGACGAAATCTCTATCATATGTTTGTTCTGGCTTATTCCGCAAGCCAATCCTTTGTTTTTTTTAGTTGTGGTATTCGTGTTGCTTCGAAGTCAAACATTGATTCCATACCTTCTCTAGATGGTGTCCTCATACTCCGACGTGTATACCAATCCTTCATGATAATCGAGATTGTCATGTTAATCCTTTTCATCCAGAGTGTTTCTCTTCAAGTGGATCCGATCATTTCAATATCATCAAGATCAATTATCAGTTCTTCTCAACGGTGCTCATTTTATCTGTCCCAAGCTGCCTTTGTTTTTCCCGCCCACCCACCCTTGTTTTTCTTCGAGGACTCAGATTTCTTAATCAAGTATCATCTCATTGATGAGAAGTATCTCCATTCTTTTCCGTTAATGTTCTTATCCGGTGATTCTCATGAAGATTCTTATGGAGCTTCAAGTTCGTCATTCGTCATTCTTTTTCTTCTCCAGTGAATTAAATTCAAGTTTTGTTGTTGAACATATCCTTTCCTCGTTTCAAATGCTTTCTCATGCCGGTGCAATTCTTAATCATTCACCTCTCGCTATTCAATTGTTTCGAAGTACTGAAGATATCTCAGAAGATGCTAGTGTTCATTCTCATTCATTCAAGATCTTTGGAGAATGTTATCTTATTCAAACCATTTAATTCAACCGGTGCATTCTCCTTTTTCATGTAATCATTTCAATGGTGTTTCTTTTTAGTGGGCCCTAACCCACAGGTCTTTTCCCAGGATCTTACCTAACTCTTCTTATTTTCCCGGCGTTACTCTCAAATTCTTTTCCAAGTTTGACGTAAGAATGAGTTATCATCAGTCAAATGCCTTTCTCCTTGATCTTTCAAATTCTTTCATCATTGGTTCAACCTTTCCATTTTCATCCTGGAGTATCTCAACAATTTGGTGGTGTTTCTCCTCGTCATTCTCAGATATTGAAGACCGAAGTAGAGTTTCTCTTTAATCTTTCTCCATTCTCTTCAAGATTCATGGTGCTAGCTTGTTGCCATCCTCTCATAATTATTGTCGATTGTGAGAATATTTTTCACCCATCCGAAGCAATTCAAGAGTCTTCTCAGTTTGATTATCTGGAGCACGTCATCGAAGATTTATTCATTCCAGCTTTCAGCTCTCATACTCTAAATCTTACCGGTGCATCATTCAAGTATTCTCTTATCAGCTAATGATCTCTTCGTTCACTTGTATCTAAATCCTCTCAAGCATCTTCGTTCATTTGCTAAATTCTTCCCGGTGTCTTCCTTATCTTTTCTTTGTTCATTTTTAATTCTTAAGGTGGTTCATTCAAGATTTCTCTTCCATATCAATTCATTCGTGGTTTCAATTCTACCGGTGGTTCGTTGAAGACCTTCCTCAAGGTTGCGCTATATCTATATTAATCCTTTCTACGAGAATAAGTAGTATGCCAAATCCGTTGCTTGTCATCAATCTAAATTAGTGAAGGATAAGCATAATGTAATTCTTATTCTTGTTTCATCGAGTATATTGAATTACTTATTACGAGGCTCATCAAATTCAAGGTTTCATTTGTTTCATCTTTTCTTTTCCCGAAGTTTCAAGATCTCTCATTTATCTCGTCGCAAAGCTCCATTTAATCATTTCAAGGATTCACCATGTGTTTTCAACTTCTCTTGCCTTTCGTTTGACCATTCTTTTATTATCGGAGATCTTCATGGAGGTTCTACATGATGGATTCATCAAGGATTTAATTCATTCTCAAGTTTTTTCTTCATCTTGCTATCCGGAGTACAATTCTTTCTTCCGTGTCATTGGAGGTGGTATTATGTCATTTTTGATAATTTGAGTTCATTTTTCATGATTCACATGTTGTCAAGAATGAGATATTTTAAATCCATCAACTTCTTCGTTGGAATTATCTTGGGTTATATTACACCTAAAGTTTTCCCTAAGGATTGTTCCTATCTATGGTGCTTATAAAGGACCCAAGTTCTTCTTTATCCTCCCGGCGAAATACTTTCTCGTCTCCTTGTTCATATCAATACAATTCTTTTCCCGTGAGTGGCAGGTTATCACCTCATAATTTGAGATGTACTCCATAAGACCATATCAAGCTTATTCTTTTCGTTGTTGGCTTTCCAATAACTCCGTTCAAGCCTTCTCCTAAAGGATGCCTTTTCAAGATCTTTTGTGGCAGAATTTGGCATCTTCTTCTCCATTCTTTTATTTCGACTATCTACCTTCTATTCTTCCGTTCCGGAGGAATTGTGATGTTGCTCTCCTCAACCCATCTTCTCAGATTGTCAGGACCTTATTCTTTTCATGCTTATCCATTTAACCCGAGTGTTGTGACCTTTTTGCTCAAGTTCTTTTCATCCTATCAAGTTTTTCATCTCTTTTAAAACGGAGTGCTGTCCGAGTTCTTTCTTACCCCTTGTTCCATTCATTCAATAGTTGCGGAGGCAGTGTATTGTGATTTCATCAAGTTTCTTACCATCTTATCAAATTATTATTCAATTCCTTTTTCTTTTCCATCGGAGTGCCGCCCGAAGTCGTTCTTCCTTGTTCCTCTTCCCTACCGGAGTGCTTTCAATTTTGTTCATCTCTGTTGTATTCTTTTCTCGAAATGGCTTAACCTTTTCAAGGTTCTTTGGTTTTCACTCGTTTGTCAAAGGAGCAACTTAGTTTTTACGTCTTCTCTTTTTCTTCCGTTTTCCCTCCGGTGCCATTCTAGATCTCAGGACGAGATCCTCTCGTAGTGGTGGAGTGTTGTAATGCCCCGAGACCGATGTGCCAGGTGTCCTCCAGTTATTTGTTGTTGTTGCCTTGTCATTGCTTGCGTGTCATGCATTGCATATCATGTCATCATGTGCATTTCATTTGCATACATGTTCGTCTCACGCATCCGAACATTCTCCCGTTGTCCGTTTTGCATTCCGGCGCTCCTATGTCACCCGGTGTCCCTTTCTACCTCTTTTCGTGTGCGGGTGTTAAACGTTTTGGGATTGGACCGAGACTTGTCATGTGGCCTTGGTTTACTACCGGTACACCGCCTGTCAGGTTTCGTGCCATTTGGACTTCGTTTGATACTCCAACGGTTAACCGAGGGACCAAAAAGGCCTCGTGTGTGTTCCAGCCCAACACCCCTCCATTTTGGCCCCAAACCCACCAAAACGTCCTCCAACATCTTGGTCGTTCGATCACGATCACGTGGCCTAAAACCGCACCTCATTTGGACTCTCCTAGCTCCCTCTACCTATATATATGTGCATCTCCCCGAAATTTCGGATGAAACCCTAGTCTTCCCCTTCCTCGCGCCGCCGGACACGTCCACCGCGTGCCGGACATGTCCAGTCGCCGCGCGGGACCTATCCGGGCGCGACACGTCATCCCGCCGGACCTCCTCTCTCCTCCCCGCCGCCGAAGCCCGCTGGCCCAGATCCGGCCCGCCAGGGACCGAACCGGGCCAAATCCCGCCGCCGCCAACCGTGGGCGCTGCCCCGCCCGCGACCGCCCATCACCGCCACGGCGCACCTCGCCGCCGCCTCCTACACCGGCCATCGCCGCCGGCCGCCTCGCCGCCACCGCGCAAGCTCCCGGCCGCCGCCAAGCCACCGCAGCGTGCCGCGCGCCGTGCGCCTCGTGACGCGCCCCGGCCGCGCCGCCCGCTCACCGTCGCGGCGAGCTTGCCGCCCGGTCACCGGAGCTCCTCGAGCCGGCCACCGCCTCCCCTGTCTCTGGCGCCAACTCCGGCGAAGGTCCGGCTCCGCCTCGATCTGCGTGCACCCGGGTCCAATCCCTATATCTGTTTCAAATGCCCATGTTCATCATCCTATAACTCATCATCCGTAGATCCGTTTTGGGCGTTTAGCATATCAGAATGTTCGTCTCAGAGAGCTCATCATTTCATCTCATTGCATCATTTTCATTTGAGTTCATCTTGATGCCCGAAATGCTGTTGGAAGAGTGCTATTTGGGATAATTGTCAGATCTGCTGCTCCAATTAGCTATTTGTCATTTTTGCCATGATTATTATGTGCATAATATGCCCCTGAGCTCTACATGAGTTTTGTTATATGCTTTGCCATCTTTCGAGAGGTGCAATCCATGTATTTTTGTGATGTGTGTGGTGACTAGCACAAGCTTGCAAAGTGGTGCATTCGTAATGCTGATTTCAGGGACTTAGCAATTCCACTAAGTCCTTGGACTGATTTTATCAGTATGCCATATGTTCATGTTGTTTCCTAGTGATCCGTGCCTCGTTTGAGGATGATCAGTAAGGATGATTTGTTAATATTGTAGTGCTCTATCCATCCATGTCTTTGTTTGCAATTATGGAGCACACTAGCTTGAGTCAATCGAGCTCTACTTTTGCTATTTCGTGAATCCTGGCACGTTGTTTACTTGTTAGCGATTTTGCCGAGGATGTTGTTGTTGATCCGTGCATGCTATGTTGTTGTTCTTGCCATGTCTAGCTTCTATGCCATGTATTCTTGATGGGTGTATGCTTAGATTGTCATGCCTTGCTCTATAGTGAGTGCATCGAGCTCGTTAACATGCCTACTCGCTAATAGATTTGCATGCTCCAGTTTTTCTCTAAGTCTGTAACCTGATTATGTTTTTGCCATGTTCACATGCTTGCAATTGTATTTTCTGATCCCTTTTGGCTCAAGGTCACTAAGGGACTTTTGTTAAGCTCTTTGAGTAGCTTCATGCCATGCCTTGCTTTGCCATGTTAAGTTCATGTAGCATATAGTTTTCTTTCTCCAAAGTGTGCTACCTGATCTGAAATTCCAGACTTGTGTTAGTTTCACTAAGTCTGAAACCTGTTTATCATTCGCACTTTTGCCATGCTTGTTTGAACATGTTAATGGATGAACTGGCTCTAGCTCAGTGTTCATCTTTTGTTAAGCTTCATGAGTGGATCCCTGCCATGTATTTTGTTGCCATGTTTGAGTGTTGTAGCATGTTTGACTTGTTGCATTTAGATGGCTACTTGCTATTTATCGCATACCAGTGCCATATTTGTATTGCTTGCCTTTTCCAAACCGTGCATCCGATTCCGGTGATCTTTATATCGATTTCAACCAAAATCACCTCACCTTTCTAGTGGCACTCTTGGATTTCCATGTTGAGGCCAGGTTCAATCATTCCTTGTCAAATCATGCATATGCATCGCATACCGCATCCCGCGTATCATACCATGTTCATGTGTTGGTTGTTTACTATGTTGTGTGCTTCTTTCCGGTATGGCTTCTTCGGGTTGATTCCGGTAACATCGCGTTTGTGAGGACCTGTTCGACTATGTCCGTTTGTCTTCTTCATGGACTCGTTCTTCTTCCTTGCGGTATTAAAGGCAAGATGACCATACCCTCGAAATCACTTCTATCTTTGCTTGCTAGTTGCTCGCTCTTTTGCTTTGCCTATGCTACGATACCTACCTCTTGCTTATCATGCCTCCCATATTTTTTAACCAAGCCTCTAACCCACCTTGTCCTAGCAAACCGCTGTTTGGCTATGTTACCACTTTGCTCAGCCCCTCTTATAGCGTTGTTAGTTGCAGGTGAAGATTGAAGTTTTGTTCCTTGTTGGAACATGGAGATGTTGTTCCTTGTTGGAACATGTTTTAGTTGTTGGGATATCACAATATATCTTATTTAATTAATGCATCTATATACTTGGTGAAGGGTGGAAGGCTCGGCCTTTTGCCTGGTGTTTTGTTCCACTCTTGCCGCCCTAGTTTCCGTCATATCAGTGTTATGTTCCCGAATTTTGCGTTCCTTACGCGGTTGGGCTATAATGGGAACCCCTGGACAGTTCGCCTTGAATAAAACTCCTCCAGCAATGCCCAACCTTGGTTTTACCATTTTCCTCACCACCACCTACTTTTCCCTTGAGAGTCGCTCTCTCCAGGGTCATCTTTATTTTAACCCCCCCCCCCCCGGGGCCAGTGCTCCTCTGAGTGTTGGTCCGACCGAGCAGACTGCGGGGCCACCTCGGGGCAACTTGAGGTTTGGTTTTACTCGTAGGATGTCTCATCTGAGTGTGCCCTGAGAACGAGATATGTGCAGCTCCTATCAGGATTTGTCGCCACATTCGGGCGGTGTTGCTGGATTTGTTTTACCATTGTCGAAATGTCTTGTAACCTGGATGCCGAGTCTAATCGGAATGTCTTGGGAGAAGGAATATCCTTCGTTGACCCTGAGAGCTTGTGATGGGCTAAGTTGGGACACCCCTGCAGGGATTGAACTTTCGAAAGCTGTGCCCACGATTATGGGCAGATTGGAATTTGTTAATGTCCAGTTGTAGATAACTTGAACCTTAACTTAATTAAAATGCATCAACCGCGTGTGTAACCGTGATGGTCTCTTCTCGGCGGAGTCCAGGAAGTGAACACGGTGTTGGAGTTATGCTTGATGTAGGTTGTTCTAGGATCACTTCTTGATCATAGTTTCTCGACCGTGCTTTGCCTTCTCTTCTCGCTCTCATTTGCGTATGTTAGCCACCATATATGCTAGCCGCTTGCTGCAGCTCCACATCATACCTTTACCTTACCCATAAGCTTAAATAGTCTTGATCGCGAGGGTGCGAGATTTCTGAGTCCCCGTGGCTCACAGATACTTCCAAAACCAGCTTGCAGGTGCCGATGAGTCTGTACAGATGACGCAACCAAGCTCAAGGAGGAGCTCGTTGAAGATCTTGTCCTTTGTGTTGTTCCGTTCTAGTTGATCATTAGTGGAACCCAGTTGGGGTTGATCGGGGTCCTTGTCGCTTTTGGGGTTCTTCTTTTATTTTGGTTCCGTAGACGGACCTTGATTGTATCTGATTGATGTAATGCTTTATTCATGTAATTGTGTGAAGTGGCGATTGTAAGCCAACTAAGTATCTTTTTCCCTTATGTATTACATGGGTTGTGTTAAGATTACCTCACTTGAGACATTGCTTTCAATGCGGTTATGCCTCTAAGTCATGCTTCGACATGTGGGAGATAGAGCCGCATCGAGGGCGTTACAGCCTATGCAATGGGCCTCTACACCTAGTATGATGCCTTTGAAGGTCGTTTTTGTGGGTTTGATCCTTGAGGGGTCTATACCCATTTTGCGCACTGTGTCCTGATAAAGCAGGTTCATGCTGCTGCCGCCATCCATAAGGACTCGAGTGAGGTGAAAGCCGTCAATGATTGGGTCTAGGACCAGTGCGGCGAATCCGCCATGACAGATACTAGTGGGGTGGTCCCGGTGATCGAAGGTGATCGAGCAAGAGGACCATGGGTTGAACTTTGGGGCGACTTGCTCCAACGCATATACGTCCCTTAGCGCACGCTTCCGCTCCCTCTTGGGGATGTGGGTTGCGTATATCATGTAAACTGTACGCACTTGTGTGGGGAACCTCTTCTGTCCTCCGGTGTTCGGCTGCCGGGGCTCCTCATCGTCATCGCTATGTGACCCCTTATCTTTGTTTTCGGCATTTAACTTGCCGGCCTGCTTGAACACCCAACAATCTCTGTTGGTGTGATTGGCTGGCTTGTCGGGGGTGCCATGAATGTGACACGAGCGGTCGAGTATATGGTCCAAACTGGACGAGCCGGGAGTGCTTCTTTTAAATGCTTTTTTCTGCTGACCGGGTTTAGAGCCTTTGAATACGGCATTGATTGTCGTGTCCTTGGCATTGTCGCTGTTAATACAGCGCTTGTGTTTGTTGCGATGTGACCTGCCATTGCCGTCCTTGGTATCCAAAGTACCATGCTTCTTTGATATGTTATTGCTGCGAGCCAGCTAGATGTCTTCTCCCGCGCAAAAGAGGGTCATGATTGTCGTGAGGGATGCCATAGATTTTGGCTTTTCCTGGCCAAGGTGACGGGCGAGCCACTCGTCACAGATGTTGTGCTTAAAAGCTTCTAGGGCCTCTGCATCCGGACAGTCGACGATTTGATTCTTTTTTGTTAGGAACCGTGTCCAGAATTGCCTGGCCGATTCCTCTGGCTGCTGAATTATGTGGCTCAAGTCATCGGCATCTGGTGGTCGCACATATGTGCCCTCAAAGTTGTCGAGGAATGCGGCTTCCAGATCTTCCCAACAGCCAATGGACTCTGCTGGCAAGCTGTTGAGCCAATGCCGAGCTGGTCCTTTGAGCTTGAGTGGGAGGTATTTGATGGTGTGTAGATCATCACCGCGGGCCATGTGGATGTGCAGGAGGAAATCCTCGATCCATACCGCATGAGTTGTTGTGCCATCGTATGATTCTATATTTATAGGTTTGAAACCCTCTAGGATTTGATGATCCATTACTTCGTCTGTGAAGCATAGGGGGTGCGCGGCGCCTCTATACTAGGCTATATCGCGACGCAAGTCAAATGAGTCATGTCCGCTGTGTTCGGCCCGACCGGATTTACTTTTACTGTATCCGGCGTGATGGTTATCGTCTTGCATAGTGGCGCGCCCTCATGATCAGTAGATCGATCTTGCATGTTTTGCTTTGTCCTCCAATGCATCTCGCAGGTCTGGCAAGTTTCCCCGTGCCTTGTCATTTTTATTTGAGTGGCGTCGGAGTGTGGGCTGAGCTTTTGGCTGAAATGCCTCTCTATCGCGGCCATGAGGTGGCCGGTCAGCCGCATCATATGCTGGAGATGTAGGTTTGAGTGCTTCCTCCTCTACTCGGGGTAGCAGCCTACGCTTTGGGTAACTCTTGGAGGGGTTTTCGAGTTTATATTCCTCAACCGCAAGGACTTCGGTCCATCTGTCAGCTAGCAAATCTTGATCAGCTTGAAGCTGTTGTTGCTTTTTCTTAGGGCTATTTGCCGTGGCTATAAGTCGTCGCTTGAAGCGCTCTTGTTCGATGGGATCCTCAGGAACGACAAACTCGTCATCGTCGAGGCTTGCCTCGTCTTTAGAGGGAGGCATGTAAATATCATCCTTCGCCTCTCCATCTGGCGCTCTCTCGGGAGGGCTGGCTTCTCCATCCTCCTGCCCTAAATTTTGCTGGAGGGGATTGTTGTCGTCTTCGGCACTGTCCGGAGTGGTATTATCTCCTGTGCCGGTGTCACCGCTTTTGCTTTGGCGAGACTTAGAGCAGCGCCACTGACGTTGGCGCTTGGGTTGCTTCTTCGAGGGGTCATCCTCTGCTGTCTCGTCGCCATTGCCTTCTTTGGGTGTGTCCACCATGTATATATCATATGATGAGGTGGTTGTCCAGTGCCCCGTGGGCAGTGGTTCCTCTTCGTCTCCTGCATGTTTTGTCCATACCGTCGATGTCTTCAGAGTCAAAGTCGAGCATGTCTGTTAAGTCGTCGACAGTGGCTACTAAGTGGGTGATGGGTGGGCGGCGAATTTCTTCGTCATCCGCATCCCAACCCTGCCGGGCATAGTTCGGCCAGGATTCTCCTGACAAGGAGAGACACATTAGTGAGTTTAGTATGTCGCCGAAGGGCGAGTGCTGAAAAATATCCGCGGAAGTAAACTCCATGATCGGCACCCAATCGGATTCAATAGGCACGGGTGCAGGCGGTTCGGAGTCCTTGGACGGGGAGGAATCCGGTAATTCGGCATCACGACTCTTGTGAAGGGTAAGGTCGATACTTGGCTTGATCGCCGATGAGAATGCGGCCTCCGTGGTGGGGTCTATCACCCGTCCATGGAAGGCGTAGCTGGCTCCCAATTGAGGGTCGAAGTGGTTGCCGGCGTGATCTCCTGGACACTGTCCGATGGCAGAGCTAAATAATGCTCATCGTGGTCGTGTGGCGCACAAGGCAGGGGCTCGAATCCGTCGAAGATCAAGTCTCCGCAGATATCGGCCGTATAGTTTAAGCTTCCAAACCTAACCTGATGGCCAGGGGCATAACTCTCGATCTGCTCTAGATGTCCAAGCGAGTCGGCCCACAGTGCGAAGCCGCCGAACACAAAGATCTTTCCGGGGAGAAAAGTCTCACCCTAGACAGCATCGCCATCGATGATCGAAGGAGACATCAAGCCTAACGGCGACGACACAGAGGAACTCTCCATGAAATCACCAATGTCGGTGTCAAAACCGGCGGATCTCGGGTAGGGGGTCCCAAACTGTGCGTCTAAGGTGGATGGTAACAGTAGGCAGGGGACACGATGTCTTACCCAGGTTCGGGCCCTCTTGATGGAGGTAAAACCCTATGTCCTGCTTGATTATTCATGATATGGGTAGTACAAGAGTAGATCTACCACGGGATCAAGGAGGCTAAACCCTAGAAGCTAGCCTGTGGTATGATTGTTGTATATGGAGTTGTATATTGTATCGACTAGCCTGGCCCTGGTTTATATAATGCACCAGAGGCCTAGGTTAATAAGAGTCCTAGCCGAATACACCGGTGGGGAGAAGTCCTTGTCTTGATCGCCAAGTCTTGTGGAATCTTCCTTATATGCGGCAGCTGTCCGAACTGGCCCATGAGTATATGGCCATGGGGGTCCTCGGCCCAATCTATCAGATCGGGAGATGACGTGTTGAGTACTCCCTAGTCCAGGACACCGTCAGTAGCCCCCTGAACCGGTCTTCAATTTAGGGACGCTCCTCGATTCTTCCGAACTGTTCTTCATCTTCGGTTGACGGTCCTGAAAACTGGTTCAACAAATCTTCTCATCTTCGATCTTGAGGATCGCCGAAATGCATTCGGCGAGTTTACACGTCGGGTATCCGAGGAGCCCCTCTAAGTTTCCGGCCTTTATCAATGCCTTGTTATTTTTATGCCACACCTCGGGTTTGAAGTTGTTCCCGGGAGGCAGTGTCCTCTTGCGTCCGAGCTCCAACGTCGGACTGCATTCGAGGTATCCTTTGCAGCCGAGCACCAACACCGGACCGCTTCCCAGCTCTAACGCCGGAATGTATCCGAGCTCCGACGCCGGACTATGTATCCGAGCTCCAATGCCGGACTATATCCGAGCTCCAATGCCGGACTATATCCGAGGTGTCATATCACCTTGGTTCAAAAAAGTTGAAGGAGTTTAGCCGAGCTTAATGCCGGAAATGCCCTCTATGGAGCCAGCCACTAGCGCTCGAGCTTTATGCCGGACTGCTTCCGAGGTGGTGCACCACCCCGACTGTGGGCTGATTTTTGCGAATATTTTTTGTTGGTGCAATTTATTCTCTGCCAAGATATATAGCCAGTAGCCCTCAAGGTGTGTATCGGTCTAAAACCCAAGATGCACCTGAAGGATGACGTAAGACCGCTGATCCTAGTAGCCGCTGAGACTCAGGTTGATTTGCAAAATTGGCCTGAGGATCAAGTCCAAGCTCGGCAGAATACTTTGGGTCACTAAAAGTGGCGTGCTCAGTCATCGAGACTCAGGTTGGGTGCGGCCGACCAACCTGAGGATCAAAATCTCCTCGGAAACTATGTTGCACATAAAATTTTCTGCATTGGACAAGCAATGCAGTAGCTCCCGAGACACTGGTCAGGTGGCAACACCAGATCACGGGATCGATGTGCCCCTTTAATATTTGTAAATAATAAGCCCGAAGCCCAGTAGCCCCCGAGCCTTAATGCGTGCACGGGTGGCCGAATTAAGGATCAATATCCATAGTAAAATCACAAATTATGTGTAATGACTCTATGTATCCAAGTGCTTTACGTCATTAATGCTCAGATTCGCATTGTACAAAACTTTGTTAACCGACCATCGGCTTCCACCTCCTCGGCCAGTAGCCGAGGAGTGTTTGTCCTACTTTATAAAACCTTTATGAGGGAAAAGATTTACAACAAACAAGGCAATTTGGCCGTACGGTTTTATAAACAAAGGTACGCAGAGAGTTATATTACTGTTTAACAGAAGAAATGTCTTCCAAAGAAAATAGTCCCGCTATCGGTTCCTTTCGTTGGGTTGTCATGCTAAGCATGATCATTAAACCTCAACTCTAATGTAAGAGAAAAATATCGAGGATTTAGTTTGGGAGGCCAGTTAATAGCCCCCAGTAGTGTTTGGCGACAGTCGGGGTCAAGCCGTAAACACTTTGGCCAATGTTATGAACGGCCCGTTATTTAACATAGTCATCGGATCGCTGACCAGTTTACGCTTATTGTGACAGTCAGTTTTCAGCTTTCTCCACTGAGGTGCTTAACCATGTGAGCTGGAAGCACAATCGCAGTGGTTCTCCCTTTGCACGCTTAGTCGAACAAAACGGAACGTAGGCAGCAAGTGTAGGAGCCGGGCAACCCAACTATTGACCGAAGACACAATTCGAAACCGATGCATATATAGCAATATCTGAGAATGTTTTTGCCGAATCCCTAAAGGTGTCCGGCGTTGCACTGCGAGACTAATGCTGGAAAAGCACAAATAGTTTAAAAGTGCCAAAAAGCTTGGAAAACCAAGAAACGTCAGTAAAAACATGACGTCCGAACAAGATCAAGTGTTCAGTGCCAATCCGAAAATTCGTCTTAGAAAAAGGAAGTGCTTCTGTCATGCTTTAACATGATACATCCTATATTAAGACTTCGAGCGGGTCAGCCTACAGCTTCAACCTCCTATCCTGAGGGCAGAGTACTTCTCATTAGGCCAGTTTAGCAAACTAAACTCTAGCAGCTTTGAGAGAGAAATTAGGCTCCCCGGCTAGTGACCGCACACTCGTGTCGAAAAAAGGAGTGATAAATAATAATAAAACTTTGCAACGACTAAGAAGAAGAACACTTATTATAAAATGGCTCAAATAAACTTAAGAGCCCCCAAGTGACTTGGGTAGAAGAATGATTGCATGTACCGAAGTACTTATATCATGTCTATGTTCAACCAAACTTTAAACGTTTCTTAACCAATCGTCAGCTTCTCCTCTTCGGTCAAGGACCGAAAAGTGTTATGTACTCCATCGGTCGAGAATATCGACGGTGTTTCCAATAACTAGGCAATCAAGCCATAAGGCTGTAACAGACAAAGCACGCTCAAGGAACTTACGCTATATTACCGTGAAGTGCAAGAAGCATCTTCGAAGAAAATAGGACCCCCACCGATACCTTTCTTCGGTGCTCATTGTTATTATGAGACTTGTGCAATAGATTTTTTGTACTCATGAGTTCCGTTGTGTGCCGACCATCATTGAAAACTATAAGAGAGCTAGCTTTCGGCTTCACCAGTCTAAGGTCCGGCTCGGTTGACCCGATCGTGACAATCACAGAGGTGCTCCCTTTACTCCCTAGCCGAACAATCGGGAATGTAGGGGTAAACACAGGAGCGGGGCAACCCAGCTTGCAAATCGCTTAAGTCAATATGGTGCATATTGTGGCGTAATACACGAACAAGGAACGAAGCCGTACAAGTATAATCATATGCAACAGGAAAAGCTTCATAAAGGAAGCCCCCAAGTAAACGAGGTATTTGAATTTATGTGTCACAAACAAAGTTTGGACAAGGAAATTTTTTACAAGCAACTTTTTTCCAAAAAAGTATAATGCTTGGTCGAACCGAGCGGAAATTAGAAATTAAAGCTTTGAGCATGAAAGCGACTTAGCTGGTTAATGTGTTCGGTATTGATGACGCGATCCGAGCTTGATGCGGGGCAAGGTTCCATCCCCCAAGCTGGTCCCGAGGTGGCGCAGCGGAGAGCTCGACACGCCGAAGTGGTGACATAGCACGGTCAATGCAGACCGGCAGAGTGACGCCGAAGTCCTCGGATCATTTTCCTGTGCACAAAAAATAGTGCCAACCGGAGATAATAGTAATAATGATAATTAAAAAAACGTTGAATAATAAATAATTTATGCAAAGTGAGTAATAAAATAAATATGGCCTGGCGCCCAAGTCAATGTCGATGCAGGGCGTCGGCGTGATGTAGTAAAGGCGTGGCAAAGCCTGAATTCATAGGTCGGTCCGAGCTCCGGATGCGGCGTTCACCGGACTATGTACAAAAACTGATCGAACCACCATGTGACCGTTGTTAATGCGGTCACCATTTGATAGACCTGTGTACATATCATGGACAAACCAGAGTAATAATTCCTTGGGAAAAATGAACCCATACAAGCAAAAAATACTGGGATTAATAGCACCTGGTTTATTTGTTGTAGCAATCTGAAGGAAGGTGATTCCCAAAATTGGGACTCGATCCGCACACCCATTGCCTGATGGGCGATAAAATGACGACATGGCAATGCTGGCAAAGGTTGGCTCGCTGAGGCAAAGCCCTCGGCCCAGCTAACGTGATGGAGCTGGTCGGCTAGTGACGCCGAAGTGTCCGGAGTAGGTTGATGAAGAGATGGCGAAGCCCCCGGTCCAGCCGAGATGTCGAAGCCTCGATGTCAGCCGATGAGTTGAAGTAGGTCGGCGTGATGGACATCAGCTTGAAGAAGCAATAGTGCGGCCCAGTCAATGTAGGTTGTGACATGGTCGATGCCGGCTTGATGAAGCGACCGTGCGGCAATGCCGGTATGCCCGCTCCGTGTAATCCGTGGGGCGGCGATGTTGGTGATGAATTATCCTTCGCGATGCCGGACTCTTGTTCGGCTTGCCGAGATGATGATCCGAAGAAGTTGAGCTCAGCTCAAGAAAGTGATGCCGTGTCTAGCACAGGTCGGCAGCCGTGGAGTAATATTGCCGGAATGGTTTGACACCAGCATGATGTTGAAGATCATGTTTAAAAGATCTGAAAGTGAGTGGGATGTGTTCGGGAACCAAACACAATCCCCCAAACAAAACTTCCTTCAAAAGGGATGTCCGAAATCCCGTTCATAAAAAAGATGAACTCGGGTCGGATTCGTTTTCGCACACAAAACAGATCCGAAAAGTGATGCACTAATCGGAAGGTTACCGGAGTTTGGACAGTCGGATCGAGCTGAAATTTTGAGAGGTGATAGATACAGGAATTCCGCAGCCGATCAACAGTTGGATCTTCCAAAGGACGTCCGAGCTAGAAGCTGGACACCACGCCCTAAACTCATCCAAATTCCCGTCCAGATTTGACAGGGCTCCGGTATATCGTGGATTGCCAGAGATTCCTCCATCGGAACTCGATGAAATTTTCCAGGGTTGTTGTAGACTCAATTCCACACAATTCCACCAAAGCGATCGTCGAAGCAATACTCGAGGAGGTGGTGTTGGCAGATACGAGTTCGCTGTCCAAAAAAAACAGCACGGTTGCTTGAGGGCAATGTTGACGTTTAGACCCCGAGCTCCATAGATAATTCCTCCATGATCTTGATAGAGATCGGAGCTGATGTTTGATGAAGGCCCTCGTCCGAACATGGTGATCTGAACACGGGGCGCAATTCTTGGTCGAACCAAAGTGACCAGTCGAACTGGTGACGAAGACGCCGAAGTCGCAGTTGATCTGCTGGCGAGCCATCGATCCTTTTGTCGATCACATAGCGGAACTCTCAATGAAAGCACCAATGTCGGTGTCAAAACCGGCGGATCTTGGATAGTGGGTCCCGAACTGTTCGTCTAGGCCGGATGGTAACAGGAGGCAGGGAACACGATGTTTTGCCCAGGTTCGGGCCCTCTTAATGGAGGTAAAACCCTTCGTCCTGCTTGATTAATATTGATGATATGGGTAGTACAAGAGTAGATCTACCACGAGATCAAGGAGGCTAAACCCTAGAAGCTAGCCTATGGTATGATTGTTGTATATGGAGTTGTATATTGTATCGACTAGCCTGGACCTAGTTTATATAATGCACCAGAGGCCTAGGTTAACAAGAGTCCTATCCGAATACGCCGGTGGGGAGAAGTCCTTGTCTTGATCGCCAAGTCTTGTGGAATCTTCCTTATATGCGGCACCGGTCCGAATTGGCCCATGAGTATACGGCCACGGGGGTCCTCGGCCCAATCTATCAGATCGGGAGATGACGTGTTAAGTACCCCCTAGTCCAGGACACCTTCACCTACGGCCTGCTAGATTATTCTTGATAATATGTGTAGTACAAGAGTTGATCTACCACGAGATCGGAGAGGCTAAACCCTAGAAGCTAGCCTATGGTCTGATTGTATGTTGTCCTACGGACTAAAACCGTCCGGTTTATATAGACACCGGAGGGGGCTAGGGTTAGACAAGTTTGGTTACAAAGGAGGAGATATACATATCCGTATTGCCTAGCTTGCCTTCCACGCCAAGTAGAGTCCCATCCGAACACGGGACGAAGTCTGCAATCCTGCATCTTCATAGTCCAACAGTTCGGCCAAAGGATATAGTCCGGCTGTCCGGAGACCCCCTAGTCCAGGACTCCCTCAGCTAGGGTTACACAAGGTCGGTTACAAAGGAGGATATATACATATCCGTATTTCCTAGCTTGCCTTCCATGCCAAGTAGAGTCCCATCCGGACACGGGACGCAGTCTTCAATCTTGTATCTTCATAGTCCAACAGTCCGGCCAAAGGATATAATCCGGCTGTCCAGAGACACCCTAATCCAGGACTTCCTCATCCAGGCTTGTCCTTTGCTAAAAAAGGATTGGGCCATCTTGTTGCACCTTATTTACTTCTATTACTTGCTACTTGTTACAAATTACCTTATCACAAAACTATCTGTTACCAATAATTTCAGTGCTTGTAGAGAATACCTTACTGAAAACTGCTTATCATTTCCTTCTGCTCCTCATTGGGTTCGACACTCTTACTTATCGAAAAGGCTATGATAGATCCCCTAAACTTGTGGGTCATCAAGACTCTTTTCTGGCGTCGTTGCCGGGGAGTGAAGCGCCTTTGGTACATGGAATTTGGTAAGGAAAAACTTATGTAGTGTGCTGAAATTTAATGTCACTTGTTACTATGGAACATAATCCTTTGAGGGGGCTTGTTCAAGGTATCTTCACCCTGACCAGTAGAGCAAAGATTTTCTCCTCGACCTACTGAACCTACTGAAATTTTTTACTTTGAAATTCCTTCAGGTATGATAGTGAAACTGCTAGCTAATCCTTTTGCAGGAGATGGAACATTGCATCCCGATTTGCACTTAATCTATGTGGATGAAGTTTGTGGATTATTTAAGCTTGCAAGTATGCCCGAGGATGTTATCAAGAAGAAGGCCTTCCCTTTATCTTTGAAGGGAGAGGCATTGACATGGTATAGGCTATGTGATGATATGGGATCCTGGGACAACAAGCGATTGAAATTGGGATTTTATCAGAAGTTTTATCCTATGCATCTTGTTCATCGTGATCGCAATTATATATATAATTTTTGGCCTCGCGAAGGATAAAGCATCGCTCAAGCTTGGGGGAGGCTTAAGTCAATGTTATATTCATGCCCCAATCATGAGCTCTCAAGAGAAATGATGATTCATAAAAAAATATGCTCTGCTTTCTCTCAGTAATCGCTCCATGCTTGATACTTCTTGTACTGGATCTTTTATGATGAAGACTATTGAATTCAAATGGGATTTATTGGAAAGAATTAAACGCAACTCTGAATGTTGGGACCTTGGCGAAGGTAAGGAGTTAGGTATAACACCTAAGTTTGATTGTGTTAAATTTTTTATGGATACCGATGCTTTCCGTGAATTTAGCACTAAATATGGACTTGACTCTGAGATAGTAGCTTCTTTCTGTGAATCCTTTGCTACTCATGTTGATCTCCCTAAGGAGAAGTGGTTTAAATATAATCCTCCCATTGAAGTAAAAGTAGTTGCACCTATTAAAGTTGAAGAAAAGACTATCACTTATAGTGATCCTGTTGTTCCTACTGCTTATGTTGAGAAACCACCTTTCCCTGTTAGAATAAAGGATCATGCTAAAGTTTCAACTGTGGTTAAGAAAAGTAATATTAAGACACCTAAACCCCCTGAGAAAATTAAAGTTGAACCTAAGATTGCTATGGTTAAAGATCTCTTGGCCGATAATATTGATGGGCATGTTATTTACTTCTGCAATGAAGCTGCTAGAATTGCTAGACCTGATGCTAAAAATAAACATATACCTGTTGTAGGCATGCCTATTATTTCTGTTAAAATAGGAGATCATTGTTATCATGGCTTATGTGATATGGGTGCTAGTGCAAGTGCAATACCTCATTCCCTATACAAAGAAATTATGCATGATATTGCACCTGCTGAGATAGAAGAGATTGATGTTACAATTAAGCTTGCCAATAGAAATACTATTTCACCAGTTGGGAAAGTTAAATACCCTGCTGATTTTCTTGTTCTCGGTTCCCCACAAGATGACTTTTGTCCCATTATATTTGGTAGGCCCTTCTTGAATATTGTTAATGGTAAGATAGAGTGCAATAAGGATATTGTTTCTATTGGTTTAGGGGATATGTCTCATGAGTTTAATTTTGCTAAATTTCGTAGACAACCACATGATAAAGAATTGCCTAGTAAAGATGAACTTATTGGTCTTGCTTCTATTGCCGTGCCTCCTACTGATCCTTTAGAACAATATTTGCTAGACCATGAAAATGATATGTTTATGAATGAAAGAAGGGAAATAGATGAAGTATTATTTAAACAGGGACCTATTCTGAAACACAACTTGCCTGTTGAAATCCTAGGGGGTTTAGGTGTCCCGTGTTTGAGCTTAAACCATTGCCTGATACTCATAAATATGTTTATCTTGATGAAAATAAGATATATCTTGTTATTATTAGTGCTAACCTTTCAGAGCATGAAGAAGAGAGATTATTGAAGACTGTGAAGAAGCATCATGCTGCTATTGGATATACTGTTGATGATCTTAAGGGCATTGGTCCCACTCTATGTCAACACAAAATAAATTTCGAGAAAGACGCCAAACCAGTTATTGATCACCAACGACGGCTAAATCCTAAGATTAAAGAAGTGGTAAGAAAGGAAATATTAAAGCTCCTTGAAGCAGGTATAATTTATCATGTTGCTGATAGTTAGTGGGTAAGCCCTGTCCATTGTGTCCCTAAGTAGGTATTACTGTCGTTCATAATGATAAAGATGAATTGATTCCCCAAAGAATTATTACAGGTTATAGGATGGTAATTGATTTCCGCAAATTAAATAAAGCCTAGTAGAAGCACGGGTTAAAAGCTAGTAGAAGCGCGGGTGCCTGCGCTACTACTACGGTGCTACAACTAACTAGTAGTAGTAGCGCGGTGCATCCCGCGCTACTAGTACGTGTGTTAGTAGTAGCGCATTTCTGTGACCCACGCTACTACTATTAATTTGATGAACCAAAAAAAATCTCGACTCCATGACACGCGCATGTTGGCCGGGAACAGGGAGATCTCTTCCATGACGCGTGCCTCGTGGAAGCCGTCGAGGGTAGCGGCATAGGCCAGGAGCTGGAGGACCTGCATCTTGGCATCGTGCGTGGGGAGCAACACCTCGCGGCGGCCGTCGCCATTGAGGTCAGCGACGAGCGGCGGCAGGAGGCGGTCCACGTCTTCTGGAACGAGAAGTCGCCCTCGTGATGCCGGAGGAGGAGGGGGATGGGTCAGCTAGTGTTCCGGATCGAATCGGAGAGGGGGAGGGCTGACCTGGAGCAAGAAGAAGACGGTGAATGCGGCGAGGAGGAGGATGTCATGGTCGCGCTTCCGCATCTTGGCAGCGGCGAGGAGTTCCGGCGACCGCCCACCAAAGGGATCTCAGAGAGGGAGGGGCGAAGAAAGTAGAGTGTACCAAGGGCGGCCACCGATGGAGTATGAGGGAGAGATGAGGAAAGTGAGAGAGGGGAAAAGTGAGGGAGAGAGGAGGGATTCGACTGAGGATACGGGGATTTCACCTACCTCGTACTTAGTAGTAGCGAGGGGTGTAAAACCGTGCTACTACTATCAACTTAGTAGTAGCGCGGGTTTGTATCCCTCGCTACTACTATGGCATGTCCCGGGAGGGCACGGTAGAGACCGCTTAGTAGTAGCGAGGGTTAAAAACCCGCGCTACTAGTATCAACTTAGTAGTAGCGAGGGTTAAAAACCCACGCTACTAGTAAGTAGCAGTAGCGAGGGTTATAAACCCTCGCTACTAGTAAGCGTCTATCCATAAGCTTTTCCCTAGTAGTGAAATGCTAGAAAGATTATCCAAACATACACATTTTTTCTTTCTAGATGGTTACTCTGGTTTCTCTCAAATACCCGTGTCAGCTGATGATCAAGAAAAGACTACTTTTACTTGCCCTTTCAGTACCTTTGCTTATAGACGTATGCCTTTTGGTTTATGTAATGCACCTGCTACCTTTCAAAGATGCATGATGGCTATATTCTCTGACTTTTGTGAAAAGATTTGTGAAGTTTTCATGGATGATTTCTCTGTTTATGGATCCTCTTTTGATGATTGCTTGAGAAAGCTTTATTGTGTTTTGTAGAGATGTGAAGAAACTAACCTTGTCTTGAATTGGGAGAAGTGCCACTTTATGGTTAATGAAGGTATTGTCTTCGGGCATAAAGTTTCTGACAGAGGTATTGAAGTTGTGAAAGCTAAAGTCGATGCTATTGAAAAGATGTCGTGTCCCAAGGACATCAAAGGTATAAGAAGTTTCCTTGGTCATGCCGGTTTTTATAGGAGGTTCATTAAGGACTTCTCAAAAATTTCCCGACCTCTAACTAACGTATTACAAAAAGATATTCCGTTTGTCTTTGATGATGATTGTGTAGAGGCATTTGAAATACTTAAGAAAGCCTTGATTTCTACACCTATTGTTCAGCCACATGATTGGAATTTACCTTTTGAAATTATGTGTGATGCTAGTGATTATGCTGTAGGTGCTGTTCTAGGACCAAGAGTTGATAAGAAATTAAATGTTATTCAATATGCTAGTAAAACTCTAGACAATGCCCAGAGAAATTATGCTACTACTGAAAAGGAATTCTTAGCAGTAGTATTTGCTTGTGATAAGTTCAGACCTTATATTGTTGATTCTAAAGTAACTATTCACACTGATCATGCTGCTATTAAATATTTTTGGAAAAGAAAGATGCTAAACCTAGACTTATTAGATGGGTTCTCCTGCCACAAGAATTTGATTTGCATATTATTGATAGAAAGGGTGCTGAGAACCCTATTGCAGACAACTTGTCTAGGTTAGAGAATGTTCTTGATGATCCACTACCTATTGATGATAGCTTTCCTGATGAACAATTAGCTATCATAAATGCTTTTTGTACTACTCCATGGTATGCTGATTATGCTAATTACATTGTTGCTGAATTTATACCACCTAGTTTCACATACCAACAAAAGAAAAAGTTCTTCTATGATTTAAGACATTACTTCTGGGATGACCAACATCTTTATAAAGAAGGAGTAGATGGTGTTATTAGATGTTGTGTACCTGAGCATGAACAGGAACAAATCTTACGCAAGTGTCACTCCGAAGCTTATGGAGGACACCATGCTGGAGATAGAACTGCACACAAGGTATTGCAATTCGGTTTTTATTGGCCTACTCTCTTCAACGATGCCCGTAAGTTTGTCTTATCTTGTGATGAATGTCAAAGAATTGGCAATATTAATAGACATCAAGAAATGCCTATGAATTATTCACTTGTTATTGAACCATTTGATGTTTGGGCTTTGATTATATGGGACCTTTTCCTTCCTCTAATGGGTATACACATATTTTAGTTGTTGTTGGTTACGTTACTAAGTGGGTAGAAGCTATTCCAACTAGTAGTGCTGATCATAACACCTCCATTAAGATGCTTAAAGAAGTTATTTTTCCGAGGTTTGGAGTCCCTGGATATTTAATGACTGATGGTGGTTCACATTTTATTCGTGGCGCCTTTCGTAAAATGCTTGCTAAGTATGATGTTAATCATAGAATTGCATCTCCATATCACCCGCAGTCTAGTGGTCAAGTAGAATTGAGTAACAGAGATCTCAAATTAATTTTGCAAAAGACTGTTAATAGATCTAGTAATGACCTCACATATAAAGAGTATGATGAATAAAAGTTGTTGAGAGTTGACAAACATAGTTATGGTCATGGTTGCAATTAATAGGAAGCAATAAAGAAAGAGAAGTTTTCACATACAAATATACTATCTTGGACATATTTTATAATTGTGAGCACTCATTAAAGTATGATATGCTAAAGAGTTGACATTGGACAAGGAAGAAAACGTAATGGGTTATGTTTTCTTACATCTGAGATAAATTATATTGTCATGGATCATCCAACATGTTGAGCTTGCCTTTCCCTCTCTTGCTAACCAATTTATTTGCAGCAAGTAGAGATACTACTTGTGCTTACAAATATCCCTAAACCTAGTTTTGCCATGAGAGTCCACTATATCTACCTATGGATTGAGTAAGATCCATAAAGTAAGTTGTCATCGGTGCAAGCAATAAAAAATTGCTCTCAAAATATGTATGATTTATTAGTGTGGAGAAAATAAGCTTTATACGATCTTCTGACGCGGAAGAAATAAAAGCAACAGACTGCATAATAAAGGTCCACACCACAAGTGGCAATATAAAGTGACGTTCTTTTGCATTAAGATTTCGTGCATCCAACCATAAAAGCGCATGACAAACTCTCCTTCCCTCTGTGAAGGGCCTATCTTTTATTATTGTCTTATACTCCATGCAAAGAGTCATGGTGATATTCACCTTTCCTTTTTACGTTTTATCCTTTGGCAAGCACAATGTGTTGGAAAGATCCTAATATATATAGCTAATTGGATGTGAGTTTTCATGAACTATTATTGTTGACATTACCCTTGAGGTAAAAAGTTGGGAGGCAAAACTATAAGCCCCTATCTTTCTCTATGTCTGATTAAAACTTCATAGCCATAAATATTGCGTGAGTGTTAGCAATTGTGAAAGACTAAATGATAGTTGAGTACGTGCATGTGATGCCCCAAGACCGGAGCTTCAGATGCCTTCCAGGGTTCCAGAGTTTTTCGTCATGCGAGTTTGTTTGGTCCGTTGCATTTCATCTTTACATCATGTGCATTGCATCATGTCATCATGACATCTTGACATTAATCTTTGCATCTCAAATCAACTAAATAAATCGTATGGATGTTCGGTCCATTTAAATTGAGGGAATTCACAGGGTGAGTTCTCTTTATAACATATCCTCCCGATATTAGGGAGCTATTTTAAATATTCCATTTTCGAAATCCCTCATGAACACACTTGCAAAAATCCCAATGCATTTGTTATCGCAACTCTTGGCCTCTAACTTTGCCATATGTTCTTTCTTCATTTTCCGGGGCTCCACCTAAATTCTCAACATTTATGGACCTTCCTCTTACCGAGTCCCAGTTCAAACCCATTTGAATCAAATTCAAATGAGTTCAAATTTATATCTTTCAATCTTGCCGTTTCTAATTTTCTTGGGTCAAACTTATTTTTGGGAGTCCAAGAAAATTAACCGCATGTCCAAATTCCTCTTCCAACCTTCTCTTCTCTCCTTTTTCCTTTCTTCTACTTCTCTGTTTTTTTAAGAAAGAGGAGAGAGAAGAGAGCTAGCTGGGCCTCCCCTGTTGCGCTAGCCGCAACCTGTAGCTAGGCCGGCCCATTCGGCCCAAGGCCAAGGCCCAGCCACAACATCGCTAAACCTAGCCCGACCGCAACCCTAGCCCCGATCTCCACCTCCCTCCCTCGACCTCCCCTTGCGACGCCGCTCTCGCGCACCAGAGTCCTCCCGCTCGATCCATCCTTCCCTCGTCTCCCTCCTCTTGCCTCGCCATGGAGCTCCGCCACCTCCTCTTCGCGCGCGCCGCCCTACCTCCTCCTCGCTTCCTTGGCGTTGCCACCCCACGGCCCCGCGAGCTCGCCTGCCCGCACAGCCACGACACCGCTGGCCTCCATGGATCGCTGCTCTACCGCCCCTCTGCTCCTGCTTCCTCTCTAGTAGGTCGCCGCCCTAAGCCAGCGAGCACGACGCCCTTCGTGCGGCCCCTTCCTCCTTTTTTGCCCTTCCCTGCGCCTGTTGCTGCCTTCCTCGCCTCGCTGCTTGCCCGCGGGCCACGCGGCCTGATGCCGCGACCAGTGCCGCCGTGGCCGCCCCCTCACACGTTCGCCTCAGCGCCTGCTCCCGCCTTCGCCTCCCTCACCTGCATGGCCGCCCTAGGCTCCTCAGGAAGCCGCGCCACCCGTCTCTGGCCATGGCTCCGGCGAGAACTGGGCAGCCCCACGCCAGAGCCGTCGTTCCTGCTGCTGCCATGGTTTCCCGTGACAAACGAAACAGGCACGCCGCCTCCCCGCCATGGTGTCGCGCCCCTGTTCATCGTCGTGGTCACCGCGACCCCTTTGTTGGCTGCCAAGACTGCCATGTTGCTGCCCCATGCGAGACCGTCAAGTACCACGACAGACCGCGAGCTCCACGGATCCGCCAAGTACCTCGACGTCCAATGCCAAAAACGGTCACCGAACCGGGAAACGCCAAGTACTAGGTCAACGAGGACCGCCAAGTTCGTCTTCCGCCGTCTCCGAAATCGTCAAGTTCCACGATGAAATGAGAACCACTACCACCGTTGAAGGCCATCAAGTGAACATCTACCGATGACGTGTACGACCTACTTCGTGAACATGCACCACTACGTCCGGAGGCATCGGATCCGGCAAGTCCAACAACGACTATGTACAACTATCAGCGACCACGAACGTCTACGAAACATGTACCATGACCATCGCGGAAGACCCCTGTGGACATCAAGTTCCGTGTCATGACCCTGAACATATACGGACATGAACCACTACTTCCCTCGACGACCTGTGAACGCCTACTTCCCTCTACGAACTTGGTCCGTTCCGACAATGCACACTTCGAAGGTATAACCGCCGAGAACGACCGCCCGTGGATGAATGCTTGCGATGTATGAGTTGAACCATCTGTTGCTCCGTGTCCGAGTTGCCCGTTGCACGAAGCCCCTCTTTTGTCTTGCCGCCGTAATGTGGGAACCCGGAATCCGAGAGCACCCCATCTTTTTGCTTGACACACTCGCACCCACTTCCTTTTGCACCGTTATCCCCGTGAGCTACCGGATCATCAAATTGTTGCCGCGGCATCATTTCCGTTTGGTTATCGTGGCACCCTTTTTCATTTCTGCCACGATGACAAATGCTTCATAATATGCTCTTGTTAACATTTTCTTAAAATTGCATAAACTTGTTCATGTCATCCGCATCATGATAACAACAATTAAAATGTTTAAATTGTTGTTTGCTTTAAATTGCTAATTGCATATGGGGATTTACCGGAATTATTGTTTGTTATTTCCGGCCTCATTTAAACTTGCCTAAATGTTTAGTTTACACATGTTTCATCTCTTGCCATGTTTAACAACATTTAATATTGTTGAGTACATAACAGAGAGAGAACTAAATAAGTCATGTGGTCTTTCGTCAATATGCAACTCGTTGCATATTGATCTCCACTTAATTTGTAGGATTGTTTGTGCTCTTTGCCATGCCATGCATATCTAAACCAGACATGCATCATACTTGATTGTGCATCATGCCATGTTTTTGTGGTGGATGTTTTACTATGTTGTTTGCTTCTTTCTGGTGTTGCTTCTTCGGGTTGGTTCCAATAACGTCGTGTTTGTGAGGACCCGTTCGTCTACGTCCGTTTGTCTTCCTCATGGACTCGTTCTTCTTCCTTGCGGGATTTTAGGCAAGATGATCATACCCTCGAAATCACTTCTATCTTTGCTTGCTAGATGCTCGCTCTTTTGCTATGCCTATGGTGCGATGCCTACCACTTGCTTACCATGCCTCCCATATTGTTGAACCAAGCCTCTAACCCACTTTGTCCTAGCAAACCGTTGTTTGGCTATGTTACCCCTTTGCTCAGCCCCTCTTATAGCGTTGTTAGTTGCAGGTGAAGATTGAAGTTTGTACCTTGTTGGAACATGGAGATGTTGTTCCTTGTTGGAACATGTTTACTTGTTGGGATATCACAATATATCTTATTTAATTAATGCATCTATATACTTGGTAAAGGGTGGAAGGCTCGGCCTTATGCCTGCTGTTTTGTTCCACTCTTGCCGCCCTAGTTTCCGTCATATCGGTGTTATGTTCCCGGATTTTGCGTTCCTTACGCGGTTGGGTTATAATGGGAACCCCTCGACAGTTCGCTTTGAATAAAACTCCTCTAGCAAGGCCGAACCTTGGTTTTACCATTCGCCACCTAGCCTTTTTCCCTTGGGTTAGGCCAGCCCAAGGGTCATCTTTATTTTAAACCCCCCCGGGCCAGTGCTTGTCTAAGTGTTGGTCCGAAACAGAGCCACTTGCCGCGCCACCTCGGGGAAACTTGAGGGCTGGTTTTAGCTATACGTAGTGTTCATCCGGTGTTGCCCTGAGAATGAGATATGTGCAGCGCCTATCAGAATGTCGGCGCATCGGGCGGTCTTGCTGGACTTGTTTTACCATTGTCGAGGATGTCTTGTAGAACCGGGATACCGAGTCTGATCGGAATGTCTCGGGAGGAGGTCTATTCCTTCGTTGACCGTGAGAGCTTGTCATGGGCTAAGTTGGGACACCCCTACAGGTATTTGAACTTTCGAAAGCCGTGCCTGCGGTTATGGGAAGATGGGAATTTGTTAATGTCCGGTTGTAGATAACTTGAACCTTAACTTAATTAAAATGAATCAACTACGTGAGTAACCGTGATGGTCTCTTTCCGGCGGAGTCCGGGAAGTGAACATGGTGTTGGAGTAATGCTTGACGTAGGTTGTTCTAGGATCACTTCTTGATCATAGATTCTCGACCATGCTTTGCCTTCTCTTGTCGCTCTCTTTTGCGTATGTTAGCCACCTTATATGCTAGGCGCTTGCTGCAGCTCCACCTCGTACCTTTACCTTACCCATAAGCTTAAATAGTCTTGATCGCGAGGGTGCGAGATTGCTGAGTCCCTGTGGCTAACAGATACTTCCAAAACCAGATTGCAGGTGCCGATGAGTCCGTGCAGACGACACAACCAAGCTCAGGAGGAGCTCGATGAAGATCTTGTCCTTTGTTTTGTTTCGTTCTAGTTGATTAGTAGTGGAGCCCAGTTGGGGTTGATCGGGGACCTTTGTCGCATTTGGGGTTCTTCTTTTATTTTGGTTTTGTAGTCGGACCTTGATTGTATTTGGATGTTGTAATGCTTTACTCATGTAATTGTGTGAAGTGGCGATTGTAAGCCAACTATGTATCTTTTTCCCCTATTGTATTATATGGGTTGTGTGAAGATTACCTCACTTGCGACATTGCTTTCAATGCGGTTATGCCTCTAAGTTGTGCTTCGACACGTGGGAGATATAGCCGCATCGAGGGTGTGACAAGTTGGTAATCAGAGCCTTCCCCGACCTTACGACCCCCATTGCTTGATCGTTTTTAGCGGCCGAGTTGTGTCTAGAAAAATGTTTTGAGTCATTTAGGGATTATATATCGGAGAGTTTAGGAATTCCTTTTACTCCCCAGTCCCTTCATCGCTCTGGTAAGGCTTCCTGACGTAGAGTTTTGACTCTTCTCTTCTCAAATTTCACTAAAAAAAATTTAGGATCACACGGGTATCTTGGAATCATTCCGATGGTTTTATGATGAGAACATTGTCTTGGTGCCTCCTGTCAGGGGTTTTGTGGAAGTGGCCCGGGGAGTTGAGCTCTGAGGTGTTGTCGTCATAATTTTATCGTTGCAGTTCTGGAATACCTGAGAGTAGTTTCGCCGACATCGAAAATCTCTTTTATGTAGTTGTTGGTGAGATAACCTCGACGCCACCCAGTACTGGGGAGGGAGTTCGGCAGTATCGCCATAACTTGTATAACGGATGTTTTTCGAAGGTTGAGGTAGATGATTTCCGAAGGTTTCTTGGTTATGTGTTGAAGGATGGATACAGCTGGATGTAGGATTTGCTAGTTTTGGGTGAGATATTATGCTTCCCCTGTATCGCCAACACCTGATTGCATAACCAGAAAATTTTGGGAGTTCCATCGGTGGGAATTCAAGTAGCTCTTAGGATATCTTTCCGACAGATGTATGCTATGAAATTGGGGTTCGACGTCTAGTGGTCCACCTATTCACGGTTGGTTTTATAGTGGTCTCGTTGTGTCTTAAGGAGTCCTTGGCTATGCCGACTCGGGGGCGCTTCATATGTCATGTGCACTGCCTTGTACATGATGGTGCTGTACGATCGAGCCCGTGTAGGCCCCACCACGAAAACTTCGGATGAAATTTCTATCATATGTTTGTTCCGGCTTATTTCGGAAGCCAATCCTTTGTTTCCTTTTGAGTTGTGGTATTCGAGTTGCTTCGAAGTCAAATGTTGATTCCATACCTTCCCCAAATGGTGTTCTCATACTCCGATGTGAATACTAATCCTTCTCGATCATTGAGTCTGTCATGTCAATCCTTTTCACCGGTGTGTTTCTCTTCAAGTGGACCCGATCATTTCAACATTCGCAAGATCAACTCTAACTCTTCTCAACGTTGTTCGTTTCATCCGTCTTCAAGTTGACTTTGTTTCCCTCCCTCCCACCCTTTTTCTTCAATGGCTCTTATATCTTAATAAAGTATCCATTGTATTCATGTGAAGACTCTCCATTCTTTCTCCGTCAATATTCTTATCTGGTGATTCTCATGAAGATGATAACGGAGTCTCAAGTTAATCTTTCTTCATTCTTTTTCTTCTCCAGTGGTTTCAATTCAAGTTTTCTGTGTTGAATATATTTTTTTCCTCGTTTCAAATACCTTCTCATGCCGGTGCACCTCATATTCATTCACTTCTCGCTATTTAATTGTTCTGGAGTGCCCAAGAAATCTCGAAGATTCGTGTTTTCCACTCTGCATTCATTCAAGATCTTCGAGGTTGTTATCTCACTCAAGTCATTTAATTCAACCGGTGCAATCTCTCTTTTCAAGTAATCGTTCAACGGTGTTTTCTTTTGAGTGGGCCCTAACCCACAGGTCTTTTCCTAGGATCTTACCTGACTCTTCTTATTTTCCCAGAGGTATTCTCAAATTCCTTTCGAAGTTTGACGTAAGAATGATTTATCATCAGTCAAATGTTTTCTCCAAGATCTTTCAAATTCTTTTCATCGTTGGTTCAACCTCTTCGTTTTGATTCTTCCGAAGTGCCTAAACGGTTCTTGATGGTGTTTCTCATCGTCATTCTCTTATTTTGAAGACTGAAGAACATTGTTCTTTCAACCTTGCCATCCTCTCATAATCGTTTTCGATTGTCAGAATTCTTTTCACCCATCCGGAGTAATGCAAGAGTCTTCTTAGTTTGTTATCTGGAGTCCATCAATTCAGGTTTATTTATCCTCACCTGTCAGTTATCATTCTCTAATCTTACCGGTGCATGATTCA
Source organism: Triticum monococcum (assembly GCA_034509565.1). Lineage (NCBI taxonomy): Eukaryota > Viridiplantae > Streptophyta > Magnoliopsida > Poales > Poaceae > Triticum > Triticum monococcum. The sequence goes on from CM067844.1 coordinate 50,747,075, forward strand.
AGTTTTCTCTAATCAGCTCGTGATCTCTTCGTTCTCGTGGATCTAAATTCCCTCAAGCACATTCGTGCATTTGATAATTCTTCTCGGTGTTTCTTTATTTATTTTCTTCTTCGTTCATTTTCAATTCTTATGGTGGTTCTTTCAAGAGTTCCTCTTCCTTCATTTATCATATAAATTTATTTGTTATTTCAATCCTACCGGTGGTGCATTGAAGATCTTCCCAAGTTTGCGCTATATCTATCTTAATCCTTTCAATGAGAATAAGTAGTATGCCAAATCCGTTGCTTGTTATCAATTTAATTGATGAAGGATGAGCATAACATAATTCTTATTCTTGATTCACCCAAATTTTTAATTTCCTATTCCGGAGGCTAATCAAATTCTCAGTTTCATTTGTTTCATCTTTCTTTCCCGGAGTTCCAAGCTCTAAATGTCACGGAGATCCATCTAAATCATTACAAGGTTTCACCTTGTGTTTTCAACTTCTCTTTCTTTTCGTTATCTTTTGTTTACCGGAGTTCTTCATGAAGGTTCTACATGATGGTTCATCAAGGATTTATATTCCTTCTCGAAACGTTCATCAAATTTCTTTTTAGAGGAGCTCAAGCTTTCTTCATATTGTAATCCGGAGTGCATTTCTGTCTACCGTATCATTGGAGGTGGTATTATGTCATTCTTGATAATTTGACTTCATGCTTTCATGATTCACATGTTGTCAAGATTGGGATATTTTAAATCCATCAATCTCGTCATTGGAGCTATCTTGGATTATATTTCACCTAAAGTTTTCCCTAAGGATTGTTGCTATTATGGTGCTTATAAAGGACCCAAGTTTTTCATTTATCCTTTCGGTGAAATAAATTCGTCGTCTCCTTGTTCTTATCAATCTAATTCTTTTCCCATGAGTGGCAGGTTGTCACCTCATAATTTGAGATGTATTCCATAAGACCATATCAAGCTCATTCTTTTCGTTGTTGGTTTTCCAACAACTCCGTTCTAGCATTTGTTGTAAGCGTGCTCTCGTTTTTTATTCCCTTCACATTCCATTATTACTTTTCTTCCGGAGGCATTGTGATGTTGCTCTCTTCAACCCATCTTCTTGTTTTATCAGGATCGTGTTCTTTTCGTGCTTATCCTTTCAACCAGAGTGTTGGGTCCTCTTTTCAAGTATCCTCGCATCTTGTCTAGTTCAATTCCTTCCATTTACAGGCGGAGTGCTGTCCAAATTATATCATTCTTATTCCTTCCCTATCCTGTTTTAACCGGAGTATTGTGCCCCTTTGTTCAAGTTCTTTTCGCCTTATCAAGCCTTGCATCTCTTTTCAACCGGAGTGCTGTCCGACTTTGTTCTTCCTCGTTCCTCTTTCCTAATGGAGTGATTTCAATTTTTTTCATTTCCGTTGCATTCTTTTCTTCAATTTGTTCAACCTTTTCAAGGTTCTTTGGTCTCACTCGTTTGTCAAAGCAGCAACTTAGTTTTACCTCTTCTCTTCCTCCTCTGTTTTCCCTCCGGTGCCATTCTAGATCTCGGGACGAGATCCTCTCGTAGTGGTGGAGTGTTGTGATGCCCCAAGACCGGAGCTTCAGATGCCTTCCAGGGTTTCCGGGTTTTTTGTCATCTGAGTTTGTTCGGTCCGTTGCATTTCATCTTTGCATCATGTGCATTGCATCATGTCATCATGCCATCTTGTCATTAATCTTTGCATCTCAAATCAACTAAATAAATCGTCCGGATGTTCGGTACATTTAAATTGAGGGAATTCACAGGGTGAGTTCTCTTTATAACATATCCTCCCGATATTAGGGAGCTATATTAAATATTCCATTTTCGAAATCACTCATGAACACACTTGCAAAAATCCCAATGCCTTTGTTATCGCAACTCTTGGCCTCTAACTTTTCCATATGTTCTTTCTTCATTTTCCGGAGCTCGACCTAAATTCTCAACATTTATGGACCTTCCTCTTACCGAGTCCCAGTTCAAACCCATTTGAATCAAATTCAAATGAGTTCGAATTTATATCTTTCAATCTTGCCGTTTCTAATTTTCTTGGGTCAAACTTATTTTCGGGAGTCCAAGAAAATTAACCACATGTCCCAATTCCTCTTCCAACCTTCTCTTCTCTCCTTTTTCCTTTCTTCTACTTCTCTGTTTTTTTAAGAAAGAGGAGAGAAAAGAGAGCTAGCTGGGCCTCCCCTGTTGCGCCAGCCGCAACCTGTAGCTAGGCCGGCCCATTCGGCCCAAGGCCAAGGCCCAGCCGCCACTTTGCTAAACCTAGCCCGGCCGCAACCCTAGCCCCGATCTCCACCTCTCTCCCTCGACCTCCCCTTGCGCCGCCGCTCTCGTGCACTAGAGTCCTCCTGCTCGATCCACCCTCCCTCGTCTCCCTCCTCTCGCCTCGCCATGGAGCTCCGCCACCTCCTCTTCGCGCGCGCCGCCCTACCTCCTCCTCGCTTCCTTTGCGTTGCCACCCCACAGCCCCGCGAGCTCGCCTGCCCGCACAGCCACGACACCGCTGGCCTCCATGGCTCGCTGCTCTAGCGACCCTCTACTCCTGCTTCCTCTCTAGAGGTTGCCGCCCTACGCCGGCAAGCACGACGCCCTTCATGCGGCCCCTTCCTCCATTTATGCCCTTCCCCGCGCCTGTTGCTGCCTTCCTCGCCTCGCTGCTTGCCTGCGGGCCATGCGGCCTGATGCCGGCGACCAGCGCCGTCGTGGCCGCCCCCTCACACATCCCCCTCAGCGCCTGCTCCCGCCTTCGCCTCCCTCTCCTGCATGGCCGCCCTAGGCTCCTTAGGAAGCCGCGCCACCCGTCTCTGGCTATGGCTCCGGCGAGAACCAGGCAGCCCCACGCTAGAGCCGTCATTCCTGCTGCTGCCGTGGTTTCCCGTGACAAATGAAACAGGCAAGCCGCCTCCCCGCCATGGTGTCGCGCCCCTGTTCATCCTCATGGTCACCGCGACCCCTTTGTTGGCCGCCAAGACTACCATGTTGCTGCACCTTGCGAGACCGTCAAGTACCATGACAGACCGCGAGCTCCACGGATCCGCCATGTACCTCGACGTCCGATGCCGAAAACGGTCACCGAACCGGGAAACGCCAAGTACTAGGTCAACGAGGACCGCCAAGTTCGTCTTCCGCCGTCTCCGAAACCGTCAAGTTCCACGACGAAATGAGAACCACTACCACCGTTGAAGGCCATCAAGTGAACATCTACCGACGATGTGTACGACCTACTTCTTGAACGTGCACCACTACGCCCGGAGGCATCGGATCCGGCAAGTCCAACAACGACTATGTACAACTATCGGCGACCACGAACGTCTACGAAACATGTACCACGACCATCGCGGAAGACCCCCGTGGACATCAAGTTCCGTGTCGTGACCCCGAACATCTACGGACATGAACCACTACTTCCCTCGACGACCCGTGAACGCCTACTGCCCTCTACGAACTTGGTCCGTTCCGACAATGCACACTTCGAAGGTATAACCGCCGAGAACGACCGCCCGTGGATGAATGCTTGCGATGTATGAGTTGAACCGTGTGTTGCTCCGTGTCCGAGTTGCCCGTTGCACGAAGCCCCTCTTTTGTCTTTCCGCCGTCATGTGGGAACCCGGAATCGGGAGCACCCCATCTTTTTGCATGACACACTCGCACCCACTTCCTTTTGCACCGTTATCCCCCATGAGCTACCGAATCATCAAATTGTTGCCGCGGCATCATTTCTGTTTCGTTATCGTGGCACCCTTTCTCATTTCCGCCATGATTACAAATGCTTCATAATATGCTCTTGTTAACATTTTCTTAAAATTGCATGAACTTGTTCATGTCATCCGCATCATGATAACAACAATTAAAATGTTTAAATTGTTGTTTGCTTTAAGTTGCTAATTGCTTATGGGGATTTATCGGAATTTTTGTTTGTTATTTCCGGCCGCATTTAAACTTTCCAAAATGTTTAGTTTACTCATGTTTCATCTCTTGCCATGTTTAACAACATTTAATATTGTTGAGTACATAACAGAGAGAGAACTAAATAAGTCATGTGGTGTTTCGTCAATATGCAACTCGTTGCATATTGATCTCCACTTAATTTGTAGGATTGTTTGTGCTCTTTTCCATGCCATGCATATTTAAACCGGACATGCATCATACTTGATTGTGCATCATGCCATGTTTTTGTGGTGGATGTTTTACTATGTTGTTTGCTTCTTTCCGGTGTTGCTTCTTCGGGTTGGTTCCGATAACGCCGTGTTCGTGAGGACCCGTTCGTCTATGTTCGTTTGTCTTCCTCATGGACTCATTCTTCTTCCTTGTAGGATTTCAGGCAAGATGATCATACCCTCGAAATCACTTCTATCTTTGCTTGCTAGATGCTCGCTCTTTTGCTATGCCTATGCTGCGATGCCTACCACTTGCTTACCATGCCTCCCGTATTGTTGAACCAAGCCTCTAACCCACCTTGTCCTAGCAAACCGTTGTTTGGCTATGTTACCGCTTTGCTCAGCCCCTCTTATAGCGTTGTTAGTTGCAGGTGAAGATTGAAGTTTGTTCCTTGTTGGAACATGGAGATGTTGTTCCTTGTTGGAACATGTTTACTTGTTGGGATATCACAACATATCTTATTTAATTAATGCATCTATATACTTGGTAAAGGGTGGAAGGCTCGGCCTTATGCCTGCTGTTTTGTTCCACTCTTGCCGCCTTAGTTTCCGTCATATCGGTGTTATGTTCCCGGATTTTGCGTTCCTTACGCGGTTGGGTTATAATGGGAACGCCTTGATAGTTCGCTTTGAATAAAACTCCTCCAGCAAGGCCCAACCTTGGTTTTACCATTCGCCACATAGCCTTTTTTCCCTTGGGTTAGGCTAGCCCAAGGGTCATCTTTATTTTAAACCCCCCCGGGCTAGTGCCTGTCTAAGTGTTGGTCCGAAACAGAGCCACTTGCGGCGCCACCTCGGGGAAACTTGGGGGCCGGTTTTAGCTGTACGTAGTGTTCATCCGGTGTTGCCCTGAGAACAAGATATGTGCAGCTCCTATCAGGATGTCGGCGCATCGGGCGGTCTTGCTGGACTTGTTTTACCATTGTCGAGGATGTCTTGTAGAACCGTGATACCGAGTCTGATCGGAATGTCTCGGGAGGAGGTCCATTCCTTTGTTGACAGTGAGAGCTTGTCATGGGCTAAGTTGGGACACCCCTGCAGGGATTTGAACTTTCGAAAGCCGTGCCCGCGGTTATGGGCAGATTGGAATTTGTTAATGTCCGGTTGTAGATAACTTGAACCTTAACTTAATTAAAATGAATCAACTGCATGAGTAACCGTGATGGTCTCTTTCCGGCGGAGTCCGGGAAGTGAACACAGTGTTGGAGTAATGCTTGACGTAGGTTGTTCTAGGATCACTTATTGATCATAGATTCTCGACCGTGCTTTGCCTTCTCTTCTCGCTCTCTTTTGCGTATGTTAGCCACCTTATATGCTAGTCGCTTGCTGCAGCTCCACCTCATACCTTTACCTTACCCATAAGCTTAAATAGTCTTGATCGCGAGGGTGCGAGATTGCTGAGTCTTTGTGGCTCACAGATACTTCCAAAACCAGCTTGCAGGTGCCGATGAGTCCGTGTAGACGACACAACCAAGCTCAGGAGGAGCTCGATGAAGATCTTGTCCTTTGTTTTGTTTCGTTCTAGTTGATCAGTAGTGGAGCCCAATTGGGGTCGATCGGGGACCTTTGTCGCATTTGGGGTTCTTCTTTTATTTTGGTTCCGTAGTCGGACCTTGATTGTATTTGGATGTTGTAATGCTTTACTCATGTAATTGTGTGAAGTGGCGATTGTAAGCCAACTATGTATCTTTTTCCCCTATTGTATTGCATGGCTTGTGTGAAGATTACCTCACTTGCGACATTGCTTTCAATGCGGTTATGCCTCTAAGTCGTGCTTCGACACGTGGGAGATATAGCCGCATCGAGGGTGTGACAGTGGACTTGCTGAAAAGCTCTTATATTGACTCTTTCCTATGTTATGACAAATTGCAATTGCCTCAATGATTGAGATTAGAGTTTGTTGGTTCTCAGTGAAGTTTATGATTTGTACTTGAAATTGTGATTGAATTATTACCTTAGCAGAAGAGATCATATGACAATATATATATATATGTGTGTGTGTGTGTGTGTGTGTTTGTGTGTTTTTGTTGTTCTAAGAATGATCATGATGCCCTCATGTCCGTATTTTATCTTTATCGACGCCTCTATCTCCAAACATGCAGACATATTTTTCGATTTCAGCTTTCGCTTGAGGACAAGCAAGGTCAAAGCTTGGGGGAGTTGATACGTCCATTTTTCATCATGCTTTTATATCGATATTTATTGCATTATGGGTTGTTATTACACATTATGTCACAACACTTATGTCTATTCTCTCTTATTTTACAAGGTTTACATGAAGAGGGAGAATGTCGGCACCTGGGATTCAGGGCTGGAAAAGGAGCAAATATTACAGACCTATTTTGCACAGCTCCAGAAGTCCTGAAACATCACAGAAGTTATTTCCAGAATATATAAAAAATACTGAGTGAAGAAAGTTCTGGAGGGGGCCCACACCCTGGCCACGAGGGTGGGGGCGCGCCCCCTGCCTCGTGGGCTCCCTGGTGGCCCTCCGATGGACATCTTCTACCATATGAGGTCTTTCGTTCGAGAAAAAATAATAAGTACGCTTTCAGGACGAAACTCCGCCGCCATGAGGCGGAACCTTGGTGGAACCAATCTAGGGCTCCGGCAGAGCTGTTCTGCCGGGGAAACTTCCCTTCGGGTGGGGGAAATTACTACCATCGTCATCACCAACGATCATCTCATCGGGAGGGGGTCAATATCCAACAAATTCTTCACCAGCACCATCTCATCTCAAACCCTAGTTCATATCTTGTATCCAATCTTTGTATCCAAACCTCTGATTGGTACCTGCGGGTTGCTAGTAGTGTTGATTACTCCTTGTAGTTGATGCTAGTTGGTTTACTTGGTGGAAGATTATATGTTCAGATCCATTATGCATATTAATCCCCCTCTGATTATGAACATGAATAAGCTTTGTGAGTAGTTACATTTGTTCCTGAGGACATGGGAGAAGTCTTGCTATAAGTAGTCATGTGAATTTGGTACTCGTTCGATATTTTGATGAGATGTATGTTGTCATCCCTCTAGTGGTGTCAGGGTAACGTAGACTACATGACACTTCACCATTGTTTGGGCCTAGAGGGAGGCATTGGGAAGTAATAAGTAGATGATGGGTTGCTAGAGTGACAGAAGCTTAAACCCCAGTTTATGCGTTGCTTCGTAAGGGGCTGATTTGGATCCATATGTTTCATGCTATGGTTAGGTTTACCTCAATACTTCTGCTGTAGTTGCGAATGCTTGCAATGGGGGTTAATCATAAGTGGGATGCTTGTGCAAGTAAGGACAGTAAGCAAGCACCGGTCCACCCACATATCAAATTATCAAAGTACCGAACACGAATCATATGAACGCAATGAAAACTAGCTTGACGATAATTCCCATGTGTCCTCAGGAACACTTTACTTCATATAAGAGTTTGTCCAGGCTTGTCCTTCGCTACAAAAGGATTGGGCCATCTTGCTGCACCTTATTTACTTCTATTACTTGCTACTCGTTACAAATTACCTTATCACAAAACTATCTGTTACCGATAATTTCAGTGCTTGCAGAGAATACCTTACTGAAAACTGCTTATCATTTCCTTCTGCTCCTCGTTGGGGTCGACAGTCTTACTTATCGAAAAGGCTATGATAGATCCCCTACACTTGTGGGTCATCAGCCGTCGTCCACCTCTTTGTGCTCTCGGCGCGCGTGGTCAATGTGGTCAACGACCGACTTCCATCGGAAGAGTATTATACGTGGAGAGGCTGACAGCTAGGTCCACGGCAGCCGCAAGGAAGTGCCTCCTTATTACGCACAAAATAATTATTCTTGCACCTGACAGAGGGGACCCACCGGACGGGCCACCGTATTTTGCGAAAAAAATTGTTTCCCCCCTGACTGCTGGGACCAACCAGCTACATCTTCGCACACAATGAAGTGCTTCCGGGCAAAAAAACGATTCGCCCCCTGACTGTTGGGACCCACCAGTTATATCTTCGCATGCAAGGAAGTGCCTGACAGTCGGGACCCACCTGGTCGAAGCGTATGTTGTGTTGTCATTCTGCTCGCGAACGTGTACGTACATACTGGTCGATGTAGAGCACGCACGTGTCATAGTAGAGGCACACATGTAGCATGTACACATACATACAGAAGCCAGTGTGCAAGAAAGAAAATACGGCCACGTACGTACATATGGGCGGGGTCTCGAACGCCTACTCACGCATACGTACGGCCAGGCTTCGTGTACATGGTTGGGTCGGAACGGAGAAATGTGACGTCCTAGTGTTCATGGGGAGCCAACCGGCTGGGTCAGGATGGAATGCGTCATTGTGTTCCTCGGGAGGGCTTGGATGGAACAGCCGTTGGAAACGAGGCATGGCATACCGTAGAACGGAGGAAACGGCGTTGTGTTCAACCAGCCATGGTCGAAACGGGATCCTGTTCATCGGGAGGGGTCTAGCTTACCACAAAATGGAGGAAACGGACCTCCTACGGTCGAAACGGGGGACATGTTCATCGGGAGGGGTGTGGCTTACCGCAAAACTAAGGAAACAGACTTTTGTTGGAGCGCTACGGTCAAAACGGAGGTCCTGTTCACCGGGAGGGGTGTGGCGTACCGCAAAACGGGACTCCACAGGATACTGTTCATATCCACCGTCGACCCACTCCAGCCTCCACGGGCTACTTTTCATCCATCGTCGACCTCCTCCAGCCTCCACCTGCGACTGTTCATCCACGGGCTCCTGTTCATCCAGCCTCCACCGTGTGCTACTCCACCGGCAACTTTTCAACCAGCCATCTCCATGGGCTCCTATTCAACCACCCCTCCACAGGCTCCAGTTCAACCACCCCTCCACGGGCTACTGTTCATCCAGGCCTCCACCGTCTACTGTTCATCCAACCCTCCATGGGGTGGTCCTGTTCATCTAGACCTCCATGTCATCATGTTCATCCAGACCCAACTGGCTCGATTGATTGGGGTCCTGTTCATCCAGAGGCAACACCACGGGGTCCTATTCATCCACCCCCACCAAGAACTGTTCATCCAAACCCCCCATCAACGCTCACTGTTCATCCAAAGGCAGCATTGATCGGCTTCAGTTAGCAGAAGTAGCGAAGGAATCACTCGATTGGGTTTAGTTAACAACCATCGATTGATCGCTCAGGTTCAGTAACGTGTAGCCTGCAGTGCAATCGCTCGGGTTTAGTAAGAGAACGCCTCGCTAGGGTTCAGTTAGAGCCCAACGCCTCTCACCCATGTGCATGCGTGTATGAGAGAAACGCACAAACCTCCATGCACCACTCGGCCCCCACCACTCACCATAACCGGGAACACCCTGATATTTTCCTCGCCCTCGCTTCTACCATAGTTTTTTTTGTCATGAACGGCCCAAAGAATGTCATGCAGCTGTGTCTCCGGCCTGCCTATGACGAAAATCCCATTTTCTATCATGATTTTTTGTCATAGAAGTAGGAGCCCATCACATCAATGATGATACTGTGTTTTGTCACAATTATCATCATAGAAGTGTCATAAGTATGACAGAAAAAAAATCGTTCGGCCCAAAATGTCACGGATGTGTGTTTTTTTGTAGTGAATAGATTCTCTATATGAAGAACATTGTGCTACTCTGAAGCACAAGTGTGGTAAAAGGATAGTAACATTGTCCCTTGTCTCTTTTCTCTAATTTTTTCTTTTGTGTAGGCTTCTTTGGCCTCTCTCTCTCTCTTTTGGGGGCTTCTTTGGCCACTTTTATTTTCATCACCTCACATGGGACAATGTTCTAATAATGATGATCGTCACACTTTTATTTACTTACAACTCAATATTACAACTCGATACTAGAACAAAGATATGACTCTATTTGAATGCATCCGGCGGTGTACCGGGATGTGCAATGATCTAGCGTAGCAATGAGATCAAAAACGGACAAGCCATGAAATCATCATGCTAGATATCTTACGATCATGCAAAGCAATATGACAATAAATGCTCAAGTCAAGTATATGATGATGATGGAAGTTGCATGGCAATATAGCTCGGAATGGCTATGGAAATGCCATGATAGGTCGGTATGGTGGCTGTTTTGGGGAAGATATAAGCAGGCTTATGTGTGATAGAGTGTATCATATCACAGGGTTTGGATGCACCGGCGAAGATTGCACCAACTCTCGAGGTGAGAAAGGGCAATGCACGGTACCGAAGAGGCTAGCAATGATGGAAGGGTTAGAGTGCATACTTAATGCAAAAATCTATTAGTCATCGAAACAAAGTACTATGAGCATGCTCCTAGGGGAATAGATTGGTAGGAAAAGACCATCGCTCGTCCCCGACCGCCACTCATAAGGAAGACAATCAATAAATACCTCAGGCTCCAACTTCGTTACATAACGGTTCACCATATGTGCATGCTATGGGAATCACAAACTTCAACTCAAGTATTTCTACAATCCACAACTACCCACTAGCATGACTCTAATATCACCATCTTTAAATCGCAAAACTATTGCAAGGAATCAAACATATCATATTCAGTGATCTACAAGTTTTATATAGGATTTAATGACTAACCATGTGAATGACCAATTCCTGCCATCTCTCTAAATAGACATAAGTGAAGCAAGAGAGTTTAATTCCTTCTACAAAAGATATGCCCATGCTCTTATAAATACAAGTGAAGCAAAATAGCATTCTACAAATGGCGGTTTTCTATGTGAAGAGAAACAGGCAATCCAAACTTCAAATGATATAAGTGAAGCACGTGAAGCATTCTATAAAGCCATACTCAAAAGATATAAGTGAAGTTCAATGAGCATTCTATAAATCAACCAAGGACTATCTCATGCCAGCATGGTGCATAAAATAAAAGTGAAAACTAAATGCAAAATACGCTCCAAGATTTGCACATATCACATGAACGAAACGAATCCGAAAACATACCGACACTTTTTGAAGAAAGATGGGATGCCTTCCGGGGCGTCCCCAAGCTTAGATGCTTGAGTCTCCTTGAATATTTACTTGGGGTGCCATGCTCAACCCCAATCTTGATCTCTTGTCTCTCCTCCTTCTCCTCACATCGAGACCTCCTTGATCTTTGAACACTTCATCCACACAAAACTCAACAGAAAGCTCGGTAAAATCCATTAGTATAGTAAAGCAAATCACTACTCTAAGTACTGATATAAACCAATTCATATTTTGTTTTTGCATTGTAGCTACTGTAATATAAAATTTCCATGACTTAATCCACTGATAGAAATCGATAGTTTCATCAAAACAAGCAAACTATGCATCAAAAACATAATATGTCTTAAACAAGACACTCTGTAGTAATCTGAACATTCTTCATACTTGTGGTACTCCAAAAATTCTGAAAAAATTAGGAAAAAAATTGTATAGAAAGACAGTGCAAAAATTTTCAGAACCGTTTGACTTTCCAGTAAAAAATGTAAAATCACGCACTACAGCCAAAGTTTCTGTTTTGCACTGCACGAATCAACAAGCAATGTAAACATCCTAAAGGCAAATCTTGGCACATTATTTTTATTTTAAAACTTTATAAAAGAAGACAACAGAAATAAATGACTCTCTAAAACTTCCGGGTTGTCTCCCTGGCAGCGCTTTCTTTAAAGCCATTAAGCTAGACATATAGTGCACAAGTAATGGATCCCACCTGGATCCCAAGGTATATCAAAGCCAATTTTAATTAACAATGTTTTGTGATTTAGTAGTGAGCACAAAGTAACATATAGCATGCAACAATGAAGCCTAACTCTCTTCCTATGAATCGGCATGTCATAAAAGAACAATTCATGCACACATAGTAAAGGCCAATGCATAGTATAAACAGTTTCTTGCAATTTTATAGTGTGGGAAACATAGAGAGGTGGAGATATAGTTCCACTCTCATAATAATTGCAGGTAGGAGCAGCAAGCACATGCATATTATATCTATCAAAATCATCATGTGCAGTAGTAGAATGGAACCCATCAATATAATCCTTAATAAGGGCAAACTTCTCCGATATAGTGTAGTCGGAAGAATTCAAAAAGATAATAGGACTATCATGCGTTGGTGCAATAGCAACAATTTCATGTTTAACATAAGGAACTATTGCAAGTTCATCTCCATAAGCATAATTCATATTGGCATCTTCGCACAAGCATAGCAAGCATCATCAAAAAGGGATATTTCGGAAGTATCAACGGGATCATAACAATCATCATAGCAATCATCCTTTGGTAAGCACGAAGGGAAATTAAACAATGTATGAGTTTAAGAGTTACTCTCGTTAGAAGGTGGGCACGGGTGATCAATCCGCTCTTCCTCCTTTTGTTCTTCGCTCTTCTCCTCATCTTTCTCATCCAATGAGCTCATAGTTTCATCAATTTCTTCTTCCATAGACTCCTGCAAAATATTAGTGTCTTCTTGGACAGTGGAGAATTTCTCAATAAGTGCATTAATATCGTAGTTGTATTTATAATTCTCATAGCAATATTTAAGGATAGCTAAATTTTCAGGTCTATAAACTGAATCATCAAAATCTTCAAACTATTTAAACATAGATTCAATTTCATAAGCACTCATAAAGCAACAAATTCTTCTATTTGTTCCACATCATAGTAATCATATGTACCTATAGCATAAGAAGCTAAGGTTTTATTATCATTAAATTCGCATAAAAAGGGAAGGTGTGGAGCCTTCATCTTAGAGCACCAAGTATAATCAGCTCTCAATCATAGTTGCCTAGCATACCAATTCAATATATGAATTTGATCCCATAATAGTTTACCTTTTTGTGTCAAGTGGTAATCCCTAAAGTATTCACGTTGATCCAGCATTACTCCCATTACATAATTGAATGGGGTTTTCTCAGGATTATTAAAGTAGTACATAATATTTTTCACATAACCAGCATCGAGGGTTTTAGGAGGTTCCCCATCTCCATGAGCAGAAAGTACACCTAATTTTTTTGGTATTTCGTGTTCCATATCCATAACTAAAGATAAAGAACAACTAAGAACAGCAAATAAAAATTACTTAGTGATAAAGCAAACAAGCACACATGAGAATATTCACCCCACGCTATTGCTCCCCGGCAACGGTGCCAGAAAAAGGTCTTGATAACCCACAAGTATAGGGGATCGCAACAGTTTTCGATACATAAGAGTGTCGAAACCAACGAGGAGCTGAAGGCAGAACAAATATTCCCTCAAGTTCTATCGACCACCGATAAAACTCTACGCATGCTTGATGTCCGCTTTACCTAGAACGAGTATGAAACTAGAAGTACTTTGTAGGTGTTGTTGGATAGGTTTGCAAGATAATAAAGAGTACGTAAATAAAAAGTAGGGGCTGTTTAGATAAAGAAACAATAAAGTAAATATAGCGAGTGTGGAAACGTGGTGGTAGGAGTTGCGAAATTGCCCCTAAGCAATTGACTACTTTACTAGACCGATAGCAAGTATTATGTGGGAGAGGCCACTGCTAGCATGTCATCCCTGACTTGGAGTTCTATGCACTTACGATTGGAAGTATTAGCAAGCATCCGCAACTACTAATGTTCATTAAGGTAAAACCCAACCATAGCATTAAGATATGTTGGTCCCCCTTCAATCCCGTATGCATCAATTTCTATGCTAGGTTGAAGCTTCTGTCACTCTTGCCCTCCAATACATAGTCCTATCAACATAAAACTAACCCTAGGGTGTGATCCATGCGCGCAATCATATGATGGCACCAAAGGACAGCAACATAACCACAAGCAAATTAAATCAATCATAGCAATTCATCAACCACCGATAGGACAACGAAAATCTACTCAGACATCATAGGATGGAAACACATCATTGGATAATAATATGAAGCATAAAGCACCATGTTCAAGTAGAGGGTACAGCGGGTTGCAGGAGAGTGGACCGCTGTAGATAGAGGGGGGAAGGTGATGGAGATGTTGGTGAAGATGGCGGAGGTGTTGGTGTAGATCGCGGTGATGATGATGGCCCCCGGTGGCACTCCAGTGCCACCGGAGGCGAGGGGGAGAGAGCCCCCCTCCTTCTTCTTCTTCCTTGACTTCCTCCCTAGATGGGAGAAGGGTTTCACCTCTGGTCCATGGCCTCCATGGCACGGGAGGGGCGAGATCCCCTCCAAGATTGGATCTGTCTCTCTGCCTCTCTCTGTTTCTGCGTTCCCAGATTCTTCCCTTTCACCGTTTCTTATATTCCCGGAGATCCGTAACTCTGATTGGGCTGAAATTTTGACACGGTATCTATCCGGAAACTAGCTTTCTTGAGGCGAAAGAAGGGCATCAACCGCCTTACGGGGTGGCCAAGAGGCTCAGGGGCGCTCCTGCCTCCCCAAGGTGCGCCCCTACCTCATGAGCCCCTTGAGCATCGTCTCACGTGGATTCTTCTTCCCAAAAATCATATATAATCCAAAAAAAATCCGTCAGTTTTTATTCCGCTTGGACTCCGTTTGATATGGATATTCTGCGAAACAAAAAACATGCAACAAAAAGGAACTGGCACTAGGCACTGGATCAATATGTTAGTCCCAAAAATAGTATAAAAAGTTGCCAAAAGTATATGAAAGTTGAATAATATTGGCATGGAACAACCAAAAATTATAGATACGACGGAGACGTATCATCGGCGTGTTGGAGCTTCGGGACCTCTATAGGCCCCTGTGGGGAGTGAAGACGGGGGGGGGGGGATTTGGAGCACCCGGCCACGCGCGTCATCCCCTCTGCCAGCGCCGACCCTGCCTCAAATAGGTACCCCTTCTTTGTTTATTACCTTTCTTGCGGGCTCTGCCCTCCCTTCTCCGATTTCTTCAGCGACATCATGCACACCTTCGGCTTCCTTCTCTTGGATTTTACTCCGAATGCGGTGGCGTGCATGGCCCTTTTTGTGCACCGTTGCGAGGGCTTTGCCGGAGTACACCCCAACACGGCACCGTCTCTAGTGCGAGGGCTTTGCACTTTCCGCCACTATTTCTTCCCTCGGATCCAGCCGGGGGTGCCGTCTCTAGTTGCGTCACTTGGATCCCAAGATCCAAGGGGGTGTACCCGGACGGTGCCATGAATGAGAGGTGGGAGGAATAGCAGGGCCGGTGGTGCTGGATTGAAGAGAAGGACCCGCCGGCCTTCTGCAAAGTTCACCGGGTGCCGCCGGTTCGCGGCAGCGATTGGAGCAACGTTGATGCTGCCGACGGGAGGCTCACGGTTGCCACCACCAGGATTCTCTGGCTTACCCAGGCCGGGCTCACCCTTGAAATGATCGGGGCGGATTTCATCCGCCACCGGATTGCTCCGTTGCATAACAAGGGGAGGCCAGCCTGGCTCTTCACGAACCCCGCTGACATCATGCGACTCCGTCCCGGCCTCGACCACAACTTCACGGTGCTGGCGCACGCCCATTTCTCCCAGTGGCTCTTCCAGCTTGACGTGGGCCGCGACGACGAGGTTGAGCGGACTGGCAAGGTTGCGAGGGCCGCCGCAAAGGCCGGCAAGGTCCTCAAGGGGCCGTTGTACAAGATGCAAACGGGGGTGGTCCCGTTGTGCAACAATTCGCATCGGTCTGAGATCATTGCCATGATGCCGGACTGCAACGTGCATGGCCCCGACCCGAGCTGCAAGGAGGCGGAGGACGTCGAAGTGCAGCAATTCTTTGACACCCTACACGAGGGGTACGTCGATGCCGACGCCGAGCAACTGCTTGTCATGGACACCACCCAGGCGGAGCTGGACTACATCGCCACTAGGGCGAGGGAAGCATAACTTGCCAGGGAGGCCGGCAGCGCCCGCGGTGTGGAGGATGAGGCAGCGACGACTGCGGAGGACGAGGAGCTCGCCTGGTGGGCGGCAGCCGTTGGGGGAGCCAGCAGCGCCGGCACCGAGGCTCCCCTGGTCACAGATGTGACTGGCGAGTCATCGTCGGAGGAAGCCGAGACCGCAGATCCGATGCCACCTACAGGTAGGGGGCGAGTCTTGCGGCGGGCTAGTTCTGGCGAGCCGGTCCGGCCCCGCAGGGCCGCGCAGCCGCAGCTGACCTTGGAGGGGTCCCGGCCCCACATGAGGGCCGCGGCGGCGAAGGAGCCGGCGAAGGTCGCGGTGAAGAAGAAGACGGCCGCTCCTTCTACATCCAAGTGTGCCCAGACACCGCCTCCCTCCCCTCCTCCGGTGAACATCGGCGCGGGGATCACCTTTGATTTTGGATCCCTCAGTCCGAGGAGGAAGAGGAAAGCAGCAGAGGAGGAGGAGGGCGATGAGTAAGCATCCAGTTCCTCCCCATTATTTCTGCCTCCCCAACCTGCGTTACTGATCTTGACTTGTCTTCATCTTTGCAGGGACACAGAGACGCTGGCCCAGAGAGCAAAAAGGGCCAAGGCCTCGCCGGGTGGCCAGCCCCCGGCTGGTACTTCGAGGGCGCCCTTGGTGGTATTGAGCAGCCCCCAGCAAAGCCCCCAATGTAAGTTCATCATTCTTCTCTCTTCGACATGTGTCAGGGGCGCGACACTTTGGTGCTGACCTTTCTAGGTGTGCAGGAGGGGAGCGGCAGCAGGAGGAGCCACAGGGGGCTACTCTCAGCACACCGCCCCCATCGACCATGCCGCCCCGAGGGACGTCCCCGACAAGGGCGCCAAGCACCGGGCCCACACACATGGAGGAGGAGGAAGAGAACTTGGGCGCCGGTGGTTTTGCCTCGACGCCGAATGTTGGCGGAGAGGGGACTTCCGTTTCCCAGCCGGGTGTCAGCATCGGTAAGTCGTCCGCCATTTCGTCCCTGCTTCTTCTTCTTTCTGGCTCTAGGTCTTGGCTTTGCCTCACCCCTGTCTTCGGTGCCCAGTTTCCTCCTTGGTGGACCCAGAGGATGTGGATGCCGTCGTCGAGGGTGTCACCAAGGCCGCCGGGGCGGACGCCGAGAAGGTCGCCGCCGAGGAGGCTGCCAAGGACGCTGCCAAGGAGGCCGCCAGGGGGCCTTCCAGGGAGGCCGACAAGGCTGCCGCTGAAGAGGCCAGCAAGGGGCTCGCCGGGGAGACGGAGGAGGAGGCTGGTGACCGGCCTTCCTCCTCTGCTGCTTCCGGCTCCGGTGAGTACCTGAGGGTGAGCGACGACTTGTTCGTCCACCTTCCGGGTGCGTCGAGCACCAGGATGCCTATTGAAGGAGAGGTGTTCGACGATGAGGTGCTTGCCGCCGCCGAGCTCGAAGTCGTTGACGCGCCAATCGTCGGCGGTGGTGGTTCGCAGGAAGGGCGGCTCCTCCACGCCATGCGCGCCAGCTTCCGGAAGCTCCAGGTGCTCCACTTCGCCCGCCTGGATAAGGTTGAGTCCAGGATGGCGGTGGTGGAGAAGGCGGAGGCGGACCTCCAGGAGCGCGTCGCCGAAGCGCGGGATTGGTTCTGTGAGGCAACCGAGAAGTTCAAGGCGGCCCAGGACAAGCAGGCCAGGCGCGACGTGGAGCTTACCATGAAGCTCGCCGACGTTGAGAAAGCCCAGGAGGCGGCGAAGAACTGGGCCGAGGCCGCCGAGGCCGTTCGGACCCAGCGCGAGGCCACACTGAACTCCCAGGAGGAGGATCTTGCCGCACGCGAGGAGAAGCTCGCCGCCACACTTCGTGGCAAACATGCCGAGGTGGAGAAGCTTGTCCTGCAGCGGACCAGTGAGCTGGAGCATAGGCACAAGGAAGCAGTCAATGCCCAGGCCCAGGTTCACGCCGGCAGGGTGAAGGAGCTGGAGGAGGAGCGCCACAGACTGACGGAGTAGGCGTTGAAGCTGTCCCGGGAGAAGGACACACTTAACGGTGTTCTGACGGAGGCACAGGGCGCGGTTGAGGCCAACAACTCCATTGGGGATCTCAAGCTGAAGTTGAAGGGTCTCGAGGAGGCGCTGGAGGAGGCCAAGACTCGAGAGGGAAAACTGGCCACGATGCTGGAGGGCGAGAAGCAGTTGCGCCAGAACGAAGGCCTCAACTTCGCCGATCATGTGGTAGGCGAGAACCGTTGGCTCGAACGCCTTGCTGTCGTCGCCAACCAGGCTGCCGCGCAGCTTGCCACCATGGGGATGCCGGATGTGAGGTATGCCCCGGAGCGGAACGTGAGCACCCATTGCACCCTGACCTTGTTCTTTGAGAAGTTCGTCCATGCGCTGGAGCAGCTCCACGCCAATCGGGCGGTCTCACTGGCCGAGGAGGCACGGATGCTTTGCTAGGGCGCCATGACCAAGGTCCTCACCGAGTTGGCACACTCGTACCCAGACCTCGACTTCTATGCCGGGCTGGAGAGCTTGCCGGAGGGTGTTGACCTCACGCCTCTCAGGGAGCGCATCAAGCCCATCATCAGCCGTGTTGGCGGAATTCTGAGGGTGGAGGGCCAGCGCCGGGATTAGGCATCCCGTTCCTCATTGCCGGTGTGAGTTCACAACCAAGACAATTGCTATCTCTAGTTAGAACCGCGGCAACAATTTGATGTAACATAACTCTGCAACACCCTCAGTACTATGCATGTTATTTCCCTGTTCGATTTCCCTTTGTATACGCACCCTACGCCAACTGGGAGGCTTGTCGGCGTGGAAGCCCAAGGCACCGTCTTGGGGACGGATCCCCATTGGCCTGCCAGGTATGCGTGCTGCCGGACGAGCCACCTTACCATTCTTAACGCAGCCGCTCAAACTGTCGAGCTTGACTCGAGTCACAATCGAGAGCATTGTCAATCGCGAAAGGCTAACCCTGCCACACTCAACGCGGCCGCTTGAGCTATTGAGCGGACTCGAAACAGGTCAAGGGCGTTGCCGATAGCAGGAGAGCCCCTTGGCGTGCAGGTTTTCCATACAAAGGCACGACATCTCCGAGGGAAATAACCTTGTATAAAGAGGAAAGAAAGTAGTCAGGGTTCGGTGTGACATAGCTTCTGCTTGTAGTCGCGCCGACGTCGATCTTTAGACCCCTTCTCCTGCTTCTCTTAGAGCAATCGCCATGAAGAAATGCTCACTTAACTGCTAAAACTGATTCTCACAATTGCGCCCCCCTACCTGGCGCGCCAAAGATGTCAGTGGGAAACGACCCCTATGGGATCACAAGAATCCCTACTGCGGTTGCGGGGCGCGGTGTTGAGAGAAGAGCGGTTCTAACAGAGAGCATGCGGTTCGTTTATCCAGGTTCGGGCCGCGAGGATGCGTAAAACCCTAGTTCTGCTTTCGTGGATGTATTCTGAGTTCTTGAACTAGCTACGGGGTGTAACGAGCTCCAAAAAGCTGAATCCCTCCCCTCGTTGCCTTGGGCCTCCTTTTATAGAAAAACGGGTTGCCGCAGTGGCACACAGGAGGTGGAAAGGCAATAGTGTTGCGAGGTTATCCTGGTATTACAGGACAAAGCGCATTAAATGCGAGGCTTAGGTGTCCCTCCACTTTATCGGGGGCGGGGGCGAGGCCCGTCCCGTCCGTCGCCGCTCCTCCATGTTTTGACACACGCCCTGGCCAGCGATGCATGCGGTGCCATGTAGGTAGGCAGGCGGCTGAGGTGGCGCGGTGGTGGAGTCTCCACGAAGGGCTGCATGTCACCACGCAGGTGCCTTCCCAGCTGCTTGGGTCGGCAGCTGCATGCGAACGGCGGCGGAGACTTGGCTGGTGTGTGCCTGACGGTGGCCCTGCTAGTGCGCTTAGCGAGGGCCTTGCCGGGTGGCCCGGCAAGGGTCTTGCCGTGGCGTGCAGGCGCCCCCGGCAAGGATCCTGCCGGGGGTCTTGTGGGTTTCTTAGGTGAGGATGGCTGCCTTCCTATTCTCATTTGACCTTGACTATTCTTTGTCTTCACGAAGATCTGCATGCCACCACAGAGGTGCCTCCTGAGCCATGTCCAATGCATTTGTCGGGTGTTGGTGGGTTCAAGGATGGCTCGCTCAGCTGGCATGGGCGAGCTGCCCAGGCAAGGGTCCTGCCGGCCCCACTGAGGCTGCCCTGACAAGGGTCCTTGCTGGGGAAACCTGCTTTGCCCATCTAATCCTTGTAGCCTTTGGTCTGTGTCGTTGCTTTGCTTCGTCTTGGGCTTCGATCTTACCTTGGCTTACCTCCCTTGCTCTGCTCATTGTGGTCACGGGCGCGGCTCTGACTGCCCGTGCATAGGTAAAGGGGTACAAAAATGTGCCCCTAGTTTTGTACACCAACAAACTGCTAGGGACTACCTCCAAAACTTCATGGTACAGAATAAGGACCAGGAAATTGTCCTCATGCCTTATCATCCAAAGTAAGTCAGTTCCGGACAACCCTTTCGTATATTTCAATCATTCCTTCTCGCTCATATGGAGAATAATTTGAGGTGTCTTTTCCCTGCAGCAACGGGTGTGCCGTCCTTATCGTTCTTTACCTGCGAGTCTCCCATGCCGTGTATTTTGATCCTTCCAGAGACTACGAGAAGAAGGACTTGTCAGCACCCCGATTCCAAGTCACATCGATCTAGCCGGTAACACCTCGTATCACCTTGCGGCCTCACGCACGGTATTCCACGGGTGTCGCCTTACCATGGCCCGGGACCGTTTGCGCCTTTTGGCTCATGTATATGATAGTGTCGCTAGCATCCATATGACAGAGAACCCGGGCCGACATGGCTAGTCGTGAACCCAAAGCGGCAATAACCTATGGGGAAAGGCATACATGAATTACATCGAGCATGTCGGTCAGCAGCGTGTGAATCCGGGCTGTAGCACGGGGCTAACAGGATTCCGGGAACCCGGGCTGTAGCAGGCTAGGAAGGACCCCGGATGTCACCACGTGACATTTCCCCGAAGGGACAGACACAGGAACGAAGTGAAACACATGCCGGCCAGTCAAGTGTCCTGAGCAGTAGTGCTGGGCTAGCAGGACTCCGGTGAACCGGGCTGTAGCGGACTACTATGGCTCGTGGAAGCACCAGACTACATTTCCCCATAAGAGAGGCTGCCAAGGATAAACAACTAGATTGTCGTATCCCACACATACCAAGCATTTCAATCATACACACAATATGCTCGATATGTGTAAATACAACATGGCATCACAATATAACTCTACAACTCAAGTATTTATTCATTAGGCTCCGAGGAGCGAGATATTACAAACATGGGTCTCATGACCGAACAATCATAGCATACAAATCAAAGCACATGCGGAAGCTTAACATGTTTGAGTACAGACATCTACAAATGAAAAAGGCTGAGAAGCCTGACTATCTACCAGATCCTGCCGAGGGCACAAGATCGTAGTTGAGGTAACAAGCTAAACGTCGAAGTCCACACGATACTACTAGCGAGACTGAAGTCTCTCTGCAAAACATAAATTAAGCAAACGTGAGTACAAAAGTACTCAGCAAGACTTACATCAGAACTAGCTACATATGCATCGGTATCAACAAGGGGTGTGGTGGAGTTTAACTGTAGCAAGCCAGCTTTGACTCAGTGGCTAACTTGAACTACGACTGCAAGCAACTCTTTTGAGGTGGCGCACACGAGTCCACATATTCACCATTCAATACACCACTATGGATCCGCTCCTGTCTCCCTACGAGAAGGCCATCCATAGCACACACACTTATCTTGCGAGTTTTAGAGTATCCACTTTCACTTGTCTATGAACTGTTATAGGCAACCCAGAAGTCCTTTACCGCGGATGCGGCTATTCGAATAGTTTTATACCCTGCAGGGGTGTACTTCGTCACACATGTTTCCACCACTTAGCGTCTGCACATGACATGTGGTCAGCGGACTTCAAGCGAAAGCCGACGTGGGTGTACACCACGACCTGACTAACCACACAAGTCTCTAGTCCAGGTTTATCGCCTACTCGGGTTCCATCGGCAAGGAGATCTGGCCGGAGGTTCGCTCACAGCCCCAAACGATGTGTGCAGGGTTCACGAGACACCAAACGGGCGCCCGGTACACCGTGCCACGGTGTATCTACCGCATCATAGCCCACCCCTAGGGTCAGCGCTACGCACGGCCGCCAACACATATCCTATAAACACCAGAAACTAGTTGCAACTCCTGGACAGAGGACGAGAGGGGTCAGTAAGTCGAGCGGGGTCATATTTCAGGGCCCGATGTGTGGTAGTAGCTGTTTCATGGATCACAAACATAGAACTCAGTTCCTGAGAACGGTTTCAATGAGACAACCCACCATGTACTCCTACATGGCCTCTCACCGCTACCTTTACCAAATCGTGTTCACACACTTAGCTCACACACAGTAGGACATGTTCACAACTTTCCAATTCATCCCCGATGAATCAGACCTGACACAACTCTAAGCAATAGCAGGCATGACAAGCAAACATGAATGAGTAGGCACATCAGGGCTCAAACAACTCCTACCCATGCTAGTGGGTTTCATCTATTTACTGTGGCAATGACAGGTCATGCAAAGGAAAGGGGTTCAACTACCGCAGCATGTAACAGTTGAATCGTTGTTGTCCTAATTCAGTAAAAGAGAGAAGGAGCGAGAGAGTGGGTCTCTATCGGAATGAACAAGCGGGTTTTGCATGCCTGGCACTTCTGAAGATAGTACAGTTCTTCATCGGTGTCATCGAACTTATCATCGGAACCACGTCTATCGAGAGGGGACAAATACCGGCAAACAAAGAGGAACACAATCAATGTAATGCAACAATTATGATGCATGATAATATCATGGCAATATGCTGTTGATTGAGCTAATGCAACTGGCAACCATATTAAATGAAGTTGGTTTGAACCAAGGGTTCAAATTCAAACTCCATATGTGCTTATTTAAATGTCAAATATGCAAATTGCCCTGTACAGCAACCGTAGGTTGTTCAAACATGCATGCAAATGCCATAAACAGATTCTTGAATTTTTTTGATAATTTTTCATATATAATTTATTTCATTTGGATTTACAGTTGATTTTATATGATTTTTAGAAGTTTAGGATATTTTCTGAAATTTCCTGAATTAAAATTAATCCAGAAAATGAGTTATGGCATCAGCACTACGTCACCCTGACGTCAGGTGGTCAACTGACCCGGTCCAGGTCAAACCTGACCAGTGGGGTCGACACGCCAGTGACACAATTAACTAACAGGGTTAATTAAATCTAACTAATCAAATTAACAGCCACTAGGCCCACTGTCAGTGTTAGCGGGGGGTAATTAGTCCCAAACTAATCTAGTCAAGGGCGGGCCGATGTGTGTTGACCCCAGGGAGGTCAAACCCCGAGTCGAACAGGTCAAACCTACCGGCGACACGACGCCGGCGAGGCTCGGAAATCTTCCTCCGGCGACCAAATCAACGGCGAAGCCCATCTACGAGTAGCTGGAGCTCGCGCGCGTCGAATGGTGCAGGCGGTTGGGTGCGGGGAGGCAGGAAACGACGCCAGCGAGCTTGGCAGCGGCGGCCGGTGTTCGGGCGACCACGGGTTCGATGCTGCAGAGAGCGAGCGGGCTAGTTTTGTGCTAGGAATGCTCTACGGGGCACTATGAACGCGTTGAGCTTGCCGGGGTGACCAAATGGTCACCGAAGCTACGCCGACGGCGAGCTCAGGCGGAAACTTGCTACGGCCATCAGCGAAACGATGGCTATGGTGAGCGGCAAGCCACAGGGTTAGGGGGGAAACGTGCAGGAGCTCACGGTGGGTTGGATGCAGTAGAAGGCGAGCTCGGGGAGGCGGAAACAGCGGCGAATCGACCGGCGAAGTCCAGCGAGTAGATGCGGTGGTGATGAGCTTGAAGACGATGGCATGGTGATCCTCATCTTGCGCGGCTTGGCGAGGAGGAAGAGGGGGACCAGGTGGAGCCTCTTGGGCTGCTCAGGGCGACACGGGAGCGGCGGTGGCTACGCAGGCAGTGAACGGCGGCGACGGATGCGCTCGGCCGGTGAGAGGGAGAGAGCTAGGGGGAATGGGGATGAGGGAGACCGAGAGAGAGTCGGGGGTAGCGTGGCGTCACCAGAGAAGGCCAGGGTATCAAGGGCGAGCGGCAAGCAGGAGGTGGCCGGGCGCGTGCCGGCGTGCCTCGGCCACGCGCGCTGTCTATTGGCGCGGGGAGGAAGACTACAGGGGAGGGCCAGGTGGGCTGGGCCGGCCACTTGGGCCACCAGGTGGCTACACAGGTGAGTTGGCCCAGGTAAGTTTCTGTTCTCTATTTTCTAAATTGTTTCTATTTTCTATTTTTCTGTAATTTTTTTGACTTAATTGAAATGCTAAGACATTTCCAAAAATCATGAAACTAATCGTGGCTACTGTTTATAATATATCCAATAGTAAAGATTTTAGTTTATGATTATTTGAGCATTTAAAATATTTTATAGCATTTAAATGCCCAAATGCAAATATAATATGATTTAATTCAGAGCCCAAATATGTCATGGAAAAATGTGCAACACCTCTGGTTATTGCTTCCAGCATTTTCCATAAATGATGAACATTTTTGAAAACCATTTGGATTCACTGAGAATATTTTTAGTTGAACCTAGTGAATTTCATTTGGTGCTAGGGTTTCAACAATCCCCATTTCAAGTTTCTTTGCAATGAAAACATGATGGCATGAAGAACAAGCAAAGTCAAGCAAGGGCTGTGACAGGACTACACCCACATAATGAATATTCTAGATGATGCTCTCCAAGGCTTCAACATTAGAGGTGGCCACATGCAGATCAGGAAACAAAGGAACAAGAATGTTGGTTTCGCGCATAAAACTAACTTTTGTTGCATCCATGTCCCAAAACCAGGCAAGGAAGATGGATTCTACATCCTCCATCTCATGATTTAGTTCAGTACGGATCACCAAAAGCTTCGCATGACAAGCAGAAATGATGATCATATCCACAAGTGGGTAGAATCTCATGGGGAAGCGGATTATAAACTTAGAGATGACTTCTTTCGCATCCAAAGCACAACAAAAAAATACACTTCAGTGATGATACGTGTTTGTAACAGTAGGTCATGTTTTTTGTCATGCATGTACATCCATGACAAATTTATGACAAAATCAAGATAGTCATACCTGTGCTATCGTAGAAGTGTTCCATGACATTACCAAAATTATCATCACGGAAGTGTCCACTTCCATGAGGATAAATCGCGCGTCATAGAAGTGCTTTCGTTAAGGGTGACCGACAGTTGGCATCCACCATAACGGGGCGCGATTAAGCTATCGGGTCTGGTTTTGAATCCGATAACCCAGCCCCGAACAATGGGGATTTTCCACATGTAAAATCATCATTGGCTGGAGGAAACACATGTCGGCTCACTGTTGGGACAGATGTCATCCACTCATTGGACCCAAAGCGCCTATGATACATCGACACGTGGCACGGCCCAACAGAGGCCTATTCTTGTGAAAAGGCCAGCCCATTTGACTTGGTCAAAAGGTGGCGGGCCGGCCCATGGCAAGCCTGTTAACGGCCTATCGCATATACACTACTAGGGAAAACCTTATACACAGAAATTTAGCAAAAGCGCAGGTTAAAAAAGGGAGCTAGTGCTAGATAGCAGTAGCGGTTCAGAATAAACCGCGCTGCAGATACGATCCTAGCAGTAGCGCATGTGCCCGTAAAAGCGCTACTACTAATATTCCCATTGCTGGAACGATGGGCTACGCATAGTAGTAGCGGCCTTGCAGGAAGCACGCTACCGCTAGGGCATGAGTAGCAGCGCGTTTCCCTGTAATAGCGCTACTGCTAATGGAAATAAAATAAAGTGAAAAACAAATAGAAAAGTAAATGAAAATGAAAGAAACAGAAAAAGGAGAAAGAAAAAAAATAAAATGTAAAGAAAAATAAATGAAAAAGCAGAAAAACAGAGAAAGGTTTAGCTGTAGCGTGTGTTAGTAAGAGGCTCTGTAGCTAACGCAGCGGCAGCGCGTTTCCAGGACCCCCGCTATAGAAACAGAAAAGGAAATAAAAAAGAGAGAAAATTACATATGTATAGAAGTAGCACGTTTTGGAAAAAGCGCTATAGCTACCTTAGCTATAGCACGTTTTGCGAAACGCGCTACTGCTAGTTTTGACTTAACCAAAAAACCATTCCCCCCCCCCCGGCCACCACTTGTCCCCCAAATCTCTCGACCCACCCCGCTGCCGTCTCCCCGATTCACCGTCACCCCACTTCGCCGCCGTTTCCTGCCGACGTCGACGCCCCCGGAGCCACCAGAGCAGTGCGTCGTTGACGCCACCGGAGCCGCCCCCAACGCCACGGAGCCACGCGGCCTCATCAACGCCACCGGAGCCGCCGTCGACACCACTGGATCCTCCCTCGCCACAATTGCCTCCCTCGCCATCATCCGAGATGCCCCTGCCTCCCTCGCCACCACCGGAGCCATCCTCTATAAGCCCCCACCCCTCCTCTCTCTCTCTCATGCATAGGTTAGCTAGTTTAATTATGTTAATTATCTAGGTTAGGGAACAAATTTAGTTAGGGCTTTGACAGAGAAGTAGTTAGGTTAACTAGTTTAATTAGGTTAATTACCTAGGTTAGTGCAAAAATTTAGTTAGGGCTTTGACAGAGAACTAGTCAGATTAACTAGTTTAATTAGGTTAATTATCTAGGTTATTTAGGCAAGTTTTATTTTAAAGATGATCCCTTCCTAGACTTTTATTGTTGATTATATCTTTTCATTGAAGTGGTCATGTTGTTAGTGCCCAAGTGGCTTTGTTGTTTGAATGAAGCTGAGTGGCCTATATATGTTTTCCAGAATCTTGATTCACTTGCGTTCTGGCAAATTTCAGGTTCTTGATTTGTCCACTTTTTAGCAAAGGTCATGCCGAAATTTTCCGTGAATTTCGGCATGACTTGTGCTACAAACTCGGACATATCGAGTGCCCGGGATTTGCCGCACCTGGAAGGAGTCAATGTTCCTACAAAACATATGCCTTTTGTATGTCATTATTCATTTTATTAGGTATATAATTAATTTACTAGATTTAATCGTAGGAAACATGGCTAGCAACGATGAAGGACAGGGTTCTGGTGATTGCGACGACGTCTACTGGGCGGCAGATGAATTTTTTAGCCTTGACGATGATCAACCCGTGGCCTCGAGGACTAAGACCGACACGTAGAGCGGTGCTGAGAATGAGACCGGCACTGAGACTCAGACCGGCATCGAGACTGGCGCTGAGACTGAGACTGGTGCTGAGACTAAGACCAGCGCTGAGACTGAGACCGCTGCTGCCTCGGGGAGCGGAGCCGGTGTAGAACAGAAAGCAAAGAGGCAACGGCTTCCTAACAAACTCAAGACTACTAGACTGGTGATCATGGAGGTGGACGACGGCAATTTTGAGCTAAAGGCGCCCGAGGAAGCGTGTCGATGCTACGACAATCAAATAGGCTGCATCGTATGGACAACCGCCACCATCAACGATGAGAAACTACCGAAGATAGAAAATATGAGGAGCTCCCTCCTAAAGAAGTTTCACCAGATATTCTTGTTCCCGGGACGGAATGAGAAGCATTATGAAGATCCAGATGAGGACCCGGCAATGAAGAAGATAAACAAACACGCCATGACCAAGTTTAGCAACGCGTTGGCCGCCTGGAAAAATCGAGTGAAGGCAAACATCATCGACAAGAAGGAACCCTACTCCGAGATTGTAAAGGATAATCCGAAAATCACGGAAGATCAGTTTCAAATATTCAAGGAGGCTTGCGAGGTCGAAGCTGCCAAAAAAAGTCTCAGTACATGAAGGGGCTTCCAGAGAGGAACATTGGGAGCCACCACCTCGGAAGTCGTGGTTACGGCGGAAAGAGGTCCAAATGGGCCAAGGAGGACGCGGAAGCCGCGAGTCTTGGCATCCCAGACCCTTTCGCGGATTTCACCGTCCCGCGGGAGCGTGACATCCTCAGGGCCCGGCACCGTTGGGACCCAGTGAACAAGGTTTACGAGACAACACCGGTCATTATGGAGTTCATGAGACTGCTGGTAATTTTAGTTTCTGATCAATTCGACTGCACACATTAATCATATTTGTAAACGATCCTTGTGCCTTTTGCAGAGAGAGAAGCACCGGATTGCGGCCGAAAGCAACTCACCGTCTAAGGCATTGGCGAGACCCAAGTGGGACACAACATTCAACTGGGCGTTGAACATATTGAAACGACAACCGGTGGATACTCGACCGTCGTATGGACGCATGCACGGTGTCGGAGACGGCGCCATGTGGAAGAAGTACTACCGTGAGACCACGGAGGAGAGAAAGGAAAGACGGAGGTTAATTGAAGATAACATCGACAAGAAGGTTGAGATTGCGGTTGAGAAGAAATCATCTCAAACAATCGCAATAGCGGTAGCTGCTGCAAAACAGGTGGTTGCAGATTTGTCTACTTCCTTGGTGATGGGCGTTATCACTTGGACAAGGCAAAATCTAGAAAAAAAATGCAGAGGACTTTCCCCTTGCCGACTTATGGGGAGCAGCTCTACTAGCGTTGCACCCGCACCTGCTCCCGCACCGGCTCCCACACCGGACGTGCTCGGTGGTGCTTCATCTTTGGCTGAGCTCGATGCCCTCACGGTATCTATCACACCGGCCCCCTTCAATATAAATGTATAATCTCCCGTTTTCGTTGCCTTTCGGATGTCTCACATCGCAGACTTTTCTTTGCAGGCCGACGAAACCCCGCGCACCATATTGTACACCATCGGCGACCAGAAGGTGGACGTGGGGAAGGCGACGATAATGAAGCCGAAGGAACCATTGTTCCACAACCGGCTGATCCCCCCAAACGCCTTCAAGGTTTCCGTGGCCAGTGTCAAACCGGGCCACGAGAATTTCCCTCCTCCAACACTAGCGGGGGATGACGACGAGACACCGCGGCGGCTTGGTGATTGTTGAAATGGGTGGGTGCTGTTGTGTCCAAAGAGTCTGCTTCGTCTGGAGGCGGCCGGGAGCAAATCCACGAGCACGCAGCCTCAGCAAGGTATGAACATCAACACCCCACCTACCCAATTAGCGTCGGGTGTCGGGTTGGGTGATAGCAGACGGGGTAAGGAGGAGGCTCCATTAGTCGTTGATGACATCGCCATGGATGAGGATGAGGACGACGATGGTGCTGAATAGTATGTCTATACTGGCACCTCCTCAGGGTTGGAGCGTCATGAGTCGGTGTCTGAATTGCCGTCTCAACGTATTATGGATGACCTTCCCGTAGTAAAGAAGTCTAGGAAGAGAGCGAGGAAAGGCAAAAAAGCTGATTCTATGATCCAGCCGCCTCAGCAGCCTCGGCTTCAGGACCGTATAGATATCCCCGATGCATATAAATGGCATATCCCCGGTCAACCAATCCTACCTACAACAGCGCTACGGGCCAGATTCGGCGATCTAAGGAGACTTCATGACGATGTGCTGCGGGTAGAGAAAGGCCTCATCGCCTCGAAAGATCCAAGATACCCACTCTACGTGGTTAACGTTCTGCGGCAAATGTCGTACGTCGACAGCTTCCCCGCGGATAAGTTCTTCCTCCAATTCGGTTACATATTCGACATGTTTCACGTGAAGAAGCTGGATTTTACGTTTGTCCGCCTTTATGCCTTGCACATGAACTACATCATCGGGGTTGAGCAGATATCTAATATCTATGTCGCTGACCTATACTACATGCACGAGGGCTTCTTGGGAGTCTGTGCAAAGCACCGTGAATATGCGAGGGATTACATCATCACTTTCATGCTCGCCAATAAGGACAAGGAGGCGATTCTCGTGCCTTATCATCTCGTGTAAGTCATCCGCGCTGCTATCCTTCCTTCGATTTCAATCATTCATTTGCACGGTGGAGGCTAATTAATTTGAGGTGTACTTATTTTGCGCAGTGGTGGGTGCGCCGTCCTCATCATCCTCTACCCCTGATTCTCGCACGCTCTTTACTTGGACTCGTCGAAGAACATTCACAAAAAGGATTACACCTACATCAAGGATGTTCTCGAGAGTGTTATGTTTTACTACCAAGCAAGGGGTGGAGAGGTCAGGGACAAGAAGACAAGGGGCGGCAGGGCCGCCTTCGGCCATAAGACCGACTTCTGCTGCATCCAGCAACAAAATGATTCTCTTAATGAAGGATTCTATGTCCTACACCACATGCTGGAGTATAGACGGGATCACCAGAACCTTCGCATGTCACCTAGATCCGGCGATGCCCCTATTCTGCAATGGGCAAAGTACATAGGACATATCGAGGATCATCGACTTCGAGCTGAGTTCTATAACATCCAACGCAAACTTGCCCAAATCATCATGAAGGAGGTCGTCAGAAAAACAGGGATGTTCTACGGAGAAGGACAACTGTCGCGGGAAGACGTCCGAACATGGATAGCCTCTCAGCGTCTCGACATGAAGCGTTTCACTAATCTCAAGGACTATCTCCCTGACTTGGATGGATGGAATGACATGTTGGAGTGATTGTCGATATATGACAATGTGCCTGTTTAGTCCATACTTTCTGTATGACAAAAGTTTGAGTTATGCATGGTGAAACTTTATTTGTGATGTAATTAAACCGTCCTCCTCCTCGACTAGCGAAAATCACTCTAGTTAGGGCATTTTGGGGTACGATGAACTTTGTTATTTATGCTTATGATATGTTGTTTCTATTTTTGCCAAGTCTGTCTCTTTTTGTTGCGCAACTATATATGTTGCATATCATCGACTCATGTGACGATGCAGGTGCATAGATCATAGATGGCAAAGAAGTGCTACGCCAGGAGTATATATACGACAAGTGGCCGGAGTGTCAGGCTCAGGTGTACCGGTTTCCGGTTTCCGAGCGACATGCAGTAGTTAGTTTAGGTTCAGGCTAATGCGAGAGAGGGATACGAACTCATGTACTCAAAGTGATAGCTCTTCTCGTGTATATCATTGTTTAGATGGATGACGATGTATTTGCAAGTAATCGGGACTTGTATCGCTATTTTCAAGATGATGACGAGAGACCACTTTGTGTTGGATGATGATTATGATGAGACTATTTGTATGTATATGCTATGATTACATATGTGGTCTCGCAGGCATTTGTATGTGTATCATGATGACATTTGTATGTGCTAAAGATTCTTCTATAAAGCCTGTTCAAATACAAAACAAATATGTCGAAAAAACCAAAAAACTACTAAAATTAGCAGTAGCGAGTGGAGAAAAGTTAGCAGCAGCGCGGTAGTAGCAGTAGCGCGCACGAAAGAAGCGCGCTATAGCTATTAGCAGTAGCGAGCATCCACTAAGCGCGTTGCTGCTACACTTGTGTAGCAGTAGCGCTGGTGAGCACGCGCTACTGCTATGTGTTAGCTGTAGCGCCTTATTAGTAGCGCCGGTCTGCGCGCTACTGATACACCTAAAACCCGCGCTGCTGCTAGCCTTTTCCCTATTACTGATAGCCCATTTACAGCCTGCTAACCCAGGGCCCGTTTTGAAGGAAATATGCCCTAGAGGCAATAATAAAGTTATTATTTATTTCCTTATATCATGATAAATGTTTATTCTTCATGCTAGAATTTTATTAACCGGAAACATGATAAATGTGTGAATACATAGACAAATAGAGTGTCGCTAGTATGCCTCTACTTGACTAGCTCGTTGATCAAAGATGGTAATGTTTCCTAGCCATAGACAAAGAGTTGTCATTTGATTAATGGGATCACATCATTAGGAGAATGATGTGATTGACTTGACCCATTCCGTTAGCTTAGCACTTGATTGTTTAGTTTGTTGTTATTGCTTTCTTCATGACTTATACATGTTCCTATGACTATGAGATTATGCAACTCCCATTTACCGGAGGAACACTTTTTGTGCTACCAAACGTCACAACGTAACTAGGTGATTATAAAGGTGCTCTACAGGTGTCTCCAAAGGAACTTGTTGGGTTGGCATATTTCGAGATTAGGATTCATCACTCCGATTGTCGGAGAGGTATCTTTGGGCCCACTCGGTAATACACATCACATAAGCCTTCCAAGCATTAAAACTAATGAGTTGGTTGTGGGACGATGTGTTACGGCACGAGTAAAGAGACTTGCCAGTAACGATATTGAACTAGGTATTGAGATACCGACGATCGAATCTCAGGCAAGTAACTTACCGATGACAAGAGGAACAACGTATGTTGTTATGCGGTTTGACCGATAAAGATCTTCATAGAATATGTAGGAGCCAATATGAGCATCTAGGTTCCGCTATTGTTTATTGACCGGAGACGTGTCTCGGTCATGACTACATAGTTCTCGAACCTGTAGGGTCCGCACGCTTAAAGTTCGATGACGGTTATATTATGAGTTTATGGTTTTTGATGTACCGAAGGTAGTTCGTAGTCCCAGATATGATCACGAACATGACGAGGAGTCTCGAAATGGTCGAGACGTAAAGATCGATATATTGGACGACTATGTTCGGACACCGGAATGGTTTCGGGTAGTTTCGGGCATATACCGGAGTACCGGGGGGATTACCGAAACCCCTCGGGGAGACTAACACTAGTAGAAAAGGGGGCTTTGGTCCAGGCCGGGTAAGCCCATTAGTCCCGGTTCAGTCCAGAACCGGGACCAATGGGTGCATTTATCCCAGTTCGTGCGGCTAAGGCATTAGTCCCGGTTCACCTGGGCCCTTTAGTCCCGGTTCACCTGGGCCCTTTAGTCCCGGGACTAAAGGGTGCGATGCCCATTAGTCCCGGTTGGTGGCACCAACCGGTACTAAATGTTAGACCTTTAGTCCCAGTTGGTGCCACCAACCGGGACTAATGGGCTTTCAGGCATTAGTACCGGTTCATGGCACGAACCGGTACTAATGGTCCCATTTTCAAACTCCCCCCCCCCCCCCCCCCCCCGTGGACCGCCTTTTCAGTTTTAGAAAAAACAAAAGAAAATGATGGAAATGTCAAAAAAATAAAATAAAATAAGTTTTCCATGTGATATGTGGTCTAGTTGTTGGGAAAATTTACAAATATGAATTTCGACTTTATTTACAAAATCTCTCTGGAATTTGTAAAATGGGCATAACTTTTGCATACGAACTTGGATTAAAAAGTTTTTTATATGAAAAATCATCTACTCAAAAATTTACAGCCGATGGAGACCGCATACGGCCTGTTTGCATATTTGTAGAATCCTCAAATTCCAAAAGGAAAAAAGTTATGCTCAAATTTCAGTTTTTTTAAATTTTCATTAAATCTGGTCAAACTATGATCAAACTACTTATTCAAGAAATATTAGTGTTACTAAATAATTATTCAAGAATATTAGTGGTATTATATAATTATTTCAGCTTTTTTGAATTTCGGTCAAACCTGGTCAAACTATGGTCAAACTGTGGTCAAACAATGGTCAAACTACTTATTCAAGAAATATTAGTGTTACTAAAAAATATTGTTTTTTAGAACAATAGTTTCAAACTCAAATAGTGAAATGTGTGACTTCATGCTCAAGCTAAACTCCTGAGGGTTAATAGGATTGACATCTTACTATTGTCAGGAAAACAACGAGAGCAGACTTGGAAACGAGGGAGAATAGAACCCGGAAGTTAAGCGTGCTCAGGCTGGGGGAGTGGGAGGATGGGTGACCGTCCAGGAAGTTAGATGATTTGGAATGATGAGGGGTGATTAGAGATTAAATTGAGCAGTGATGAGGGGTGATTAGAGATTAGAGGTTAAAAAAATCAGAAATTTGAAAATAAAAAAAATCAAAAAAATTCAAAAAAAAATTCAAAAAAAAAACAGAAAATTTCCTTTAGTACCGGTTGGTGTTACCAACCGGGACTAAAGGTGGACCGGCCACATGGAGGGCCTTTAGTCCCGGTTCTGGATTGAACCGGGACTAAAGGGCCCGGGCATTAGTACCGACACTTTAGTCCCGGTTCAAGAACCGGGACTAAAGGCCCTTACGAACCGGGACTATAGGCCCTTTTTCTACCAGTGTAATGGGCCTATTGGGCCCTAATGGAGAAGAGGAGGGGCGACCAAAGGGAAGCCGCGCGGCCCCTTCCCCCCTAGTACGAATTGGACAAGGAGGGGGGCGGCGCCCCCTTTCCTTTCCCCCTTCTCTCTCCTTCCCTCTCCTCTCCTACTCCCACATGGAAAGGGGGAGTCCTACTCCTGGTGGGAGTAGGACTCCTCTTGGGGCGTGCCTAGGGTGGCCGGCCCCCTCCTCCTCCTCCTCCA
This sequence comes from Triticum monococcum, assembly GCA_034509565.1. Lineage (NCBI taxonomy): Eukaryota > Viridiplantae > Streptophyta > Magnoliopsida > Poales > Poaceae > Triticum > Triticum monococcum. Next base: position 50,781,343 of record CM067844.1, read on the forward strand.
CTCCTTTATATACGGGGAGGGAGGCACCCCTTGGAGACACAACAATTGATCTCTTAGATCTTTTAACCCTGTGCGGTGCCCCTCTCCACCATAGTGCACCTTGACAATATCGTAGCGGTGCTTAGGCGAAGCCCTGCGACGGTAGAACATCAACATCATCACCACGCCGTCGTGCTGACGGAACTCTCCCTCAAAGCTCGGCTGGATCGGAGTTCGAGGGACGTCATCGAGTTGAACGTGTGCAGAACTTGGAGGTGTCGTGCGTTCGGTACTTGATCGGTCAGATCGTGAAGACGCACGACTACATCAACCGCGTTGTCCTAGCTTCCGCTTTCGGTCTATGAGGGTACGTGGACACACTCTCCCCACTCGTTGTTATGCATCACCATGATCTTGCGTGTGCGTAGGAAATTTTTTGATATTACTATGTTCCCGAACAGTGGTATCCAAGCCTGGTTTTATGCGTTGATGTTATATGCACGAGTAGAACACAAGTAAGTTGTGGGTGATACAAGTCATAGTGCTTACTAGCATGTCCTACTTTGTTTCGGCGGTATTGTTGGATGAAGCGGCCCGGACCGACATTACATGTACGCTTATGCGAGACTTGTTCTACCGACGTGCTTTGCACACAGGTGGCTGGCGGGTGTCAGTTTCTCCAACTTTAGTTGAACCGAGTGTGGCTATGCCCGGTCCTTGAGAAGGTTAAAACAACACTAACTTGACAATCTATCATTGTGGTTTTGATGCGTAGGTAAGAACGGTTCTTGCTCAGCCGGTAGCAGCCACGTAAAACTTGCAACAACAAAGTAGAGGACGTCTAACTTTTTTGTAGCGCATGTTGTGATGTGATATTGTCAATAAATGATGCTATGTTTTATTGTATTAGATGGTCATGCTTTGTAACCGAGTTATCGGCAACCGGCGGGAGCCATATGGTTGTCACTTTATTGTATGCAATGCAATCGCCCTGTAATTGCTTTACTTTATCACTAAGCGGTAGCGATAGTCGTAGACGCAATAGTTGGCGAGATGACAACGATGCTACGATGGAGATCAAGGTGTCGCACCGGTGAAGATGGTGATCATGACGGTGCTTCGGAGATAGAGATCACAAGCACAAGATGATGATGGCCATATCATATCACTTATATTGATTGCATGTCATGTTTATCTTTTGTACATCTTATTCTGGTTTGATTGACTGTAGCATTATAAGATGATCTCTCACTAAATTTCAAGATAAAAGTGTTCTCCCTGAGTATGCACCGTTGCCAAAGTTCATCATGCCCAGACACCACATGATGATTGGGTGTGATAAGCTCTACGTCTATCTACAATGGGTGCAAGCCAGTTTTGCACACGCAGAATACTCAGGTTAAACTTGATGAGCCTAGCATATGCAGATTAGGCCTCAGAACACTGAGACCGAAAGGTCGAGCGTGAATCATATAACGAAAAGAGTGAAACAACAGCTAATTACAAGAGCCTTGCAGTGTGCAATATAGCTACGAGATCATGTCGTCTATTGGAATTTCACTTTCGTATGGTTGGCCTTGTTCTTTGAGCAGTTCACCTACAAGAAGATCGATTTGTGTGGCACAAGCATAAATAGTTCTTTAACATGTGATCTGATCACATATATATAATGTACCTGATACTTCGGATCAGACCAGTGTTTAACGAGGCCCCTCCAGTCTTCATCTGATATATTTTCCACTGGAGATGTTTGGGAAAATTCACTGTTAGCCTTGCCTTGAAAGTGAGTTTTCCTCAAGTTATAATAATGCTGTCGTAGAGCGGACTTGAAGACATGGGTGCAAACTTGTCTGGTTGCATCATCTTGGCTATCCAACATGAACCTCATCTGTTGAAAATTATGGGAGTCTCGTTATCAACAAACCTAGAAAGTATGGGACACAGCAAGACGATATTATTAGTTTCCATACATAACCATACTTACAGATAAATTGTCAAGGAAGGTGTTGAGCTGGTTTTCGTCTTTGTCATTCCTGTACTGAATCCATGTTGGGAGGATACGTACATGACACCTAACGACAACTGCTACCTCTGATACTAACTTGGCTGACTCTGTTGAAGGAAATATGCCCTAGAGGAAATAATAAAGTTATTATTTATTTCCTTATATCATGATAAATGTTTATTATTCATGATAGAATTGTGTTAACTGGAAACATAGTACATGTGTGAATACATAGACAAGCGCAGTGTCACTAGTATGCCTCTACTTGACTAGCTTGTTGAATCAAAGATGGTTAAGTTTCCTAGCCATAGACATGAGTTGTCATTTGATTAATGGGATCACATCATTAGAGAATGATGTGATTGACTTGACCCATCCGTTAGCTTAGCACGATGATCGTTTAGTTTGTTGCTATTGCTTTCTCCATAAATATACATGTTCCTATGACTATGAGATCATGCAACTCCCGAATACCGGAGGAACACTTCGTGTGCTACCAAATGTCACAACGTAACTAGGTGATTATAAAGGTGCTCTACAGGTATCCCCGATGGTGTTTGTTGAGTTGGCATAGATCAAGATTAGGATTTGTCACTCTGATTGTCGGAGAGGTATCTCTGGGCCCTCTCAGTAATGCACATCACTATAAGCCTTGCAAGTAATGTAACTAATGAGTTAGTTGCGGGATGATGCATTACGGAATGAGTAAAGAGACTTGCCGGTAACGAGATTGAACTAGGTATTGAGATACCGATGGTTCAATCTCGGGCAAGTAACATACTGATGACAAAGGGAACAACATATGTTGTTATGCGGTTTGACCGATAAAGATCTTCTTAGAATATGTAGGAGCCAATATGAGCATCCAGGTTCCGCTGTTGGATATTGACCGGAGATGAGTCTCGGTCATGTCTACATAGTTCTCGAACCCGTAGCTACGGTCCGCACACTTAATGTTCGGTGACGATCAGTATTATGAGTTTATGTGCTTTGATGTACCGAAGGTTGTTCAAAGTTCCGGATGTGATCAAGTACATGACGAGGAGTCTCAAAATGTTCAAGTCGTAAAGATCGATATATTGGAAGGCTATATTCAGACATCAGAAAGGTTCTGAGTGGTTTGGGTATTTATCGGAGTACCGAAGAGTTACGGCAATTCGCCGGGTAGTATATGGGCCTTATTGGGCTTTAGGGCAGAGAGGGAGGGGCTTCCTAGGGCAGGCCGCCCCCCCCAAGGCGTAGTCGGAATTGGACTAGGGGGGTCGGCACCCCCTCCTTCCTTCTCTTCTCTCTTCCCCTTCCTTCTCTCCTACTCCTACTACTTGGAAAGGGGGGAATCCTACTCCCGATGGGAGTAGGACTCCCCAGGGCACGCCATAGTAAAGGGCCAGCCCTCCCCCTCCTCCACTCCTTTATATATACGGGGGAGGGGGCACCCCATAGACACACAACTTGATCATTGATCTCTTAGCCGTGTGCGGTGCCCCCCTCCACCATAATCCACCTCGGTCATATCGTAGCGGTGCTTAGGCGAAGCCCTGTTCCGATGGCATCATCATCACCGTCATCACACTGTCGTGCTGATGAAGCTCTCCCTCGACACTCTGCTGGATCGTGAGTTCGTGGGACGTTACCAAGCCGAACGTGTGCAGATCGCGGAGGTTCCGTACTTTCGATACTAGGATCGGTCGATCGTGAAGACTTACGACTACATCAATCGTGTTTTCATGACGCTTCCTCTTACGGTCTATGAGGGTATATAGACAACACTCTACCCTCTCGTTGCTATGCATCATGATGATCTTGTGTGTGCGTAGGAAGATTTTGAAATTACTATGTTCCCCAACATATGTAGCATCATGTGGCCTTTTTAAACCTGCCTCAAAACGGATCTCCATTCTTCCTCCTCTAGATTTAGTTAACCTATCGAGCATTATCCCTGATGTTTGTTTCCTCTTGTGCCTAGGTGCTAGTCCAACAACGAACATAGGAAGTGTTAGTGTACGTCAAACTATGAGACTACATATAAAGAAGCATGCAACTGTAACTTGACTCCAGCAACTACCTTCTTGCTGTTTAAGCTCACAAGGATCATTTGATCTTGCCAACTCATCTTGTGTCAAGAGTACTTGGGAAGTAGTGTTAGGTGGCAAGGGAGCTTGGGAATGTGCTGCTAGCTCAGTTGACGCACGAGTAACTCGTGCAGCTGGTAGTACTGTGGAAGGTGTTGCAAGAACTAGGGCTGTCTCTGCCTGTTTGGTGGCAGCTATTTGTTTCTATTTGGCTTTTTCTGCAGCTCGTGTAGCATGGGATACCCTGTTTGTAGAATTTTCCGCTAGACTTTGACCTTCTATTGCACCATCAGTACCAGTAGAATCTGCAGGATTCTTCCGGTTCCCATTCCCTGCCATTCTATGTTTCTTCCTATTTCTTTGTGCCATGTTAAGTCAAACCGACAAGAAAAACGAATAACAATTTAGTTCTTCAGAACAAAGTGATGCGTGATACAGATGAACTGAACTTTGATGTTAGACAACCACATGATAGGAGGATGTAATATGTACGAAAAACATGACGGTAGAGATAACCAGAACTATGATGTGTAAACTAAGCAGAAGACTTTTCAGTAAATTAGAAGCAATGCACTAGAAGGTAGACACCATATGAAAGATGCTACAAATATTGCTCTGCCAAGTTAATAGTGTCTCATCATAAATGGCGTTTAAACAAATGTGAAGCAGTACGAGAAATAAATCATATGCAAGATGCAAACAACATCACACTACCAAGTTAGAGGTCTCTTGTCATTAGTGCCATTGCATATTCACAACTTATGATGTGTAAACTAAGGAGAAGACATTTCAACAAATTAGAAGCAATGAAATATAGACACCATATGAAAGATGCAACAAATATCACTCTACCAAGATAAAACTGTCTCGTTATAAGTGAGATTTCAACAAATTAGTAGTACAAGCTAGAAAAGAATGTGAGATGTAACCTATATCACACTCCGAAGTCAAACGTGTCTTATGATAAGTGATTGTTGCAGGTTACACAACAGTAGTAATTTGATGTACAAACGTGGTGTGATAGACAGATATTGTATGTTCTAGAAATAGGAACACGTGTCTTATTCAAGTATAATGTGTAAAGTAAGCAGATCGAATTCACCAAAATTAGAAGCAATACAAGCTAGACATCACACATAACATGCAACTACATATAACAGTGCCAAGTTAGAGGGAGCACCGGTGATGGTGCACTCGGCGAGACGTGCTCATCATAAAGACAACTACATTGAGTGTCTATGCATGTGTTATCTAGGAAATCATCTTGGGGGGATGGAGGATTAGAAACTGTAGAGGCCCTTCGTTTGGAAGGAGCACCTTTATCCGCTGCCTTGCTAACTTCCTTCCTCTTTATTGATTTTGAATTGTCAAGTAAAACCGACAAGGAAAAGCAAGGAAATTCTCTCTTCAGAATTCATTCATGCATGATACTGACAATCACTACTTTGATGTAAGGCAAACACATGATACCAGGATGGAATATGTACGAAAAACATGATGGCATGGCATGTTCACAACTGTTTGTGTAAACTAAGAAAAAACCATTCCAACAAATAAGAAGCAATGCAAGCTAGACACCACATGAAAGATGCAACCAATATGACTCTGCCAAGTTAAAAGCATCCCATCATAAATGGAATTTCAATAAATTGGAAGCAGCGCATGCTATAAATCATATGAAAGATGCAACTAATATCGCACTGCATATACTAAAGGTGTATCGTCATATCGATTGATGCGGGATACAAAAAAATAATAGTTTTATGTAAGGACATGCTTAATAGACAGATGTACTATGTACTAAATACAGGAAGGCATGTCACATTAACAGGTATAATGTATAAGATAAGCAGAATAACACATGCAGTTTAACCAGATTGGAAGAATTACAATCTAGACACCATATGCAACATGCAACCACATATCACGCTACCAAGTTAGAGCAAGCACATGCGTTGCTAGTGTAGGGGAAATGCGGTAATCAACTACAGAGCTACGTTCACTATCTTCATATAGCCTTGCTGTTTCTTGAGAATCATGTCGGGAGGCTGACGCTGCATTCTTTAAATGAGGAGTAGTCCACTCTCCCGACTGCCTCATCACAACTGATTGACGAGGGATACACAAGAACATTAGTTTGATGTAAGAACATGGTTAATACACAGATGTACTAGTATGTACCAAAAACAGAAAGAGATGTCATATTCAAAGGTATAATGTGTAAGCTAAGCAGATGCAATTTAACCAAATTTGAAGCAATATAAGCTACACATCCGGCTGGAGTGGTGAGCATGATCATCTAGGCCCTCAGAGCCTGGTGGGAGGCGGGCTGCTTCGCCACCATCACGGCTTTTTAGTTGGCTTCGAGGTGATGCATGTCTTTGCTGGTCTTGTCACTGGCTCGGCCAATGCCCTGACTAGCTATTTGTCTTCTGGTTCTCACGGGATGGTGGTTCATATAAAGAATATCTTTCCTTATCTTAATAAAGACCGACTTCGGCCTTTCGAATACAAGCTAGACACCATATGGAACATGCAACCACATATGACACCGCGAAGTTAAAGCAAGCACCTGGGATGGTGGTTCATCGCGAGCGAGGTCATCAACTCCAGAGCTACGTTTACTGTCTCCATCTGTTGACACTACGACCTTTATAGCGCTGTAACGTGTCGTGCTTACCCATGTAGAAAGCTAGAGAAACTTCTCTCTTTTCTTTTCTGCTTCTCTCGAGGCAGACTCTAAAAGACACTTGCATAAAAACACAATAGTGAGAGTATGGGTGAAGTGTGTGCAGAACTAGTGCACTATAAAAGTAGCAGATAACAGGTGGCTGAAAAATAAATGACAGGAGACATATGATAGCTCTACAACATTGCATGGCAAACAAAATTAGATTCTACTCCGTATTATTTTTTAATATATGAGCACAGGAAATGCAGGTACTCCTCCAGCACACCACCACATGTGGTCATATCAACATAATAGTCGACGGAAAATAAATAGGTCAGTCGAGTTTTTTAATGAACCGTCTGATCTATAAGGAACGGGCAGATGGCCTTCGTCTACCTCCCGCTAGTCAATGTTGACGATCTTTCTCGAACCGCCAACAACCACGGGCCCAGACCCCTGCCTCCACCACCCCGCCCTCCACTCGACCTCTCACACCAGCGTCGTGCTTGGAAGCACCCCCAGGCCATCCCTTTAATCCCGGCCAACCTCCAGATCGGGCGCCAATAGCTCTAGGCCCCACACGCCCCTAAGATAAACACCGAGGCACTGCTTCACCGGCGTAAGAGGCGGACTAGTGCCTGTTACACCAGGGAATGCTTCCATTAATTGGGAATCAACTGACCAGGAATTGAAATTCAGGGGGGCGACGGACCTCTAGCTAAGGTGAAATAGTATATGAGGAGAAACCTTGTGCATCGCGAGTTACTAGGAACAACTAGTATCAAGAAGAAGCGGTCAACTAGTGCCTTCTGTGGGATGAATACCGTGCAAGCAGACACGTAAGATTTGCACGAATAAGGGAAGAGGAGTACCCTTATCGGTTGCCAGTGTTGTCTCCTCCATATGTCGGGGCGATCTTCTTTTTTCTCCCGGGGCAACCGATGTTTTAGGGAACCGTTGATCCTTGGACAAACCCATGGCCAAATTGTTGACTGTGTTGCCTTGGCCGTATATCGGCAGAGGGGAAGCAGATCCGAGGCAGTGAAGGACAGAGTAGTAGGAACAGCTATGGTGCAATCGAGGGTGGCGAAGTTGGAGCGGTAGCGGTGAGGCGCATGATGGCGTGGTTGAACTGGCTCAGGTACGGACAGCTCGGCCTCGGCTTCAACTACTAGCCGTGGAGGGCATTGCGGTTGAAGTTGCACTGGACGACTGTCGGGTGGTAGGAGCGACATATGCCAACGGGTGGCTTATCATTGTGGGAGCCAATAAAACGTCGCCGGTGCCTGGAAACGGGATAAGGCGAAGACATGCACGCCGGCGAATCTTACCCAGCTTCAGGGCTCTCCGAGGAGATAACACCCCTACTGCTGCTCTGCGGGGTCTCCGCATGGTTACTAAATGAACAAGTAGCTACAATGCTCCTTGAGCTGTTTTGGGTGGAAGGAGGAATAAGGGCTCAGCTAGCTTGCTTCCTCCCCTTGTTTGGTGTCTAGGTCTAACTTGAGAATCCAACCCTTTGCATGGGTGCACCGGGGGGTTTATATAGGCCTACCCCCCGGGGGTACAATGTTAATTCAGCAGGGCACGGGGCCCAGCTGTCTGTGACTGTGCTCGCCGGCTTCTGCGCCGGCTACTGGGGCCCGCCGACTGGTGGGTCCCGCCGGCTGCCGGCTCTCTGGTCGACAGGCAGGCCCCACAGGCCAGGGCCTGGTCGATGGCTGATTACTGTTGCTCCATGCTGTTGACGCAGGCTTGGTCGGGGTAAGCGTGGCTACAGTACCGCCGCCCTGCGGGCGATTATTGTAGCCTCGCCGTATCTTGTCTCCATAATGGGCGTCTCCTTCCAGGAGGGTGGCAGGCCGGCTAGGGGAAGCCAGCCCTCTATCTTGCCGGCTTGAGAGGAGGTGCGACCGCCTTCGGTACCTCTCTGCCCATAGGGGCCCACCGCCTCGGGGGCCACGCTGGCGGCCCGTCGTGGACGGCGTTGGAGCCGCCGTGGCAACAGTGCCGCGCCGGACGGGTCGTGGCCACCCGTACGGTGCACTGTACCAGGAGTGCTCCGGGTTTTGGGGGTGGCAGGCTCCACTGTAGCCACGCCCCGCTTCATCATCACAGGGTGGACGCGTACATTGCGGGTACGGCTTTGACTGCTTTGTGGGAGCCGGCCTCTCGTAGCCGGCCTTGCTGTAGCCGGCTTCTCGTAGTCGGCCCTCCACAGCTTTCTTCACGAGGGTAAAGGGTGGGCCGCCACCAAAGCCGGCCAGGAAGGTGGTCGGCATGGGGGGAGGCGGCCCAGGTCTTGAGTCTTCTTGAAAGTCGGCCAGGCTTGTAATTTTTTCTGATGGGCCAGGGGAAGCCAGCTAGGCTACCCATGGCTATTTACTCCGACAGTAGTCCCCGAAGCTGGGCGAGCTTCACGACGGACAGAGGGACGAGAAGCTTGGTCAGCTTCATACCCTGAGGAGCTGACCTCGCCGTCGTAGGCCGACTTCGGAGAGCTTTCTCGTTTATTAATATGACCGCGGTTGACCCGCGGGCTGGCCGCGGGCCCCATGACAGGCCACGTGGCGGAGAAGTCCTGCCGTCGCACGCGCGCGACGGGACGCCGCCGCAGGCCCGGGCCCGCCACTCCTTGGCCTCGGCCCGGGCGCAGATCTTATGTGGCCCGAGGAGACTGCTCGCCTCCCCGCGGCCATTTCTTCGTGTCTTCAAGGCGCGCAATTAACGCGGGGCGTGGGGGAGATGGGCACGATCGATCCCCACGATCCCCCACGCCGCGCCTCCTCGGCTCCGGCGCACGAGCCTACAAGTAGGAGGGGGAGGGGGAGAGACAAAGGCTCGCTCGCTCCCCCGCTCCCCGTCCCTCCTTGCTCTTCTTCTTTCCTTTCTTCTTCCTCGCGCCTGACGCAGCCTCCCGTCGCAGCCCGCCCACGCCGCCATGTCCATGGCGCTGTCAAGCTCGTGGGACGGGTCCAACGTCCACGAAGACCACATCGAGTTTAGCCGCCAGAGCCGGCGCCTGCCCGCCGCCAACCTTGTGCAGGCTCGCCTGGCGCCGAAGGCGGAGATCTCGCCGGCGCCAGAGGAAGGCGAGCGCGTCGTCTTCCACATGCATTTCTTGCGTGGCTTCGGCTTCCCGGCGAGCGGCTTCATGCGCTCCTTCCTCGACTTCTATCATCTCCAGCCGCATCACCTCACGCCTAACACGGTGATGCAGCTGTCGGCCTTCGTCTCTCTCTGCAAAGGTTTCTTGGGAGTGCTGCCCACGCTGGAGCTTTGGGCGGAGCTCTTCCAAAACAAGCTCGGCACCGTCTCCGCCGGCGTGCCCGCCCCCTGCGGGGCCTTCATCGTGATGAAGAGGTCAAGTGACAACAACCCCTTCCCGCACATTCCTTTAATCCAATCGGTCAAACTCGGGCAGAAATCTTATTTCTACGTCAAGAACGTCGCCCCGCAAGGCGACTACGTTAATCTGCCGACTTACGAAGCCGGCCCGCCGGCTGGGAGGCGGCCGTCTTGGGGCTTCCGGTCCAAGTCCTTATCTCTGGCCGGGAACGCCGCCATCGCCCGGCTTCGGGTAATGATCCAGTCGGAAGGCCTGCGCGGAGCCGACTTGGTGGCCGCCTTCGTCGAGCGCCGGATCCTTCCCCTTCAGAGCCGGCCCCACATGCTATGCCAGATGAGCGGCCGCTTCGACCCTTGCCGGTTGAGCACATGGTAGATGCGCCATGCCGAGGTAGCGCTCATGGTGAACTACATCGCCAACCTCAAGCTCGCCGACGACTGGCAATACGGCAAGGCGCCGTACTCCCGCGCTCATCCTCCGCCCATGGTAAGTCCTTCTTTTTGTCATCAGCCGGCTTCTGCCGGCCGGCTTATGACCAGGCGGCTCTTCTCCATCTTTTTTTATCAGAACCCTCTTCTCCCGCCGCCAGCCGGGGCGGCAGGAATCAAACGCCGGTATGCCCCGAACCGTACAGTAGATGACATCGCCGACCCGGATTTGGCCACGGTCGCTATGGAGGACGCCGCCACGGGGACGTCGCCGAGCCCGGAGGCACGGGGCTCTCGGCCAGTTTTGGCGACTGGCCGGACGACGCCGACGCTGAAGAAATCCCGCACCACCAGCCGGCAACCGATCGACACAGCGCGGGCTCGTCCGCTGCGCCGGCTGCCGGTGGTGGAAAGTCGAAATGCCGGGCCGCGCTTCCTCTCTTCGGAAGCCGGTCGAAAAAGACGAAGTCCTCCGCCGCGGCAACGAAGCGAGACGAAGCGGCGGCGAAGGCGGCCCGCTTCCGGAAGGCGGTGAAGCAGCCTCCAGCAGTTTCTTCGTAAGCCTTGTGGCCGCTTGCATGCTTGTTTTGTTGTCTTCTTTCGTTCTAACCCTTCTCCGATTTCTGAGCAGGGCGCCGCTCTCCCTTGAGCGAGGCCCAGGCGGCTCTGTGGTCGGGCCGGGTGCTGGATCGTCAGGGCCCCGCCGCGTGGACCCCCGCGCCGATCTTGCAGAAGCCACGGAGCAAAACACCCGCGAGGCACGAGAAGAGAGGGAGGCGGCGGAGCGGGAGGCCGCCCGGGCGGCGACGGAGCGAGCGAATGCGGCAGCCAAGACTCCACTGGAGCGGGCGTCCGCGGAGACGGAGGCGGAGGGCATGCATAGCCGGCCTCCGATGCTCGCCATCCCCCTCCGCACCGTGGACCCGGACATCCCGCTGCCCACGGCGGAGGAGATCACCCCCGATCCGTAGCCGGCGCAGAGGGATGAGCTCTCCGAGGTCTTCGCAGAGAGGACGCCGCCGGCCGCGCCAGCCGGAGCGGGCGAAGGCGGCTAGTCGTCGGCGGTGCCGGAGGAGCCGGCCCGGGTCACACCCGAGGCCGGAGCCGGTCTTGAAATTCAGCCGGCGGCGGGCCAGCGGGCCGGAGGGGGCACGGCCCCGCCGGACACGCGCCAAGCCGCGGGCGCCGACCGGACGGCAGAAGCCTTGGAGGCGGCCAGTTCCGCCACGTCCGGGTGGACTCCCAGCGGAGGAAGTGGCGAGCTGAACGTGGCAGCCCAAGGGGTTCGGAGCCGGCTGCAGGCTCAGGCCACCCTCCTGCGGCAATTTACTCAGGAGTTTCTGTCGACGCGGTCTGCCATCCGGGTAAGCTTTTTACTTGTCGACCGCTCTGGTCCTCTGCTTTTTTCCGTGGGGGCGCGCTAGCGCACCCACTGGGTGTAGTCCCCGAGATCTGGGCCGACTGTAGCGCAGTCGGGTCAGATCTCTCCCAGCGACTATCTTAACTCTGTTTTCTGTCTGATCTTTTAGGATTATCACAACTCTCGTGATGCCGCCTTCAACTCCCAGGATCGGGAGCTGAGCTGGAGGACCGAAGACCTGACCAGTAGCCGACGTAAGTATATTGCTCTTGTCTGTCTCTCGTGGGGGCGCGACAGCGCACCCACTGGGTGTAGTCCCCGAGATCCGGGCCGACTGCAGCGCAGTCGTGTCGGATCTTTCTTGGTGACCTTTCCCTTATTGATCCTTTCTCTTTGTCTCTTGCTCGTGTAGGGGCCAATGCCGACCTGCGGAGGGAGCTCGGCGAAGCACAGACCGCTCTTCGTGCCAGGGACGCCGAGCATGCCGACTTGGTTCAGGAGCGCGACCACCTGGTCAAGAGACTGGCCGACCAGGAGGAAAGCCATAAAGCAGCCCTGCAGAAGGCGCAGGATGGCGAGGCTTCCCTGAAGGCGGAGCTCGAGAGCCAGGCGGCGAGCTGGGCCGAGACGCGCCAGGCGCTGGAGGAAGGTTTCGGCCGAATCGAAGATCTGATCAATGGTAAGCCGCCTTTCTTGCCCTTCCTCCATCCGCCGGCCGCCTGAGATTTTGTACTGACTTGTGCTTGCTACTTTGCGCAGAATACTTTCCCGGCCACTCCGTCCTCGCCGCCCAAGCCATCGAGGCCCATCGCGAGGCGCGTCGTCAGGCTGGAGTTGTCAGTCCGTCGGATGCGAATCGAACGCTGTCGGAGCAGCTCATTGCCATCCAGGCACGGCTGCAGCCGGCCCATCGGATGCTCTGCCGGCTCCAACGTGCCGGGGCGCAGGTGCTGGCCGCGCTCTGGCCCGGCAAGGTGGTTCCCCGCACCCCAAGTCGGACCGCCGACTGGCTAGAAGTCGCAGTCGGCTGCTTCGAGGCTTGGAAGGCGTCGGCAGCCCGTCTTGGAGCCGGGCGTGTGTTGGAGTTCGTCCGCGCGTGGTACCCAGGGCTGAGCCTGGACCAGCTGCGGACGTGGCGGTTGGAGGCCGACGCGGAGCTGGAGGAGGTGCGGCCGGCGATCGCGCAGCGCGCCTCGACGATCGCCGAGTGCACCGACACCAGCGTCTTCGCGCCGGAACTCAATGATGATGGCATCGCCCAGCCGGAGGAGTGGTTCGGGCTGAACCCGGCGAAAGGCGAGGACTCGGCGGAGGAGATTGCCTCCAGCGACGAGGGCGAGGATGACGAGGAAGAAGACGGCGGAGACGCCGAGCCGACTGGTGAGACGGCCGACCGTGCCTCCAGCAACGAGCCGCGCGGGAGCGCGCCCTCTGCCGGAGGTGATGGTCAGGCCGAAGTTGGCCAGCCGGCCGCTCCTTCAGTCGGCACGACCGCCTCCACCGCCCAGCCCGGCTCATCAGCGGCCCGGCCGGCTTGATCTGCCGTTCCTATTGTTCCTGCTTTTGCTTTTTCGAACAATTTTAAGTTTCCGCAATTCCACCCACTGGGTGTATCAAACAATGTTGGATGCTGACCTCTCTGGAGGTCCTTTGTGTAAATATTATTGTATGCATGTGTTGGCTTCCATTCAAGTGCACTTTTTTATCCTTAGGCTTTTTCCCTTTACCGCCTTCCCTCTTTGGGAAGGCAAGTACTCGAGCTTTCTTGGATTTGAAGCAGACTGAATGTAAGCCGGCCGGCCGGCTACTCTGGTAGTCGGTCAGCGGGAGGCGGCAAGCCAGCTTTTGTTATATATAAGCCCGTTAGTCCCTAGCCGTTTTTCGTGTGCGCACCCTTTCCGGCTTATGACTCTTGCCAGCCGGGCAGTCGGTTCTTCGAACTGCAATTTTGGCAAGAGCCAAGCCTGGGTGTCGGCACATTACTTGTCTGACTGCGGGTAGGGCTCCTAATATAACTCCAGTCGGCTAGTCCCCGGGCCGACTCGTCGAACCCGGTGCCGGACAAAAATAAATGAACAGGCGATATCATACTCATGATAACTTTCATTCATAAGATAAAAGATGGCAGTCCCTGAGTCCTCCTCGGGGAGCCTATTGTTTTGTACTTAATACAAAAGTGGACGTGATACATACTGCATTTTAACTGTAAAACTTCCGAAGAAGATTGGCATTCCATGGTCGTTCCGACTCCTTGCCGGAGTCGTCTCTCTTGCGTGCCTTCGGCTTCTATGCATCGATGAGGTAGTAGGAATCGTTGCCTAGAGCTCTGCTGACGACAAAGGGGCCTTCCCAGGGGGCTGCGAGCTTGTGCTGGCCGGCTGTTCCCTGGATCAGCCGGAGCACAAGGTCGCCCTCCTGGAAGGATCTTGGTCTGACCCTCCGGCTGTGGTAGCGGCGCAAGCCCTGCTGGTAGATGGCAGACCGGCTGAGGGCTAACAGCCGGCCTTCTTCCAGCAGGTCGACGCCGTCTTCTCTTGCTTCTTTGGCTTCAGCTTCCGCGTACATGGTTACCTGAGGCGCGTCGAACTCGATGTCAGTTGGGATGACTGCCTCGGCACCATAGGACAGCCAGCAGCTCGTCGAGCCAACAGCCGGCTGAACGCTCCAGGGGTACGACCAGTCGGGGCTTGATGCCGGATAGGATGAGGCCATTTGCTCGCTCCACTTGGCCGTTTGACTGCGGGTGGGCGACTGACGCAAGGTCCAGCCGGATACCTTGTGCAGCGCAGAACCGTGCCAAGGCACCTTTGGCAAAATTCGTGCCGTTGTCGGTGATGATGCTGTGCGGTACGCCGTACCGGGTTGTTATATCTGCAATGAGAGTCACCGCAGTCGGCCCATTCAGCTTCTTGATCGGCTTCGCCTCAATCCACTTGGTGAATTTGTCGACGGCGACGAGCAAATGTGTCATGCTGCCGCGCGCCGTCTTGAATGGGCCCACCATATCGAATCCCCAGACGGCAAAGGGCCAGGTGATGGGAATGGTCTTGAGTGCCGAAGCCGGCATGTGTTGCTTGGAGCTGAAAAGCTGGCAGCCTTTGAAGTGTTTGACTAGCTCTTTGGCGTCGTCCAAAGCAGTCGGCCAGAATAAACCGTGGCGGAAGGCTTTGGCGACAAGTGATCTTGATGCGGCATGGTGGCTGCACTCTCCTTGGTGTATATCTCTAAGGATTGCAATGCCTTTCTCCTACTCGACGCATCGGTGTAAGACTCCGGTGACGCTGCGCTTGACAAGCTCTTTGTTGACGATTGTGTATGATCCGGCTCGGCGCTAGACTTGTCTCGCTTCGGTTTCGTCAGCCAGCAGATCTTGGTTCACCAGAAAGCTGCGGATGGTTTGGGCCCATGATGGAGCTGCGACTTCCCCTGCCGTCAATGTGGCTACAGCCACCAGGGTGGGCGGGCTGGGTAATGAAGTGCTGGAGTCGGCCGCCGCTTGCTGTGCTGAAGAAGTCCCCGGACCGGCTACCGCAGTCCCCGAGCCGGGAGCGGCAGTCCCCGAGCCGGGTGCGGCAGTCCCCGAGCCGAGTATTGAAGTCCCCGGGCCGACTGCTTGATTCTTCGAGCCGGACCCGGCCCCATCGGGGTTAGGCGACACGAAGATGGAGTCGGATTCCGGAGACGGCTTGATGGACCGCTTGAGGAGGCGTTGTAGGGCGACGCCGGTTGGTATTGCTTGCCGCGTGGAGCCTATTCGGGCCAGGGCATCTGTTGGCTCGTTGTCGGCTCGCGGCACATGGAGGAATTCACATCCATCGAAGTATCCACTGATTTGCTTCACCATGAATCGGTAGCTCGCCATGTTTGCGTCCTTGGTGTCCCAGTCGCCAGAAGATTGCTGAACCACCAAATCCGAGTCGCCATAGCACAGGATCTGGCGGATGCCGAGTTCCTTGGCAAGCCGGAGCCCGTGTATGAGCGCCTCGTACTCGGCAACATTGTTGGAGGCGGCGAAGTGGATCTGCAGCGTGTATTTGAGCTTGTCGCCCTTAGGAGAGGTAAGGACGACGCCGGCTCCCAAGCCGGTGCGCATCTTGGATCCGTCAAAGTGCATGCGTCAATGGGTGGGGTCGGGAGCTGGCGGTAAGTACTGGGTCTCGGCCCAGTCGACGAGGAAGTCGGCTAGTGCTTGCGACTTGATAGCGGTGCGGGGTTGGTAGAAGATCGTGTAAGGGGCCAGCTCGATGGCCCACTTGGCCACCCGGCCGGATGCATCCCGGCTGCCTATGATCTCGGCCAGCGGGGCAGTGCATACGACCGTGATGGGATGTTCTTGAAAGTACGGCTTCACCTTCTTGGCGGTGAAGTACACGCCGTAGCACATCTTCTGGTAGTGCGGGTAGTTCTGTTTCGAGGCGGACAGCACCTCGCTCAGGTAGTAAACCGGCCTCTGGACCGGCTGGGCTCGGCCTTCTTCGGGGCGTTGGACCACAATGACGGTGCTGACCACCCGGCTAGTGGCGGCGATATAAAGGAGCATGGGCTCTTTCTCAGTCGGCGCCGCCAAGACAGGCGGCGTGGCCAGCATTTTCTTCAGCTCGTGGAAAGCTTGGTCGGCCTGGTCATTCCACTCAAAGTGGGTACTCTTCTTCATGAGGCGGTCGAGAGGGAGAGCTTTCTCTCCAAGCCGGCTGACGAAGCGGTTCAGATAGGCCAGGCACCCGGTGAACTTCTGAATCTCTCGAAGCTTGGTTGGGACCGCCATCCTCTCGATGGCCTTGATCTTCACAGGGTTGCACTCGATGCCGCGTTCGGAGACCAGAAAGCCTAGGAGCTAGCCGCCATCCTCTCGTAGCCGGCCTTGCTGTAGCCGGCTTCTCGTAGTCGGCCCTCTACAGCTTTCTTCATGAGGGTAAAGGGCAGGCCGCACCCGAAGCCGGCCAGGAAGGTGGTCGGCAAGGGGGGAGGCAGCCCAGGTCTTGAGTCTTCTTGAAAGTCGGCCAGGCTTGTAATTTTTTCTGATGGGCCAGGGGAAGCCGGCTAGGCTACCCATGGCTATTTACTCCGACAACGACGATGTCAGGGTATCGGCTCCGGCGTGATGGAGAAGGGCGGCGGTTGATGGGTGGGATGGGGTGGTGGACGAAGGACGCCGGGGTTTCGCGGCTGGTGGAGAGGCAGTTTATTTTGTGCCTACGGAGTACGAATGGAGAATCGGACGGGTGAGCGGGGGGAGGGGGGACAACCATGTTTCGATCTGGGACGCGCTTGTTTTTGGCTTTTTTGAACAGAAGATGGGACGCGCTTGTTTGAAATTTGGGGAAAGTACAAACTTTGCCCCCCTCTAAAATTTTGGACCTACTGCGGGTCGGGGGTAGGATGGTAATCCCAGGTGTCCCAAATAGTGGGCGGGAGCGATTTCGGCTGTGCCCATGTGTGCATAGGCGGGCATTGTGAATGAATGTTTTTTGGAGGTGGTTGCGTGGTGCCTAGATGAAGCTACAAACCTACCCCGGTTTAGCCCTTTGGACGTCGGGCCAGTAGGTTTCACGGGTCGAAGTTATTAGAAAAGTAATTTCTTTGTACTACCAAACATTGGTCTCACGCGGTTTTGGGCGAGTAGAGGCTCTTTTGGCGCTTCGTTCGAAATTTTGAAACACAAGCATTCACATTTAGAGTACTCTTGAACTTTGAAGATTGATCTAAATAGACAACGTTAAATTTGACCTTGTATGTTTGAAAACCTCATTAAATTATTCGCTTCTTTTTGAAATTTTAACACTTGAAAATCCTGTAACTACAATTATTTTGGAATGGAGGAGCTAAATTTGAATCTATTTTGTACATGACTACATATGCTATTATGTACAAAATCAGAGCAAAGATTGGAGCCCCCATAATTAAGGTATGATTTACAAATTCCATGATATCAAATTCAAATAATTGAATGCACTTCAGGTCGAATTCGATTTTTTTAAACAACCTTAAATTGAATTCAAATGTATGCTAGTTCATAGGTAGCTATTTATAATGTTCATTGTGTAACTTTCGTATGTATAATGTGCTTTACACACAGAACATGAACTATACTCACGTTTATATTCGATTGCTAAATGCGATGCATTGTATGGAGTTCAAAATACTAACTATGTGGATCAATTGTGTCGAATAATAACATAGACATGCTCAAATTCGATAGAATCTAGATATTTGATGGATCAATGACCGTTCCTTACGCGAATTGCAAATATCATGATCCCATCCTAATATTTGGATACAATTTATATCTTTAATCAATGTGTACAACAGTCTTTTACGTGTAGTTTCACTCTCCATTGGTGCTCTCTCACACATGCTCACACACTCTCTCCCGAGGTGTCTTTCTCGCACACATGCTCTCGATATAAGCCTCCCTCCCTCTTGTAACCATTTACGACTATTTTCACTAACCTTTATCACAAGCACTCTTCCTCTCGCAAGCATACACACGCACAATCCCCATCGACCCTTTCAATATACATAGACCTGCCTACGTGTCTCATGTACACACATTATCTTTAGGCCTGTCTCTCATGCATTGTCTCACACCTCTCTTCCTAATCGGGGAGTATGATTCTAGCAGAGCATTCTGTAGGATGCCCCTTAAAGTTAGGTTGGATGAATAGTAATATCAGAGATAAAGGGTTACCTTAGTCCGGGAACCTAGGGTTACAAATCCTAGCCGGCTTTGTTAGCGGACACATAGCATATGCGGTATTCATGGCATCCCGGAAATTATGACACTACTTTTAAGATTGTTCAATTATGGTGGCCTTCGAAGTACCACTCAATGACATAATAAACAACTGCGATGCCACGGGCCGGATCGCCAAATGGGCTATCGAGCTCCTCCCGTTTGACATAACATATAAACCACGGCGAGCCATTAAGTCGCAATTACTGGCCGATTTCGTAGCCGAATGGATAGAAGCCGAACTCCCTAAAGAGTACGGCGCATACTGCAATTGGATCATGCATTTCGACGGCTCTAAGATGTTGGCAGGTCTGGGGGCTGGCATCGTCCTGGCGTCCCCCATCGGAGATACAGTGCAATACATATTCCAAATACTATATACAAACTCCAATAACGCAGCCGAAAACGAGGCCCTATTACACAGTCTCCGGATGGCAGTCTCCATGGGCATTCAACGACTGGAGGTGCGTGGCGACTCGAAACTTGCAATATCCCAAATAAATGGAGACTTCGATGCCAAGGATCCGAAAATGGTGGCATATCGCAACGCCGTCCTCAAAATGTCAGGTCGGTTCGAGGGGCTTGAATTGCACCATGTGACTCGGGAAAACAACCAGGTGGCGGACATCCTCGCCCGTATCGGCGCTAAACGCGACCCTGTCCCACCAAACATCTTCCTGGAAAAATGTTCAAACCATTCGTGGTATGGGGAGGGGACACCGGCAACATTAGTCCGGACCCGGCCACAACCCCAGATACCGAACATTCTGACACAATCAGAGGCTCTGCCATCGAACTAACACCTTCAGCCCACAAAATAATGGTCGTCATCGCGCCGTGGACAGAACCATTCCTGGCCTACCTAACCAGGCAGGAACTACCCGAGGGCCAAAATGAGGCACGCTGCATAGTGCGGCGATCTAAAGCCTACAAGGTCCACGAGGGGGAGCTTTATAAGAAAAGCACTACCGGAGTCCTTCAGAGGTGCATCTCCGAAGAGGAAGGGCGGAAGCTTTTGGCAGAAATCCATGCCGGACTCAGCGGCCATCACGCCGCAGCCCGGGCCCTTGTTAGGGGGCCTTCCGTACAGGTTTCTATTGGCCGACGGCCCGGGCAGATGCGCATCGTCGGTTGCCAGCTATTTGCAAACCGAAGTCATATGCCGCCTACCACTCTCCAAACAATCCCAATTACTAGGCCCTTTGCGGTCTGGGGGCTTGATATGGTCGGACCCCTTAAAGGGGGAACCCATAAGAAAAAATACTTACTGGTCATGATGGATAAATTCACCAAATGGATAGAAGCCAAACCTGTCAAAACGACTGAATCCGGACCTGTGATAGACTTTATATCCGGGGTCGTACACCGTAATGTCGTCCCCCACAGCATCATCACTAACAACGACATGAACTTTACAGCCGATGAGGTGAAACTTTGGTGCAGCAACATGGGCATCAAGCTCGATTATGCTTCTGTTTATCACCCGCAAACTAATGGTCAAGTCGAGCGAGCGAATGGTCTTATCATGAGCGGCATTAAACCCAGATTAGTGCGGTCCTTAAAGGAGTCAAACACGCACTGGGTAGAGGAGCTCGACTCCGTACTATAGGGGCTGAGGACCACGCCGAATCGCACTATCGGATACACACCGTTCTTTATGGTGTACGGTGCAGAGGCGGTTCTGCCTTGCGACATAATTCATGACTCACCTCGAGTGCGCATGTACGAAGAAAAAGAGGCCGAGCTTGATCGACAAGACAGTTTGGACGCCCTGGAGGAGGAGCGCGATGCGGTAAAGGCCCGTTCCGCATTCTATCAGCAGCAGGCTCGAAGGTGTCAAAGCACAGAAGTACGGTCCAAAACCTATAACGTTGGCGAACTAGTTCTACGCCTGCTAGAGAAGAAAAAGAACAAGCTCAAGCCCAAATGGGAGGGTCCCTTCATTATTGACCAGGTTCTGACCGGTGGAGTGTATCGTCTGCGGGATGCTTCGGATAATTGACTCAAGCCAAACCCATGGAATGCAGCCAGAGTCCGAAGATTCTACGCCTAGCGTCGGACCCTATGTTAGTCTCCTCACCTCCGTAAATTTTTTGCATATCTGTCTTTTCTCTCTTTCTCCCTTTTTACTCTCTTCAAGGCCCTTAAAGCCCATACTTGTGTCCTGGTTACACAATCTTGATGCGCTAACCGCGCACATTATACCTGGGGGCTTCTTATACAGAAGCTTAATCTAACTATTTTCCTGGGCTTTACGTCTCATACATGTGTTATTCTTCCGCATGTACCTTTTTTCGCTATTATATGCATCGATATGACTTAAGTTTTTGCCAAGTTGGGTTTCCTGGCGCTTGTATTTATGCCCTACGTTCCCGTTAATTCGCCTAGGACATAAGGGGAGCACCTCTGCGATTGTTACTGCCGGGTCAGCCGGATGTGTACCTCAGACTGGGTGAAGCCAAAAGCTAGCGTTCTTAATGGAATATTCGGTCGGTGAATAAAAGATGACTTTTATCTAATTTGAAACATGCCCCTAGATGGTTATATCCTGCGTCTCTTTTCGCAGTTCGAACATGCACATTAGGGCATGCGTACCCAGGGAAAGGAACCCTTAACGGAACTATTCTCCCTGGAAGATGTTTCTTATTACCCATGTAATATAACATAACTACTTGGGTACTTGTCTGTTCAAGCAATTATGACCCCTACGCCTGGTCTCCATGCATACCCTGGTTTTTACCGAGCGGGTATTCAGATACACTCCAGACTATCGGGTCCAGAGGTTGAAGCGAAAAGGTCTGCCATGACAAATGATTTACAATGCAGCTAGGGACATTACATATGTCACCTGAATTACACAATCGCTAAGA
Organism: Triticum monococcum; assembly: GCA_034509565.1. Lineage (NCBI taxonomy): Eukaryota > Viridiplantae > Streptophyta > Magnoliopsida > Poales > Poaceae > Triticum > Triticum monococcum. The sequence continues at coordinate 50,802,810 of CM067844.1, forward strand.
ATGATTGAATTCTTCTTCTATACCATCCAACGGGCTGTCTAGCCTACAATCTTGTTGGGAATACCTTGCGGCTAATTCTAGTTGATCATACACTAAACTTATAGGGATCTCTTTCCCATCAGGCCCCATAGGTCAGACCTCGGCCATGAGGTTCGGGTCCGATTTGGTATAGCGCGTGTTCACCATAGCCCAAGCTTCCCTTGCGCCTTGTCGGCAGGCGGATATCTTCCATAATCGGAAGCGCCGCCGCGCTCCCTTGAGCTTCTCTATTAGCTCCCCCATGCCTCCGGGCGGGGACGCGGATGGCCACAAGGCTAGGGCAATACCCTGCATCAGCTGCCGAACTTGTTCGTGTAGTTGTGAGAGCTCTGGTAGAAGATCACCCGAACACCCGGGCATCTCCTCCGCGGGATGACCTGACAGCATACCTACAGATATAACTGTGTTAGTCAGCTTGTTTGCCAAACTCCTTTAAAAGTTCGTTCAAGCACTTACTAAAAATGTCGCGCCGGATCCATTTATTCTCCTTCACGGAGTCCGCAAGCTGGGCTCGGACATCTTTCAGTTCCACGCCCAACCAGATATTGGTGTCTTGGAGATCATTTTTCTCCTGCCTGACTCGCGTAAGCACGTGCTCGCCAGCATTTCGTTGTCGATCATCACGTGCCGCATCCACCGCCACGGCCTCTGGATTCACTCCGGGGCCACCTGCAACAGCTATTGTTTGATTTGCATACATGTCGCATGCTACCTGGTACCCGTATTCTTTGCAATGGAAACAAGTGTTACTAGAGGGATCCTTCTCGGACTCCTTCAATGCGGCAATAGCGGCCCCTAGCTGGGCCTTGCACTCTTCCAGCTCTTGAGACAATTGCGAATTCTTCTCTGTAAGAACCTACTCAAATTAATGATCCTTAAATCAGTTATGTCAACTGTTTCAAGTCTCAGGGGCTACTAATACATATAATCGTCAGATTTACTTACCCGTATATCCCTCACATACTGATCCGTGGCTATGGCTAGGCCATTTTGAGCAGCACGGATGTACGCGTCTCTGGAATTGAAGGCATCAAATGCCTCTGGTGAGAAATAAGCGTTTAGGAGTACAGCCTGGCGACGCCTGTGATTCATGGCGCTCTCCCCTTCGGAATTTGTAGCGGAGAGTCTGTCCGCATCCTCTGTAGGAGGAACATCCAGCGTCTGCGTCGCGTTATCTTCCGCCTCTATGTCCGGCCCTGGAGCCCGACTGGTCGAGGCGTGATCGGCAGCCTCTCCGGATATAGTCCGGCGGGCGTTTTTTCTAGGAAACATGGAGGTCATTACATTTTAAGCAAGATGACAACTACGGAATGAGGTTTTGTGTTATACCTCAGTGCTAGCGTCTCCGTCCTGACCGTCTTCCTTTTTTGCCTAGCCGGCTTCGGCACCTCTTGTTGGCGAGTTGCTGCAGGTTTGGCACGGCGCCCCGAAGGTCTTCCTTGTAAGACACCATACATGTACGGTAGGTGAAGTGCATAAACGGGAATCCTTTTTTGGAGTTGGGACTTTGGTTTTTCTTACGTGCGACGCAGGAAGTAATCCCGGATAGTCGCCGTTATTGCCACCATGGCGTCGTCGCAGCTCAATTGATAGAATTGCCTGTCTATCAGCTCCACGAATATGTCCGGGATCGAGGGCCCAACCAGGGACCTCTGGTTGTGGTGCTGGGCTGTTGACCTCCCTTATCGCTTTTTGTACTTCCTGCCGTCAAATGGCAAGGTGAGCACCTACGATGAAGAATGAGGGAAGGTTGAGAGTAAAAAGGGTACAACTCACCCCGCTTGGAGGGTTGTACATGGAGAATCCGTCCCATGGTTTAATGTGGATGAACTCCTCTTTCTCTCCCTTGAATAACTCGGATAGAACTTTTGCTAAAGCAGGAGGTGAGTCCAGTCCCTTGCGGCGGCAATGGGTGGTGTCATCTTCCCCGTTAAAACACCACAGGGGGTGCCCTCGATATTGAAGTGGTTGCACCCCCCGCATTATGTATATTGACATAACCTCGATCATTGTCAACCCTGATTGAGCCAGCGCTTTTATTCGGTTCATCAGATAAAGGACTTCTCTATTATCTTCCTCCTGGGGGCTCCGTGGGCGCCAACTTTGACGTTTCTTCAGAGGAGCATTGTCGAACTCAGGAAGACCCCGCCGAACAGGGGCTGGAAGAGGGACGTCCTCCATGTAAAATCACTCCGAAGGCCAGTCTTCGGACGTCTTCTTTGGAGTACCGGACGGGTATCCGGTCTCGGCGATGCGCCATAGTTTAGCTCCGCCCACTTGATAAAATGATCCCTTTTGTGTGCGGGGCACAAGGTAGAATAGCCTTTTCCACAACTCAAAATGAGCCTCACAGCCCAAAAACAACTCCCAAATGGCAACATAGCCGGCAATGTGTAATATGGAAGTAGGGGTGAAATTATGCAACTGTTGGCTGTAAAACTCCAGGAGTCCAAGGAGGAACGAATGAATTGGAAATCCGATCCCCCTTAATAAGTAAGGGACAAGGCATACCCGCTTCCCCTTGGAGGGATTGGGGAAGCTCTCTGCTTGCTGCCCACCATTATAAGTGGCGAGCCTGGCTCGGACGGGGACCATATACGCCAGAGGGAGAAATCCCTGGGTCTGCAACTCTACTAATCGGTTGTGTGGGACGGAACACTTGTCCCAATCGCCGGGCTACGGGAGCGAGAGGAGGAGCTGCGGTGGCTGGCCATGATGGAATGGGTTTTTCCAAGCGCGCTCCGTTGGATTCTTGCTGTGGGAAGATGGTGTGGATTGGATCTAAGAATCCCCATCCCTTTAATAGAAGATTTATTTACTTGGCTAGGGAGGCGAATGTGAAAACGCCCTGGCTCCTCGCATTCGCTCGACACGTGGAAGATATCCCTTTATGGGAGCCGAAGCCAAGAAGCCAAGAAGTCCAACATTTATGGGAGCCGGACACTACTTAACAGATATTTAAGATTTGGAGAAGAACCCGCCTTGCAATGTCGTAGACAATACTGTGCGCCGGACTCAACGTCATTGAACCCTGGTTCGGGGGCTACTGAGGGAGTCCTGGATTAGGGGGTCTCCGGAGAGCCGGACTATATCCTTTGGCCGGACTATTGGACTATGAAGATATAACATTGAAGACTTTGTCCCGTGTCTGGATGGGACTCTACTTGGCGTGGAAGGCAACCTATGCAATACAGATGTGTAAATCTCCTCCCTTGTAACCGACCTTAACCCTAGCCCCCTCCGGTGATAATCATACCATAGGCTACCTTCTAGGGTTTAGCCTCTACGATCTCGTGGCTAGCTTCAAGAGGGCCCGAACCTGGGTAAAACATCATGTCCCCTGCTTCCTGTTACCATCTGTAATGCCCCCGATGCGGCTATATCTCCCACGTGTCGAAGCACGACTTAGAGGCATAACCGCATTGAAAGCAATGTCGCAAGTGAGGTAATCTTCACACAACCCATGTAATACATAAGGGAAAGAGATACATAGTTGGCTTACAATCGCGACTTCACACAATACATGAATAAAGAATTACATCAACTAGATACAAACAAGGTCCGACTACGGAACCCAAAATAAAAGAAGACTACCCCGAATGCTACACGGATCCCCGATCATCCCAACTGGGCTCCACTACTGATCAACTGGAAATGGAACAACAAAACAAACACGAAATTCATCGAGCTCCTCCTTGAGCTTGGTTGCGTCACCTGCATGGTCTCATCGACACCTGCAAGCTGGTTTTTGGAAGTATCTGTGAGTCACGGGGACTCAGCAATCTCACACCCTCGCGATCAGGACTATTTAAGCTTATAGGTTGTAACACCCTCGATGCGACTATATCTCCCACGTGTCGAGGCACGACTTAGAGGAATAATCGCATTGAAGGCATATGTCGCAAGTAAGGCAATCTTCACAACATCCCATGTAATATAAATCATAAAGGGGAGATAACATAGTTGGCTTACACTCACCACGTCAATCAAGGAACATAAATGACATTACAACATCCAAATACTCATGGCCCGACTACGACGCCAAAATAAAAGATAACCCAACATGCGACATGGTCCCGATCACCCCAACTGGGCACCACTACTGATCATCAGGAAAGGAAACATAGTAACGTTGAGAGTCCTCATCGAACTCCCACTTGAGCTCGAGCGCGTCACCTGGAGCGGAATCATTAGGCCCTGCAACTGGTGTAATAGTAATCTGTGAGCAAAAGGGACTCAGCAATCTCGCACCCTCGCAATCAAGACTATTTAAGCTTAAAAGGTAAGGTGAGGTAAATATATGTGGAGCTGCAGCAAGCGACTAGCATATATGGTGGCTATCCTGTTTGCAAAAGAGAGCGAGAAGAGAAAGAAAAGCGCGAGCGAGAAACTAGAGGACAACCTGCGCAGACATTACTCCAACACCGTGTCCACTTCCCGGACTCCGCCGAGAAGAGGCCATCACGGTAACACACTCAGTTGATTCATTTTAATTAAATTAAGGTTCAAGTTATCTACAACCGGACATTAACAAATTCTCATCTGCCCATAACCACGGGCACGGCTTTCGAAAGTTCAAATCCCTATAGGGGAGTCCCAACTTAGCCCATGACAAGCTCTCACGGTCAACAAAGGAATAGACCTCCTCCCGAGACGTTCCGATCAGACTCGGTACCTCGGTTCTTCAAGACACTTCGACAGGTTAAAACAAGACCAGCAACACCGCCCGAATGTGCCGACAAATCCTGATAGGAGCTACACATATGTCATTCTCAGGGCACACTCAGATAGGTCAAGCTACGAGTAAAACCAACCCTCGAGTTTCCCCGAGGTGGCCCCGCAGGCTGCCCGGTTCGGACCAACACTTAGAGGAGCACTGGCCCGGGGGGGCTAAAAGAAGATGACCCTCGGGCTCCGGAAACCCAAGGGAAAAGAGGCTAGGTGGCAAATGGTAAAACCTAGGTTGGGCATTGCTGGAAAAGCTTTAATCAAAGCGAACTATCAAGGGGTTCCCATTATAACCCAACCACGTAAGGAACGCAAAATCCGGGAACATAACACCGATATGACAGAAACTAGGGCAGCAAGAGTGGAACAAAACACTAGGCGAGAGGCCGAGCCTTCCACCCTTTACCAAGTATATATATGCATTAAGATAACATGGCAATATAATGATATCCCAACAAGTAAATAAATGTTCCAACAAGGAACGGTCTCCAATCTTCACCTGCAACTAGCAATGCTATAAGTGGGGCTGAGCAAAGCGGTAACATAGCCAATCAACGGTTTGCTAGGACATGGTGGGTTAGAGGTTTGACATGGCAATTTGGGAGGCTTGAAAGCAAATGGTAGGCATCGTGGCATTGTCATAGAAAAAGAGCGAGCAATCTAGCATAGAAAAGATAGTAGTGATTTCAAGGGAATGATCATCTTGCCTGCAAAGTTGTCAGAGTTGACTGGATCCTCGAAAGCAAACTCAACGGGCTCCTCGTTAGCGAACTCGTCTCCCGGCTCTACCCAAAACAAGACAAACAAGCAACAAGGACACAATCAACCACGTGCAAGGATCAAACAATATGATGCAATGATGATATGATATGTGGGATGCGATGCGGGATGCATATGCAAGTTTTCACAAGGAATGCATGAACCTGGCCTCAACTTGGAAAACCAAGTGTTCCACTGGAAAGATGACATGAAATCGCTTGAAAACGATATAAAGAACACCGGGATCGGAGTTACAGTTTGGAAATGGCAAGCGATTCAAATATGACACCGGTCTGCAATTTACAGCAAGTAGCCATCTAAATGCAATGAGATGAACATGCTACACCACCCAAACATGACAGCAAAATACATGGCAGCGATGCATTCAAGATGCTTCACAAAAGTGTAGCACTGAGCTACGGCCAATTCATCCATTAACAGGTTCAAACAAGCATGGCAAAAATGCATATGGTAAATAGATCTCAGACTTAGTGAAATTAACACTTGTCTGGAATTTCAGATCAGGTAGCACTCTTTGGAGCAACAAAACTACATGCTACAGGACCTGAACATGGCAAAGTAAAACATGGCATGGAGATACTCAAAAATCTTAACAAAATTCCCTTTGTGACCTTGAGCCAAAAGGGATCAGAAGACACATTTGCAAGCATGTGAACATAGCAAAAGCATAATCAGTTTTCAGACTTAGTGAAAACTGGCACATGCTGAAACATATCTCAAGTAGGCATGTTTACGAGCTCGATGCACTCACTACGGTGCAAGTCATGATAATCTAAGCATACACCAATCAAGAATACACAAAATGCAAGCTAGACATGGCAAGAACAATAGCATAGCATGCACAGATCAACTACAACATCATCTGCACTATTGCTAACAAGTAGACAATCTGCCCAGATTCACGAAATAGCAAAAGTAGAGCTCGATTGACTCAACCTAGGGGGCTCCATAATTGCAAACAAATACATGGATGGATAGAGCACTACAAGATTAATAAAACATCCTTACTGATCATCCTAAAAAGAGGTACGGATCACTCGGAAACAACATGAACATATGGCATCATGAGATAAATAGCTCAACGACTTAGTGGAAATGCTAAGTCTCTGAAAACAGAAATACCAAGTGCCTCACTTTGCAATCTTGTGCTAGTCACCACACACATCAGAAAAACACATGGGTTGCACCTCTGGAAAGATGACAAAACCCTTAACAAAACAAATGTAGAGCATCAGGGCATATCATGCACACAATACTCATGGCAAAAATGACAAATGTCTAAATGGAGCAGCAGGTCTGACAATTATCTCAAGTAGTGTTCTTCTAACAGCATTTCGGGCATCAAGATGAACTCAAATGAAAATGATGCAATGTAATGAAATGATGTACTCTCTGAGACGAACATTTTGATATGTTATATGCCCAAATCCGAGCTACGGGTGCAGAGATATGATTCCATGAACAGGAGCATATGGACTAGGAAATTCCGGGGACTTAGAAAAAAAAGGACCACCAGATCTAGGGTTTCTTCGGCAGTTACTGTTGCCGACGGGCTCGAGGTCGCCGGTGACGGATCCGACCAGACAGAGCTCGCCGGCAGCTCGGGGACGCGGGGGCCGACGTGGGCGCGGCCGGCGACGAGGCTGGACGACGGCGGCGTTGTCCGCGAGAAGTGCGGCGGCGCGGCGCGGGGCTTCGGGCATCGGCGGGGCTAGAACTTGGCTCCGGCGGCGAGGGATGCTGCGGCCGCCGGCGATGTTGCAGTGGAGCTGCGCGGCGCGGGTGGCCGGAGATGGAGGAGAGGGCGGCGCGGGCGGCGAGGCGCCTCGGCCCGGAACGGCGGCGGGGAGGGCCAGAGATGGGCTCCCGGGCCCGCGGCGGCGAAGTGGGCGCACCTGCCACGTGGCGCGCTGCAGTTGGGGCGGTGGCGATGTCCGGTGCGGCCCGGACGTGTCCGGCGCACCGGATGGACGGGGACTAGGGTTAGGGTTGGAGTGGATCCGGGATTTTCGAGGAGGACCTATTTATAGGCATAGAGGGAGCTAGGAGAGTCCAAATGAGGCGCGGTTTTCGGCCACGCGATCGTGATCGAACGCTCTAGATGATGGAGAGGGTTTAGGTGGGTTTTGGGCCAAATTGGATGGGTGTTGGGCTGCAACACACACGAGGCCTTTTCAGTCCCTCGGTTAACCGTTGGAGTATCAAACGAAGTCCAAATGGTACGAAACTTGACAGGCGGTCTACTGGTAGTAAACCAAGGCTGCTTGGCAAGTCTCGGTCCAATCCGGAAATGTTTAATCCCCACACACGAAAGAAAGGTAGAAATGACTACCGAAGGAGAACGAAGCGCCGGAATGCAAAACGGACAACAGGGAAAATGCTCGAATGCATGAGATGAACACGTATGCACATGATGACATGATATGAGATGCATGACAATGATAACAACACACGGAGAAAAGACCCGAACCCGAGAAAATAAAATAACTTAACGCTGGATATGGCAAGAGTTGGAATACATATTGGGACAGTCATATCCGGGGTGTTACAACACTCCACCACTACGAAAGGATCTCGTCCTGAGATCTAGGATTGAAAGAACACCGGGTACTCAGAACAGAGGTGATCCTCGCGTTCCCAGGTAGCTTCATGGTCGGAATGGTGTGACCACTTGACTTTGAGGAATTTGATTGACTTGTTGCGAGTCTTGCGTTCAGTCTCTTCAAGAATAGCAACTGGGTGCTCACGATAGGAGAGATCTTCTTGGAGCTCAGTGTCCTCGAAGTTTCGGTGCGGTCAGGAGTCTTGAAGCACTTTCGGAGCTAAGAGACATGGAACACATCATGAACATTTGCAAAGTTTGAAGAAAGCTCGAGTTGATAGGCGAGATCGCCTCTCTTGCTGACAATCTTGAAAGGTCCCACGTATCTAGGGGCAAGCTTCCCTTTGATACCGAAGCGACGAGTACCTTTCATAGGAGAGATGCGGAGGTAAACATGATCTCCGATCTCGAAAGCCAAATCACGGTGCTTACTATCATAGTAGCTCTTCTGGCGGGATTGGGCTGCTTTGAGGTTATCTCGAATGACTTTGCACATCTCCTCTGCCTGTGTGATTATGTCATTTCCCAAAAGCTGACGTTCACCGGGTTCAGACCAGTTGAGAGGGGTACGGCACTTCCTGCCATACAGAATTTTAAATGGGGCCTTGCCCGAGCTTGCTTGAAAACTGTTGTTGTAGGAGAATTCAGCATAGGGAAGACAATCCTCCCACTTCATGCCGAAGGAGATCACACAAGCCCTGAGCATATCTTCAAGAATCTGGTTGACACGCTCGACTTGACCGCTAGTTTGAGGATGGAAAGCTGTGCTGAAGCGGATGTTGGTGCCCATGGCCTTCTGAAAAGAATCCCAAAACTTGGAGGTAAAGATGCTGCCACGGTCTGAAGAGATCACTTGTGGAATACCGTGCAGAGAGACAATTCGAGAGGTATAGAGTTCCGCCAATTGAGCTGCAGTGATTGACTCTCTGATAGGAAGAAAGTGAGCCACTTTGGTGAGTCTGTCGATGACAACGAATATAGCATCATTGGCACGTTTGGACTTTGGAAACCCAGTCATGAAGTCCATCTCAATGTGGTCAAACTTCCATTCTGGAATGGCAAGAGGTTGGAGGAGACCAGCTGGCCTTTGGTGTTCTGCCTTCACTCTTCTGCAGACATCATGTTCATTCACGAATTGAGCAATCACGCACTTCATTCGAGTCCACCAATAAGCCTGCTTGAGGTCCTGATATATCTTCGTGCTCCCAGGGTGGATGGAGAGGAGAGAATTGTGAGCCTTGTTCATGATCACTTTACGAAGGTCACCTTTGGGCACAACAATACGATCCTCGAAGAGGAGAGTATCCTTGTCATCAAGGCGGTAGCACTTGTACTTGGGTTGACTCTTGGCAATCCCAATCTTCACCTTTTTAACCATCGCATCAAGAAGCTGAGCTTGGCGAATCTGGTCTTCCAAGGTAGGAGAGACTTGAAGGTTGGCGAGGAAACCTTGAGGAACAACTTGCAGGTTAAGTTTGTGGAAAGCTTCACAAAGCTCGGGTTGATAAGGCTTAAGAATCAGGCTGTTGCAATAAGCCTTTCTGCTCAATGCGTCAGCAATCACATTGGCCTTGCCTGGAGTATACTCGATACTCGGGTTATACTCTTGAATCATTTCGACCCATCGAGTTTGCCTGAGGTTGAGATTAGGCTGAGTGAAGATGTACCTGAGACTCTTGTGATCAGTGAAAATGTCCACTTTTCTTCCCAATAAGAGATGTCTCCAAGTCAAAAGAGCATGCACAACTGCCGCCAACTCGATATCATGAGTGGGGTAGTTCTTCTCATTAGGCTTCAACTGGCGAGATGTATAAGCAACAACTTTCTTATCTTGCATCAATACTGTGCCAAGACCTTGGAGAGAGGCATCACAAAAGACCTCGTACGGCTTGGATTCATCAGGCGGAGTCAGAACTGGAGCAGTGATCAATTTCTCTTTCAAAGTATTGAAAGTGATATCACACTCCGGAGACCAAACGTACTTGACGTGCTTCTGGAGAAGATTTGAGAGAGGCTTCACGATCTTAGAAAAGTTTTCAACGAATCTTCGGCAATAGCTTGCGAGACCGAGGAAGCTGCAGAGTTGCTTCATGTTCTGAGGAGGTTCCCAATTCACAATTGCAGACGCCTTCTCAGGATTCACAGCAATGCCCTTGGCAGAGATGATATGACCAAGATAAAGAACCTCATCAAGCCAAAATTCGCACTTGGAGAACTTGGCGTAGAACTTATGTTCTCTGAGCTTATCGAGTACCAAACGCAAGTGCTTGGCATGATCTTCCTTGTTCTTCGAGAAAACTAGAATGTCGTCGAGATAGACCAAAAAGAAGTCAATGGTGTAGGCGTTGAAGATGAAATTATCATGCGAGAGAACGTCGGAGGAGCGTTGACGAGGCCAAAAGACATGACAGTGTATTCATATGAACCATAGCTTGTCCTGAAAGCCGTCTTGGGAATATCTTGCTCACGGATTCGAATCTGATGATAACCCATACGGAGATCAAGCTTGGAGAATACTTGGGCACCTTTGAGTTGTTCGAACAGCTCGTTGATGTTGGGAAGTGGGTATTTGTTCTTGATGGTCTTCTTGTTCAATGGACGGTAATCAACACAAAGTCGGTCCGTTCCATCCTTCTTCTTCACAAAAAAACACCACAACCCCACGGAGAAGAACTAGGTCGGATGAGACCCATTCTTTCTTGAATATCGAGTTGCTTCTTCAGCTCCTTCAACTCTTCTGGACCGAGCTTGTAAGGACGCTTGCACACTGGTTCCGTGCTAGGCTCAAGATCAATAACAAATTCAACTGGTCAGTGCGGAGGCATTCCTGGAAGCTCTTCTGGAAAGACGTCTTGATATTCGCAAACGACTGGAATTTGCGAGATAGCATCCAGTTCACCCTTCTCATTGAGAGAAAACAGACGGATGGTATCATCATGAGCGGCAAAGACAATTACATCCTCAGACGAATGAGTCAATTGTATCTGCCTGGCTGCACAATCAAGCTGAGCCTTGTGCTTAGAAAGCCAATCCATTCCGAGAATAAGATCAATATCCGAGTTACCAAGAACCATTGGGGAAGAAAGGAACTTGTAGTCGCCCAACGTGATAGTAACATCTGGCACCTCCAGACTTGCACTCAAACGTTTGCTAGGAGAAATGATATCCATTTGTTTACCCAAATGAGAAGAAACGAACTCATGCTTGGTAAAAAATGGATTTGACATGAAACAATGCGATGCACCAGTGTCAAAAAGAACTCTTGTAGGAATATCATTAATAGGAAGGTTACCCATGATGACATCTGACGAGTCCTCTGCCTGAGCTGCATTCAGCAAGTTGACCTTGGCGTGCTTGGGGTTATGCTTGACCACAGCTGTACTTGCCGATCTCACAGGAGGAGGAGGAAGATGCCTCTGGTTGAGACACTTGTTGGCATAGTGACCCTTCTGTTGGCACTTGTTGCATGTGACCTCTGAAAGCGGATGGTGGTACGGAGCACTTGATCTTGGAGCTTGAGACGAAGTCTTGTTCTGAAAGACAGGGTTGGGTGGGTGGGAAGATCCACTGCCACCTTTGCTCTTCTGCTGATATGGCTGACGGAACGGAGGAGGAGGAAGCCAATACTTCTGTTGCTTGGCCACTTGAGTAGAGGAAGAAGGAGTAACATCTCTGACTCGCTTCTTGGAAGCATCACACCTCAATTGAGCGGCCGCTTGCTTGAATGCCATGTTAGAGAACTCATCGTACCTCAAGGGCTCAAAGAGGACAAGAGCTAGCTGAATTTCTTCTCTCAGACCACCCCTGAACTGGTATATCATGCTCTTCTCGTCAGGGACGTCCTGCTTGGCAAAGCGGGCGAGCTTCTGAAACAACTTGTTGTAGTCATAGACAGACAAAGAGCCTTGCTTTAGGTTGCGGAATTCCTCACGCTTGCTTTCAACCACGCTCTGGGAATATGATGAGCTCGGAAATCTTGACGGAATTCATCCCAGGTAATAACACGTCCACCTCTTGAAACCTTCTACTGCTAGAACCATTCTGCAGCTTGATCTTTGAGTTGGAAGGAAGCGAACTTGATGAAATCCTCAGGCCTGATGTTACTGCACTCGAAATGCTTGCACATATCCACGAGCCAATTGTCAGCATCGGTTGCCTCAACAGAATTGCTGAAAGTCTTTGGCCCATTAGCAAGGAACTGGTTGAGTGTAGCAAAGTGATTCTGATTGTTGCCTTGATTCCCTTGCTTGCCTTGATTGCGCTCTTGAAGAATTTGCATGATCAACTATGTGTTTGCATTGGTTGCGGCCATCACAGCTTGCCATGCCTCCGGAGGAGGTGGAGGTGGTGGCGGATCAGGATTCGGAGTCATGCGCGTTGGAGGAGCCATCCTGAAGAGGTTGACATCCATTAGCACATCGATAGAAAAATATTGAAGCTGAAACCAACAGAATGAAAAATTGCAACATATAGTCTTCACATCCGAACAAAATGAACGAATGCATTCCTCTTGAAATGGTCACATATCCATAAATTGAGAAACCACGTAGAATTTAGGTAGAGAAATAAATCAACAAGGTACGGATAAAGAACGAATAATCGGTAAGAAATCCCAATCTCAAACCAATATCCGTGGAAGAAGAACTAGAGCTACTAGAATTCCCACCTATGAAACTCCCGAACCTTTCCGGTTATGCAATCAGGTGTTGGGGGTACAGGGGAAGCATAATATCTCACCCAAATCTAGCAAATCCTACATCCAGCTGTATCTATCCTTCAACACATAACCGAGAAAAACTTCGGAAACCATCTACCTCAACCTTCAAAAAGCATCCGTTATACAAGTTATGGCGATACTCCCGAACTCCCGCCCCAGTACTGGGTGGCGTCGAGGTTATCTCACCAACGAACTGCATAAAAGAGATTTTCGATGTCGGCGTGCTAAAACTCAGGTATTCCAGAACTGAAACGATAAAATTATGATGACAACACCTCAGAGCTCAACTCCCCGGGACACTTCCACAAAACCCCTGACAGGAGGCACCAAGACAATGTTCTCGTCATAAAACCATCGGAACGATTCCAAGATACCCGCGTGATCCTAAAAAAAATTAGTGGAATTTGAGAAGAGAAGAGTCAGAACTCTACGTCAGGATGCCTTACCAGAGTGATGAGGAGACTGGGAAGTAAAAAGAATTCCTAAACTCTCCGATATATAATTCCTAAATGACTCAAAACATTTTCTAGACACAACTCGGCCGCTAAAAACGATCAAGCAATGGGGCTCCTAAGATCGGGGAAGGCTCTGATTACCAACTTGTAACACCCTCGATGCGATTATATCTCCCACGTGTCGAGGCAGGACATAGAGGCATAATCGCATTGAAGGCATATGTCGCAAGTAAGGCAATCTTCACAACATCCCATGTAATATAAATCATAAAGGGGAGATAACATAGTTGGCTTACACTTGCCACGTCAATCAAGGTACATAAATAACATTACATCATGCAAACACTCATGGCCCAACTACGGCGCCAAAATAAAAGATAACCCAACATGCGACATGGTCCCGATCACCCCAACTGGGCACCACTACTGATCATCAGGAAAGGAAACATAGTAACGTTGAGAGTCCTTGTCGAACTCCCACTTGAGCTCGAGCGTGTCACCTCGAGCGGAATCATCAGGCCCTGCATCTGGTGTAATAGTAATCTGTGAGCCACAAGGACTCAGCAATCTCGCACCCTCGCGATCAAGACTATTTAAGCTTAAAAGGTAAGGTGAGGTAAATATATGTGGAGCTGCAGCAAGCGACTAGCATATATGCTGGCTATCCTGTTCGCAAAAGAGAGCGAGAAGAGAAAGCAAAGCGCGAGCGAGAAACTAGAGGACAACCTACGTAGACATTACTCCAACACCGTGTCCACTTCCCGGACTCCGCCGAGAAGAGGCCATCATGGTAACACACTTAGTTGATTCATTTTAATTAAATTAAGGTTCAAGTTATCTAAATCCAGACATTAACAAATTCCCATCTGCCCATAACCGCAGGCATGGCTTTCGAAAGTTCAAATCCCTGCAGGGGAGTCCCAACTTAGCCCATGACAAGCTCTCACGGTCAACGAAGGAATAGACCTCCTCCCGAGACGTTCCGATCAGACTCGGTACCTCAGTTCTTCAAGACACTTCGACAGGTTAGAACAAGACCAGCAACACCGCCCGAATGTGCCGACAAATCCCGATAGGAGCTGCACATATCTCGTTCTCAGGGCACACTCAGATAGGTCAAGCTACAAGTAAAACCAACCATCGAGTTTCCCCGAGGTGGCCCCGCAGGCTGCCTGGTTCTGACCAACACTCAGAGGAGCACTGGCCCAGGGGGGGGGGGCTAAAATAAGATGACCCTCGGGCTCTGGAAACCCAAGGGAAAAGAGGCTAGGTGGCAAATGGTAAAACCAAGGTTGGGCATTGCTGGAAAAGCTTTAATCAAAGCGAGCTATCAAGGGGTTCCCATTCTAACCCAACCGCGTGAGGAACACAAAATCCAGGAACATAACACCGATATGACGGAAACTAGGATGGCAAGAGTGGAACAAAACACTAGGCGAGAGGCCGAGCCTTCCACCCTTTACCAAGTATATAGATGCATTAAGATAACATGGCAATATAATGATATCCCAACAAGTAAATAAATGTTCCAACAAGGAACGGTCTCCAATCTTCACCTGCAACTAGCAACGCTATAAGAGGGGCTGAGCAAAGCGGTAACATAGCCAATCAACGGTTTGCTAGGACATGGTGGGTTAGAGGTTTGACATGGCAATTTGGGAGGCTTGAAAGAAAATGGTAGGCATCGTGGCATTGGCATAGCAAAAGAGCGAGCAATCTAGCATAGCAAAGATAGTAGTGATTTCGAGGGTATGATCATCTTGCCTGCAAAGTTGTCAGAGTTGACTATAACCTCGAAAGCAAACTCAACGGGCTCCTCGTTAGCGAACTCGTCTCCCGGCTCTTCCCAAACAAGACAAACAAGCAACAAGGACACAATCAACCACATGCAAGGATCAAACAATATGATTCAATGATGATATGCTATGCGGGATGCGATGCGGGATGCATATGCAAGTTTTCACAAGGATGCATGAACCTGGCCTCAACTTGGAAAACCAAGTGTGCCATTGGAAAGATGATATGAAATCGCTTGAAAATGATATAAAGAACACCGGGATCGGAGTTACGGTTTGGAAATGGCAAGCGATTCAAATATGACACCGGTCTGCAATTTACAGCAAGTAGCCATCTAAATGCAATGAGATGAACATGCTACAACACCCAAACATGATAGCAAAATACATGGCAGGGATGCATTCAAGATGCTTAACGAAAGTCTAGCACTGAGCTACAGCCAATTCATCCATTAACAGGTTCAAACAAGCATGGCAAAAATGCATATGGTAAACAGATCTCAGACTTAGTGAAATTAACACTTGTCTGGAATTTCAGATCAGGTAGCACTCTTTGGAGCAAAAAAATTACATGCTACAGGACCTGAATATGGCAAAGTAAAACATGGCATTGAGATACTCAAAAAGATTAACAAAATTCCCTTAGTGACCTTGAGCCAAAAGGGATCAGAAGACACATTTGCAAGCATGTGAACATAGCAAAAGCATAATCAGTTTTCAGACTTAGTGAAAACTGGCACATGCTGAAACATATCTCAAGTAGGCATGTTTACGAGCTCGATGCACTCACTACGGTGCAAGTCATGATAATCTAAGCATACACCAATCAAGAATACACAAAATGCAAGCTAGACATGGCAAGAACAATAGCATAGCATGCACGGATCAACTACAACATCATCTGCACTATTGCTAACAAGTAGACAATCTGCCCAGATTCACGAAATAGCAAAAGTAGAGCTCGATTGACTCAACCTAGGGGGCTCCATAATTGCAAACAAATACATGGATGGATAGAGCACTACAAGATTAATAAAACATCCTTACTGATCATCCTAAAAAGAGGTATGGATCACTCGGAAACAACATGAACATATGGCATCATGAGATAAACAGCTCAACGACTTAGTGGAAATGCTAAGTCTCTGAAAACAGAAATACCAAGTGCCTCACTTTGCAAGCTTGTGCTAGTCACCACACACATCACAAAAACACATGGGTTACACCTCTGGAAAGATGACAAAACCCTTAACAAAACATATGTAGAGCATCAGGGCATATCATGCACACAATGCTCATGGCAAAAATGACAAATGTCTAAATGGAGCAGCAGATCTGACAATTATCTCAAGTAGCCTTCTTCTAACGGCATTTCGGGCATCAAGATGAACTCAAATGAAAATGATGCAATGGAATGAAATGATGTACTCTCTGAGACGAACATTTTGATATGCTATATGCCCAAATCGGAGCTACGGGTGCAAAGATACGATGCCATGAACAGGAGCATATGGACTAGGAAATTCCGGGGACTTAGAAAAAAAGGACCACCAGATCTAGGGTTTCTTCGGCGGTTACTATAGCCGACGGGCTCGAGGTCGCCGGCGACGGATCCGATCGGAGAGAGCTCGCCAGTGGCTCGGGGGCGCGGGCGCCGTCATGGGCGCGGCCGGCGACGAGGCTGGACGACGACGGCGTTGCCCGCGAGAAGTGCGGCGGCGCGGCGCGGGGCTTCGGGCGCCGGCGGGGATGGAACTTGGCTCCAGCGGCGAGGGATGCTGCGGCCGCCGGCGACATCGCGGTGGAGCTGGGCGGCGCGGGCGGCCAGAGATGGAGGAGAGGGCGGCGCGGGCGGCGAGGCGCCTCGGCCCGAAACGGCGGTGGGGAGGGCCGGAGATGGGCTCCCAGGCCCGCGGCGGCGAAGTGGGCGCACCCGCCACGTGGTGTGCTGCGGTTGGGGCGGCGGCGATGTCTGGTGCGGCCCGGACGTGTCCGGCATGCCGGATGGACGGGGACTAGGGTTAGGGTTGGAGTGGATCCGGGATTTTCGAGGAGGACCTATTTATAGGCATAGGGGGAGCTAGGAGAGTCCAAATGAGGTGCGGTTTTCGGCCATGCGATCGTGATCGAACGCTCTAGATGATGGAGAGGGTTTAGGTGGGTTTTTGGTCAAATTGGAGGGGTGTTGGTCTGCAACACACACGAGGCCTTTTCAGTCCCTCGGTTAACCGTTGGAGTATCAAACGAAGTCCAAATGGTATGAAACTTGACAGGCGGTCTACCAGTTGTAAACCAAGGCCGCTTGGCAAGTCTCGGTCCAATCCGGAAATGTTTAATCCCCACACACGAAAGAAGGGTAGAAATGACCACCGGAGGAGAACGAAGCGCCGGAATGCAAAACGGACAAAGGGGAAAATGCTCGAATGCATGAGATGAACACGTATGCAAATGCAATGCACATGATGACATGATATGAGATGCATGACAACGATAACAACACACGGAGACAAAGACCCGAACCCGAGAAAATAAAATAACTTAACGCCGGAAACGGCAAGAGTTGGAATACATATTGGGAAAGTCATATCCGGGGTGTTACATAGGTAGGGTAAAAGGTATGAGGTGTAGCTGCAGCAAGCGACTAGCATATATGGTGGCTAACATACGCAAATGAGGGCGAGAAGAGAAGGCAAAGCACGATCGATGAACTATGATCAAGAAGTGATCCTAAAACAACCTACATCAGACATAACTCCAACACCGTGTTCACTTCCCGGACTCCGCCGAGAAGAGACCATCATGGTTACACACGCGGTTGATGTATTTTAATTAAGATCAACTTCAGGTTTTCTACAACCGGACATTAACAAATTCCCATCTGCCCATAACCGCGGGCACGACTTTCGAAAGTTCGAATCTCTGCAGGGGTGTCCCAACTTAGCCCATCACAAGCTCTCACGGTCAACAAAGGATATTCCTTCTCCCAAGACAATCCGATCAGACACGGCATCCCGGTTAGAAGACATCCTCGACAATTGTAAAACAAGTCCAGCAACACCGCCCGAATCTGCCGACAAATTCCGATAGGAGCTGCACATGTCTCGTTCTCAGGGCACACTCAGACGATCGCTCCATACAACTAAAACCAAACCTCGAGTTTCCCCGAGGGGGCGCTGCATAGGGCTCTAGTTTGGACCAACACTCAGAGGAGCACTAGCCCAGGGGGTTAAAATAATGATGACCCTTGAGTCTGCAGAACCCAAGGGAAAGAAAAGGCTAGGTGGCGAATGGTAATACCAATGTTGGGCATTGCTGGAGGAGTTTTATTCAAGGCGAACTGTCAAGGGGTTCCCATTATAACCCAACCGTGTAAGGAACGCAAAATCCGGGAACATAACACCGATATGACAGAAACTAGGGCGGCAAGATTGGAACAAAACACTTGGCATAAGGCCGAGCCTTCCACCCTTTTACCAAGTATATAGATGCATTAATTAAATAAGTGATATTGTGATATCCCAACAAAATATCCATCTTCCAACAAGGAACAAAACTCCAATCTTCACCTGCAACTAACAACGCTATAGGAGGGGCTGAGCAAAGCGGTAACATAGCCAAACAATGGTTTGCTAGGACAAGGTGGGTTAGAGGCTTGGCTCAACAATATGGGAGGCATGATATAGCAAGTGGTAGGTATCGCAGCATAGGCATAGCAAAAGAGCGAGCAACTAGCAAGCAAAGATAGATGTGATTTCGAGGGTATGGTCATCTTGCCTGAAATCCCGCAAGGAAGAAGAACGAGTCCATGAATAAGACAAATGTACGTAGTCGAACGGGTCCTCAAAAATGCGACGTTAACGGAACCAACCCGAGGAAGCAACACCGGAAAGAAGCACACAACATAGTAAACAACCAACACACGAACATGGTATGATATGCGGGATGCGGTATGCGATGCACATGCATGATTTGTACATGAATGATAGAACCTGGACTCAACTTGGAAATCCAAGAGTGCCACAGGAAAGGGGAGTTGATTTCAGTCGAAATCGATATAAAGATCACCGGAATCGGATGCACGGTTTGGAAATGGCAAGCAAAACAAATATGGCACCGGTCTGCGATAATCAGCAAGTAGCCATCTAAATGCAACAAGATAAATATGCTACAACCCTCAAACATGACAACAAAATACATGGCAGGGATCCACTCATGAAGCTTGACACAAGATAAACACTGAGCTATGGCTAATTCATCAATTAATAGGTTCAATCAAGCATGGCAAAAGTGCGAAAGATAACAGGTTTCAGACATAGTGAAATTAACACAAGTCTGGAATTTATCATCAGGAAGCAATGTTTAGAGCATGATAACTACATGCTACAGGAACATAACATGGCAAAGAAAGGCATGGTATGAAGCTACTCAAAACATATAACAAAAGTCCCTCAGTGACCATAAGCCAAAAGGGATCATAAAATACAATTGTAAGCATGTGAACATGACAAAAACACAAACAGATCCAGACTTAGTGAAAAACTGGAGCATGCAAAACAGTTAACGAGTAGGCATGTTTACGAGCTCGATGCACTCACTACAGAGCATGGCATGACAAACTAAGCATACACCCATGAAGAAGACATGGCATAGAAGCTAGACATGGCAAGAACAACAACATAGCATGCACGGATCAATAGCAACATCCTCGGCAAAATTGCTAAACATGTCAACAATCTGCCAGGATCATTTTATAGCAAAAGTAGAGCTCGATTGACTCAAGCTAGGGTGCTCCATAATTGCAAACAAATACATGGATGGATAGAGCACCAGAATATTAACAAAACATCCTTACTGATCATCCTCAAAAGAGGCACGAACCACTAGGAAACAACATGAACATATGGCATAAAAACAATAATAGGACAAGGACTTGGTGAAATTCTAAGTCCCTGAAATCAGCATCAACGAGTAAGCTACTTTGCATGCTTGTGCTAGTCACCACAAAGATCACAAAAAGTACATGGCATACACCCCAGTAAAGATGGCATGACATTCTACAAAACACATGTAGAGCTTAGGATGATAGCATGCACACATTAATCATGGCAAAAATGACAAAAGGCCATTTGCTGAAACAGATCTTAAATAATCATCACATAGCCCTCTTCCAACAGCATTTCAGGCATCAAGATGAGCTCAAATGAAAATGATGCAATGAGAAGAAATGATGTAATCGTCGAGACGAACATTTTGATATGCTACACACACGAATTGGAGCTACAAATGCAGAGTTATGACATGTGGAAGAATGCAAAAAAATAAAGAGCGAGAGGGAAAAGTCAACCCGATCCAGGGTTTCACTGTAGCTGCGGATCCAGATCCGGACGGCATGCGAACGGAGGTTGACCTCGAGCTCGCCGGAGCTGGCCGTCGTTGGATCGTCGGAGGAGGAGGTGAGGGGACTCAGGCGGCGCCTGATGGGGCAGGGCGGCGGACGAGAAAGGCGGCGCGGTGGCACTGGTGCGTCGAGGCGGCGATGGGCGGCGCCAGCATCGATACCCAGCGGCGAGGGCGGCGCGGCTCGCCGGCGACGGGCGGCGGGCGGAGGACGCGTAGCGCCCGAGGCTGCGGAGAGGAGAACCTGGCGGCGAGGGATCCGACTCCCACCGGGCGGAGGCGGCGGCGTCCCGGGCCGGGAGCGCCCGATCCGGGCCCTGGCGGGCCGCGGCGGCGCGCTGAGGTGGCGGGCACTGGTTGGTTCGGGCGGCGGAGGAGGCGACGTGGGGGCGTCTGATTCGCCGGAGTGACGCGTCCAGTGGACATGTCCGGTGCGGGATGGACGTGTCCGGCGGCGGGTGGAGGGAGATGGCTAGGGTTTCGGGGAAAAGATCCGAAAACGAAAATGAAGGGGTCTATTTATAGAGGTAGAGGGAGCTAGGAGAGTCCAAATGCGGTGCGGTTTGCGGCCACGTGATCGTGATCGAATGCTATAGCTGATGGAACAGGTTTAGGTGGGTTTTGGGCCACTTTGGAAGGGTGTTGGGCTGTAACACACACGAGGCCTTTTCGGTCCCTCGGTTAACCGTTGGAGTATCAAACGAAGTCCAAATGGCACAAAACTTGACAGGCGGTCTACCGGAAGTAAAACAAGGCCACATGACAAGTCTCCGTCCAATCCGAGAACGTTTAACACCCGCACATGAAAAGAGGTAGAAAGGGACACCGGGTGACATAGGAGCGCCGGATTGCAAAACGGACAACGGGGAAAATGCTCGGACGCATGAGACGAACAAGTATGCAAATGAAATGCACATGATGACATGATATGTAATGCATGACATGCAAGCAATGACAAGCCAACAACAGCGAATAACTGGAGGACACCTGGCACATCGGTCTCGGGGCATTACAACACTCCACCACAACGAGAGGATCTCGTCCCGAGATCTAGAATGGCAGTGGAGGGAAAACGGAAGAGAAAGAGAAGGTGTAAAACTAAGTTGCTTCTTTGACAAACAAGTGAAACCACGAACCTTGAAAAGGTTAAGCCATTTAGAGAAAAGAATACAACAGAGATGAACGAAGTTGAAAACACTCCGTTAGAAAAGAGGGACAAGGAAGAACAAATTGGAGCAGCACTCCGGTTGAGAAGTTATGTAAGACTTGATACGATGAAAAGAACTTGAGCAGAGGACACGACACTCCGGTTAAACAAGATAGAGAAGGAATAAGACTGATATAATTTGGACAGCACTTCGACTGTAAATGGAAGAAATTGAACATGATCTTGACAAAACGAGATGAGGAGTGAAAAGAGCAACATCAATAGACCTCCAGGAGAAAGAATAGAATAAAGATATTTGAGACAAAAGAATGTAGAAGACAATGCCAACTTCTGCTATAAAAGAGCTTGAAAAGGCATCTTTAGGAGAAGGGTTGAACGGAGTTGTTGGAAAACCAACAACGAAAAGAACAACGTTGTAGTGGACTTATAGAAAACATCTCAAAGCTATGAGGTGAAATTCTGCCACTAACGAAAAATAATAGATTGGATTGATATCAACAAGGAGACGAGAAACTTATTTCACCGAGAGGGTGAATGAAGAACTTGGGTCATTTATAAGCACCATAATAGTAACAATCCTTAGGAAAGGATTTAGGTGAAATATAACCCAAGATAAATCCAATGAAGAGATTGATGGGTTTAAAATACCTCATTCTTGATAACTTGTGAATCATGAAACACGAAGGAAAATTATCAAGAATGACATAACACCACCTCCGATGATACGGTAGAATGAATTGCACTCTGGATTGTAAGATGAAGAATGCTTGAGCTCGTCTGAAAAGAATGTTGATGAACCCTTTGAGAAGGAATTAAATCTTTGATGAGCCATCATGAAGAAACTCTCGAAGAACTCCGATAACGAAAGGATGATCAAACGAAAGGAAAGATAAGTAGAGAACACAAGGTGAAGCCTTGCGATGATTGGATGAAGCTCTGCGATGAGATCAGTTGAAACTTGGAACTCCGGAAAAGAAAAGATGAATCAAGTGAAACTGAGAATTTGACGAGCCTCCGTAATAAGGGATTAATCACTTGGAAGAAACAAGAATAAGGATTAAATTATGCTTATCCTTCACCAATTAGATTGATGACAAACAATGGATTTGGCATATTACTTATTCTCATAGAAAAGGATTAAGATAGATATAGCACAACCTTGAGAAGCTCTTCAACGAACCACCAGTAGGATTGGAAAGAAAGAGTCAATTGGGATTATAACGAAGGAAGAAGAATCTTGGAAGAGCCACTGGTAGAATTGAAAATGCACGAAGTAAAGGGATGAATCATCGGGTAAGAATTGTGAAATGAATGAAGTTACTTGAGACAATCTAGATACATGAGAACGAAGGGATCATGAACTGATCAGAGATCACTTGAACGAAGCACCGGTAAGATTGGAGAATGATAACTGACAGCTGAGAATGAATAAACCTGAATTGATGGACTCTGGATAACAACTGAGAAGACTCTTGAATTGCTCCGGATAGGTGAAAAGAATTCTCACAATCAAAACAATTGTGAGTGGATGGCCTCGAACTAGAACCACGAATCTTTGAGAGAACGTATAAGATATGGATGTAAAACTCTTGTTCGGTCTTCAAAACCCGAGAATGACAATGAGAAACACCAACAATAATTGTTGAGGCACTCCGGAATGAAGAATAGAAAGGGTGATCCAATCATGAATAGAATTTGAAAGATCTTGGAGAAAATCATTTGACTGATGACAGTTCATTCCTACGTCAAACTTTGGAGAGAATTTCAGAATAACTCTGGGAAAATAAGAAGAGTCAGGTAAGATCATGGGAAAATACCTGTGGGTTAGGGCCCACTCAAAAGAAATACCGTTGAATGATTTAAGAGAGAATGCACCGGTTGATTTAACAGGCTAGAATGAGATAACAATCTCAAAATAGGTTGAACGGATCTTGAATGAAAAGACGAGCCTTCTGAGATATCTTTAGCACTCCGGAATAATTGAATAGCGAGAAATGGATGATTAAGAGGTGCACCGGCATGAAAAGGCATAGAAATGAGGAAAAAGGGATATGATTAACAACAAAAGCTTGATTTGAAACCATCGGAGATGAAAAGAATGAAGAATGACGAAGTTGAGGCTCCGTTAGAATTTTCATGAGCATCACCGGGTAAGAACATTGACGGAAAAGAATGGAAAGACTTCACATCAAGAAGATGGATACTTGATTAAGAAATCTTAGTCCTCGAAGAAAAAGGGTGGGCGGGCGGGAAAACAAAGGCAACTTGGGACGGATGAAACAAACACCGCTGAGAAGAAATGATAATTGATCTTGCTGATGTTGAAGTGATCGGATCCACTTGAAGAGAAACACGCCAGTTGAAAGGATAGACATGACAATCTCGATGATCAAGAAGGATTAGTATGCACATAGAAATATGAGAACACCACATAGGAAAGGTATTGAATCAACATTTGACTTCGAAGCAACTCGAATACCACAACTCAAAAACAAAACAAAGGATTGGCTTGCAAAATAAGACAGCACAAACATATGATAGAGATTTCGTCTGAAGTTTTCGTGGTGGGGCCTACACGGGCTCGATCGTACAGCACCATCATGTACAAGGCAGTGCACATGACATACGAAGCATCCCCAAGTCGACATAGCCAAGGACTCTTTAAGACATAACGAGACCACTATAAAACCAACCATCGATAGGCGGACCACTAGACGTCAAACCCCAATTTCATATCATACATCTATTGGAAAGATATCCTAAGAGCTACTTGAATTCCCACTTAGAAACTCCCGAAACATTCGGGTTATGCAATCAGGTGTTGGGGATACAGTGGAAGCATAATATCTCACCCAAAACTAGCAAATCCTACATCCAGCTGTATCCATCCTTCAACACATAACCAAGAAACCTTCGGAAATCATTTACCTCAACCTTCGAAAAGCATCCGTTATACGAGTGATGGCAATACTCCCGAACTCCCGCCCTAGTACTGGGTGGCGTCGAGGTTATCTCACCAACAACTGCATAAAAGGGATTTTTGATGTCGGCGAACTCAGGTATTCCAGAACTGCAACGATAAAATTGTGACGAAAACACCTCGGAGCTCAACTCCCCGGGACACTGCCACAACCCCTAAATGTCAGGAGGAACCAAGAACAATGTTCTCGTCACAAAACCATCGGAACGATTCCAAGATACCCGCATGATCCTAAAAAAATTTAGTGAAATTTCAGAAGAGGAGAGTCAAAACTCTATGTCAGGATGCCTTAGCAGAGTGACGAAGGGACTGAGGAGTAAAAACAATTCCTAACTCTCCAATATATATGATCCTAAATGACTCAAAACTTTTTTCTAGACTCAACAACACCAACGAATCGATCAAGCAGGGGGATCCTAAGGTCGGGGAAGGCTCTGATACCAAATTGTAATGCCCTCGATGCGGCTATATCTCCCACGTGTCGAAGCACGACTTAGAGGCATAACCGCATTGAAAGCAATGTCGCAAGTGAGGTAATCTTCACACAGCCCATGTTATACATAAGGGAAAGAGATACATAGTTGGGTTACAATCGCCACTTCACACAATACATGAATAAAGCATTACATCAAGCAGACTACCCCAAATGCTACACAGATCCCCGATCTTCCCAACTAGGCTCCACTACTGATCAAGTGGAAACAGAACAACAAAACGAACACGAACTTCATCGAGCTCCTCCTTGAGCTTGGTTGCGTCACCTACATGGTCTCATCGGCACCTGCAAGCTGGTATTTGGAAGTATCTGTGAGTCACGGGGACTCAGCAATCTCACACCCTCGCGATCAAGACTATTTAAGCTTATACGTAGGGTAAAAGGTATGAGGTGTAGCTGGAGCCAGCGACTAGCATATATGGTGGCTAACATACGCAAATGAGGGCGAGAAGAGAAGGCAAAGCACGATCCACAAACTATGATCAAGAAGTGATCCTAAAACAACCTATGTCAAGCATAACTCCAACACCGTGTTCACTTCCCGGACTCCGCCGAGAAGAGACCATCATGGTTACACACGTGGTTGATGTATTTTAATTAAGATCAACTTCAGGTTTTCTACAACTAGACATTAACAAATTCCCATCTACACATAACCGCGGGCACTGCTTTTGAAAGTTCAAATCCCTGTAGGGGTGTCCCAACTTAGCCCATCACAAGCTCTCACGGTCAACGAAGTATATTCCTTCTCCCAAGACAATCCGATCAGACTTGGCATCCCGGTTACAAGACATCCTCGACAATGGTAAAACAAGTCCAGCAACACCGCCCGAATGTGCCGACAAATCCCGATAGGAGCTGCACATATCTCGTTCTCAGGGCACACTCAGATGAGCGCTCCATACAACTAAAACCGAACCTCGAGTTTCCCCAAGGCGGCGCTGCACAGGGAACTAGTTTGGACCAACACTCAGAGGAGCACTGGCCCGGGGGGGGGGGGGGTTAAAATAATGATGACCCTTGAGTCTGCAGAACCCATGGGAAAGAAAATGCTAGGTGGCAAATGGTAAAACCAATGTTGGGCATTGCTGGAGGAGTTTTATTCAAGGCGAACTGTCAGGGGGTTCCCATTATAACCCAACCATGTAAGGAACGCAAAATCTGGGAACATAACATCGTTATGACGGAAACTAGGGCGGCAAGAGTGGAACAAAACACTTGGCATAAGGCCGAGCCTTCCACCCTTTTACCAAGTATATAGATGCATTAATTAAATAAGTGATATTGTGATATCCCAACAAAATATCCATCTTCCAACAAGGAACAAAACTCCAATCTTCACCTGCAACTAACAACGCTATAGGAGGGGCTGAGCAAAGCAGTAACATAGCCAAACAACGGTTTGCTAGGACAAGGTGGTTTAGAGGCTTGGCTCAACAATATGGGAGGCATGATATAGCAAGTGGTAGGTATCGCAGCATAGGCATAGCAAAAGAGCGAGCAACTAGCAAGCAAAGATAGAAGTGATTTTGAGGGTATGGTCATCTTGCCTGAAATCCCGCAACGAAGAAGAACGAGTCCATGAAGAAGACAAACGGCCATAGTCGAACGGAACTAACCCGAAGAAGCAACACCGGAAAGAAGCACACAACATAGTAAACAACCAACACACGAACATGGTATGATATGCGGGATGCGGTATGCGATGCACATGCATGATTTGGACATGAATGAAAGAACCTGGCCTCAACTTGGAAATCCAAGAGTGCCACTGGAAAGGGGAGTTGATTTCGGTCGAAATCGATATAAAGATCACCGGAATCGGATGCACGGTTTGGAAATGGGAAGCAAAACAAATATGGCACCAGTCTACGATAATCAGCAAGTAGCCATCTAAATGCAACAAGATAAATATGCTACAGCCCTCAAACATGACAACAAAATACATGGCATGGATCCACTCATGAAGCTTGACAAAAGATAAACACTTATCTATGACTAATTCATCCATTAACAGGTTCAAACAAGCATGGCAAAAGTGCAAAAAATAACAGGTTTCAGACTTAGTGAAATTAACACAAGTTTGGAATTTATAATCAGGAAGCAATGTTTAGAGCATGATAACTACATGCTACAGGAACATAACATGGCAAAGCAAGGCATGGAATGAAGCTACTCAAAACATATAACAAAAGTCCCTTAGTGACCATAAGCCAAAAGGGATCATAATATAGAATTGCAAGCATGTGAACATGGCAAAAACACAAACAGATCCTGGAGCATGCAAAACAGTTAACGACTAGGCATGATTACGAGCTCGATGCACTCACTACAGAGCATGGCATGACAAACTAAGGATACACCCATGAAGAAGACATGTCATAGAAGCTAGACAATGCAAGAACAACAACATAGCATGCACGGATCAATAGCAACATGCGCGGCAAAATTGGTAAACATGTCAACAATCTGCGAGGATCATTTTATATCAACAGTAGAGGTTGATTGACTCAAGCTAGGGTGCTACATAATTGCAAACAAAGACATGGATGGATAGAGCACCACAATATTAACAAAACATCCTTAATGATCATCCTCAAAAGAGGCACGGATCACTAGGAAACAACATGAACATATGGCATAAAAACAATAACAGGAAAAGGACTTGGTGAAATTCTAAGTCCCTGAAATCAGCATCAACGAGTAAGCTACTTTGCATGCTTGTGCTTGTCACCACAAAGATCACAAAAAGTAAATGGCATACACCCCTGTAAAGATGGCATGACATTCTACAAAACAGATGTAGAGATCAGGATCATAGCATGCACACATTAATCATGGAAAAAATGACAAAAGGCCATTTGCTGAAACAGATCTGAAATAATCATCACATAGCCCTCTTCCAACAGCATTTCGGGCATGAAGATGAGCTCAAATGAAAATGATGCAATGAGAAGAAATGATGTACTCATCGAGGCGAACATTTGATATGCTACACACACGAATTGGAGCTACGGATGCAGAGTTATGACATGTGGAAGAATGCAAAAAAATAAAGAGCGAGAGGCAAAAGTCAACCCGATCTAGGGTTTCACTGTAGCTGCGGATCCAGATCCGGAAGGCGCGCGAACCGTGGTTGACCTCCAGCTCGCTGGAGCTGGCCGTCGTGGGATCGTCAGAGGAGGAGGCGCGGGGACTCGGGCGGCGCCGGATGAGGCAGGGCGGCGGAGGAGAAAGGCGGCGCGGTGGCGCTGGTGCGCTGACGCGGCAATGGGCGGCGCCAGCGTCGAGACCCAGCGGCGAGGGCGGCGCGGCTCTCCGTCGATGGGCGGCGGGTGGAGGACGCGAAGCACTCAAGGCGGCTGAGAGGAAGAACCGGGCGGCGGGGGATCCGACTCCCATCGGGCGGCGGCGGCGGCGTCACGGGCCGGGAGGGACCGATCCGGGCCCCGGTGGGCCGCGGCGGCGCGGGGGGGGGGAGAGTGGGGCGGCGCATGCTGAGGTGGTGGGCGCTGGTTGGTTCAGGCAGCGGAGGAGGCGACGTGGCGGCGTCTGATTCGCCGAAGTGACGTGTCCGGCGGACATGTCCGGTGCGGGATGGACGTTTCCGGCGGCACGAGGAGGGAGATGGCTAGGGTTTCAGGGAAAAGATCCGAAAACGAAAATGAAGGGGTCTAGAGGGAGCTAGGAGAGACCAAGAGCAGGTTCGAACAAGCATGGCAAAAGTGCAAAAGATATTAGGAAGCCATGTTTAGAGCAAGCTAACAACATGCTACAGGAACAGATCATAGCAAAGAAAGCCATGGCATGAATCTACAAAATGCATAGAACAAAAGTCCCTTACTGATCATGAGCCAAAAAGCACAGAAGATATGATGGCACCCTTGTAAACATAGCAAGTTTTATTAATAGTTTCAGACTTAGCAGAAAACTGAGCAAGGCATAAAGAGAATTATGAAGGCATCTTTGCGAGCTCAATCACTCATCACAAAGCCTTGCATGACAAAACTAGCGTACCTATAGCAAGAAGACATGTTCATGAAGCTAACCATGGCAAGAACAAGTTCATAGCATGCATGGATGAACAACAACAACCCTGGCAAAATTGATTAACATGTAAAAAATCTGCCATGAACATTTTCTAGCAAAAGTAGAGCAAGATTAAGACATGCTAGGGCACTCCATAATTGCAACCAGGGGCATGGATGGATAGAGCATAATCATATGTCCAAAACATCCTTACAGAAGGTACTCAAAACAAGCATGGATCTCACTGTAGCATCATGTTTACATGGCATCAAAATAACAACAGGAAAATGACTTAGTAAAATCCTAAGTCCCTGAAATCAGCAATATCACGAAGGCTACTTTGCATGCTTGTGATAGTCACCACATTGATCACAAAAATACATGGCAAGCACCCCTGTAAAGATGGCATGGCATAGCTCAAAACACATGTAGAGCTCATGCCCATATGATGCAGATGACAATTGTGACAAAAATGACAAATCATCATAATCTGCTAAGTAACAGGAGCAAACATTTTATAGCACTCTTGCATCAATGATTTGGGCATGAGGATGGACTCAAACAAGCATGCCACAATGGAATTAAATGAAGAGCATCTCATAATGAACATTTTGATATCTCATAGCAATTAAGTGGGAGCTCGATTGTGTTTTTTGATCTTGTATGTGGATGACATAGTACTGATCGGAAATGATGTTTCGATGCTGAACTCGGTCAAGGAATCAATGAATGCCAAGTTTTCAATGAAGGACCTTGGCGAGGCCGTTTACATTTTAGGCACCTCGATCTATAGCGATAGATTGAGGAGGCTACTCGGCTTGAGCCAAAGAACGTACATAGATAAAGTGTTAAAGCGGTTGAACATGAGTGAGACATGATGTTGCTTTTGCAATAAGCCTAACAAGTAAAGAACGGAATTATGATGTACATGTTCACCTAACCAGCTTCATAGTCTGCTTGGTGTTGGCCATGCCTTGCTTGGGGCCGCTACCAACCATGCAGTTCGGAGGTGATCCGAACTGCGACCAAGCCGGCCTGAACCTAAGGGGTCACGCGCTTAAGGGAAGGAACATACGAGGTCGGATCCAAGGACACTGGTCGGATGTGATCCGAGTTAT